>CM059432.1:121526419-122256419 GCA_030390025.1 Squalus acanthias
GTGTGCTGTTGATTGCTCTCTGCACCATGGGGAAGCTCGCTATCCTGGCAAAGCCACGTGCACACTCCGCCTGCATCTCTCTGGTCAGAGAGAAGACAATGAAATCCCCTCTCCTGGTCTGTCACCTCTCTTATGCGGCAATGAACGGTGAAACATAGAAACATAGAAGATTGGAGCAGGAGTAGGCCATTCGGCCCCTCGAGCCTGTTCCGCCATTTAATGAGATCACAGCTGATCATCCAAATTCAGTACCCTGTCCCTGCTTTCTCCCCATATCCCTTGATCCCCTTAGCCTTAAGAAATATATCTAACTCCTTCTTGAATATATTTAATGAATTGGCCTCAACTGCCTTCTGTGGTAGAGAATTCCATAGGTTCACCACTCTCTGGGTGAAGAAATTTCTCCTCATCTTAGTCCTAAATGGCTTACCCCTTATCCTTAGACTGTGACCCCTGGTTCTGGACTCCCCCGCCATCAGTAACATCCTTCCTGCATCTAGTCTGTCTAGTCCTGTTAGAATTTTATAAGTTTCAATGAGATCCCCTCTCATTCTTCTAAACTCTAGCGAATATAAGCCCAATCGACCCAATCTCTCTTCATACGTCATTCCTGCCATCCCAGGTATCAGTCTGGTGAATCTTCGCTGCACTCCCTCCATGGCAAAAACATCCTTCCTCAGATAAGGCGACCAAAACTGCACACAATACTCAAGGTGTGGTCTCACCAAGGCCCTGTACAACTGCAGCAAGACATCCTGCTCCTGTACTCGAATCCTCTTGCTATGAAGGCCAACATACCATTTGCCTTCTTAACCGCCTGCTGCACCTGCATGCTTACCTTCAGCGACTGGTGCACAAGGACACCCAGGTCCTGTTGCACTTCCCCTTTTCCCAATCTATTGCCATTCAGATAATAATCTGTCTTCCTGTTTTTGCCACCAAAGTGGATAACCTCGCATTTATCCACATTATACTGCATCTGCCATGCATCTGCCCAATCACCCAACCTGTCCAAATCATACTGGAGTTTCTCTGCATCCTCCTCATAGCACACACGCCCACCCAGCTTTGTGTCGTCTGCAAACTTGGAGATATTTCATCTAGTTCCCTCGTCTAGATCATTAATATATATTGTGAATAGCTGGGGTCCTAGCACCTATCCCTGTGGTACCCCACTCGTCACTGCCTGTCACTCGCAAAAGACCCGTTTATTCCAACTCTTTGCTTCCTGTCTGCCAACCAGTTCTCTATCCAAGTCAGTACCTTACCCCCAATCCCATGTGCTTTAACTTTGCACGCTAATCTCTTATGCGGGACCTTATCGAAAGCCTTCTGAAAGTCCAAATACACCACATCCACTGGTTCTCCCTTATCTATCCTGCCAGTTACATCCTCAAAAAATTCCAGTAGATTAGTCAAGCATGATTTACCTTTTGTAAATCCATGTTGACTTTGTCCGATCCTGTCACTGTTTTCCAAGTGCTCTGCTATTAAATCTTTTATAATGGACTCTAGCATTTTCCCCACTACTGATGTCAGGCTTGCCGGTCTATAATTCCCTGTTTTCCCTCTACCACCTTTTTTAAATAGTGGGGTTACATTAGCTACCCTCCAATCCATGTGAACTATTCCAGAGTCTATAGAATTTGGAAGATGACCAGCAATGCATCTACTATTTCTAGGGCCACTTCCTTATGTACCCTAGGATGTAGATTATCAGGCCCTGGTGATTTATCGGCCTTCAATCCCGTCAATTTCCCTAACACCATTTCCCTACAAATACTGATTTCATTCAATTCCTCCCTCTCATTAGACCCTATGTTCCCCGACATCTCTGGGAGGTTATTTGTGTCCTCCTTTGTGAAGACAGAACCAAAGTATGTATTTAATTGGTCTGCCATTTCTTTGTTCCCCATTATAAATTCCCCTGATTCTGACTGCAAGGGACTTACGCTTGACTTCACCAATCTTTTTCTCTTCACATATCTGTAGAAGATTTTACAGTCAGTTTTTATGTTCCCTGAAAGCTTACTCTCATATTCTATTTCCTCCCTCTTAATTAATTCCTTTGTCCTCCTTTGCTGAATCCTAAACTGCTCCCAATCCTCAAGTTTGCTGCTTTTTCTGGCCAATTTATAAGTCATCTCCTTGGATCTTATGCTATCCCTAATTTCCCTTGTTAGCCACTGTTGAGTCACCTTTTTTGTTTTATTTTTATGCCAAACAGGGATGAACAAATTCTGTAGTTCATCCATGCGATCTTTAAATGTTTGCCATTGCCTATCCACCGTCAACCCTTTAAGTAATGCTCCCCAATCCATCCTAACCAACTCGCGTCTCATACCATCATAGTTTCCTTTATTTAAATTCAGGACCCTAGTCTCTGAGTCAACTACTTCACTCTCCATCTTAATGAAGAATTCTATCATATTATGATCGCTCCTCCCCAAGGGGCGTCGCACAACAAGATTGCTAATTAATCCTTTCTCATTACATAATACCCAGTCTAAGATGGCCTGATCTCTAGTTGGTTCCTCGACATATTGGTCCAGGAAACCATCTAGGAATTCCTCCTCCACAGTATTGTTACTAATATGGTTAGCCCAATCTATATGTAGATTAAAGTCACCCATGATAACTGCTGTGCCCTTATTGCACGCATCTCTAATTTCCTGTTTAATGCCATCCCCAACCTCAGCATTACTGTTTGCGGTCTGTATAAAACTCCCACTAATGTTTTCTGCCCCTTGGTATTTCTCATCTCTACCCATACAGATGTAGAGTTTCGCAATTATCGCGATTCAAAATAACATGAGAGAAGCAGATTCAATTGATCAGTTTTATTAAACGAAATGCTGTCCTGATAATAAAGGACACAGAAGTCTGTAAAATGGCCGCCGCGCATCGTGGCAGAAGCTTCCAGAAACACAGTGGGCAGACAAGATGGCGTTGAATATACATTTCAGTATGAGATTGGTTCATACTCGGTACACACTGATAAAGACAGGATGCAACCCGTTTGCATTGTGAACAATAGCAATGATATAAGTGCTGGAATCGTTTTCCTATGCACAGTAAGGATCATTGAACTGGGCAATCGAAGGCCCATCCAGACACATCAATACACAAATACCCCCCCCGGCTCTACAATGAGAGAGACATTGGCGGGTGATTAAGCCAGTATTCGGGGGGCCCCAAAACCAGTCGAGGAGACGATTCATACACAGCCTGGCTGGCTCAACAATGGGGAAGACATTAACGGATAGTTGGCCAGTTTCAGGTGCTACCGAAACCTGTTAAGAAGATAATCGCCCCATGCTGGGAGTTTTAAGCGCCAAAATCACACAAAGGATAAACATTTAAATTTGAGCGGGAGATAAAGGGGACATAACAGTATAACTATAGAGAACAATTGTCCATCGCTCTCTTATCTCTCTGCTGACCCTTGCTGAAGCTCTTCCTGAACTCGCTGGACTTTTGGTCATTTGATTCTCTGGACTCTGTTGACTCTTGACTCTTAGCCGTACTGGTCGGTTATTCGAGTGTTGGGTGGAGCTCAATCGGAACGAGCCGCCTCGACAAGGGCAAGTAACAGGGTACACCATCCCAAGTGTCGGTAAATGGTGTCTGGACCCGGAGGCCCGAGAAGACGAGAAGAGAAGAAGACGAGAAGAAATTCCATGTGCCGCCACGGTCAGTAAACCCCGACCGCGCCCGAAAATATACCGACAGAACTTTCCTTTGAGTTCTACCGACTTCTACATGTACCGTAACACAGGAAGACCCTTCTTTGAATTCTAAGACGGTTTGAGTCCATCGACTGCTTCATGACATCAGGGAGTCTGGCCTGCTTTTCGCAGCAGTGAAAGTAAACAAGTGGGGTGCAGAAACCCTTCCAAACACGTGACAGTCAGGCGCTGCAGCGAAACGAGCTGAGTGCCTCACTTTAAAATCTCCGAAGTAAGCCGAATGGTGAGCATGTTTTCCGATCCTACAAATCCAGACGTAGTTTAGGTATTGTTAAGGGAGGGGGGTTTTTAATAAGGTTAAGGTATAATGTGTTCCCCTTTTTACGATGTGCTGTGTGTTCTCCATTTCCATAGACCAAGTTTTATGAATGTGTGTATACTTGTACTCTCTTTGATCTGTGCCTATGACATGTATTTCATGATTTTAGACGCCATGCAATAAAGATATTCATTTTGTGCTATTCAACCGGGTCTATTTGAGTTTTTCTCTGCATTACTGCTCCTTGCATCTAAGTCCAGGTGTCAGAACCGTAAGGGCGAACCACTCACAGGTGCTTATTGCAAAAAGGCTGGCCGGAGACCAGAGCAAGCAATAGTATAGGCAATGAAGGCCTAACCTCGCACCAGCACCATCTGAGACACGCCCCCTTACACAGATTCCACATCATCAGAGCTAATATTCTTCCTTACTATTGTGTTAATCTCCTTTTCCTTTTTGCCTCTCCTTCCTGAATATTGAATACCCCTGGATGTTGAATTCCCAGCCTTGGTCACCCTGGAGCCATGTCTCTGTAATCCCAATTATATCATATCCGTTTACATCTATTTGCGCAGCTAATTCATCCACCTTATTACACATGCTCCTCGCATTAAGACATAAAGCCTTCAGGCTTGTTTTTTGAACACTCTTAGTCCTTTTAGAATTATTATTTACTTTAGCCCTGTTTGATTTACACCCTTGATTTCTCTGCCTTCCACTTTTGCTTTTCTCCTTCCTGTCTTTTGTTTCTATCCTTGCTTCCCTTTCCTCTGTCTCCCTGCACAGGTTCCCAACCCCCTACCATTTTAGTTTAAACCCTCCCCAACAGCACTCGCAAACACTCCTCCTAGGACATCGGTCCTGGTCCCACCCAGGTGCAAACCATCCAGTTTGTACTGGTCCCACCTCCCCCAGAACTGGTTCCAATGTCCCAGGAATTTGAATCCCTCCCCCTTGCACCATTCCTCTTGCCACGTATTCATCTGAAATATCCTTCTATTTCTACTCTGACTAGCATGTGACACTGGTAGCAATCCTGAGATTACTACCTTTGAGGTCCTATTTTTAAATTTACCTCCTAACTCCCTATATTCAGCTTTTAGGACCTCATCTCATTTTTTACCTATATCGTTGGTACCTATATGCACCACGACAACTGGCTGTTCACACTCCCCCTCCAGAATGCCCTGCAGCCGCCCCGAGACATCCTTGACCCTTGCACCAGGGAGGCAACATACCATCCTGGAGTCTCGTTTGCGGCAGCAGAAACACCTATCTATTCCCCTTACAATAGAATCCCCTATCACTATAGGTCCCCCATTCTTTTTCCTCCCGTCCTGTGTAGCAGAACCACTCATGGTGCCAGAAAGTTGGCTGCTGCTGCCTTCCCCCAAAGCGGTATATCTGTTTGAGAGGGGGATGGCCACAGGGGACCCCTGCACTACCTGCCTGCACCTACTACTCTGCCTGGCAGTTACCCATTCCCTTCCTGCCTGTGCAGCCTTTACCTGCGGTGTGACCAACAAATTAAACGTGCTATCCACGATGTCCTCAGCATCGCGAATGCTCCAGTATGCATCCATTCGCAGCTCCAGCGCCGCAGTGCGGTCTGCTAGTAGCTGCAGCTGGATACACTTCCTGCACACATGGTCGTCAGGGACACAGGAAGTGTCCCTGATTTCCCACATAGCGCAGGAGGAGCATGCCACAGGGCCGAGCTCTGCTGCCATGAATTACCCATTGATTAATTTAAATTAAATCAAATCAATACCACGAATTACACTACAATTAAGTGATATACTCAAGGGCCCTTGGTTACTAGCACTCCCCGCTACACAACAGAGACCTTAGAAACTGTAACCACCAAAATTAAGACCTTCTAAACTTTATAAATTATTAATCTTAACTGTCAAACTATAGAGTAGTATAAATACTCACCTGGCCGTACTCACCCAATCAGCTGCTTCCTCTTGCCCATGTCACTTTTTGAATTGTGACGTGGCTCTGGAACGCCGCCGCCGGTCAGTGAGATTGGTAAGCCTCTGTAAAAAAGCCCGCGAAACTGAGTTTAAGTACTCACCGGCTTCTCCCGACACTGAGCCTCTGTAAAAAAAAAAGCCCACGAAAGTGAGTTTAAGTACTCACCGGCTTCTCCCGACACTGAGCCTCTGTAAAAAAGCCCGCGAAAATGAGTTTACGTACTCACCGGCTTCTCCCGACACTGAGCCTCTGTAAACAAAAAAGCCCACGAAAGTGAGTTTAAGTACTCACCGGCTTCTCCCGACACTGAGCCTCTGTAAAAAAAAAAGCCCACGAAAGTGAGTTTAAATACTCGCTGGCTTCTCCCGACACTGAGCCTCTGTAAAAAAGCCCGCGAAAATGAGTTTATGTACTCACCGGCTTCTCCCAACACTGAGCCTGGGAGTTGTTACAGGTGTTGCCTGCTCTAGCCTGGAAGGATCCCGATGCGAAGCATTTCAGGGACACGGTCACCAACACAGCCACGGGTAGCGCAGTCCTTTCCCTGGTGTGAGGCTGCAGGTCTGGTTGCAAGAGGTGGCAGATTTCTGTGAACACCTCCTTTGTAAAGCGCAGACGCCTCAGACACTGCTCCTGGCTCAGGCTGAGGTAAGTGAATTAATCTCGGAAGACCATAGGTGGGTAAGGCCTCCTACTGAGAGCCCTTCTCCCCCTCCCTCTACGAGCTGCTTGTCCTCTTCTTCGCTGCCTCTGCTCCATCTCCCTGTCATGCTGCAGACCAAGGGGGTGACAACTAGAGAACCCATGACTGGGAACAAGTGGTCTGACCAGAACCCTTGAAGTCAGAAGCAAGGCCTTTGGCACTTGCAGCACCACTCCCTGTCTCCTCACCAACTTGAAACAACTCCAGAAAGTTCCAAACACTTCCACAATCTTACACAGAGCCAGTAGAAATTAATCAGCAACTAACCTTGGAGTGGCTGCTGATCCCTTTATATATCGCTGGTGGGGGTCATTGCAGCTGCTGAACGCATGTTCAGCTGTGCGAGGTTAACACAGGGCGTTACTTCCAGTGTTGAGTACAAAAATGGCAGCGCTGGCGTCAACTCAGCATTGCACATTAATTGACGTCATGATCTGCCTACTCAACATACTTCTGGCGCACGCTCCTAACGCCCGCCCTACCGCCCTCACCAAAATGGCGTTCGAGGCTGCACGCACCAGAAGTATGCATGTGCGGCACGGATGCAATTTCTGTCACAAAACGGCGCTACGGAGCTGAATTTCTAGCCCTGCAGCTCTTGTCACCATTCACAGGGTTGCTTGGAGTGGAGCTCAAACTCATAACCTTCTGAGCCAAGGCTGACTCCCTGCATACTGAATTGAAAAGCTAATATGGTTAGTGACCCCAGCGTTCAAGTACTAGTACCTGATATTATACCATCCGCATACAACCACTTCATGCACTGAATTGAAATTCCTTCTTCCGCTCTTTTTATGGAGTTGATAACACCTCAGCTGAAGTTGTGATGGAAGGAATTTTATATGAACCGATGAAGTAATTGTGTCCCAAAATATAAGATTAGGACCTAGGTGCTGCAGGAGAAACTTCCAGCACCAGTACATTTTCACAGAAAAATTCAAATGGAACCTAGCTCATAGTACAGGGATTTTCAACCCAAATACAATTAGATTTACAAATAACTTTGCTTTTAAATTAAACAGCAGTTCTGTCATTAATTAATGATTTATTTATTTATTTATTGTTTCCATTAGTCTGATAATTTGCTGCATGAATTACACTTAATGACTCAATTCCAGAATGCATTTAAAACCTAGGAATAAATCACTCATGTAATGAATAAGATATTGCATCCTTCACAGTGCATTGCTATAATTTTTTTACTTGGGTTTGAGACTGTCAGGTATGGGTATTTCATGTTTATGGAGGACATTCAGCAACACTGTGGCACCATTATAATATTATTTATTGATTGATTTAGGTTATTCAAATATTCCAGTTAAAGGAAAACTCCAGGGAACTTCTATTTAATCCAATATATTGTTTTTTTAAAAATTTGTTCATGGGATGTGGGCGTCGCTGGCAAGGCCAGCATTTATTCTCCAGCCATAACTGCCCTTGAGAAAGTGGTGGTGAGCTGCCTTCTTGAACCGCTGCAGTCCGTGTGGTGAAGGTACTCTCACAGTGCTGTTAGGGAGGGAGTTCCAGGATTTTGACCCAACGACAATGAAGGAATGGCGATATATTTCCCAGTCAGGATGGTGTGTGACTTGGAGGGGAACTTGGAGGTGGCGGTGTTCCCATGTGCCTGCTGCCCTTGTCCTTCTAGGTGGAAGAGGTCGCGGGTTTTGGAGGTGCTGCCGAAGAAGCCTTGGCGAGTTGCTGCCATGCATCTTGTAGATGGTACACACTGCAGCCATGGTGCGCCGGTGGTGGAGAGAGTGAAAGTTTAAGAGGTTGCTTGGAGTGCCAATCACATGGGCTGCTTTGTCCTGGATGGTGTCGAGTTTCTTGAGTGTTGTTGGAGCTGCACTCATCCAGGCAAGTGGAGGGTATTCCATCACACTCCTGACTTGTGCCTTCTATATGGTGAAAAGGCTTTGGGGAGTCAGGAGGTGAGACACTCGCCACAGAATACCTAGTCTCTGACGTACTCTTGTTGCCACAGTATTTATGTGGCTGATCCAGTTGCGTTTCTGGTCAATGGTGACCCCCAGGATGTTGATGGTGGGGGATTCAGCGATGATAATGCTGTTGAATGTCAAGGGGTGGTGGTTAGACTCTTGCTTGTTAGAGATAGTCGTTGCCTGGCACTTGTGTGGCGCGAATGTTACCTGTCTCTTATCAGCCCAAGCCTGAACTACGTCCAGGTCTTGTTGCATGCGGGCATGGACTGCTTCATTATCTGAGGAGTTGTGAATGGTGCTGAACACTGTGCAGTCATCAGTGAACATTCTAATTTCTGACCTTATGTTGGAGGGAAGGTCATTGATGAAGCAGCTGAAGATGTTTGGGCCTAGGACACTGCCCTGAGGAACTCCTGCAGTGATGTCCTGGGGCTGTGATGATTGACCTCCAACCACCACAACCATCTTCCTGTGTGCTAGGTATGACTCCAGCCAGTGGAGAGTTTTCCCCCCCGATTCCCATTGACTTCAGTTTTACTAGGGCTCCTTGATGCCACACTCGGTCAAATCCTCCCTTGATGTCAAGGGCAGTCACTCTCACCTCACCTCTGGAATTCAGCTCCTTTGTCCATGTTTGGACCAAGGCTGTAATGAGGTCTGGAGCCGAGTGGTCCTGGCGGAACCCAAACTGGGTATCAGTGAGCAGGTTATTGGTGAGTAAGTGCTGCTTGATAGCACTGTCGATGACACCTTCCATCACTTTGCTGATGATTGAGAGTAGACTGATGGGGCGGTAATTGGCCGGGTTGGATTTGTCCTGCTTTTTGTGGACAGGACATACCTGGGCAGTTTTCCACATTGTCAGTTAGAAGCCAGTGTTGTAGCTGTACTGGAACAGCTTGGCTAGAGGCACGGCTAGTTCTGGAGCAGAAGTTGATTGTACTAATTAATTTCTTAAGAGTTTTGACAGTACAGGGAAAACAGGTTTCAAAATTTCAGTTCCTATTTCCAGTTACGTCATTGCAGCTATTAAGCACTTTCGGGAGATCATTATAAATTATTTTGTCACTAGACAGCGGTGTCAAAAATTTAGCTGCTGCTGGATAAAAGATGAAAAACAAACCTTCAAATTATTTTATCATGCCTTCTATTTTTTCCCCCTCTCAGTAGAGGGCAAGATGACACTAACAAACAGAAAGCCTCTTTTTACGATCAAAAATATACTTCCGCTTAATCTCCTACTAAACCTTTATGATGTGTTGGCTTTGCATGGGGCTTTAAACCGAGATCCTGACTCTTGGGTGTTAAAATTTATGATGGGAAGACAGCAGGCTTGGTATCCAGGAAGGATGAGGTCAAATGGGCTGAAGGCCTTTCTTCATCTGAACTGATCTTGTCAGAAACTATATAAATGTTGTACCTTTACAAAAATCTCTGTTTAAAAAGCCGTTCTGTGTTGTTCAATTCTAATAGTGCTCGAGTCAGCAGTAGGTACTCTCCTGACTCATTATTTGGTCACAAGAGCTGCTAATGGCTGCTACTTTATTTTTATCCTCCCTCCACCGCACCCCACCCTCCCCATGCTGCTCTTTTGCTGGGGGTTGTGCACCAGTTTGTCCTGCAAAAAGAGAATGCAGGTTATGCTTGCAGTTTATCATTGTGTTTAAAATGATAATGTAGAGGTGGTGTGCAACAGATGAGGGTGCCAGATTGGCACAGCATGTTTGGGAGCTGTGCTGATTCGGGAGCTGTGTAGCCATGTGCACTGCAGATTGAGTGATGGAGATGCCCCTTAAGCCGAGTTCAGCCTGAAGTGCCACTTCTGTGAGTGCTGCTTTCAGAGAGTTTTGGCTGTGGTGGTACTCAATGTGGACAAGGAAGAAAGGGAGAGCATGGTGAGTATCTTACCTTTCTATGCCTGGTCAGGTCATTGCATTTTTTCCAGCATTGCTTGGCCATTCCTGGGGTCACAGAGGTAGAACTCAGTGTCTTTGCCACCTCCTTCCATGTACCATGGCTGAATATTCAGGCAGGATTGGCCTACTTGGAGCCCAGGAGATGAACACGCCTGACCGCAATATCATCGAAGAGGGCCTGCCGGTTTGCTTCTGCAGATTTGCAGGTCTTTCTCCGGCCAGACTTGCTTGGTGTCTTCTAGCTGCTCATTTTTCTCTCTTTGAAAATGGAAATGCTGTTGAGATGCTGGAAATGCTCTGAATGAAGTTATTGTTTTAAAAATTACTGAGAAAATGTAATCTGCCACTTACCCACCACTCCCCAGCCTCATTCGGAACAATAGCAGCTGTTCCATGTTGTTATAGCACTGCATCTGGGGCGCCAGTTGGTTACACAGAATTTTCATGGCTTCCTGGGAACCATAGGAAATTATGGTCTAAGTTCTCATGCAAGATTGGTGTGGAAACCAACGTAAATCACAATGTAATATTTTGTAAGTGTGATCCAGGAAATTCTGGGCCATTGTGATTTTCACTCTCTGCCTGTGGAAAGAAGTACAATATCAGCTTTCACTTCCTGACAACAAATTCAGATAAAGCAAGAGGCTAGTTCAGACTTAGTTAACAAGGAGTTAGCAGGATTCAAGATAAGAAGGTTAAACCTATGGAGGTTGGAACCAATATATATCGGCTGAACAAGCCTGTTAACCTCAGTTGAAATTCCCTAAAAAGATGAGCTTAACATAAATTTGTAAACATAAATAATTAGCTGTGTAAATATGCTGACTCATCATGAAAACAAGTTGGGGCGATTTTGGCTGTGAGGAGAGTCACAGAGTTAAAAGGTATCTTGTGAAGAAACATCTTCATTTAAGGTTTCCTAGTCCAGACATCAGGAAACTGTGAGCCATAACTAAATATACACTAAGGAGAGACATATTTTTGCTGTTGTATGTTAGTACTGAAGTAGAGAGCAGTTTCAGTAACACCTGCATAAACAGAATATGATTTCTATAATCTCAAAGGTGTTATGCATTAGCCAGCAGAATATTCTATGTCATCACAGTATGGGGCAAGCAACACTATTAGAATAGCAAAGAAAGATGGATAAATGAGCAATGATTTATGGGACCCAGCCTCTGCTTTACGCCTTTCCATTCACGCTTGGCTAAGATTGGAAATTCTTTTGAAGGATTGCAGCTACACCAATACATTGTATCACTGGACCAGCACTCATTTTGATTTTTCACTGAACACCTTCTTTCTTCATCATTTCCACTTCATCATTAGATGTCATTATATCGATCCTCTTTCAGTGAGGATAGCAGAATGCACAAAGACCTTCGTCGAGACGACAAAGCCATTTTGTGTCGATCAGTGAAGTGCTTTCACTAATTGCATACCACATTATGTGTAAAGTACAGTTCAATATTTCCCTTCTGCAAGATATTCCATTCTTTGAAGAAACTCACTGACCACTCCAGCCAAAAACATTTCACAAATCATTCTATATGAAACTGCCAACCTCAATGAAAAGCAACCTCAGCACTCGGGCAGATTCCTGGAGAGGTGTAAAATGGATCCTGTAACCACTGTATAATCAAGCATTCTCTTAAGCTACTTTTTAATGATGCCTAAAGGGACTCATTGCTACGGTTCTGTACTTGTGTGCAGCTGAGACTGACAATAGACATGAAAGCTCACCTATATAGGTGGCATATAACAATGTTTTAGACTTCCAGAAAAAAAAAGCTTGGTGTAAGTTATGCACTGGAAATTTAAAATTATGCTTAATATTATGTAGTGCTGTTCTACTCACGACATTGTGCATGGAGCTTGAGGATTAGAATTGCAGATCATTCATGGGCAATTTGTGAGCTTACTGTCAGATCACAATGTAATGTATGAAACCACAGGAGCATTATATAGGCTTCACTATGGTCTGGCACTGGACCAGAATTGTCAGGGCTGCATATTGAACACTGCCTACTTGACCCGGTCAAATTGATATCAACTGAACTCTATCCAATGCTTTTTCGCCTGGGCAAGTGGACATTGTGGGCTGTTAGAACCACATATCTTCTCGGTCAGGACACCCATCAAACAATTAGAAATTGTAGATGTTCTAGTCACGATCTTCCAAAATTCTCTTGATTCAGGAATTGTCCCCTTGGATTGGAAAATTGCCAATGTCACTCCATTATTTAAGAAGAGTGGGAGAGATAAACAAGGAAATTATACACCTGTTAGTCTAGTGTCTGTTATGGGGAAGTTAATGGAATCTGTTATTAGGGGCAGAGTGACTGAGCACTTGGGTAAACGCGAACTGATCAGAGAGAGCCAGCATGGGTTTGTAATGGGGAAGTCATGTCTAACGAACCTAGTTGATTTTTTTGAGAAGATAATGAATGTGGTAGATAAAGGAGTCTCTATGGATGTTATTTATATGGACTTCCAGAGGCATTTGATAAGGTTCCACATAAAAGATTGTTAACAACAATGAAAGTGCATGGAATTAGAGGCAATCTATTGGCTTGGATAGGGAATTGGTTAGGAAGTAGGAGACAGAGAGTAGGGATGATGGGAATGTACTCAAATTGGCAGGATGTGACTAGTGGTGTCCCCCAGGGATCTGTACTGGGCCTCTGCCTTTCACTGTATTTATAAATAACTAAAATGAAAGAATAGAGAGCTGTGTATCCATGTTTGCTGATGACACCAAGTTAGGTGGCACAGTAAATAGTGTAGATTGGAGCAGAAAGTTGCAAAGGGACATTGATAGAATAAGTGATATATACTAAATGGTACAATTTTAAAGGGGGTGCAAGAACAGAGAGACCTGGGGGTGTTTGTGCACAAATCGTTGAAGGTGGTAGGACAGGTTAACAAAGCAGTTAATAAAGCATATGGGACCCTGGGCTTTATAAATAGAGGTCATGATGCGGAGATGCCGGTGTTGGACTGGGGTGGACAAAAATGAGAAGTCGCACAACACCAGGTTATAGTCCAACAGTTTTATTTGAAATCACAAGCTTTCGGAGCTTACACCCCTTCCTCAGGTGAAGTAAAGAAATACAGAATCGACAAAGCATATATAGATAGAGAACAATGCATGTGTAACTTACAATGGCAGACGACTACATTTAAATCATCCTGACTGTTTATCTGCTGAGGTGTGACAAAAGGCAATCAGGTCAGCCAGGAAGGTACCACATCAAAGACATAGCAAGATACAACTGAGACAATGAGGTGGAGTCACAGGGGGTCCAATGTGTCAAAAGCCGCAGTCGGTATGGGAAACGATAAACTTTAAAATTTTTACTTTTTTACTGGGAATCACATCTGTGAACAAGCCAACGACGACTCGAGTCTGGATCACGTCATGTATCGTGACATAAACCCAAGATCCCGGTTGAGGCCGTCCTCATGAGTGCGGAACTTGGCTATCAGTTTCTGCTCGATGATTTTGCGTTGTCGTGTGTTTCTAAGGTCGCCTTGGAGAACGCTTACCAGGCAATCACCAGGCAGGAGTGTTCCCTCCCAGTCGGGGAACACTTCAGCAGTCAAGGACATTCAGCCTCGGATCTGCGGGTAAGCGTTCTCCAAGGTGGCCTTAGAAACACACGACAACGCAAAATCATCGAGCAGAAACTGATAGCCAAGTTTCGCACTCATGAGGACGGCCTCAACCGGGATCTTGGGTTTATGTCACGATACATGACGTGATCCAGACTCGAGTCGTCGTTGGCTTGTTCACAGATGTGATTCCCAGTAAAAAAGTAAAAATTTTAAAGTTTATCGTTTCCCATACCGACTGCGGCTTTTGACACATTGGACCCCCTGTGACTCCACCTCATTGTCTCAGTTGTATCTTGCTATGTCTTTGATGTGGTACCTTCCTGGCTGACCTGATTGCCTTTTGTCACACCTCGGCAGATAAACAGTCAGGATGATTAAATTTAGTCGTCTGCTATCGTAAGTTACACATGCATTGTTCTCTATCTATATATGCTTTGTCGATTCTGTATTTCTTTACTTCACCTGAGGAAGGGGTGTAAGCTCCGAAAGCTTGTGATTTCAAATAAAACTGTTGGACTATAACCTGGTGTTGTGCGACTTCTCATTTTTATAAATAGAGGCATAGAGTACAAAAGCCAGGAAGTTATGCTGCACTTTTATAAAACACGAGTGTGGCCCCAGCTGGAATATTGGGGGCAATTTTTGCCAGCCCTGGGGAGGCGGGTATGGAGGCGGGACTGCCGGAAAATGGCAGAATTTGGGGGCAGGTGCCCAACCTGCCTCCATGTCATCTTCCCAGAAGGCGGGTAGCCGTCCCGCGACAGGACCCGTCTCCTTGGAGGCAGAAAGGGATTAAAGCCTATTTAACTGCCTGTTAACAGGTAGTTAACAGGCAGAAAATAGGATTATCCCTTTTTTGCCCTCAAGTGCGGGCTTCCCGAACGCTCCTAAACCCGCCAGCTCAGTGAGGCGAGTACTGGGTCTGCGGGGGTCGGGTGGGGGGGTGCAAAAGTGTGGTGTGAAGGTAAGTGATGGGTGCAAGAGTGTAGAGGTGAGTATCTGAGGTAAGTGCAAAGTGTTTTTAAAAGTGTACTTACCTTTGTTTCTTCCTGCAGGCTTCAGTCTGTTTGTATGCGGAGAGTCTCGGACCTCCGTGTTGCAGATGAGAGATAGCCGTTGCATTCTCAGATGCAACAACCATCTCATTTCTGTAAAAGAAAGAAGGTTGATGAGGTCTTGTATGCAAGAACTCATCAAACTGCAGAGAATGTCACTGTTTGACTGCTTCACAGAGCTGTCAAACAATGACAATTCATCTGTCAAAAATTTTTGACATGCTCTGCAACTGGCTTTCCCTTGATTGGCCTGCTAAGCCCGCTGGGCGGGCTTAACAAGGTCAATCAAGGGAAAATAGCGTGGGTTGGCCACAAATCAATGGAGGCGGGACATCGACCTGACAAGCAGCTGTCCCGCTTCCAATGCGCCCCCATTCACAAAATCGCCCCCATTGTGTCCAATTCTGGGCACCACACTTTAGGAAGGACATGAAGGCTTTGGAGAGGGTACAGAAAAGATTTACCAGAATGGTTCCAGCGATGAGGGATTGCACTTACGTGGATAGACTGGAGAAGCTGGGGTTGTTTTCGTTAGAGCAGCGAAGGCTAAGAGGAGACTTGATAGAGGTGTTTAAAATCATTGGGGATTTAGATAGAGTAAATAAAGAGAAAATGTTTCCAATGGCTGACGGTCGATAACCAGAGGGCCCAGATTTAAGGTGATTGGCAAAAGAACCAAAGGCGACATTAGGGAAAACTTTTTTATGCAACGAGTGGTTAGGATTTGGAATGCACTGCCTGATAGGGTGGTGGATACAGATTCAATAGTAGCCTTCAAAAGGGAATTGGATAAATACTTGAAGGAGAAAAAATTTCAGGGATCCGGGGAAAGAGCGGCAGGAGTGGGACTAACTGGATTGCTCTTTGAAAGAGCCGGCACAGACTCGATGGGCTGAATGGCCTACTTCTGTGCTGTACTATTCTATGATTCTATGAGTCTAAGTGAGTGGGCAAAACCGTGCCACATGGATTTCAATGCGGGGAAGTGTGAGGTCATCTGCTTTGGACCAAAGAAAGAGAGATCAGAGTTCCAAATGGCGAGAAGTTAGGAACTGTGGAGGAGCAGAGACATTTATGGGTCCAAGTACAGAAACCACTAAAAGCTAGTGGACAGATACAAAAAAATAATTTTAAAAGCTAATGATATGTTAGCCTTTATCTCAAAGGGGCTGGAATACAAAGGGGTGGAAGTTTTGTTAGCTATATAAAGCTCTGGTTAGACCCCATTTAGAGGACTGTGTTCAGTTTTGGGCACCTCAGGAAGGATATATTGGCCTTAGAGAGGGTGCACCGTAGATTCACCAGAATGATACCAGGGCTAAAAGGGTTAAATTATGAAGACAGGTTGCATAGACTAGGCTTGTATTCCTTTGAGTATAGAAGATTAAGGGGTGATCTAATTGAGGCATTTAAGATGATTAAAGGAATTGATAGGGTAGATCGAGAGAAACTATTTCCTCTGTTGGGGGAGTCTGGAACAAGGGGGCATAACCTTAAAATTGGAGCTAAGCCTTTCATGGGTGATGTCAGGAAGCACTTCTTCACACAAAGGATAGTGGAAATCTGGAACTCTCTCTCCAAAAAGCTGTTGAGGTCAGGTCAATTGAAAATTAAAAAAACTGAGATTGATAGATTTTTGTTAGACAAGGGTATTAAGGGTTATGGAACCAAGGCAGGTAGATGGAATTCAGGTAGAGATCAGCCATGATCAAATTGAATGGTGGAACAGGCTCGAGGAGCTGAATGGCCTACTTGTTCCAGTGTTCCTAATCAAAACCAAACCTCACTGCTCTTTTTATCTCAGGATTCTCTCCTTGTCAGTGTCAGTATCACTTGTTCAGGAACAAGAAAGGCTCAGTCTGGTCTGAACAATACTCAGGATTCAATCATCATTCGTCTGATTCTTGCAATGTAGCCTTGTAAAATCAAAACATTTAGGGCAAAAAATTCAGGGGCTTTATACTACCCATTACCGGCAAAAAATGGCGTAAGAGCAGCAGCACAAAGTAAACTTTCCAATCCAATATTATACATCTATCCATCCAATATGACCTAAAGAAATCAACTCATCATCCTTATGCATTCTCTTAGTGACTGTCTTGTGTGTGCCTTTGTCTATCCTTCTGATGTCATGCAGTGCTACCCCAGAGCCTACAGCATGGCTGGTGGAAGGCTGCTGACTTTAAGTGGGGAACGCTGCAAATGGCCTTGCTGGTGGACCTTGAGGAGCTGGTGGCCGGGAGTGTCAAACCAATCTTCTTCTTCATTCTCCGCTGGAGTTGTGGCGAGGGGAGGGTGACAAAGCAAAAGGTGCATCCGAGAAGGAGGATAACATATGAGGATACCAGCATCTTGTATCCTTTCAGCTACGCTGCTGGCCAAGGGCTCAGCCATGCCCATGCCAAGAATGGCCAGCACCACCTCCTCCAAGGGGGGAGGAGGTGCGGCTAGGAATGGAAGATGTTCCTCGTGATTGGTACACATTGTTGGAAGGTGAGTGATTGGCGAGGGAATCGTGCATTGAGAAGTGTGCAGTTTTTTTAAAATTCATTTCTGGGATGTGGGCATTGCTGGCAAAGCCAGCATTTATTGCCCATTCCTAATTGCCCTTGAGAAGGTGGTGGTGAGCCGCCTTTTTGAACCGCTGCAGTCCGTGTGCTGAAGGTACTCCCACAGTACGGTTAGGGTGGGAGTTCCAGGATTTTGACCCAGTAACAATGAAGGAACGCCGATATATTTCCAAGTCAGGATGGTGTGTGACTTGGAGTGGAACTTGCAGGTGATGGCGTTCCCATGCACCTGCTGCCCTTGTCCTTCTAGGCGGCAGAGGTTGCGGGTTTGGGAGGTGTTGTTGAAGTAGCCTTGGCAAGTTGCTGCAATGCATCTTGTAGATGGTACACACTGCAACCACGGTGCACCAGTGGTGGAGGGAGTGAATGTTTAAGGTGGTGGATGGGGCACCAATCAAGCGGGCTGCTTTGTCCTGGATGGTGTCGAGCTTCTTGAGTGTTGTTGGAGCTGCACTCATCCAGGCAAGTGGAGAATATTCCATCACACTCCTGACTTGTGCCTTGTAGATGGTGGAAAGGCTTTGGGGAGTCAGGAGGTGAGACACTCACCGCAGAATACCTAGCCTCTGACCTGCTCTTGTTGCCACAGTATTTATGTGGCTGGTCCAGTTAAATATCTGGTCAATGGTGACCCCCAGGATGTTGATGGTGGGGGATTTGGTGATGGTATTGCCATTGAATATCAAGGGTCAGTGGTTAGACTCTCTCTTGTTGGAGATAGTCATTGCTTGGCACTTGTGTGGCGCGAATGTTACTTGCCACTTATCAGACCAAGCCTGAATATCGTCCAGGTCTTGCTGCATGTGGGCATGGATTGCTTCATTATCTGAGGAGTTGTGAATGGAACTGAACACTGTGCAGTCATCAATGAACATCTCCACTTCTGACCTTATGATGGAGGGCAGGTCATTGATGAAGCAGCTGAAGATGGTTGGGCCTAGGACATTGTCCTGAGGAACTCCTGCAGCGATGTCCTGGGGCTGAGATGATTGACCTCCAACAACCACCTTCCTTTGTGCTAGGTATGACTTCAGCCAGTAGAGAGTTTTCCCCCTGATTCCCATTGACTTCAATTTTACTAGGGCTCCTTTATGTTTCACTCGGTCAAATGCTGCCTTGCTATCAAGGGTAGTCACTCTCCCCTCACTTCTGGAATTCAGCTCTTTTGTCCATGTTTGGACAAGGCTGTAATGAGGTCTGGAGCTGAGTGGTCCTGGCAGAACCCAAACTGAGTATCGGTGAGCAGGTTATTAGTAAGTGAGTGCTGCTTGATAGCACTGTTGATGACACATTCCATCACTTTGCTGATGATAGCGAGTAGACTGATGGGGCAGTAATTGGCTGGATTGGATTTGTCCTGCTTTTTGTGGACAGGACATAACTGGGAAATTTTCCACAATGTCGGGTAGTTGGTAGGAGACTGCATTTGAAGATGCATTCACTGACCTTGACCAGTGTCTGAGGTCATGAAGCTTCTTTGGGCACTGGAGCCAGGTGGTGGGGCGACACTAGTGGCAGTGACGGCCTAGGTGATGTGATCCAACATTGTTCTTTCTGGAGGGCCTCCTGGACTCTGGGTAGAGGACCTCTCTTACAGTGTTGATCCAGAGAGCGGAGCAGTTAAAAGGAGCAGTCCCGAGCGGCAGCAGCTCAACAGAGGCAGTTTTTGAAAAAGTGACGTCAGAGTAAAAAAAGTGATGTCGGCACAAGGGAAGGAGCTGATTGGTGAGTAGCTGCTGAGTGTATTTTATTTGAAGTTTATAAGTTTATTTCTGCTAAGTTAGTTAATAGCCTATAAAATAGAGGGAAAGAGCTGATTGGGGAGTAGCTGGGGAGTGTATTTTGTTTATTTCTGCTGGGTTAGTTCTTCATCTATTAAATAGAGGCATGGCAGGGCAGCTCAGTCCCGTGGAGTGCACATCCTGTGCCATGTCGGAAGTCCTGGACGACCACATGTGCGAGAAGTGTCGCCAGCTACAGCAACTCGAGCTCCGGGTTTCGGAGCTTGAGCGGCGGCTGGAGTCACTGCGGTGCATCCGCGAGGCTGAGAGTTACATGGATAGCACGTTTCTAGAGGTGGTCACCCCACAGCTTAAGAGTATGCAGAGTATGCAGGCAGAGAGGGAATGGGTGACCGCCAGACAGAAGAGGAGGACCAGGCAGGTAGTGCAGGAGTCCCCAGAGTGCATCGCGCTCTCCAAACAGTATTCTGTTCTGAGTACTGGTGAGGGCGATGGTTCCTCTGGGGAGTGCAGCCAGAGTCAAGTCCACAGCACCACGGGTGGCTCAGCTGCACAGTGGGGGAGGAAAAAGATTGGAAGAACAATAGTGGTAGGGGATTCGATAGTTAGGGGATCAGACAGGCATTTCTGCGGCCGTAGATGTGACTCCAGGATGGTATGTTGCCTCCCTGGTGCCAGGGTCAAAGATGTCACTGAGCGGCTGCAGGGCATGCTGAGGGGGGAAGGGTGAACAGCCAGAAGTCATGGTTCATATCGGTACCAACGACATGGTCAGAAAGAGGGATGAGGTCCTGCAGGCAGAGTTTAGGGAGCTATGAGAGAGATTAAAAAGCAGGACCTCAAGCCGCGATATTGGCTCGCAGCGCCCCAAGAGGGACGCGGGACGCTTCCAGTAGCGCCCCTCCTCCCTCTCGGGGCTCTACCTCGGAAAATCGTCTGCGGGGGCGCTAGCTTTTACGGGGCGCTAAAACCGGCGAAGGTAGGTGCTACCCAATTTTTACCCCATGACTCTGAGTATGATCCCTGCACAAAGCTGAACTGCTGCGTGTGAAACCCTGGGTGCCCCTTCCTTGGCTTGCTAAGCCATTTGTGTTAGTGCTGAAGCACTTTTCCCATTCTGAGGCTCGCAAGGGAATTCACCTTTAAGTGCTGAAGAATCCCATTTGGGACTTCTTGTTAATGTTAATTTTTTATTGAAAGACAGTAAGGGCTGAAAGCGGCATTTTTTCACTGCATGGTAATTTTTATTAGTTCTGAATGCATTGCCCCTTTAATTCATAGTCCCTTTAATTGCCCACAATGCCTTGTAACACCACAGCCTCACTCCCACAGGCTGTAAGAAGCTACAACGCCGACTGTGGACGGGAACTTCGGGTCAGAGGCCTCCATTAATGCCACCAGGAGGGCATTGCACGGTAAGTTAGCGCTGCGCTACACATCGCCAGCCCCCAGCGTGAATTTTTGACCGGTAGCGCTGTGGCCATTTTCAGTGGCCGTTAACTCATGTTGCCAGTGACACCCGCAATTCTCTTGGTGAACACGAATTTTTCCCCTTAGTGTTTAAAGCTGATAAATGGAATTCCAATCTCCAATAAACAAATGCAAAATTGAAATCTCTTATCCCCCAATCTAGGACCTCTCTTTCCACATGACAAAATGAAGCAGGATGGGTGAGTGATTTAAATGGCTGAACATGCAAAAAGGAAGTTTGGTTTCCTTCTGGTATAATCTGCTCAAAGTCAAGTAAAACATACCACATCCCTGCCAAATTGTAGTTCTTTATTTCAACAAAAGTAAAGAATATATTCAGACAAATGAATTATAAGAAGCATTGGGAAACCAGATTCTAAAATTCTGACTCTTCACCTGATTTCCATGACACCCCTTTATTCCTGCTATTTGCTGTAATCATGGATAAAGATTATTTTTACAGCGCAACCTTAAATTCAGGTTTACAACACACCATGAGCATCAGTGCTAGCTTCCTGGAGACTCTCTGTACATGGAATGGAGTTACAGTTCAGATGTATAATGTTTAATGTTCATGTCAACAGATGTATTGATAACAATTACCGTGTGCATGTGTAAGTAGGGACTACATACAATGCCTTTCATGGAAAGTTTGACATGTAGAAAGATTTAGCTACAGACAATACGGTATTAAGGATACAGCATGCCAGCTATCAACATCTCAGCGAGCCATCAGCACAAGACTGATTCTTCCAGATCAGCAGCTGTCAAATTATTTCGAAGTGTAATGCAATATTTGAGAGTACTATATGTTAAATCATTGAAGACAAGTTGGGTTTGAGATGTTGGGATGTCTATGTGACTGATCACTCAGTTTAATGTTGCTACTTATTCATTGTTTCCATGATCATATGGATTGTAACTTGGAAATATAGTAATTTTAAATATTTCAATCTCAGACAATACTGGGGCAATTCTGCCCTCCCAGCTGGGAAGTCACGTCTACAGAGAAGTGCAGTCAGAGAATCTGACCTGTGCCACTGTGAGTGTGGTTTACCCGCTGCTGCATGTACAGGTTTGAATTGCTGAATTCCACAGTTTGCCCGATTCTTACTGCTCAACAGTCTTTAAATATCTCATTAATCCTCAGCTCAACATTGCAAGCAATGCACGTCTTTGCCAAATTCTGCTTGAAACTGTCTTTACTATTACTGTGGGTAATGTCTTGACACCATCTGAGCTCAACTTTCCCATGAGACCCACTATCCTGCTCCCTTCAACCCCTCCCATCTCAGCCTCTGACCACTCAACGAATCCTCCTAGTCCTCACGCTGGCTGACATTGCAGATGACTCTCATTACTTTTCCCTCTCTTACAAGTTTAGAGTCTGACTTAGACATTCTCTCAGGTACAGCGGTGCTTGCCACTCCTGTAAGTGGTCTAAGCATCTTACATTTAGGAATGTGCCATTCTGCACAGTATCTAACTATAAAATAGTATAAGCCAGGGGTATAACAATAGGAACCCTTTTTGATCCGAGCTGGATATTGTGTCTCTTGCATGTGCCTCGCATGTGCCTCACATGCGCTTCTCCAATCTTTTTAAAGGCAGCCTGAGAAAATACTTTGTAAGATATAGCAAAATATAAATCATTAACAACAACATCTTTAACATAGAAAAAGTTCAACAGTTGTGATTGGATCAGGCCATGCAGTAAGTCTCTGTTGGTTTGGATGTGGTCTAAAACGATTGGGATTTTGGGCAAGGCCAAAAAGAGTTATGAAAAACATGTCTCACTTCTTTCTAGTGCATTCACAATTTCAATTGTTGAATTAAAATCATTGGGCTTCTGAAGAAAAGGATGGGGTAGAAATTGGCCCTTGTTGTGGGCATTTTACGCCCCTGGGATGCCTGAAAGATGCTTAACCCAAAAACTGGGGAGTACAATTCTTCAGGTGTCTCTGATAGCCTCCTAAAACAGGTATTAGGTTCAATACGTACGTAAATGAGGAGCCTAATGCCTGTTTTATGACCCATTGGGAAATTGGTGTCCCAAGGAGAGGAGCAGGTACTGAACCTGATTTGCTCAGCTTCATCTGATGTGGATGCGGCCTAGGAACCGTCCACCACCAAAAAGGTGAGATTTAATGGGTTTTTTAAAATTCATGGGGAGCCAGGAGGAGCAGGAGTGCCCCTCAAGCTTCACCGCATCCTTGAAGGCAGCTGCTAGCTGTGATCGGTACCCCCATCCACTGTCCTCACTGCGCCCCCCCACCCCAACTCGGCACACCCACTGCTGGCAAACTGCTTAACATCCCTGGTCAACTTGACAAATGGGCCTGGGATGAGACAATAGATCCCCATTGTATCCTTTTGAAACAGGCCATGAGTAGTGGCAATTTGTAAACTGTGCTGTCTGTCTTCAATATACATTCTCCAATGTCCGAAGCCTGTAGACTTACTTTTTAATCCTTTCCTCACTAAAGCTCCTCTAATGTCTCACCACCTCCCAGCTCCATACTTGGCTCTCCCAAAACTCACTGTTTAAATCCCTCCAGGGCCGATTTCACTCTGCTGACAACACCAAGACCATCCTGGCCAAAGTCATGAATTACCTACTCTGTGATGGCAACTCCATGCATGTATACATAGGAAAGTTTCTCATGTGTGAATACGCAGGTGGTATCAGACCACAGGAACAGAATAATGCAAGGTAATGCACAATACTCTGCCAGCAGTCACAATGGGCTGGATTTTGAAGTTGGAGTCGTGTTGGGGTCGGGAATCACACATTCTGGCTTGTGAACCCGCCTCCATTGAGATGTGGCCAACCCAGTGTGTTTTCCCTTGATTGACCTTGTTGAGCCCGCCCAGTGGGCTCAGCAGGCCAATTAAGGGCCACCCGGCAACAGGTGATGTCACAGACTGACATTTCATCTGTCAAGGGCTTTTGACAGATGAAATATCAGCGTTTGACAGCTCTGTGAAGCTGTCAAACACTCACAATATGATTTCTAACTTCAGTCCTTCCTTTCAGGCTGAGTTAGAAATCATTCCAGCACAGAAACCAGAAGGCTGCTGTTTTTGACAGGTCCACGGCTTTCCTGCTTTCTGTGCCGGTGAGATTTCTAACTCCCGAGAACTGAAGGGCTGACACCTGTAGGAGGAAGTTAAGATAAGTAAAACTTTTTTCAACAGTTAGCGCTTACCTTACACACTTACCTCTGTACACATGCACCCATCACTCACCTGCCCACCGGACATATCGACCCCTCCAACCCCTGCAGACCCACGGCCCGACCCGATAACTTGGAGTGTTTGCCACCTGTCGGGAAGCCCACACTTTTCTTTTTAAAATAGGGATTATGCAAAAAACTGCCTGTTAACTACCTGTTAACAGGCAGTTAATTGTCACTAATCCCTTCCCGCCTCGGGGAGTCAGGTCTCAGACCAGGTCGGGTACCCGCCGCCAGAGAAACTGGCATGGAGGCGGGTTGGAGTCGGGATGTGGTTGGGACCCCCGAATCTGCAACTTTAACCCCCGCCCCCCGCCTCCAAACCCGACTCCACGGGTCATTGAAAATCCAGCCCAATGTCTTCATTTTGCACCAGCCCTCCATATTTTGAGGAGCAAAGACTGGATAGCTGTTTGCTAGTGAGCCAAGGATGCCCATTGAATCCCTGGCTAATGATCTTATTGAGAAACATTCGAAAAGGGCAGAACAATGAAGCTTATATCACCCGCATCTTGCTAGAACATACAATTCTCATAGTCAGGCAGATTATCAAATCTATGGAGCTCTGATCTGTCCAATGTTTGAATAGAACAGGGAGTGCGAGTACAGCTCTATAGCCCTGATAATGTGCCCAGGGTTATCTATGCCTTTTGTCTATAATTTCACCATCTAGAATGGGGAAACTGTGCAGCAAGAAAACCAGCAGGGGCCGCCTTGGCAGGGGAGCAGTAGGAGGAAGAAGAAATAGTCGAGAGAGATGTGCAGCAGCGGAGACTAATGTTTCAATCATTGACTGATGGTATTTTTGCCTGACTCTGTAAATGTGTCCTTGCATGAACAGTTCTATAGCCTTGATCATAATATACTGACATGAACATCATGTTTTGCTAATTAATGCCGCCCCTATTACCATAGCTGTGTATTAATCCACCCACCCTTCTGAAAGCAAATCTCCACAATCCATTCCAGAGTAGGTACAGCCAGTTTATTTCCCTATTACTATTTTATGGATGTACTCTTACTGTTTGCTTCTCCAGTGTTTGCTTTTGAAAAGTGTGTGGGTGTTCAAATATGGTGGTAGCATGCTGCTCCTCAAAAAGGAGCCTCTAGACATGCCTGTGGCACTTTTGTTCTGGATCGAGACACTGCCCTGCAACTACTGCCAGCACTTTGACCTATGTGCTCGCTGGCTGCTCCTTTCTGCCACATACCATTTCTTCAGTGTGTCAAGTGCATGTGGCATCACCCAGAAAGGAAGCGGCCTCATTCATACGTCTTGCTGCCATGCCCCAGCTACTAAGTATTCCTTGCAGGTGACCAGGGTTGTGTACGGCAACAGACTCTTACTGAAAAATGTCAACAGATCTTGGCAGTGTAGGCTTCGCAAAATCCCCCAGAAACTCGAATAAAACCCTAAAAGGGGTGAGTTTTGGATTTTTCATACGAATTTGGGATGATGGGACCTAAATGTAGTGATTTGAGGCAAAAACCTCAGTTTTGGACATTTTTAAGGATCAGGGAAGAAAACCCCTGAGGAAAATGACTTTTGGATATTACTATTGGGAAAAACACCTTTCACAGACACAAGACAGGCTGCAGAGGGGTGTGGCGAGGCAGTGGACAGCTTTTGGTTTTTGGGGCCCAGTCAAGCTGTCTGGAGAATGTTTGCACTGCAATCCAAGCAGGAGGAAGAGCCTCACCCAAAACCTCACAAACACATCCAAAATTGAATAATTCAAGGCCCTTTTGAATATCCCCAGGCCCAACCCCACCAATCACCTGTAATCAACCGAAGAGATCGACAGGACGCAAGCCATTTGACACTTAGTAAAGTCATTACTGTTAACGAGGTCTTACAATGACCGGGATTTGATTTGGGGTAGATAAGGCCACCTCAATTTAGTATAATTGAAGGCCCATCAAGCAGTTACAACAGTTGAAGTTCAAACAGTTACAAGTTCGAGTTCTCCAGTAAAACAGTTCAAGTTCAACAGAAGGCAGTTCAATCGAAAAGCCTGTGTTGAACAGAAGTCAGAGCTGCAGTTACAGAAGCAGGCAGAAGGCAGTTTCCACAGTTCTGCAAGAAGGCAGTTCCACAGCTCAGAAGAAGACAGTTTAAACAGAGGCAGAGTTACAGCAAGAAGTTAAACAAAGAAGGCCAACAGCTTCACAAGCAGATCGACATGCAAGAAGAAACCAGAGCGACTGCCTCAGTGACCATCGGACACCTCGCGGCAACAAGGGCCTCACGAAACCTCTTACTCAAAAGACTCTAAACCCTAACTCTCAACTGTCAAGGATTCGTTTGGTGAGCATTATCCCTGGTTCTCCAAAGCCCAACCTAGCTAGTGAAGTGGGATTGTGAGGGGTGAAGTATTCTTCTAAGGTTATTTCCCTCGCTTGTACCGAAGTGTTCCCCACCTTTAGAGTGATAAGAGTGTTTGTGTTGTGTTTTACTTCCTTGAATAAAAGTCAAAGTTCTTTCATCAAACCTGTTGTCTACTGCACCTTTGTTCACGACCCCTAAATAAGTCCAAGGTCTAGAACCAGGGGTGTGGGAGCGATTCGAACCGCTCACTGAGTCAGAGGTGAGGCTGACCCCTACCACACCACCCCCTACAGCAGTCACTTAGGGGTGTGAAGCATGCCATCAAGATTCTCTCACGCTAATTCCCAAACCACCTCAAGCCAGAGGTGCGACCTTGCTGAAAAATGGAGCCCTGGATCTCAATAACTGTTAATCAAGTGTTAATCAGGCAAAACTGCAGTTTGGACCACTTGCCTCCTGGATTTCCCTGCAGATGCCCATGGAGTTGCCACTCGCTCCATGATGCCCAGCAAGTATACCAGTCAATCTTACATTACTGTACAGACCTTAGAGCAGCAGTTCTGCAAAGTCTCTTACATACCATACAAAGAGCTCTCAAAAAGGACTTCATGAAGTACTTCTGCTCATTAATCTGCTCCACTCTCCTTTGGGCCTTGGATAAATGGAATATCTGAGCCCAGCCCTCTATTCACGTTCTTCCCACTCCTCTGTAGCCAATTTCTCTTGCACTTTCTCACTTATACTGCACACTGGCTTGACCCTCTCTATATCTGATTCCCACATGGTAGATATACCTGAGCTGATACCCATGTTCTCAGGAGTGTATGACGCATGCTTGGGAGATTACTTGGCTTCCTATTTGTGTCTGAAGGCAGGTGCATCATCTTGGGAGGTCCTTGCACTAAGAGAAATGGAAAATGTAATACCATAGTGCATGTATGAAATGGTAGAGCAGCCAGTACCAGTGGCAACACATTGAATGCCATGCTGCTGCATTTCTGCAAGTTAGAGTGAGTTTTAAGGGTGGACCAAGAAGTTAAAGTGGACATTAGCCTTGCTGGCGATTAACCAAGTGGAAGCTCTCCCTTGGCTCACACCCTCTGTTGCCTCAATTCTTATCATTCAACTTGTGGAGGCTGGCAGACCCGCCACCAGTGTGGTTTATTTATGTGGTTAGAAAACATACAACTGCTATCATGTGGAAGAAGATAGAATGGTATCCAATGCCCTGATTGCAACCCAGCTCACTGAGTGGAAGGCGAAATAATATACAAGTAATTTCAGATGGCATTTTGACTTAGTGGCACAATATGCAATGGGCACGTATGACATTAGAAGCATTTTTAATTGCCAGACACAAAGTTAAAGCATTAGGGGCATGGAAGTGCAGCTGTGCAAGATCGCAGGATGATTATGGATAAGGAAGGCCATTTATCTGATTTTAATTCTGACATAACCAAAAGGACCCTACAATCCCTCCATTTTAGCATCCTGTTGTTTCTTAAATGATTCCATTGTTTTTAACCTTCGTTACTCCCTCTGAATATCCATTCCAAGTGTTGATCACTCTTTGTGTGATGAAGTATTTCCTGATATGTCTTAAATTTATCTTTTACTTGTTAAAATTTCTCCCAAGAGTCCTACACTCAATTATTTTTAAGTAAGATTCTGGACTTAGTCTATTCTCCTAACTATCCTATTAACTGTATATTATTACCTCTCAAATACTTTTTTTTAGATTGAAAGGCCCATTTCTCTATCTCTCGGGATTAGGCTATTCTCTGCATGTGTCCAACACTTGAATATTTCCCTTGTTGTCGGGTGATCCAATTAAGGTATTTAAAATGATAAATGGATTTGCTAGAGTAGTTACAGAGAAACTATTTTCACTTAGTGAGGGATTCCAGATTACAGGGGCACAATCTTAAAATTAGAGCTAGGCCATTCAGGCATGAAATCAGCAAACACTTTTTCACACAAAGGGTAGTGGAGTTCTGGAACTCTCTCTCCCAAAAGGCTATGGATGCTGGGTCAATTGAAATGTTCAACACTGAGATCGCTAGATTTTTTTTTTAGGTAAGAGTATCAAGGGATGTGGAGCAAAGGTGGGTAAATGGAGTTGAGGTACAGATCAGCCATGTTCTAACAGGGTTGAGGGACTGAATGACCTCCTCCTCCTGTTGCTATATTCCTTTGTTTCTCAGTGATCAGAACTGGATATCTTCTTGTCTGACCAGAGCACTGTACAGTTTGATATCAACAAACATCCTCTACGCTATACTCTACTGTTTTGGCTATGTAATTCAGCTTTCGATTGACTTTATTGATTGCTGATGTACATTAGTTGGGCATGTTGAGTGTCAAGTCTACTAAGACTCCTAGGTCTTTTCAATGTTTTCTTTTGCTATTCTAGCATCAGGATAGATGTGTCACTCATTTCTGTTTCTTCTTATGTGCAATACTTTACACTTGTCAGCATTGAATTCCATCTGCCATATTTCTGCCCAAATACATATTTTATCCGATTCCTTCTGCAATTTCTGAGCTGCCTCCTTCGATTCTACTGCAAATCTGGCTAATTTGCCTTGAGTTTCTGAATCCAAGTCATTGATGCTAATTAGAAAAAGTAGTGGCCCCAGCACTGAGCCCAGGGCCATCCACTAAGAACTTCCACTGAGAGAACGTGTACTCAGATGGAGGCCATGAGGCGTGCTTAAAATGGAACGTTCATGAACAAGAGGTTATGCTTGTGCCTCCCATTCTCAATCGCTTATGCTACAGCATGTTTGGGGAATGGAGGTTATGGCATGCTCAAACTTTGGACTGTTTTAACTTGACACTCTTCCCATGCCTGAAGAATTTCTTCCTCATCTGTTCCCTAAGGACATGGAAAACAGCATTCACTCAATCAGCCCGCCCATTGCATGCTTGCTGCATATTCAAGCGCAAACTTGGAATTCCTCTTGGCTCAAATATTGCAACCTACCTCTGCTGCATCTCTTCCAGCCAAGCATCACTGGAGGGGCTGGTTCTGTCCATGTGCCCTTCCTGGCCTTCCATGACTGCACTTCAATGTAGCCAAACCAAGAAGCTATCTTAAAACAGTCTTTTGTGAGCAGTTACTATCATGATTTTCTGCCCCTTCAATTCATTGTGCTCCAAGTACTCATGAAAAATGTGCAGGGAGCTGTTTCAGAATATTAGAATGAGCTAACTTCATTGCATGTAGGGGGTCAGTTTGCTGCTTTAACTGCACAAAGGCTCTATTTTTAATTCATTCCTGGATGTGGGCGTCGCTGGCAAGGCCAGCATTTATTGCCCATCCATAATTGCCCTTGAGAAGGTGGTGGTGAGCCGTCTTCTTGAACCGCTGCAGTCTGCATGGTGTAAGTACTCCCATGGTGTTGTTAGGAATGGTGTTCCAGGTGCCTTGATGTTAAGGGCAGTCACTCTCTCCTGACCTCTGGAATTCAGCTCTTTAGTCCATGATTGGACCAAGGTTGTAATGAAATCTGGAGCCGAGTGGTCCTGGCGGAACCCAAACTGACCATCGGTGAGCAGGTTATTGGGGAGTAAGTGCTGCTTGATAGCACTGTCAATGACACCTTCCATCACTTTGCTGATGATCACTGTAACAACATCTATGGAGTGAAATGGGAAAGCACTGGCTTGCCGGTATAGACTAAGCTTATATTCCCTTGAGTATAGAAGATTAAGGGGTGATCTAATTGAGGTGTTTAAGATGATTAAAGAAATTGATAGGGTAGCTGGAGATAAACTATTTCCTCTGTTGGGGGAGTTCAGATCAAGGGGGCATAACCTTAAAATTGGAGCTTGGCTGGTCAGGAAGTACTTCTTCACACAAAGGGTAGTGGAGTGCTCTCGCTAAGAATCTGTTGAGGATAGGTTAATTGAAAATGTCAGAACTGAGATTGATAGATTTTTGTTAGACAAGGGTATTAAGGGTTACGGAACCAAAGTTAAGGTACAGATCAGCCATGATCAAATTGAATGGCGGAACAGACTCGAGGGGCTGAATGGCCTCCTCCTCTTCCTATGTTCCGAATCAAAAACAAACTTCACTGCTCTTTTTATCTCAGGCAGGGCCCTTCTGTTCCTCCTGGCTCCACATTCAGGTAAAAGTATTTTTTTAAAACAGCTTTTTGGTGGCAGCCTCCAGTGATTCCTTTAAGGATTGCTGGATAGGCCACATGGTGACTTGGTTATCCTGAAGGTGGCAGGCCCGGTGCCGGCAGTGACCAGGGAAGCCCAGTTTCGGGAAGGAGTCCTGAAACAGACAATAGGCCCTCTATTTGCATATGCAGTGGGTCGACTGCCTATTTCAGGCGGGGTCCCTGGGTGCCTATAATTCAGCCTTTACCAATATAAAGCAGACGCCGCACTTCTTGCGTGGAATGTGCGTGCACACGCCACATTGGATGCTTAGGTCCCTGTTTTATGCCTGTATAACGGGTGCAGCATTAAGGAATTTTTAGGCCATGGTGTCTTCAGGAACAAGTTCCTCTCGCAGTTCAGAATATGTACAATAACTGCCTATGTGTACATGGTACAGTAGATCAAGCTGTGGCTCCATCAAATGAAGCACATAAATTGTAATATCGCTTATTGTGCTCTTGCCTGTGTAAATTTCCATGTTCCAGGTGTACCACAGACATTTGTGTACAATTCCCACGCTGTGGCCTAAAATGAGGGTTAGCACAGAATCACAATATATGTGGAACCCATGACGATGCCAATCAGACTAGGATGGAAAGTCCTGAGGAGGGTGTGGCAATTTGAGCACATACAGAATTGAGACTCGAATAGAAAGCAAGCAAGTGTTTGCGGAATCCACTTTTTTTTACTTTATTCACGGCATTGGCCAGCAGGACGTTGAGTTGAATCGCAACCTTGAAAACTGTGAGCTTGAGGGGAAAAAAAGTCAAAGCAAAACAATTCCGAGGAACTTTTTGTGCGTCACTGCTGAGCTCAATAAATTTGGAGGGGCTGAAGCGCAATGGATTTCCATCATTTTGTTACTTTGATACAGATGCGTTTTCAAATTCAACTGGACTTAAATGAAAAGAAACGGGTTTAAAAATGTGAAAAATGTTCTGATTGCTTGAGACAATAGAAAATTGGTCAAAAGCCCATTCCTATTTTCGGTTTCATATGCTACACGAAAGCAGGTGAAGCAAATGGTTATGATTCATCCATGAGAAAACTCAAGGTTTACTTCATGCCAAAGGGAAAAAAAAGAATAAATCTGAAATATACATTTGGACAAGGAGCAAGTGAGCTGCTGGTTAGATATTATACATCGTTATGACAACTCGTAACTATATGTGGATTCACAGATGAGAATAAAGGGCGAAAATCACAAATTTCCTGAGCTGAACTCCTCTTGCCTAAGGCAACAGGCCGGCAAACCCTCAAAGACGTGCTCGATGTAAGCTGAACATCGTGAACCATCGGTATTCCAAGCATTAAACACAGAACAAACATTGCATTGTAACAATGACTGAGCTCACAAACAGCATGCACCAAAAACCAAACTGAGAATCAACCAAGGGGTATATTGGAACAGAAACCGCCTCGGAATAATAAGTAATACATAAAACATTATTGTAATTGGATTCACAGGGGTTTTTTTTCCACATAAAGACACTGTCCTGCCAGAGGTATTCTAAACCAATCTTGCAGCAAGTAAAATCACTTCCTAAGACCTTGCATCTCAGGACCAAGGCATTGGATGATACAGTGGGATGGAGCACCAGCCACATCTTTAAGGGACGGTGGACAGAGCAGCGTGGAGTGAAGGAATTTCATTTAATGCAGCCAATAAATATGTTGATGTTATGTGTCATGTGGCCTATGCAAAACAACCAGTGGTTAATGCATTCATGCTGACCGCATCTGTGAAAGTATCAATAGACTTCAGTTAAATGTAAACTTGAGAATGCCTAGAACAAAACAAATCAATATAAACAATGCAAAAAGTAGAACATTACAGTTTCTGCACGTTGATTAAACACAGCCCACAGGTTTTGAAAGGATTCGCTACCATATTTGAATCAACAACAAAACTAACAAATACAATGTGGTAAAAGGAGATGTGGATGCAGTGCTCTTGTGTCTGATTTGCATATTCCTTATTACTATATTCTTCAACAAAACAGCAGTAAATCTGTGAAACACAACTTGCCTTTAACTAATCTGTGCTGGCTGTCCTTCATTAGCCCATGCATTTCTAAGTGCTTACTAATTTTATTTCAAATTCTGAATACTGAGAGTTTACCTACAACTGACGTTAGAGTAGCTACTTTATAGTAAATAGAGCTCAGACTTCTGTCATGCAAGGTAAGCTTGCTGCCACGCAAGCACAGACTGCTGCCATAATGGCTGCGGATACCAGCGGGGCTTGCAGTGACAGTGGCTGGGAATACAGAGCCTCAATGACCTCCCTTCTATGACATGGGGAGCTGTTGCAAATATCTCCCGGTCCAGCCTGGAAGGAGCCCAACACACAAAAGTTCACGTCCACGGTCACCTTCACAGACACTGGCAATGCAGTCCTCGCCCTGCTCTGAGGTTGCTGTTGTGGCTGCAGCAGGCAGCAGATTTCAGTGAGGGCGTCCTTACTGAATTGCAGATGTCTGACACACTGTTCTGCGCTGAGGTTCAGGTGGTGAATTGCTCCCTGAACACCCCAGCGGATATGGCTCCCTGCTGAAAGCCCTTCTCCCCCACCCCCTCCTCCCTTTGCCAACAGCTTGTCCTGATTTGTGTCGCCTCTGCTCATTCTCCCTGTCATGCTGTAGCACCCATGTCTGGGAGCAAGTGGTTTCTGCAGAATCCTTGAAGTCAGGATAAAGTCCTTCAGCATCTGCCGCACCACTCCCTGTAGACTTTAGCAACTTTAAAGAACTCTAGAAATCACCAGAAAACTTCTACAATCGCAGCAAGAGCCAGCAGAAATCAATCAGCAACTAACCTGTAAGTAGTTGATGAACCTTTAAATAGTGCTGGTGGGGGGGTCCTTCCTGCTGCTGAACGCATGTTTAGGAGAGTGCGTTGGCTGGACCGTTGAGCTCCAAAATTGCAGTGCTGGTGTCAATTCAGCGCTACATGCTGATTGACGTCATGATCTGCCTACGCTGCATACTACTGGTGGACGCTCACTGCATGCGCGCTAACGCCCTCACCAAGATGACATCTGCCGTGACTCGCACCAGAAGTGTGTATGATCACCATTTTGGATCCAAAGCAGCACTCGTTGTGCCGAAACAGCGGGTGCAAAGGAGCCAAATTTTGAGGCCAAAATCTCTCCATAGTTATTAATGCTTCCAACTCTCCACTTTTGTTTTAAATGTTTTGTGCATTCACATGCATAATCCCCAATCCTGACTCCAATTTTTTTTGAATATTGAACTGTATTCTTTTTCCTGGATGTCCCTTGCTCCTTCTACGCGAATGTTTTTAATCTCTCGCTATTGCCAGCTTCTTTTACTATGAGAGTAATTTCTCACTATTTAATTCAGCTAAGCCTGCCGCTTCTATTCCCCCTCCTGTCATATCAGACTTGGCTATATGCCCCCTGTGGTCAAATAGCCTAACGGTCACCTTCAAGGTTAACACTTGATTAATGGTCACTTAGGCAAAGCACCAGAGGATGACTGATGCCCGTAGAACTGGATGCCAGCAGGAGTGTCAACACTTACAAGAGAGAAGAGGAGAAATTGGTAGAGACAATTCAGCAACAACAATTCTATCAATGTTTAATTTCCAAGGATGGAATGAATATCAGTCAGCTCCCAGAAAATCACAGCAGTTATGGGACCTCAGCTCTCCACACCATCCAAGTGGATTTGTATTTGATCTCACCACAATCACTCAAGCACTCTAGAAATCAGCAAGTCAAGAAGCTGGTTGGAGCCGTGTATTAACACACCTCACCATACCAGGAAAATAAAAAGGGAAAACTGCAATTGCTGCCAGTCAACACCTGTTAAGAGAAAAGGCAGGTTATGATATTTTGGGTGCGTACCTTTCATCAGAACTGAAAGATAACATGCGTTTTAGTAAGGTTGGAAAAAGTAAAGAGAAAAGAAGAGGAGAGAATGGGCTAGGGGACTGCTTCACTGAACACCTTCATTCTGTCTGCAAGTGTGACACTGACCTCGCTGTGGCTCGCACTTTAACTCCCTTTCTCATGCCCACTCTGGCCCTGCTGTTTTTGGTCTACACTGTTCCAAGGAAGCTCAATAGAAGCTTCAAGAACAGTGCCTCATCATTGATTGAGCTGCTGATTGATTTCTAGTGCCTGGGCATGCTGCAGCCCTCTGGTCTGTACAATAACTTTAGTAACCTCATATCAGACTGTATCATCCATTTTCGTCACATCAGCGGGTGTTTGTGTTGTGGGGTGTGTCTGTCAGTGTCTAGGGGGAGGGGTCAATGACCCTTCTGCCCCTTCTCTTCTCGGAATGCCCACCTTGAAGAAGTTCTGCTCTTCTCTCCGATGTGAATTTCTAATGTTTTCTGGTTTTCCCTCACTATGTTAAACTGACTAAAATTACAGTTGAAGCAAGTTCAGCCGACTTGTCCAAAGGAACCAATCTCAGGATAAAATGTGTGCAGTAGCGTGCTGTAGGCAGGACATTGACATTTGTTGAACAGTCTGATTCACCAGCAGATTAAAGAGCACCAGCTATCATGTAGACTTGTGAGCATTTTCATTTGTAATTCTATGGGGTTCAATTTACAGTGATCACTGGATGTCATTTCCAACCAAAAATCAATATCTCTACAGAGCAATAAGGATTACACTTACAGACATACAAGCCTGGATTTTCTGATCAATGTTAGTTTTACACTGGCAGTAACTCAATTAAAATAAATGAGTTAGCGCCAGCATTAAGTAATGTTGATCAGAAAATCCAGGCTATAGTTTAAAGGTAGTTCACAGAACAGATAAATGTAATTTTGCAGACTACAGCCGAGATACTGGTGTTGGTGCACTAATATGGGGCTACTTCAGGTTTCTGAGGAAGGTTACAATCGTTGCCACACCCCTTCCAGAGGGCAGCACGGTGGCATAGTGGTTAGCACTGGTGCCTCACAGCGCCAGGGACCCGGGTTCGAATCTGACCGCGGGTGACTGTCTGTGTGGAGTTTGCACATTCTCCCCGTGTCTGCGTGGGTTTCCTCCGGGTGCTCCGGTTTCCTCCCACAGTCCAAAAATGTGCGGTTTAGGTTGATTTGGCTATGATAAATTGACCCTTAGTGTTAGGGGGGGATTAAATATGTGGGGTTATGGGGATAGGATGGGATATGTTAGGGGGAATTAAATACATGGGGTTACGGGGGTAGGGTGGGATATGTGTACTGTGGGGATTAAAGCAGGGACAGGGTACTGGATTTGGATGATCAGCCATGATCGTATTGAATGGTGGAACAGGCTCGACGGGCCGAATGGCCTACTCCTGCTCCTAGATTCTATGTTTCTATGTCCAGTGCGGCAGGAATGGTGGGAGAAGGAGCAAATGGTGTCTCCTCAATAGCAGGAAGATGTCAGTCTGCAGAGATTTGCTAAGGCAAACCAAAAATACTGTATGTGTGACGGACAAGTTGACAAATAAAAAATCATCTCTATTATTTTAATCCTTTTGTGGTAAGCAGTAACAGGAAGTTACTCAGATGCAGTACTGGCATAATAGGACCAGGACAAAGAACGCTTCCTATAAAGAAAGAAAGAAAGACTTGCATTTATATAGCACCTTTCACAACCACCGGACGTCTCAAAGCGCTGTACTTTTGAAGTGGAGTCACTGTTGTAATGTGGGAAACTATGAATGGGGATATGTCAAATGTACGGTCTACTTGCAACTTGTGTGTCCAACAACAATTCTTAAATGAGCTTCACACAATGCATCTTCCACTTGTAGTCGGTAGTATGCCTCAGAGGTTGTGCAGTTGCACAACATGGTCACTGTTCTGTGTATTTTCAAGATGTCTGTGCCATTCTTCTGCTCGCAGAACAAACTGGTACAGGTATACAATCACTGGGGGCAGAACCGTACAGTTGGGGCCCAAAGATTTCAAGACCCTGACCCCTTTCAAGGACGGCACCCTTGATATCATTGGCAAGGAGAGTATTGATGTTGATTAGGAAATGGTGAGGCTGGAGAGTTCAGTATCTTGAAGATCAATTATGCAGCAGTTTGTCTGTGACACCTTGACTACCTATGAAGCCGGCAATAATAACTAAAACAACCTAGTGCACACTTTCAGCACAGTACTGCATGAGAACTACTTACCTAACCGTACTTTGACATGCAGGTTGGAAATGTGTGCTGCTTTGTACACCAGAGATTCCATCCTGGTTCAGGACTTCAGCACTCCAGGAGGACAAAACCGAGGCTCACACTTCAGCGCAGCACTGAGAGAGTGTTGCATTGTCGGAGGAGCAGTATTTTCAGATGATGGGTGGATTTTAACCACGAGGCAAGTGTGAAACGGGTTCGCTGGCATTAATTTCAGGGCCCAGGTATTTTATCTCATCCACGTGCTGCCGGTCGGCTGCCCGTCTGAAGTGGTAGAAAGGGACATCTGGCCGGTGGGCGGGAGAGGAAGTTTGATCAGCACAGAAGCTGCCCGCCAGCACTATGGGAAAGCCTGCTGGCACGCAGGTTAGTCCCGGAGGATGTTGCTCAGCAGGGTCTCACGGATGGAGGGAGGTGGAGCCCGGGGCAGGAGAGGGAGACTCCTGCTGCTCCTGGCCCCACTAAGGAAAGTATACTTGCCTTGGAGGGCTCCCATTGCCTTCAAAACAGATATTGCGGGGCTTCAGCGGCAGGCGCCTTACTCAGGACAAGGTTAAAATGTCGATGGCGTTCAACTGACATTATAGCACTCCGATTAGCATTTATGCTCAGTCTGGTAGCCACCTCATCTGTCATCAAAACCCATAGCGATAAAATTTAATATCAGTGGGAACGGAGCAGGAAAAAGAGCCTCTATCTCGCTGAGCAGAAAGAGTTCAGATTACCCCATAGATGTTAAACTGTAACATTGTGCCTGTTTAAGTGGTGTCAAAAGATTCCAGGACACTCTTTGAAAAATAGCAGAAGATCTCCTGATGTCCTAATCAACATCCTACCTTCAACCAACACCTCCAAAACAGATTAACCGATGATTCATCTCATTTGCTATTTGCTGCGTGCAAATTCGCTGCCACATTTGCCTAGATAACGACGACTACATTTTAAAAGTAATTAATTGGCTGTGAAGTACTTTGGAACGTGCTGAGGACATGAAAGGTGTTATACCAATGTCAACCCTTTCTTGTTAACCTTCAAATTACATAGGCATTGCGGTTAGCCTTTGCAGTAAAGTACAAGCTTAGATGTCAGGACAATCTGATGAAACCCTGAAGAACTACAGAAGACTACATCAATTTCATTACCATCAATGTAAATTCTAGAGTTATGGTGCTGTAGGAACTAAATATAGAGGCAAAAAATGATTCTGCGTTACTGCAACTAATAAGATACAACCCAAACTCAAAATAAACATGCCATAAATTAACATTGTCATTAAATTTTGACGTGTATTTGTGGAGAAATAAAACTGTAATTCTACCTTCCCTACTTGTAAATACTAGCTTTATCCTCTGAAGGATGCTAAGGCATGTGAAAAATTACCACTAGAAAATGAATGGTTTGTGGGAATGCAGAAATATGTGGTGAAGCTAAAAAGCTGCATCCCATGTCAAGCTATATTTCCTGACAAGCATCAGCTTCTATGGATGTCAGGATTGCCAGATGGATCATGGTTAAAAGTAAGCATAGATTTTAAGGATTTATCAACTGCAGCATAGATATATTCCACTCCACGTTTTCTGATGAGACGGCCCTGTCTGCCATCTCAGGTAGACGTAAAAGATCCCACGCCACTATTTCGAAGAACAGCAGGGCAGTTCTCCCCAGTGTCCTGGCCAATATGTATTCCTCAACCAACACCTAAAAACAAATTATCTGGTCGTTGTATGTGGGAGCTTGCTGTGCACAAATTGGCTGCCATGTTTCCTACATTACAACAGTGACTACACTTCAAAGTACTTCATTGGCTGTAAAGCGCTTTAGGATGTCCTGAGGTCATGAAAAGCATGATATAAATTCAAGTCTTTCTTTTTATGAGTACAGTCAGCTAGGTGGTTAAGACAGGATGGAGCACACAACAAGACCACAGTGTTCTGAAGAATTGTGTAAGTAACAGCGTGCACTATATAGCTCTGAACAGTGCTGTGCCTTGTGTCCTAGCTGAGGGATATCTAATTAGAGTTAATGAATGCTCCCAATACCTTTTGATAAAGATTGTAAAACCAATGTCAGCCAGCACAGTTAGTTCTCAGTTGCACAAAATACTTATCATTTGGCATACTCCAAGATGTGAAAATGGACAATGGACCAGCTTTTAATAGCACTGAATTTAAGAACTGTTCATTTCCGTGTTTTCAGGCACCAAACTGTAGTCCATTATTAGTCTAAAGGCAGTGATGAAGTGGAATACTTTACGAAAACAGTGGGAAAAGCAATTTACACTGCTACCATTGTAGAAAAATCAGAATAAGCAAGAACAAGTATTTCTTGCTGCAGGAACTTTATTTGCTTAAAAAAAATTATGAATCAAGCTAGCGACCCAACAGATAACACGGTACTGGTGATGATTGACTAGCTGCACATTGGTGAATTAGGAACCTTTTCTGTTCACATTGAATTGAGCCTAAGGGGCCAGATGACTACCTAGGTGCAATCAACATCTTTCGGGCAATCCAGCAGTGCTGTGAGATTGGATAGCCCTGTCATGCTGCTATTGCTGTTCAGTGGGAAAAGAAATTAAGCTGTTGTCCCTGCCGAAGAATGCACCGACATCTATTTGATACATCTGTGGACAGCAATTTGTCTGATGTTGCATATGTGTTCTGTGGTAGCTTAGAAAGAGCTTGAGTCAATGAAGGACTGTCATTAATAATGCCATTCCTTTGATGGAAGTGATTGGAGGTTTCCTGCGAGTAGATGGCATAGCTCTGTAACTGCCCCTCTGATGAACCGGAGTCCATGAAGGCAGTTCTCCTTTATCATGGCCTAGGCCTGCAGGTATAGTTGATGGCATAATAGTGGGACAGAACAGTCCATCCTTAGTGCTATCTGATATCCTTATTGCTGCTGTGTTCTTCATCTTGTTCCACTAAATGTAGTGTGACAGAAGCACTTATATCAATTTCCATAGCTTAGAACTGAATGGCAGCAAAAAGAAAGGAGCACTGTAGAGTCAATAAATCTCTTCACAACTGGTGAGAGTCTGGCTGGTCTTCGGCGGCCATTTTAAATGGAAGCTCAGCGCACTGCAAGAATTCAGGGATTTTGTAGGCTCCCCTATTAACACCTGATTTGTGCGGTTTTGAATTTAAAGCGAAGCAGGCAGCAGCTGACGGGGAGCTTTATGCAAAGCACCGAACAGATGGAAAGGGAGTGAGTTCCTAAACCTGCAATTTTTCTGGCCCTGCTTGCATAATTTCCACCACAAACAATTGACTAGCTTCAATAATGGTTAAGCATTCATATTCCACTAACAGTTTACATGGCAAAACCATTTCTCACCTCCCCTTTTGTGCTTTTAGTACCAAACTTTGACTGATCGACCAGTTAAAATAATCTTTCACTTTTTACCCTCTCAAGTCCTTTCACAATTTTCAACATTTCTATTTGATCCTCTCTGAACATTCTTTGCCAAGTGAATTCATCCCAGTTATTTTTAAGTTTCTTATCATAACTATATCCTCTCATCCTTAAATATCATCTCTGTGAATCTACAATGTACCTTTTCCATGGCTCTAATATCCTTTCTATAATGGGGTACTCAAAACTCCACCCAAATACTTCAGCTGTGGCCTAACCAATGTATTGTACAGATTCATCATCACTTATTTTCTTTTGTATTCATTCTCCCATATATAAAACCCAGATCCCAGTTGACCTTTTCATGAGTTAAGCCAGACGGAGTCCTGTTTTTAAGGATCTGAATACCTGTACCTTTAGGTATCTTTGATCTTAAACACCATTGAGAAGTTTGCCGTGAAGAGTATAGGGGGAGTATTACAAATTTGCACTCCCCGTGTGGACTTTTGTTCAACTGTACACTTTAGGGTAAATTCAGCAATGTTGTGCTCCTGACACAAGCAGGTCAATTAAGATGCAAATTGATTTTGTGATCTGCACTTCTGTGCATTAAGGCTCCATGCCAGGAGCACAGAATAACTGAATTTACTCTGTGGTAATTTCCTCTAAGGACTTGATCATGGTGATCAAACACAATCTGGCCCTCGCAAGTCCAAGTTGAAAGCCCCTGATTATCCCTTACCATTCTAAGCATTCACTGATTGTTATTTCACATTTATGATTTCTATCAGTTTACCTACTACAAATGTGATGCTAACCGGTCCAGTTACCCGGAACAGGAGTGTGCGATAATCACCAGACTCCAGTCCTTTGGTATAATTCCTGTTTCTAAATAATCTTGGAAAATTATTTTAGAAACCGGGACTGGTGGCTTATCAGCTTTAAGTCCTCTTAACCTTTAATATATAACTAGTCAATCTCTCGTGATAGTGCAAACAATATGTCAGAGAATATGATGACTCTCCTACCTGTCTCCGCAATCTTTGTGTTGCTGTTTGTCTCTCCTTTTCTATCCCTTTATCTTATGTGATGCTTGTCTCCCCTCAACTCCTCTTTTTGCTTTGCTCTCCATCTTTTTCTTCTTCTCATTCAGCTAGGAGGTGATGGGTGGTCTGGTGTGGTGTGATGGAGAAAGGAGCCACCAATGGCTGCGGGTTCCATTTGGAGTGGGAGTTGTGAGGAAAATGTGGCCCTCAGCAGATCTACCTCCACTCCCTCAGCAGATCCACCTCCACTCCCTCAGCAGATCTACCTCCACTCCCTCAGCAGATCCACCTCCACTCCCTCAGCAGATCCACCTACACTCCCTCAGCAGATCCACCTCCACTCCCTCAGCAGATCCACCTCCACTCCCTCAGCAGATCTACCTCCACTCCCTCAGCAGATCCACCTACACTCCCTCAGCAGATCCACCTCCACTCCCTCAGCAGATCCACCTCCACTCCCTCAGCAGATCTACCTCCACTCCCTCAGCAGATCTACCTCCACTCCCTCAGCAGATCCACCTCCACTCCCTCAGCAGATCTACCTCCACTCCCTCAGCAGATCCACCTCCACTCCCTCAGCAGATCTACCTCCACTCCCTCAGCAGATCTACCTCCACTCCCTCAGCAGATCCACCTCCACTCCCTCAGCAGATCTACCTCCACTCCCTCAGCAGATCTACCTCCACTCCCTCAGCAGATCTACCTCCACTCCCTCAGCAGATCCACCTCCACTCCCTCAGCAGATCCACCTCCACTCCCTCAGCAGATCTACCTCCACTCCCTCAGCAGATCCACTTCCACTCCCTCAGCAGATCTACCTCCACTCCCTCAGCAGATCTACTTCCACTCCCTCAGCAGATCCACCTCCACTCCCTCAGCAGATCCGCCTCCACTCCCTCAGCAGATCCACCTCCACTCCCTCAGCAGATCCACCTCCACTCCCTCAGCAGATCTACCTCCACTCCCTCAGCAGATCTACCTCCACTCCCTCAGCAGATCTACCTCCACTCCCTCAGCAGATCCACCTCCACTCCCTCAGCAGATCCACCTCCACTCCCTCAGCAGATCCACTTCCACTCCCTCAGCAGATCTACTTCCACTCCCTCAGCAGATCCACCTCCACTCCCTCAGCAGATCCACCTCCACTCCCTCAGCAGATCTACCTCCACTCCCTCAGCAGATCCACTTCCACTCCCTCAGCAGATCTACTTCCACTCCCTCAGCAGATCCACCTCCACTCCCTCAGCAGATCCACCTCCACTCCCTCAGCAGATCTACCTCCACTCCCTCCCCCAATCACTTGTGCTTTCCCTCACTCCCATCACATCCAGAGTAGAAGTAGAGTCAGTGGAATTATTTTAGAAGTTAGGACTGCTGCAAAAAGTATGCTTCCATTCTGCAAAAAAGATACGAATCATGAACCTAAAAAGTATCAGTCCATAAGTTTGATTCTTTTATCATGATAAAGAAAGTGAAGTTAATTAAAAAGGAAGCAGTTCATGTGCAAGTAGCAAGAAAGAAGGCAATAAATACAGGCCTATGTAGCTTTATGAAATTTTCATTTATTGGAATTTTCTTTGTGGATGTATCACTTATTAGATGGAAGTAAAGTGGTTAGTATTATATATCTTGATAATTTGATAAGGTTCCTCATAAGAAACTCGTTGCTGAAATAAAAGCTCATGGGATCCAAGATGAAATTTAAAATTGGATTATTAGTTGGCTGAATGGTTGGAAACAGATGGTAGTTATCAATGGTAATAGCTCTCATTGGGCAGCTGTGGGTAGCAGAGTTCCCATAGATCACTCCTATGATCCCAGCTGTTTATAATTTTACCAAATAATATTGATGAAGACATAGTACGTCGGCTGTCCAACTTTGCAAAAGATGCCATGTTGTGTGGGAAAGCAGGATGTTCTAAGGAAAGGGATACTTTCAAAATGATCTATAAACAAATATTAACTGAGCCAATGACTAGCAAATAGTATCGCACAGTAGGAAATGTTAAGTAACATGTAGAAGTACTAAAATAAGGAATATGATTATAAAATGAGGAAAGCCTTAAATAATGAGTGTGCTTGTTGAATCAGCTGCTGAAAAGGTTGTCACATTGTATGGCTTCAAGCTCAAGGCAAATAGATTAGCACCGTATAAGTCCAAGCTTGTCATAATAAGACTCTGTAACCATTGGTGAGACAAGGCTTGAAATGTTCTATATGGTTCTGGTTATCATACTTACAAAATGATGTAGAGGCATTAGAAAGAATTCAGAGAAAGGCAGCAAGGATAATACAAAGATTTAAATCAATCATTGAAGAGAAGTTGAAGGAATTTGAGCAGATTCTCCAGGCTGATACTTGAGTGCAGTCTTGAGGAAGTGCTGCATTGTCAGAGATGTTTCGGACGAGGTGTTAACCTGAAGTCCCATCTGCTCTCTCAGGTGAATATAAAAGAACCCATGGGATTATTCGAAGAAGTGCGGGAGAGTTCCCCATTGTCCTGGCTGACATTTCTCTCTCAAGCAACACCTAAAACAGTTCTCATTGGTTAAAAAGATTAATGTCTGCCTTGAAAATATCAGCATATGAACACTTAGGCCCCGATATTAATATGAAGGTGGTTTCACACTTCCAAGCTGTGCAGTGGGTGTGATGTGCACCCACATGATGCAATCGCAGCTGTATTTAAAGGGACTGCGCACAAATGGAAATTGGAGGTGTTCAAAGATGGATGGTGGACATAGAGCAATGGCAACACCCAGATTCAATGATGCATCACTGGAATTACTGCTGGGTTCAATCAGGAGCAGGAGGGACATACTTTTTCTCAGCAATAGGAGGAAGAAACCTGTGACTCTCGTCAAGAAGGCATGGTTGGAGGTAGCTGAGGAGGTGAGCAGCAAGAGCGTTGTGCCCAGGTCTTGGAAGCAATATAGGAAACGGTTTAATGACCTAACCAGGTCAGGAAAAGTGAGTACATTTGCTGATTCAACTATATCCTGTGGTTTAAGCCCCTGGCCCCTTTCACTCTATCTTGCTCAGTGTTTTCCATCACATCACTCCTCACGCAATGTGATGTATCTGTCTGATAGTCACCCTCACCAAATGCACTGCATCCATCGGGTGAATACCTCACATTCACCCACTCACTGGTCTGTTTTCTCGCCCCTTGTAGGAGAAGAGAGCGCAAAACACAAGGGAGAGGACTGGAGGTGGGCCACCACAAATAATCCAGCTCATATATGCAGAGGAGTAGGCCCCAGAGATAAGTGACACATCTGTGTCCCTCTCAGTTGGAGATGAAGAGATAGGAAGCTCGCAGATAGATCATGACAGAATTACAAATATCTCTGACACACTTATGCTGACTTTATTTCATCAATGACTGAGCTATGAGAAGACTCAGTATGGTGATTGTCAAGATTGTGACTTCAGCATAACTTAATCATATCCCTTTCCTTTGTCTTCCAGGGCCTTACGTGTACAGCAAGTGTTGCAGGACATCCATGACCACTACCATGCAAACTCTGGATGCCAACTTGTATGCTGCCTTAAACAGAATGACAGATACCTTACCTGTGGCCTTACAACGCATCACTGATCTTCACCAATCTGGTCTGCAGCAGAGTGGTAGGAGTGATGTGGTGCTGGTCCAGGAGAGTGCTGGTGGTGAAAGGGGACATGGTGGTGGGAACTCCTCTAAAAACGCTTCCACTTCTCACCCATTCCCCCCCCTCAGCCAATACCCAACATGCTGCCTTGTCTCCCGATGGCCGAGTCTGCCCCTACACAGGTGCAGGTGGAGCAGTCTTTGGCAGGGCCATCAGGGCCTTCCAAACACAGAGGGCGTAGCCCAAAAGCATCTCAGCAGTCAGGGCAGGGATCTGAACAGCCTGCCTCTACCTCTGCTGAAGCCACATGGGCTGCACCATATAGAAGCGGTAGGAAGCATAAGTTCAAGAAATTTTAATTCCCCAAGGGTATGCATATGGGTGTTTGACAAAGTGTTATGTTAAGTTTCCTTTTTTTTTATAATGCCACATAAAATTTATTGATTTGCACCACTTCCATGTCTTGCCCATTACTGCGTCCCAAGTACCAACTCGCTCTTTCACTTGTTTCATGATGAATGTCAATACATGACAGGACCCATTAGGTGGATGTGCAATGGGTGGATGAGTGGTGCAAAGGGGGGTTGGTCCTGGTGGTGGCAGCGGACCACAGGATTTCATTTGTTACATTTCACACTAGGTGAACCTTCACAATATTAGGACATCTCTGGTATCCCGGGCAGCAATGTAATTGGTCCGTGCCTTTTTCCTTTTTTTCTCTCTCTCCCCCCACGGCAGCTGTCTCTGATTCTGCCAGCATTTCACACCTTACCTTTTGTTTCTCAACCTGTCCCATTACCATCTCGTCTTGCCTTGAGCATCTCTCAATGTCTCTACTCACTAAAGACCATCCCTTTTGTTCTTTTATTCCTCCCCCCAGCCTCCCCCTTGCATTTTTATCTGTTTATTTCTTGCTCTCTCAGTTCCGACGAAGGGTTTCGACCTGAAACGTTAACTCTCTTTCTCTCTCCACGGATGTTGCCTGGCCTGCTGAGTTTTTCCAGCGTTTTCTATTGTTATTTCGGATTTCCAGCATCCGCAGTATTTTGCTATCGTATCAATGTAAGTGGCTGGTCTGGCAATGGGTGCCCCATCTTCATCTTCCTCCTCCGACTGCTCCTATGTTCTCCACATCTGAAGATGAGTGATGAGCCTCTTTGTCCTCCTCCACCTGCAATCCTCTCTGCTGCACAATGTTGTGCAGGACGCAGCACACCACTATCATTATAGAGACCCCTGCTGGAGAGTACTGAAGGGTGCCTCCAGACCAATGTAGGCTTATTCCGATTGCATGCTCTACGACACACCTGGTGGTCATGTGGCTCTCATTGTAGTGCTCCTGCATCGCCTTGGTGGGGTTCCTCACAGGAGTCATGAGCCAAGTTTGAAGGGTGTATCCCTTGTCTCCGATGAGCCAGCCCTTAAGTCTGCTTCCTGGAACGAAAAGGTCTGGAATGTTGGAGTACCACAGTAGGAATACATCATGATGGCTCCCAGGGAATCTGGCGCAGACCTGCATGAACCTCTTCTTGTGGTTGCACACTAGCTGCGCATTGATGGATGAATAACGCTTGCGGATTATAAAAACTCATGGTTGCTGTGGTGGTGCTTGGATTGCCACGTGTGTGCAGTCGATTGCACCTTGTACCAATGGGAAGCCAGCCCGATTCCGAGTGCCCGCTCATTCTGGCTATTGTCATTAGAGGGGAAATTTACATAATTGCCGGCCCTGGCAAACCATCCATCAATAACCTGCCTTATGCATTTATGTGCCACCGACTCGAGATCCTGGAAGTAACTCCTACAGCACCTTTGAAAGATCTGGAGGCGAAAAAGTTGGAGGTGGTCACTTTCACAGTCATTGGTAATTCAAGGCCACCAGGTCCAGCAGGTAGCAGGTCTTCCTCTAGGAGGCTGCAGATGTTTGCCACTAGCTGACTTGACAACCTCAGTCTTGGGAAGGACTGCTCTTCCGAGAGGTCAAGCAAGCTGAGCCTCTGTCTGTGAACCCTTTGACATGGGTAGTGCCTCCTGCAACCTTGGCCTCCCTCCCGTGCGCCTTCCTCCTGTGCATGTCTCTCCTGTGCATATGCTGATCCCATCACAGCACGTCATCACTGCCATGGCACTGGTCTTCCTCTTCTGATGTGCTGTCAAATACATCTAACGTGCCTCCCATTCTGATCTTGTCAGTTTGAAAGCCTCCAACATTGAAAAAAGCTGTATCCACACAAGAAGCCTCTGCCAAACGTAGTCACCAGCTGCAGTCAGTGAGCTTTTATTCAAATGGGACAATGGCAAGTTTAAATACCCACCTGAACTGCTGCTCAATCTCACCTCCATTTCACTGGTCAGTTTCCCGAGCCCATGTTAAATTTAGAGGCAAGTTAAAAGCAATTTGCAAAGTCCTCACTGATGTCTGCTAAGGATGTTAATTGCACGAATAAACACCGACCGCCTGCAATAATTAAATCCCCGACTTCGGCGAGTAGGTTTCTCGCTGGTATCCAAACGCGGCTCCGTTAAACCTGGAAGTGAGTGCGATGGAGCCAGGTTGCACTCCCGATCAAAAAATCTAAAATTTTAACCCCTGCCCCAGCCGCCCCCCAACCCACCCATTCTTGGGGGTTAAAATTCTCCCGTAATATGTTTGTGTGAAACTCCTTTGTCCGATATTTTAACAAAGGCTTTATTTAAGTTAAAATAATGGACAAAGGAACTCTATAATCACATTCAGTGTTCATAAGTTAATAATCGCACGGCATAATTTCAAAGGATGAAGAGAGGAGGCGACATGAATCAGGGGGTATTTTTACCTAACCAGCCCTGCGGGAAACAGATACAATCAGATTGGATGCCCGCTTTACACCGCCCGATTCTGCCTTCCATTGAAGTCAATAGAAAGAAAAGTCTGGCGGTGAGTGAAAAGGACAGCTGATCTGATCACGTCAGTTTTCCGTTGGGTGGGTTAGGTTAAAAATCCTTCACCCCCCCCCGCCCCCGCCTGATTCTAAAATCATGAAGGGAATTGGTGAGGCCAATGTGGGGTAATTATTTGTGCAAAAGGTGACTAGAGTCAGGGAATATAATTATAGGCAAAGGAAACACAAGCCAAATGTATATCAAAAAATAGCTGCTTCACATTTGGAGATATTAACTGATGAAAGAAAACAGGGAATTTGAACTCGGTTCAATAGGAAATTAACAGATTCCTTCAAATCAACTGAAGAAGTGGAGATACATGTGTGATGCCAGGATAGGAGGATGATGGAGAGGGTCTGACTTGGTCATGAATGTGATCAGTGATACAATTAACTAGCGGGGCTGAAAGGCTTGAAAAAAGGACCTGGAATCATGCTGAGGCCCAGGCTCCTCCCCAAGAAAGAAAGATTTGCTAAAAGTTCAAATTGGTCATGTACATCTCTCCCAATTTCCAGAGTTACTGAGATAGTAACCTTCAGACCATGAAGGGACTTATAAGAAATGGTAGAAGATGTTTTTCTGCATATATGGCCATGGGCAACATAGAGTTAGTTATTCACATTTTCAACCATGCAACCCAATTATAATGCTTATGGTTCGAAAGACCTGGATTTCCTTTTCTTTTGTGTAACTGTGACCTTTTTAGTCTTATTTAGCTCTTCATTTGTTCATTTTAACCACATTTTCTCTGTCAATTTGTTAAGAAAGCATACAGGATCCTGGACTTTATAAATAGAGGCATAGAGTACAAAAGTAAGGAAGTTATGCTAAACCTTTATGAAGCACTAGTAAGGCCTCAGCTGGAGTATTGTGTTCAATTGTGGGCGCCACACTTTAGGAAGGATGTCAAGGCCTTGGAGAGGATGCAGAGGAGATTTACTAGAATGGTACCAGGATGAGGGACTTCAATTATGTGGAGAGACTGGAGAAGCTGGCATTGTTCTCCTTAGGGCAGAGAAAGTTAAGGGGTGTTCAAAATTATGAAGGGTTTTGATAGAGTAAATATGGAGAAACTGTTTCCACTGGCAGGATGGTCGATAACCAGAAGACACAGATTTAAGACAATTGGCAAAAGAACCAAAGGAGATGTGAGGAGAATTTTTTTTTATGCAGCGAGTTGTTATGATCTGGAATGCACTGCCTGAAAGGGCGGTGGAAGCAGATTCAAAGTAACTTTCAAAAGGGGATTGGATAAATACTTGAAAAGGAAAGAAATTGCGGTGCTATGGGAAAAGAGCAGGGGAGTGGGACTAATTGGATCGCTCTTTCAAAGAGCCGGCACAGGCACAATGGGCCGAATGGTCTCCTTTTGTGCTGTAGGATTCTATGATTATAATTTTCTCCCCTCCCCTCCTGAATGCAATAATTCCTGTTTGGTTTCATGGGTGTCAATCATCCTTTGCTACCTGAGTGACCATTATTCATATGTGATATTCGACAGTGAATAGCAGTGCTGTGGGTGAGAGCGATCATATCTTTATTCAAAGTCTACACATGTACACTTCTAGCGGTTGGAAGGGCTCTCATTGAAAAGCTCTCAGGAGAAGGAACCCCGAAGACTTTTTCCTCCTTAACTTGGGGGACGGGTGCCAACTATAACTCCAACTAATATCAGCTAACTTAGCACAAACCAGTTATTGAACCTGGAATCAACCAGTTTGGCATGTCTCAGCTGCTCATTTACTTGCTGAGTTACAGGGAGAGCCCTGATCCTTTTGAGTCTAATTTGAAATTGCTTCCTGACTTAAAGAATTTTAATTTGGCCCAGATTTTGCGGTGGTAATGACGGCGAAACTGTCAGCATTCGCCGGCAAAACCCCTTTGAAACTGACAGCAACTTCAGGATTTAGCGCATGCACAGCTAAACACAGAATTCCAGAAGTTGCAGTCAGTCATTCCCTGCTCCGCCATAAGTTGCATTGTGGAACTCCCCAGAACCGGCAATCAATTCAAATCACACTGAAGGACGAAAGCTTCCCCTATTACGCTGAATATCGCTGTTAAACATGCCCCCTCCACCTCCCACCCCCACCCCACACCCCCAAAAAAGTTAAGCCTCATGAAAGATGTGTAACTGGGTTTTAATGGTGTATTGACTGCTGAACAACTGTTCTGGCCCTGATGAACTAATTTTATGTTTGTGGAATGTCAAATATTTCCATTAATGAGTTTAAGAATTACATGGTTTAAAAAATTTTTTAAAGTTTGTTTATGATATTTCAGCTTCTACCTTAATCCTATGTGTATGTTCCAATCTTTATTTCACTCTCTGTAAAATTTATAAAAAGTAAATTAGAATCTGTGCATTTTACTTCCTGGTTTGCTGACTGTGAGAATTCTTCAATGTGATTGGCTGCTCAGCCTGCTTGATGACATCACTGTTACTGGACACTGGAGATTCGCTTGATTTGGTGCCAGATTCAAACTAAGGTCTTGAGAGCTAAAATTCATGCCACAGAGATCACTAGATCTTTGTGGGCATCTTTCTTTGAGGTCAACGGCGAGCGCCATTGCTTCGCTGCTGACCGCAACATCCGGGCCAATATGTTTTATAATCAGCTTTAAATGTACTAATTAGAATTTTTTATTTGAAGCATCCGAAACTGGCCAGAAATTCTGTGCAGAACATTAATTTGTTGTTGTACATCGGCTCATTCTCTGGTGACTATTACCACTTTAACACAATTGATGACAAATTGTAGCCTGCAGTGTTAACTTAATTATTCTCATCAATAACAGAGAATTGATTGCTCCAAATACCTTCTGTAAACATGTAATCCAGTGTAATGTGGTGCTCAAAGCGATTACTATAATTGAAGTGGAGCGAAGAGGAGAGAAGCTAAGTGTCACATGACAAGGATGTAGCCTCCTGCCATATTTATTGACATCAGTTAAAGTGGGCAGCACTGTTCAGTACCATTCTGGCTGTTCAACATAAATCTAGCTGCTTACAGTGAGTGTGTGTGTGTTCATACATGAGGAGTGTAAAAAAAAAATGTGATCCAGGCTCCAGGTGCAGAGATCTCTTGCAACTCCTGCTGAGTTATAACCTACGACAGTGCCAGAAAAGCTGAGTTGAAGCTATCGTTCAGTGTGAAGTTTGCAAGCACTTGCATTGCGCTTCCCTTCCTGAAACTGGCACGAGGGCACAGCCAATCACAGTCCACACCTGTGACATGCCAGGTGATAATCAGCATGAGCTCCTGCTGGAAGCAGAGGTAGAAGGTCAAGGAAAACGTGTGATGGCTGATTGACAAGTTGCAACACTTGGTAAGAGGGTGCAATGTCGTAGGTTTGCAGAAGAAAACTGCAGGGCTAAAAAGTGAGATATAGAATGGGTTCTTGTGACCATCTGCCAAGTTCATGGTCACTTTTTACTGATACCAGCTCTTCATTCCAGATTTTTTATTTAACTAAAACTGCCATGGTGGGATTTGAACCACACATTTAGTTATTCATCTAAGACCTCTGGAGTACTAGTCCAGTAACATACCCATTATGCTATTGTACTCATATGAATAGATAGGGAGACTGAAACTTGTTGGGCAGGTAATAAAAAAGAAGAGCAGAATAAATATATAGGGGGAGAAATTCAGTTGGTTAGCGCCTCCCGTTAGCGCCTGGCGGGGGGCGCTAATGGGGCACTAATGAAGTAGCGCCGGGGCGAGGCGCATCCAGCGGCGCACGGCAAATCTAGTCGCCCCTTAGCGCCGCCGCTAACAGTTAACGCCTGGGGCATTAGCGCCAGGCAGATTGTAACGTCAGTGAGCATGCAACGCTCACTGAGCGCCCGATCTGCTAAATTGATTATCGCCCCCTGCCTGTGTGCCTCGCCCTGACAACGACAGGAAGAGGAGCCATGAAGCAGGCAGATGGCGGCTCCAGGGATCAGTCGCAGCTGTCAGGTTAGTGCTGTTTCACTGTTTCCTTGTCAGTTTGCGATTGTGCAAGATTTTAATTCAGTCATTTAAAGGTTCTTTAGTATCAGGAGTGTTAGGGCAACTAAACATTTGTTACATTTATTCTGACAAAATTTCAAAGTGTTAGACATTGTTACATTAATGGGGGCTGTACTGGCAGTCGACCTCGCCCTCCAGGATCTACTGCGGAGGGAGCAGAGGCAGCGAGAAAGATTGGAACGTGTGGCCAGAGGGAGGAGGAGGGCCATCAGGGATCTCAACAGGAGGCCTTACCCTCCGATGATATTCCGAGAGCACTTTGCCGACCTCCAATGAAGTGAGGAGCAGTGCAGTAGAAGGCTCCGCTTCAGCAAGGAGGTGGTCACAGAACTCTGCCACCTCCTGCAACCAGACCTCCAGCCTCAGATCAGGGTAACCACGGCTCTCTCAGTGGCAGTCAAGGTCACCGTCGCCCTCAATTTCTTCACCAGCGGTTCCTTCCAGTCTGCAACAGGAGATGTAGCGAACATCTCGCAGTTCGGCGTCCATCGCTACATCCGGGAGGTCACAGAGGATCTCTACAGTAGGAGAAGGGATTACATTTCCTTCCTCATCACCAGAGAGAAGCAGGACGAGCGTGCATGTGGCTTTGCCAGGATAGCGTGCTTCCTCATGGTGCAGGGCGCCACTGACTGCACCCACCTGGCTTTGCAGGCACCACATAACAATCCTAAGATCTTCCGTAACCGCAAAGGTTACCACTCACTTAATGTACAGTTGGTGTGCAACCACACATGGCGAATCCTCAAATGTGAATGCCCACTATCCTGGCAGCAGCCACGATGCCTTCATCCTGCCAGCACTCTTCCAGCCACCACATCAAGCTCACGGCTAGCTGGTCGGAGACAAGGGCTATCCACTCTCCACCTGGCTCATGACTCCCCTCCGCAACCCCAAACTCCTGCTCAGCACTCATATAATGAGAGCCATGCCGCCACCAGGAACATAATCGAGCAGACCATCGGGGTACTCAAGCAACGGTTCCGCTGCCTTGACCGCTCGGGAGGAGCCCTCCAGTACTCGGTTGAGCGGGTGTCCCATTTCGTCGTGGTCTGCTGCATGCTCCACAACTTGGCCATCATGAGGGCCCAGCCCTTGCCACCAGGGATTGCAGGACCACCTCAGGAGGAGGAAGAGGGAGAGGAGGTGGAGGAGGAGGAAGAGGAAGATGAGGAGGAGGAGGAGGAGGAGGAACAGGAGCGAGGGAGGAGGCAGCCACTCAATCAGCCATCGGGAAGGGCGGTCCGTGATCGCCTCATCAGACTGTGGTTCCAATAAATTAAATTCCAGATCCCCATTGCTCACCACATCCCTAACATTCCATCCCTGTCACAGGCTACATCAAAGTGCAATACTGAAATGAGAGACACCACAAAATCATCCAAAGCCAATTAATAAATTTATCCATAATCAGTGAACACATATTTACAACAACAATATTAACTATTCACCCTTGTGCAATCCCTTAGTGCCCCTCGTTACTGTGCCTTTGCCTACTCTAGTGCTCCTACGAAGTGTTGGCCCAGTGGCTGCAGCACGGCTGGTGGAAGGCTGCTGAGTGTCCATGCGGGAGACTTCAGATGGCCTTGCAGGACACCCTTGACCAGCTCTGGGCCTGGAAGGCCCGGCTGTAGACTGTACCACCTCAAAATGGGCAGCAGTAGTCTGGGCTGACTGGATGACAGGCAGCGCCAAGTGCAATGGCAGCGTGCCAGTGGTGGGAGCAGGAATGCTGTCATTCTGAGAGAGGACAGCAGGTTCCTGCTCCATTGATCCACTGCCATTCCCCTGGGACAGCACCTCAGCATTACCACCAATCTGTTGGAGCACAGATTGCTGGCCTGCTGTGACACTGTAAAAGCCCCGGTGGACAGTGGTCGACCCAGCCATGATGGCAGCAGTCAGAGCTTGCGTGGCTTCAAGCTGAGATTGCATAAGAGCAGTCTGAAAATCGATGGCACCATTCATAGATTGCATTACAGCACTAAGACATTGCGTGCCGTCCGCCTGTGCTGCAATGGAAGCTGCGACATCGCCCATCATGTGAAGGAATACTTCATATTCATAAAAATACACCATCCTATGAAAGAATTCTGACTTTATTAAACATGACAAACTGGGCTTGGAAGTCTGAAAGCCTCAACAAGGAAAAGCTGTAAACAGAATACAGGCTTTTGAGATAAGATAAGTTGTTGACACTGAAACAATAGCCCTATTGAAGCAGAGGGTTAGAGGTTCCCGAAAGTCTGCAGCTTGGAAAGAACACAATGGTATAACCCTGTTAAAGTGTCTTAAACCAACACTTCAAAATGAAACACAGAGCATTAAAGAATCATGTGCCTTTGTAAAAATGACATCAAGTAAAAGGAACACCTGCCGTCAAATCGTTTTTATGTTAAACTTAGAACACGGAGACAGGAGTCTGTGGTACAACCAGTTGAGGTAGCTAGGAAGACAATGATGTACCCGATTGAGGTGTTTTTAGTTTACATGTTGTAAAAAGATACAAACAGAAGACTTTGATAAAAATGACATCAAATAGAACCACTGCCATCACTTTTTTTTTTGTTGAACTTGGAACACCTAGGAGACACAAAGGGCTGGATTTTGTCTTGGGGTCGGGTTGGGGTCGTGTTATCTGCATTTCGTGTTGGCCCCCCCGACTCCAGATTAATGTGGATGAATGATGCGATTTTAACTTAATTGGGCAATTGAGTTCCAACATGTGGGAACCCATGGCCAATGAGTTATTCCAGTCTGAAAGTCGCCTCCGATGACGTCATCATTGCTGCTGCATTTAAGGTCTGCAACAAGCCTTGCTTCCTCTGCAGGCTGCCAAGCTTTTGGACCTCTAATCTAAAGGCACCTGCAGCAGGAATGGCCAGCCAACGGCTCAGGGCTGCTCCCAGGTTCCATGACGTTGCCCTTGGTGGATGGAGCAAGAGCCAACAGGGAGGTGCTCTTCCCCTCCTCAGGGAGGAAGAAGCCTCCCCAGCAGACAAAGGCTGTGTGAGTCCAGATCGCCCAGGAGGTCACCTCCTTATCATTCACGTGCAGAACCTGGATCTAGTGCAGGAAGAGGTTTCATGACCTTCTACGTACTGCTAAAGTGAGTATGACTTTCCCTTCACCCTCAATCTGATCCCCATTGCCTCTCCTCACCAGCACTTAGCTTTAGCAATCTCTTCCTCCATATCCCACTTGACACTGACTGCCATGCACCCTTACCCATTCCCTCTCCCTCTATGGTCACATTCACCTTACTATTCGACTATGCAGCCCTCACACTCCCTATCACTGTCATGTTTTGAAAACAACTTACAACACACAGGGGGGGTCCTTAGTCTCGCCAGCTCAATCCATCTTTGTCTCCTTCTCAGCATCTATGCTATGGATTCTCTACACTCACTCCTTCAATCTCACTCAAACTCCACTTGTCTCCCTCATTGCAGGAAAAGAGAGCTCACAATAAAAGGGAAAGAGCCAGGACAGGAGGAGTGCCACCCTCATTAGCCCAGCTCACCCCCTGGGAGGATGCGGTCCTGGAGATCGTGGGCGTAGAGGAGGACACGCAAGTGGGAGACGGACAGACGTGTGCATCAGAGCAAGCTGGTGACTGAATAGTTTTCCATCTCTCTCATTGACATTGCATGAGTCGCTGATAATGAATCTGAAGCTCTAACAGATGGATTTATGATCATCTGCAATATGCAATGTGCATGTAACCTTGGCATCACATCTCTGACTCTTTCCTTTACTCCCCCACAGGACCATCGCAAGCACCCGTCCCCACTAGCCAGGAGGAAGGGCCTGAGCAGACAGACTCCTCAGAGGAAGCTGCAACCTCTGAGGGCGCAGCGTCAGCAGAACTCAGCGCACCCAGCACCAGCGCAGACACTCACACCTCGGTGGGACCCTCGGGACATAGAGTAGTGTTGTCACCTGGTGTATCACAGCTCACAAGTGAGCATCAGCAGATGGTGGAGACAGGGACAGCAGTGGAGAGTCCTAGTCAGAGGGCGCAGGACTCTCCTAGCTCGGCTCAGCTGCATGTCGACCCTCTGCCTCTGGGTCCATCCATAAGATCAGTGGTGCTGGGACTCCAGGAACAGATGCAGCAGTCTCTGACAGGTTTTGTCTCCAGGGTCGCTGCGAGTGTGGAGTGAATGGAGGAATCCATAGCGAACATCAGCAGAGCCTTTGTGGAGTCATTGGCGCATGAACGCATCACTACGAAAAGGATGGCAACCTCCGTGGAAAGGATGGCTACAGTACATTAGAGGATGGCTACGGCTATGGAGGAGATACGTCGCCAGAGTGCAGAAAACATGGTCATTGTTCAGAATAGACTGGCATCTCTTGAGGAGCGATGGTCATCTATTGAACAGAGAAACCAGACCTTCATGGAAGTCCTTCTGAGTAGGACTTCCAGTGCAGATACGGGTCCCCATGGCCCCCCTGATTTGCAGCAAGGTGCTCTCAAGCCACTTGCAAGCGCTGAGGTGGACCTGACCCATGAGAGGGATGTTGGTGGCACACAAGAAGTAAGACGAACAAGCAAAACGTTCGGTCTGCATGACACCCGCTCGAGAGGGGCCTGCCAATGTTAGTGTAATCACTAGGGCAGAACGGGCAGCTAATCAGGATGAGGAACTGATTCAGCTATTAGACCCAACAAAAGAGAATCCACCAAGATATCGACCAAAGTACTTTTACTCGGAAACCCCTACGGGTATTGTGCTAGTTAAGTTGCCCAAGGGAAACCGAGAAGTACCCCCGAGACACAAATGAGAACAGCTTGTAAAAGAAGCTCACGAGGGCATAAGTCAAGCACATTGTGGCGCCAGAACAACATTCTACAAATTGACCCCCTTATGGCCTGTAAAACATACGTGGCATATTGTGAGCCATGCTATTTAACCAATAAGTCATCACTAATTAAGCCACCACCATTGGCTCCTGTGAAAGCTGATGAGCCAATGAGAAAATTCTTTATTGAATTTATTGGACCACTTCCCCTGTCTTTGGGATACAGGCATGTTCTCGTTTGTGTGGATGGATGCAGTTCCTTCTGCTGGCTGGTCCCCACAAAAACTGTTTTGGAAAACGCACTAGCCAAGGCTATTTCTGACATAATTACTGAAGCTGGTGCACCCAAAATCTTACACTCCAATCAAGGTGGAGCCTTTGTATCCAAGGTCTTCAAAGCCTACTGTGAATAAAGGGGGATTGGGTTAGAGCACAGCACGCCACGTCATCCACAATCAGCGGGGCTGGTGGAACGTAAAAACCAGGAATTAAAAAAGCTATTGGTCAAACTGTTGAGAATCAGGGGGAATAAGTGGACCACCATCATTCCGGAGGTGCAGCTATCACTTAATAATGTGCCCGCATCTGCATCAGGGACAGTGTCCCCTAAAACTTCATATTATCTGATGTATGTGGTTGAGATGAATACACCGCTTACCCATAGTTCTTTTATTGCCTCTATACTCTCTGAGTCCTTGACCTGACAGCGACAGTTAGATTTAAAAAAAGAAGTAACAGAGGAGATTCATCAAATTGATCAGAGGATAAAGGAGGCAAATAGGCAGAAAAAATTGACAAACAAAGCATAGCAACCTCGAGTAGGACAATGGGTACAGGAAAAGAAGTTCGAGCAAAAACCTGGTTTAAGACCGAAGTGGAAAAAACCTGTTCAAATACATACTGTTATTAACGAAAGAACAGTTAAAATACATATTAATCAGCCGAATGGCAAGCATATTCTTAAAACTGTCTCCACAGACAATCTCAAAAGATGTCCTGCAGGATACCGAAATGGAGGAACAATACAAGGTGCAGTCGTACACTGTCTTTCAAGATCCAGCTTGGAGCACGACACAGGAAATGGATGCAATCGAATTACTGATGACGGTCAGTCAGAAGGTGTCGCCGACTCCTCCACACGATGCTTGGCAACGCCTCAGGAATTGGATTTGCGAAAAGCAACAACCGAAACAAGGAAAGATTAATGAGTTACTTCAACAAAGGAGGAAGACGCCGTGGATGAAGAAGAAATCAACTGAGCGCCTGGCAAGGCCTTTACGAAAACAAGAATCTGTACACACGCTGGATCGAAGGAACAGTGTGTCAAGCTTCAGCTAGTTCCAAATGACGTCTCCTTGACTCGTATGGATAACTCACCTCTACGGAACGTACATCTGCCAATTGGACATTTTAAGTACATGTTGTTTCGCTACTTGAATGACTATGTACCTATCATCCTTTTAAATTGTGTTCAATTTAAAATAAGGCAAAACATTGTCCTAGGATGACTTAAATGGAATTTTCATGTAGCACATGATTGTGCATCTCATGAAATTAATGTGCTATTGTAACCTTATTAGTAACATTGACCAAACTCTGTCTAGAAGATCCAGTTTATTTTTTGGTCAAGAGGGGTGTGTGAAGGAATACTTCATATTCATAAAAATACACCATTCTATGAAATAATTCTGACTTTATTAAACATGACAAACTGGGCTTGGAAGTCTGAAAGCCTCAACAAGGAAAAGCTGTAAACAGAATACAGGCTTTTGAGATAAGATAAGTTGTTGACACTGAAACAATAGCCCTATTGAAGCAGAGGGTTAGAGGTTCCCGAAAGTCTGCAGCTTGAAAAGAACACAATGGTATAACCCTGTTAAAGTGTCTTAAACCAACACTTCAAAATGAAACACAGAACATTAAAGAATCATGTGCCTTTGTAAAAATGACATCAAGTAAAAGGAACACCTGCCGTCAAATCGTTTTTATGTTAAACTTAGAACACGGAGACAGGAGTCTGTGGTACGACCAGTTGAGGTAGCTAGGAAGACAATGATGTACCCGGTTGAGGTGTTTTTAATTTACATGTTGTAAAAAGATACAAACAGAAGACTTTGATAAAAATGACATCAAATAGAACCACTGCCATCACATTGTTTTTGTGTTGGACTTGGAACACCTAGGAGACACAAAGGGCTGGATTTTGTCTTGGGGTCGGGTTGGGGTCGTGTTACCCGCATTTCGTGTTGGCCCCCCCGACTCCAGATTAATGTGGATGAATGATGCGATTTTAACTTAATTGGGCAATTGAGTTCCAACATGTGGGAACCCATGGCCAATGAGTTATTCCAGTCTGAAAGTCGCCTCCGATGACGTCATCATTGCTGCTGCATTTAAGGTCTGCAACAAGCCTTGCTTCCTCTGCAGGCTGCCAAGCTTTTGGACCTCTAATCTAAAAACTTGCAGCAGGAATGGCCAGCCAACGGCTCAGGGCTGCTCCCAGGTTCCATGACGTTGCCCTTGGTGGAAGGAGCAAGAGCCAACAGGGAGGTGCTCTTCCCCTCCTCAGGGAGGAAGAAGCCTCCCCAGCAGACAAAGGCTGTGCGGGTCCAGATCGCCCAGGAGGTCACCTCCTTATCATTCACCTGCAGAACCTGGATCCAGTGCAGGAAGAGGTTTCATGACCTTCTACGTACTGCTAAAGTGAGTATGACTTTCCCTTCACCCTCAATCTGATCCCCATTGCCTCTCCTCACCAGCACTTAGCTTTACCAACCTCTTCCTCCATATCCCACTTGACACTGACATCCATGCACCCTTACCCATTCCCTCTCCCTCTATGGTCACATTCACCTTACTATTCGACTATGCAGCCCTCACACTCCCTATCACTGTCATGCTTTGAAAACAACTTACAACACACAGGGAGGGCCCTTAGTCTCGCCAGCGCAATCCATCTTTGTCTCCTTCTAAGCATCTATGCTATGGATTCTCTACACTCACTCCTTCAATCTCACTCAAACTCCACTTGTCTCCCTCATTGCAGGAAAAGAGAGCTCACAATAAAAGGGAAAGAGCCAGGACAGGAGGAGGGCCACCCTCATTAGCCCAGCTCACCCCCTGGGAGGATGCGGTCCTGGAGATCGTGGGCATAGAGGAGGAAACGCAAGTGGGGGACGGACAGACGTGTGCATCAGAGCAAGCTGGTGACTGAATAGTGTTCCATCTCTCTCATTGACATTGCATGAGTCGCTGATAATGAATCTGAAGCTCCAACAGATGGATTTATGATCATCTGCAATATGCAATGTGCATGTAACCTTGGCATCACATCTCTGACTCTTTCCTTTACTCCCCCACAGGACTATCGCAAGCACCCGTCCCCACTAGCCAGGAGGAAGAGCCTGAGCAGACAGACTCCTCAGAGGAAGCTGCAACCTCTGAGAGCGCAGCGACAGCAGAACTCAGCGCACCCAGCACCAGTGCAGACACTCACACCTCGGTGGGACCCTCGGGACGTAGAGTAGTGTTGTCACCTGGTGTATCACAGCTCACAAGTGAGCATCAGCAGATGGTGGAGACAGGGACAACAGTGGAGATTCCTAGTCAGAGGGCGCAGGACTCTCCTAGCTCAGCTCAGCTGCATGTCTACCCTCTGCCTCTGGGTCCATCCATAAGATCAGTGGTGCTGGGACTCCAGGAACAGATGCAGGAGTCTCTGACAGGTTTTGTCTCCAGGGTCGCTGCGAGTGTGGAGCGAATGTAGGAGTCCATAGCGAACATCAGCAGAGCCTTTGTGGAGTCATTGGCGCATGAACGCATCAGCACGAAAAGGATGGCAACCTCCGTGGAAAGGATGGCTACAGTAGATTAGAGGATGGCTACGGCTATGGAGGAGATAAGTCGCCAGAGTGCAGAAAACATGGTCATTGTTCAGAATAGACTGGCATCTCTTGAGGAGCGATGGTCATCTATTGAACAGAGAAACCAGATCTTCATGGAAGTCCTTCTGAGTAGGACTTCCAGTGCAGATGCGGGTCCCCATGGCCCCCCTGATTTGCAGCAAGGTGCTCTCAAGCCACTTGCAAGCGCTGAGGTGGACCTGACCCATGAGAGGGATGTTGGTGGCACACAAGAAGTAAGACAAACAAGCAAAACGTTCGGTCTGCGTGACACCCGCTCGAGAGGGGCCTGCCAATATTAGTGTAATCACTAGGGCAGAACGGGCAGCTAATGAGGATGAGGAACTGATTCAGCTATTAGACCCAGCAAAAGAGAATCCACCAAGATATCGACCAAAGTACTTTTACTCGGAAACCCCTACGGGTATTGTGCTAGTTAAGTTGCCCAAGGGAAACCGAGAAGTACCCCCGAGACACAAATGAGAACAGCTTGTAAAAGAAGCTCACGAGGGCATAAGTCAAGCACATTGTGGCGCCAGAACAACATTCTGCAAATTGACCCCCTTAAGGCCTGTAAAACATACGTGGCATATTGTGAGCCATGCTATTTAACCAATAAGTCATCACTAATTAAGCCACCACCATTGGCTCCTGTGAAAGCCGATGAGCCAATGAGAAAATTATTTATTGAATTTATTGGACCACTTCCCCCGTCTTTGGGATACAGGCATGTTCTCGTTTGTGTAGATTGATGCACTTCCTTCTGCTGGCTGGTCCCCACAAAAACTGTTTCGGAAAACGCACTAGCTAAGGCTATTTCTGACATAATTACTGTAGCTGGTGCACCCAAAATCTTACACTCCGTTAAAGGTGGAGCCTTTGTCTCCAAGGTCTTCAAAGACTACTGCGAATAAAGGGGGATTGGCTTAGAGCACAGCACACCACGTCATCCGCAATCAGCGGGGCTGGTGGAACGTAAAAACCAGGAAGTAAAAAAGCTATTGGTCAAACTGTTGAGAATCAGGGGGAATAAGTGGACCACCATCATTCCGGAAGTGCAGCTATCACTTAATAATGTGCCTGCATCTGCATCAGGGACAGTGTCCCCTAAAACTTCATATTATCTGATGTATGTGGTTGAGATGAATACACCGCTTACCCATAGTTCTTTTATTGCCTCTATACTCTCTGAGTCCTTGACCCGACAGCGACAGTTAGATTTAAAAAAAGAAGTAACAGAGGAGATTCATCAAATTGATCAGAGGATAAAGGAGGCAAATATGCAGAAAAAATTGACAAACAAAGCATAGCAACCTCTAGTAGGACAATGGGTACAGGAAAAGAAGATCGAGCAAAAACCTGGTTTAAGACCGAAGTGGAAAAAACCTGTTCAAATACATACTGTTATTAACGAAAGAACAGTTAAAATACATATTAATCAGCCGAATGGCAAGCATATTCTTAAAACTGTCTCCACAGACAATCTCAAAAGATGTCCTGCAGGATACCGAAATGGAGGAACAATACAAGGTGCAGTCGTACACTGTCTTTCAAGATCCAGCTTGGAGCACGACACAGGAAATGGATCCAATCGAATTACTGATGACGGTCAGTCAGAAGGTGTCGCCGACTCCTCCACACGATGCTTGGCAGTGCCTCAGGAATTGGATTTGCGAAAAGCAACAACCGAAACAAGGAAAGATTAACGAGTTACTTCAACAAAGGAGGAAGACGCCGTGGATGAAGAAGAAATCAACTGAGCGCCTGGCAAGGCCTTTACGAAAACAAGAATCTGTATACACGCTGGATCGAAGGAACAGTGTGTCAAGCTTCAGCTAGTTCCAAATGATGTCTCCTTGACTCGTATGGATAACTCACCTCTACGGAATGTACATCTGCCAATTGGACATTTTAAGTACATGTTGTTTCGCTACTTGAATGACTATGTACCTATCATCCTTTTAAATTGTGTTCAATTTAAAATAAGGCAAAACATTGTCCTAGGATGACTTAAATGGAATTTTCATGTAGCACATGATTGTGCATCTCATGAAATTAATGTGCTATTGTAACCTTATTAGTAACATTGACCAAACTCTGTCTAGAAGATCCAGTTTATTTTTTGGTCAAGAGGGGTGTGTGAAGGAATACTTCATATTCATAAAAATACACCATTCTATGAAATAATTCTGACTTTATTAAACATGACAAACTGGGCTTGGAAGTCTGAAAGCCTCAACAAGGAAAAGCTGTAAACAGAATACAGGCTTTTGAGATAAGATAAGTTGTTGACACTGAAACAATAGCCCTATTGAAGCAGAGGGTTAGAGGTTCCCGAAAGTCTGCAGCTTGAAAAGAACACAATGGTATAACCCTGTTAAAGTGTCTTAAACCAACACTTCAAAATGAAACACAGAACATTAAAGAATCATGTGCCTTTGTAAAAATGACATCAAGTAAAAGGAACACCTGCCGTCAAATCGTTTTTATGTTAAACTTAGAACACGGAGACAGGAGTCTGTGGTACGACCAGTTGAGGTAGCTAGGAAGACAATGATGTACCCGGTTGAGGTGTTTTTAATTTACATGTTGTAAAAAGATACAAACAGAAGACTTTGATAAAAATGACATCAAATAGAACCACTGCCATCACATTGTTTTTGTGTTGGACTTGGAACACCTAGGAGACACAAAGTCTGTAATACAACCAGCTGAGGTGACTTAATAATTGAATAGAAGACTTTCGTAAGAATGGCATCAAATAGATGCACCTGTTGCAACCGTTTTTTATGATAAGCTAGAAACACCTAAAGGAGGCGACATAATTCTGCAAGCTCCAAATTGAACTAACTGTAAGAATAGCAGGGGTCAACAGAAAAATGACTAGAGATAATTAGCTTACATCAGCAGAAAACGTCAAAGGATATACCATTGGGAAAGAGTATAAATATAGAACTTTCAAATAGGAAGACAGAATTCGCTGGAAGGGGCAAAGCGATTCTCAGACTTCAGAGGCAAGCTCTGTAAGTTTTCAACTCTTTAAGTCTCGGGAATCAAAGGTATTTGATTTTGGTGGATATTCTGGAATAGACTAAGAAATGTAAAAATGTAACAAAGTTAAGATTTGAGAATAAGGATCTCTGATGATAAGAATTGTAAGCTTTTTGTATTTGGAACTGTTAAAGTTGCGATTGAATCAACAACTGTAAACTACATGTCGGTTCTTTAATAAATCTATATATATTTTTTTAGAATTGTCTCAAACAGTACTTCTGTATCAAACTCATGAACTCAATCTCTGTACACTCTTTGTTGAGGAGTTGCAGAATTTTGGGCGAGTTTTCCGGACCCTCATGATATCCGGAAGGTTACAGTCTAGCTAAACTTATTAAAAGTGCTATCTGGAGGACGGTAACATCTTCAAGTCGTTCCTTTCCTTTAGGGAGAGATAGTCTGGACCTTTAGACCCAATTAAGCATCTTTAGGATCCGGCTACCTCTAATTTTAGTTGAAGGTGAACGTCTGGGGAATAAGCCTGATCCGGGTTAGCCCGAAAAGGGCTAAGACTAGTAATAATCCTTTCAATCACATGCGGCATCAGTTCTGGGTCACCACGCTCTCTCTTGGAGTCCACCATTCTTTGCAGACTGCAAATGATGGGCTCCATGGTGTGCGCAGAACTCTGTGCAATGTTGGAGGCAAACTCTTCCACGCTCCTTACCATTCGCGACAGGCTCTCAGGCACCCTTGCCATTGCACCTATCATCTCCGTGTGCATGTCCATCACTCTTCTTCTAAAGGCAACCCCGTCGAGGTCAGCATTTGAGTCCTGTGCAGCAGAACTCATGCGCGAACTCGCTCTCCAGGGAGCTGGCCCCCAAGCTACCCTTTCCCCCTGGCCTTGCTGCAGCCCACTCGTCCCTGGTGCTTCACCCTGTGTTGATCCTGCTACTATACTAGCCTCTAAAGAACGCGCAGTGCCAGTATCTGAGCTGGTGCCTGCGGGTGAGACACGTAGCGATGCGGTATGTTCTTCCTCCTCCTCTTCTCCCGCCCCGCTCTCAACGGTACCATCTGGGACAGGCTGCTCAGGTGCTTGCTCATTATCTGAAAGCATAAAGGCACAATAGTCGGGTTAAGGTGAGGGGAGTGGGGCAGAAAGGGAGAAATGCATGCATACAGCATGATTAGCTGGAAAGTGGGAAAGGCTTGTGGGGTGAGGGGGAAGTGGGATATGAGAAGAAGAAGTAGGGATGAACATACCATTGTTGTCCCCAAGGGGATCAACGTTGCCAGTGGCCATGTTGCTCACCACCTGGTGCCCAATGATTTGCAGCACTCTTTCCTCCAGCGCACACAGTGGTTGGGTGTCAGGTTGTCCCCCGCCTGTGCGCTCCTGCTCCCTCCTATTGTGAGCGACCTTGGCCTGCAAGAGAGAGGAAAGTGTGTGAGTGAATGGGGAGCAATGTGTTTGGGAGATGTGCCTGCCATAGTTGAATAGCTGTCATTGTGTGCAAGGTGTGAGATGTGGGTGTGAGTGTTGGTAGGTAGAGATTGTTGGTGGGTGAGTGCTGGGGGTGTGGTGCTTTGAGCAGTGTGTGCAGACTGAGGTACAGATGGTGGTATGTAGCATTTGTTGAAGCATTGACTCACCCTGACCACCCGAGTGAGGTCATTAAATTTCTTCCTGCACTGTGTGTGGGTACTGGGCACCACAGTGCTGCCCGAGACGTGCGGCGCTGCCTCCCTCCACATGGCGCGGAAGACTTGTGGCGAGGGCCTCCTGCCACTTGCCGGGTACAGCACCGCCCTCCGTCTCTCCACAGCGAAGGTCAACGCCTCCAATGCTTGTTCGCAGAATCTGCGAGCTCTGTCCCTGGGCCATTGATCTGCCATAATGACACCTCCTTCAGTGGCCCGCTTCCTTCTCGTTGGCCTTCGGATGCTTGCTGAGATAGTTGTAGAACCAGCAATGTTGAGAATTAGGTTCTGCAGCATGATTGAACCTGCCCTTTAAGAACTGGAAAGAGCCTGTGACAATGATGACTGTGACTAGACTGCACCTGATATTGGCAGTGCTTTGAGTCTAACGCCAATGAGCTAGGTCAATAGTGCTTGATTTAGCGCTCCCATCCTTTCTTTGAGCGCTAACACTTAATTTAGGGTGCAGCGAGATTCATTAGCGCCTGGCGCTAAATCTCAAACTTTTCCAACATTAGCGCCCACTCCTGGGTTAAAATGAATTTCTCCCCCACAGAGTATAGAAAAGCTCCAGAGAGGGACATTGGAAAAAGTAAGAGGGAGCATGAGAGAAAATGAGCAAATAACATAAAGGGCAATAAAAAGATTTTCTTTTGGTACACAGGTAGTAATAGAATAGTCAAGGTGATGGTGGGGTTTCTGAGGGGGAAAAATTCAGTTGGTTGCGCCTCCCATTAGCGCCTTAAGAGGGCGCTAATGGGGCGCAATGCATCTAGCGCCCAGGCGCGGCGATGTTTGCGCCGCTCGCAAAATTAACTAGACATTTTGCAGCAGCGCTAAATACTACCGCCACGATCTCCTGCGCCGGCAGATCGTGACGTCAGTCGAGTGCGCAATGCCCCGGTATCGCCCCGGAGCGGATATTGAGTGGCGCCCCCTGCCTTACCGCCTGACGCTAGCAACAACAGGTTGAGGGGAGCGTTCTGCAGTCATGAAGGGAAAGGGGGAGCGCTATTTAAAGATGACCGCTTCCTGCCTTTTATTGTTGGTGCCATTTTTGAACTACGCATTCTGAGAGAGAGAGAGAGAGACTTCTGGAGAGATTCAACGTTGTGTGAAGGAGTTTTGGGTACTGAGCAGCACTTTGCAGGTTCATTTTGATTTACCATTCCTTGTATCGATTTAGAAAAGACTGTGGGGGCTGCACTCTGAGCTCTTTGCCTGGTACTCTCCATTGTTCTTTCCAGCAGATTTGATGTGCAGGTCTCTCCAGGCTGAGATTCAAGGCTGCAATGAGCAGGATGTGGATGGAAAGCAAGATTAACCATCCCCTTTAAGAACTGGCCCGTGCCATTGTGTGTGTGCTCCATTGCTGACTGACATTACATGAGCTTCGCCAGCGCTCTGAGGTAGCGCCTCGCTCCTCAGCCTTTGCGCCTTAAGACAGGTGTGTAGCGCCTGATTTAGCGCTCCAATCACCTCCAGGGGCGATAAAAGTCAAGTTTGCAGGCGGTGGCGATAATTAGCGCCAGGCGCTAATCTTTGCGCACGGCCGATAATTGCGCCTCAAATGGGGCGATACTGAATTTCTCCCCCTAAGAGTTTAATGAGACAAACTTGTAGTGGAACATGAAGGAATTGCAGAAATACTAAGGGGGCTAAATTGGATAGCCCCCGAAAACAGGCGCAGGGATCGCGATGCGCGATTAACCCGTGCCTGTTCATTTAAATGCAGGCAGCAAACCAACTTCATGCTGCCCGCTCATTATAATGATTTCTAAGTGCGCCAGCAATAATCACGCTGTTCATTGGCTGCACACATCAGCAGGGGACCCAAAATCGTAACTTCCGAGCACTACTTAAAGCTAGCCTGCACTGCTTAAAGCTAGCCTGCACCTCTTAAAGGTTTGCCGCAGAATGAAGGATTAATGACGGCTGCCAAGATATCGGGCATTGACCTGCATGATTCTCTGCCTATGATCGCACACCAGCTAGATGTTATGGGAATGGAAACCCTTTCAGTTCCAGTATATGGCAGAGTTGACATGCGGCGACCGCAAAGCGATGTGCATGCAGTCAATGACACCCGGCGCAACGGGGAAGCCTGCAATCCGAGCAAAGCCATGTGCTCGCTCTGCCTGCTGGTCTCCGGCAAGAGAGAATTAAATGTATTCACCTCGCTTTAAATACAGAGCCTCAGTGACCTACCTCACGCAACCTTGGTTGGCAAACTGCAAGATGTTGCAAATATCTCCAGCTGCAGCCCGAAAGGAGCCAGACACACAAAAGTTCATCGCCACAGCCACTGGCACTACGGTCCTTTCCCTGCTCTGAGGTTGCAGTTGTGGCTGCAGCAGGTGCCAGGTTTCAGTGAGGTCTTCCTTATTGAAGCGCAGACGTCTCACTCACTGTTCCTCGCTGAGGTTCAGGCAGGTGAATTGCTCCCTGAACACCCTGGGCAGATACAGCCTCCTGCTGAGAGCCCTTCTCCCCCTCCTCCTCCTCCTCCTCCTCCCTCTTCCAGCAGCTTGTCCTGCTCTGCGTGGCCTCTGCTCATTCTCCCAGTCATGCTCTATTCCAAGGGGAAGGCCTACCAGTGCATTCGTGTCTGGGAGCAAATGGTTTGTGCAGAAGCCTTGAAGTCAGCAACAAGTCCTTCAGCACCTGCCACACCACTCCCTGTAGACTTTTGTAACTTTAAAGAACTATGGAAAACACCAAACACTTGTAGAATCATAGCAACAGTCAGAAGAAATCAACCAGCAACTGACCTGTAAGTAGTTGATGATCCCTTTAAATAGCGCTGGTGGGGGGCCCTTCATGCTGCTTAACATCGTGTTCAGCTGTACGAGGTTAATAAGGACTATGAGCTCCAAAATGGCAGCGCTGGTGTCAAATCAGCATTGCACGCTGATTGATGTCATGATCTGCCTGCTCTGCATACTTCCGGCAGACGTTAGCTGCACGCATCTAACGCCCTCACCAATATTACATCTGGCGCAATTCGCGGCAGAAGTGTAGTTACGTGTATGTGCGGACTCCATTTTGGTCCCTGAATGGCATACGTAGCGCCCAAACAACGGGCACTACCGAGCCCAGTTTCACGCCCTAAATAAATACTTTACCTCACCTTTTAGCGGTGGTCGATATTGGGATTGCAGAACCATCAAAGATGGGTGCGGAACTGTTAGTGGAGGTTATTATTCGAAGAGAAACGGAGCTGAATAAGTTACTCCAAGTTAGGGAGACAAATCACAGGTTTATACACAAGGATCTTGAGGAGAAAGTATGTTCTGATTCTAATTTTTCAACATACTGCAGGAAGGGAAATTGTGCCAAAGAACTGGACGAGGGTAAATGTGAATCCCCTCTTCAGAAAATGAGTCTGGAATAAGCAAAGAAAGTATAGACCAGTTAATCGTACTTAAGGGGTTGGTACACTGCTAGAGCCTATAAGGTAGAATTAAATTATTAAGCATTTGGAGAAACATAAGTGAATGAAGGCCAGTCACTATGGATTTTTTCGGCCTTGCAGAATTCTTTGAATGTACAACAGTGAGGATAGATAAAAGTAGTGCACTGGATGTGGTTTTAATGGATTTTCAACAAGCATTTGATAAGATATCACAGTAGAGACCATGGTAAAGATGATGATACATGGAATTAAGGGGGTTTGTCTTCGTGCATAGAGAGTGTAGAATTCGCAATATATCGCGATTTTATAAATAAGGAGAAAACACATAGTTTCGTTCAAACAGCTTTATTTCAGCAGAATGCTGTCAGGTTTTCAAAGTGGACACGAGCAGCCTGTAAAATGGCCGCCACGCCTCGTGGCAGAACATTCTAGACTTTTCGATAAGCAGACAAGATGGCGTTCCAATAAACATTTGTGCGAGATCGATCAAGACTCAGCACATTTGAGATAATACACAAGACATTATGGGTTTGCAGTATACACATAAATACTGAAATCGGTCTCCCAGGTGCGAATAAGGGCTATTGTACCAAGCGATCAAGAACCCATCCAAAGACATTAATATGCAAAATCCCCACAACTCTACGATGAGAGAGCCATTAGCGGGTAGTTACAGAAAACATTTGGAAGCCCCAAAACCCCTCCAGGGAGAATACCGACCGGTTACACATTGGGAAAAGTATTAACAGGTACTCAGACAGTTACGAGTATCCCCGAAACCCATTAAAACGGAGATCACCCTATACAAGAAATTTGAGCGCCAAAACCCTAACAAAAGAAAAGACATTAAGGTTGGGCGGGAAAAGAAGAGTTTTTGCACTATAACCGTAAGCTACAACCGTCCATCTCTCTCTTGTTCGCTCGCCGTTTTGTTCCTGCCTCTTGACTCTTATCCTTTCGACTCCTTGCCGCTTGCCTCGTGTCTCTGCCTCTTGCAGCTTTTAAAGACTGTTGAACTTTACGATCCGCCAGGATCAGCCTCGTGGCTTGCCGCGAAGATCTGTGTGGAACTGGGCTGTGAAGCCTTGAAACGGGCACACCATCCCGAGAAGTCGGTAAACGGTGTTGGAACCAAAGGCCCAAGATGAGATGAGATGAGATGAGAAGAGAAGAAGACGACCATACGTATCGCCACGGTCAGTAAGCCCCGACCGTGCCTGTAGGTCGAATAGACACTTTCCTTGCCCAGGAAGACTATCTTTTGAGCTTTACAGAACTGGCATCGGAAGACTATTCTTCGAATTTTATCGAATCAGTGCGAGGGCACAGGAAGACTCTTCTTTGAGTAGTGTCGGAACTCCGAGGACAACACAGATCTTCATGACAGCAGACGGTCCAGCCTGCTAGCCGGAGCAGAAACGAGTAAACAAGTGGGGTACAGAGACCCCTGATCAACACGTGGGTGATCAGGTGCTGCGGTGAAAAACATCCGATCAGAGTTTTCGGAATTCTCCGAGTTATCACGAGTGGTGAGCATGAGTCTCGATCCTACAAATTTAGTTTAGAGCAGGTATTGATAGGGGAGGGTTTAAGTTTTAAGGATAACTGTAATGTGTGCCCCCATTTACGATGTGTCGTTCGTTCCTCGTTTCCCTAAAATTAGTTACATAACTGCGTGTAAGATTGTACTGTCATTAATCTGTGCTTATGACATGTATTTTGTAATCTTGAATAATATGCAATAAAGATTTTCCATTTCGTACCATTCAACCGGGTTTACCTGAGTTTTCTATCCATTACTGCTCTCGCATCTAAGTCCAGTGTCAGAACCGTAAGGGCGAGTGGGTCGAACCACTCACAGGTGTCTAGTGCTCCCAGACTGGCTGGAGACCAGAACAGGCAACAAGGCCTAACCTCGCACTAGCACCCAGGCTGAGCACAGAGCCACACGGGTCAGAAACCCTTACAAGAGATAAAGGGCAGCAAGCATAAAACATAAAGGGAAGCTTCTTATACTGGAAAGATGTGAGTGGTCTTCCACGGGAGAATGTGTTGAGGCTGCTGTTATTTACTATATACAGAAATGATCTGGACTTAGGAATTCAGGGAACATTGAAATATTGAAATTTGCTGATTATATGAAATTGGGGTATGGCAAATTGGAAGACTTGAAAGACTGCAAGAAGACATATAGGCAAGTAGGATGGGCAGATAAGCAACAGATATACTTCAATGTAGATAAATGTGACACAATATACTTTGACAATAAGAATGTGATAAGTGAGGATTTTACCTGAATGTATGTGAAGGATTAAATGGGTGAAGATCCTGCATTGCAGATTGTCGCCTTACTTTCCGATCGAGTTTACCCTGTTTTTTAGCCATTCATTAGGTAAACTAGATTGAAAAATCTAGGCTAGAATGTTCTACAGTGTTACTGGCAGCAAATCGTTTGCTTTCTGCATGGATAAGAGTAAGAATCTTAAGCAACTCTCACATCTGTTCATTATTCATGCAGACAAGTCATAGAAATACATAGAAGTTAGAACAGAGAAACAGGCCATTCGGCCCAACCAGTCTGTGTCGGTGTCTGCTCCTCACACGAGAAAATAGTCCTAATCACATTTACCCATCCTGTTCCCATGTCCTCTTAATCCCTTTCCTTCAACCCATCTATCCAATCTAATCTTAAATGTTGAGAGTAGTTTCTGCCTCAACCACTAACCCTGGCTTAAATTCCATAGCTTCACAACTCTCTGTGTGAGAACTTCTCTCCTGGACTCTGTTTTAATCTCTTACATTTAATCCAGCATCTACGGCCCATCGTTCTTGACCCCCCGAACTTTTGGAAACAGTCTGCTTCTATCAATCCTGTCCCAATCTTTCACAATATTAAACACTTCTCCCATATCGCCCCATAACCTGCATTGTTCTGATGAAAAAACCTCAGTTTCTCAAGTATCATGGATCTTGAGCCTTATCATAGAGTCATGGAGTCATAACAGCACAGAAGGAGGCCATTCAGCCCATCGAGTCTGTGCTGGCTCTCTGTAGAGCAATCCAGTCAGTCCCATTCCTCCGCTCTATCCCCGTAACCCTGCAAGTTTATTTCCCTTAAGTGCCTATCCAGTCTCACCTTGAAAACATTGAGTGTCTCTGCTTTAACCACTTCCATCGGCAGCAAGTTCCAGGTCCTAACCACTCACTGAGTAAAAAAGATTTTCCTCACGTCCTCCCTGTATCTCTTGCCCACAACCTTAAATCTGTGTCCCCTAGTCCTTGTACCATCAACTAGTGGGAACAGCCTTTCCCCGTCTAGCCTATCCAAACCCATCATAATCTTGTACACCTCTATCAAATCACCCCTCAACCTCCTTTGCTCTAATGAAAACAAATCCAGCTTCTCCAACTGGTCCTTGTAACTAGGATCCCCCATCCCCAGAACCATTCTGGTAAATCTCCTCTGCACCCTCTCAAGGGCCTTCACATCCTTCCAAAAGTGTGGTGACCAGAACTGGACACAATACTCCAGTTGTGGCCTAACCAGCGCTTTATAAAGGTTCAGCATAACTTCCCTACTTTTGTACTCAATACCTCTATTTATGAAGCCCAACATCCCATATGCTTTGCTAACCACTCTCTCAATATGTCCTGCCACCTTCAGGGACCTATGCACATTAACTCCCAGGTCCCTCTGTCCCTGCACACTCTTTTAAAACTGTGCCATTAACTGTATATTGCCTCTCCCTGTTCCTTCTGCCAAAATGCATCACCTCACACTTCTTTGTATTAAATTCCATCTGCCAGTTGTCTGCCCATTCTGCTAGCCTTTCTATGTCCTGCTGCAGTCGATTGGTATCATCCTCACTGTTCGCCATCCCCCCAAGTTTGGTGTCATCGGCAAATTTAGAAATTCTACTCTGTATTCCAATATCCAGGTCATTTATATATATCAAAAAAAGCAGTGGCCCCATCCCCATTATCGTATCATGGTCACTACTCCCAAGGTGCTTACCCACCATTAGCTCATCTACCTGATCCATTTCATTACCCATGACCAGCTCTAGCAATGCCTCTGCCAGTGCAGGACCACGAACATACAAAGGCAGTAATTACAGGGTTTAAGAGTTACATCGAGCTAAGTCTTTGAGCTCTTTGGTAGCAATATTAAAATAATTATAATAATAAACAGCTTTATCACTATTAAAATTCTTTTCATTTTACCATTCACTTCTTTTATTAATTTACTGAAGAAAATAAAGATTTTTTTTTAAATGACAAAACCGTTCTCCTGGCTGGAAGCTTGCCTGCTGAGAGTTTACACAGGGGAACGCACCCATGGTTCCCCGTACATTCCGTTTAATGGATAGACAATTGTGGAGATGGGAGCAGGCCTGTCATTTTCCAATATGCTGATGATGTTGTCAAACATGGGGCTGAGTAGAGCAGTCTGGGTGCTCAGGAGCTGGAATGGGGGTGGGGGCGGGTAGAAAAGGAGTAGGTACTGGGCTTAATCGCTGAGATGTGTTGGGTGGGGAGAGGGAGGAAAAACTACAGAGAATGAGATAGATGGAGGAGGCTTGGCCAGGGAAAGGGGAAAGTTTGGAGGATGCAGAAGCAAAAGTGGGGATAGTCTCTATTTTGGACACAAAGAAGTCTGTGCACTCCTCACATCTGGAGTCCAAGGTGAGGATAGCGGGTGCAGCGGAGAGAGGTCAGACAAGATGGTAGTGGTAGGGAAGGTGAGTTTTTTTCTGCTCTCCAATGTTATAAATACACACTCATAGCTAGCTGTGCGACATGATGAATACCTCTACTTATGAGGCTGACTATAAGATATCTGAACTGACCCATTTAAGATTGACTTGAATTTAGAAGCTACTCATTACTTATTCTCAAGAAGCCGTAGTTCTGATGTCTGAACTGTCTTGGTGGAAAATTTGCCACAAATAATACTTGCTCAAGATTAAACCTATCAAGGATTACGTTAACTTACCTCCACAGAAATTTTAGAAAACAAGTTGGGTTTATTTATTCATAGAATACTGGGAACTAAAGTGTATTCCAGAATATCACACGATGCTCTAATCTAACTTCATAATGTTTTCAGATAAAAATTTGGAGATTAATTTTGTAGCCAAAGATTAAATTATTGAAAATAGTAATTTTAAAAGGGAGAAAAAGCATTCAAAACTGAAACTTTTAACGTATTTGTACATTGACCCAATCAGTACTTGTACTGCACCTCCGTATAATCTACTAAGCCTTACAATGAAATGTTGATCCTTCATAGTGTGCAATAACAATCCTGGGAACAATTGATGGACTGGGTTTCAGGCCCAGATTAAAACTCATCTGTTAGTTACACATGTAATGTGTTTCATTAGTTCTCCAACAAGTCTTCTGGTGACCACGCAGACACAGAGCACGTTGCTTCAGATAATGAATACCTGACACTGCTATCTTTTGGCAAGCCTGCATCTTACTGACTGCGTAGTCTTCTTGGCACTGACAGTTGAGGTCTTTTTACTACTCAGACCCCTGCTTGGTTGATCTTAAAAATAAAAAAGGTGGAGGACAGGATCTAGTACAGTTTGGGAAAGGATAACGTGTGAAAGGTGTGCAGGACTTTGGTCCAGAATTTGCTTCAAAAATAATGGCGAGTTTAATGCGTGAGTTTCTATGCATTTATTAATTTGCAGCGAGAAAGAAATACGCCGTGAGTTGTGAATCATCACAAATTGCGGGACCCTGTTAATGGGGTAATATATGTTTCCAATGACCTTCCACTTTGAAACCGGTTAGCAATTAATGATAATTGTTCTGCACATGCTGCATAAAGCACGCAACCAGGATGCAAGTTAAAATGGGGAAATTATAAAAGAAAATAAATCCTTCACAGAGAAACAAAAATGCATTCGGGAATACAACGAAATGATAGAACTGAAAGGAAACAAAGAAAGCACAGATTGAAAAGTGCTTTACTGGATGCGAATATCGCTGATTGAGAATACGTGGACTAGTAACTGGCTGGCAAAGCAAGAAATATTTTTGACCAGCAGAGAGGAAAATCATCAAATTTGATTGGTTGTGAATCGCTCTAAAATATATAGCTTTTGTGTGTAGATAGCAGCTGCCTTCGCTCCCTGAATTTCAAAACAATTTGAACCCTTGGCAGGAGGTTGTCTTATTCGTATGTTTATGTATCATGTTCCATAGACAAAAAAAACTTAGAATGACACATTTTCCTGCATGTAATTCGGTGATATTTTAATAAACTTTGTTTAAATAATCAGATATCCAAGGTGCCACTTCAGAGCTTTGGTAACCATTCAAATTTCATTGGTTAAGGAGATAGACTATTGGTCTCATCGTTCACCCAAGTCACAGATGTCCCGGTGACTGCGCCGCGCCGTTATCAACTCGCACTTCCAGCAATTTGCAGCGCAAAATTAATTTGAGCTGAAGGATGAGGAAAAAATCCAATTCACGGTGCTTACCAGCAAATTCTGGGCCTTTTTATCACTTTTGGATTTACTAAAGCTTGTGAGGGATGCAGGCAGGAAAGCTGCCAAAAGAAAGCATTTGTCAATTCAATCTTTGAAGTGATAATGACGTGGATTATGGTGATGGCAGCAGAGGAAGAAGGGTAAGGGTGAAAGGAGGCATGGTTTGTGCAGTGAATAAATGCAGTCTTGATGACTGACCAGAGCTCACAGTTGGGAAAGTTGAGGGGACCACAGCTGGGGACACATAGGTGTGAGTATGAGCCAAAGAAATTGGCTTTGATTTTTCTGACAACTTTGGAGCTCATAATGGAGGTGGAGTGGTAAGCCTCATTGGCATACATGTGAAAGCTGACCGCATGCTTGCAAATAATAGGGTAGATTTTATTCATTTGCACTCCCAGAGCAGAACTTCAACCCATTAAAAATGAATGAACAGAAGATCCTGCAAGACATCTTTGACCTCAGTGCTTGAATTCCTCATATACGTTCCTGGCATGCAAAGTCCTGTGCCAGAAGCACAAATTCAGAAGACCTACCCGAATGTCATTGAGAGGCACAGGTAGATGTTAAATTAGAGGGGGGCAGAGGATGTAGTCCTGGGACACATTCCAAATGACCTTGTGAGGACTGCAGAAGTCATTCAAAGAGATGTAATGGTGATAGGATTGGAACCAAGAGAGAGCAATACCATAAAGATGAGCATGGAGGCAATACAATGGGGGAGGATGGAGTAGGCAACAGCATTGAGGGCAATAGCGAGGTTGAGGGGAATGAGGAGTGACAACAAACTATTGTTGCAATCACACATGATGTGAGTGACTCTGACCAGGGTAAGCTCACTGCTATGGGCATAATAAAAATTAGAATGGAGGGACTCAAACAGTGGATTGCTGGAGGGCTGGGGCAGAATTGAATGATGACTGACATGTTCAACAATCTAGGAGAGAAAAGACAGGTTGATGATAGAATGATAGTTTGAGACAGTAGAGGGATCGTGGTAAGTTCTATTAGAAAGGGGTAATGACAATATGCTGACAGGAGTGGGAATGGTGACAGAGGATAGGGAAACATTGACAATGCCAGTGCGCAGAGAAATTAGAGAAGAGAGCTAGATACCCAAGAGTTGGGTTAGAGGGTGTGTGATGTAATAGGTAGTGAGGTTCATGGAGGAAATGAGTCTGCTGAAATGTGGAAGGGTAAATACTGGAGAAGCCGCATAATGGGGGAGAGGAAGGAAGGGAGTCAGAGAGAAGAGGGGTAAGGGGAGGAGCAGAGCAAACAGCAACAGCCAAGAAAATGACCTCAATTTTGGAGAAAAAAACAATCCATGCACTCCTCCCATTTAATGCCAGCGGTAGGGATGTAGGGTGCAGGGGTAAGGAAGGTCTGAGGAGATGGTTGGCGGTGAAAAGGAAAACTTTGCATTGCTCATGGCTTCCAAGATAACAGTAATTAAAAATGACATTTATGTAAATTAAATAAGGGTTCTGTATGTTTCAACTTCAAATCAGACGTATAAGGTTTAAAGAAGGATAATTGTAGAGCTTCAAATTCACATAACTGCCCACAGCTCAGCATTGTGTATTAACCCAGTGGAGAATTCTGCACCTTCAAAATTATATTTTGATTATTTAGGTTTGTCAAGGTAAATGTAAGCAAAGTGTTTTTGCAAACTTCCATTTTAGAATGAGGCTTTCTAAAATAATTGCATCGTTAACAATGAGGCAGTTAAAGATTGAAACCTTGTCTAAGCAAGCCTGTCTTTGGAGCTTTTTCAAGTAAGGAGGCATCTATGCATTCCTGTTATTTTATGTTTTATAGGGTGGTTTCAAGGGAGGCCTGCAGAGTCAGGTACTGTGGGGGAGAAATTCAGTATCGCCCCATTTGGGGCGCAATTATCGGCCGGGTGCCAAGATTGGCGCCTGGCGCTAATTATCGCCTCCGACTGCAAACTTGACTTTTATCGCCCCTGGAGGTGATTGGAGCGCTAAATCAGGTGCTACACACCTGTCTTAAGGCGCAAAGGCCGAGGAGCGAGGCGCTAACTCAGAGCGCGGGCGCAGCGCAGGTGCTGTCAGTTAGCGATGGAACACAGACACACTGGCGCCGGACAGTTCTTAAAGGGGAGGGTCGATCTTACACTCCAGCCACACCCTGCTCATTGGAGCCTTGAATCTCGGCCTGGAGAGACCTGTGCCTAAATCTTCCAGCCAAGGACTATGGAGAGGGTGAGAGAACGAGCTCAGCGCTTCAGCGAGCGGGCCTTGGATGCTCTGGTTGGTGCGGTGGAGCGCAGAAGATCTATACTCTTCCCTGAGAGTGGCAGGAGGCCTTTGCCGCGCGAGTACAGAAGAGTGTGGAGGGAGGTGGCTCAGAGCGTCTCCTCCAGGAGCATGGTGCCCAGGGCCCATATACAATGTCGAAAAAAGTTCATCGACCTCACTTGGATCGTCAGGGTGAGTGGCTTTTTTTCAATACCTCTCCATCCCTCCATCTCAACCTCACTCTATGGCCAGAGGGTCTTAAAACCCCAATGCACAACACTCATCCAACACCTATGGCCCTCTCATGAAACACACACGCACATTCCACACTTTGCATACAGTAAGGGCTATTCACCTATGGGAGGCACATCAGGCAAGTCCATGGTTGCATACAGTAAGGGCTATTCACCTATGGGAGGCACATCAGGCGAGACCATGGCTGCATACAGTAAGGGCTATTCACCTATGGGAGGCACATCAGGCAAGACCATGGCTGCATATTTACTCAGACGCCGTCCTTTTTCTTGCAGGCCAAGCTATCTCATAATAGGAGACAGCAGCAACGGACGGGTGGAGGGCGGCCTCAGCTGCAACCCCTCAGCGATCTTGAGGCACGCGTCCACAGGATTGTGGCAAGCCGGGTGATCGGTCCCGTCGCCACTGGAGATGCCGACCCCGTTCTGGACAGCAATGGTAAGGTCATCACCTTTTTGTCCTCTGTCCTTCCACTTGTCCCTCACAACACCAGCCTTTGACACTTTCAATCCAACTTACTAAATCGCTGCACTCCTTCCTCCCTTACTGCCCCCCTGTCCTCATGCTAAAGCCACTCTTGCACCTCCCTGCTTTCAGATGGTGATTCACCAGCTGAGGAGACGGGCCCTGAAGCAGCCAGTGGGAGTGAAGCTGCAGCCAAGGAGGAAGATGAAGCCGGAGCATCAGTGCCACTCTCTCCCGAGGAAGCCCATGCCCACACTGGGAGCACGCCTTCCCTGAAGGGGAGCAGGGGGGAAGGGTCTGATGAGGGTGAAGCTCCAGGACCCAGCGGGCTGCAGCAACGCGATGTGGCTAGGGAAGCTCGGGGGCCTTCTCCCCGGAGGGAGAGTATGCCAGCGAGTCCTACTGCACTGGACGCAGAGGAGGAGCGGCTCATCACTGAAATGAACACCCAGGCGGTGGACATGCACACTGAGCTCATGGGTGCAGTGGGAAGGGTGCCCGAATGCATTGAATCACTGGCAAGGAGTGTGGAGCACTTCGCTGTAGCACAGGCGGATGCCACACTAAAGCTTAGTGCTGCAATTCAGTCACTGGCTGCCATGAACCCATCTCAGACTGCTCTCATGCAGACTCAGATTGAGGCCACACGAGCACTGACTGCTGCCATCCTCGATGGTTCGTACACATTTCCCCAGGGCTCTCACCGCGCCGCAGCAGGCCAGCAATCTGTGCTCCAGCAGATTGCTCCAGATGCTGAAGTGCTGCCCCGTGGGAGTGCCAGTGTGTCGGTCGAGCAGGGAGTTGCTGTCTTCTCTCAAGATGACAGCATTCCTGCTGCCACCACTGTCGCTTCTCCACTGCACTTGCCACCGCCTGTAGGACAGACTGCTGCCGCCCATGCAGAGTTGGTGCAGTCTGCAGCCGGGCCCTCCAGGCCCAGAGCTGATCGAGGCCGTCCTTCAAGGGCATCTGCAGTCTCAGGTTCTGACAATCAGCAGCCTTCCACCAGGCTTGCTGCAGCCACTGAGGTCCCATTACGGAGGAGCAGCAGGGTGGGAAGGGGGGGAAGTGCGCAAGGGAAGGAGATCACCCTCGAAGGGCAAAAAGTAGGAGGTGTGACAAAATGTTGGTCATTTTTTTATTAAAGGCTGAGGTTCGTGGTCAAACTTTTGAACATTATCTCCAGGTTATGAGAACCAGTTATGTTAATGACTGTGTTTTTGTGTTTCTTTCTATTAGTTTGTCATAGTGGCATAGTGGTTGGCACTGGTGCCTCACAGCGCCAGCGGCCCGGGTTCGAATCTGGCCTCGGGTGACTGTCTGTGTGGAGTTTGCACATTCTCCCCGTGTCTGCGTGGGTTTCCTCCGGGTGCTCCGGTTTCCTCCCACAGTCCAAAAATGTGCGGGTTAGGTTGATTTGGCTATGATAAATTGACCCTTAGTGTTAGGGGGGGGATTAAATATGTGGGGTTACGGGGATAGGGTGGGATATGTGTCGGTGCAGGCTCGATGGGGATTCTGTGTGAGAAAGCAGGGACAGGGTACTGGATTTGGATGATCAGCCATGATCGTATTGAATGGTGGAGCAGGCTCGACGGGCCGAATGGCCTACTCCTGCTCCTAGTTTCTATGTTTCTAAGAAATGACACACACAGAGTTTGTGAAATAAATAAGTTTTTGTATTCAAAATGTACATGCTTGGTCTTTGGAATCATTGCTGCCTTGGCCGGCTTAGAGGTTGCGGGTTGGTTTCATTCATGTTGTTCTCAATGGCAGAAGCCATTTCCTCAGCAGGGGCCTTGAAGCGGCTTGCTATCAGCTGTTGACAGACGGCCCTTCCAGTTTCTACATTGTGGGCCTCCCTCCCGCCTTGGTGCTGCTGATGATCATCCTCCTCCTCTTCCTCCTCCTCCTCTGGTGGTGCTCCAAGACCTGGTGGCATTGGCTGGGTCCTGAGGATTGCCAGGTTATGCAGCATGCAGCACACAACTACGAAGTGGGAAACTCGCTCAGGCGAGTACTGCAGGGCTCCTCCAGAATGGTCCAGACAGCGGAACCGTTGCTTGAGCATGCCGATTGTGTTCTCAACAATGTTCCTGGTAGCTTGATGGCTCTTGTTGTACCGCAGCTCAGCAGGGGTGCTGGGCGTACGGAGCGGTGTCATCAGTCAGGTGCTCAGTGGATATCCCTTGTCCCCGAGAAGCCAACCAACTGGCTGATGCGGTGCCTGGAAAAGTTCTGCCACAGTAGTCTGGCGCAGGATGAATGCATCGTGGCAGCTGCCAGGATAGTGGGCATTGACAGCGAGTATCAGCTGTCTGTGGTCACAGACCAACTGGACGTTTAAGGAATGGAACCGCTTTCTGTTGCGGAAATCCTCGGCATTCTCATGCAGAGCACGCAAAGCCACATGCGTGCAGTCAATGGCGCCCTGCACCATGGGGAAGCCCGCTATCCTCGCAAAGCCCATTGCGTGTTCTTGCTGCTTGTCTGGGGTCATGGGGAAAGAGATGTACTCTCGTCTCCTTTTAAAGAGGGCATTTGTGACCTGACGGATGCAGCAATGCACCGCGAACTGGGAGATATTGGCGATGTCCCCAGTAGCTGATTGAAATGAGCCAGTGGCATAAAAGTTCAGAGCCACTGTGATCTTCACTGCCACCGACAGAGACGTCCTGGACCTCAGTTGAGGCTGCTGATCTGGCTGCAGCAGACGGCAGAGCTCAGTGACTACTTCCTTGCTGAAGCGCAGCCTTCGCAAGCACTGCTCCTCAGACATATTAATATATGTGAATTGTTGGCGATATACCCTGGGAGGGTAAGGTCTCCTGTACGGAGGCCTGTTGGCCCTTCTCCATCTGGCCATGATTGCCATTCTCTCTCTACGTCTCTGTGTCCTCCGATTCTGGTGGCGCAGGACGACGCCCCCAATCAGTGCAGCCCCCAGAGTCTCTTGGCAATCAAAGTTATGAAGGTCAAAAACCAAAGTACCTGCAAAGTTATGATTAGTAGCTAAAACTACCTCACACAGCGTTGACTCAATGCAGAGGTCTCTCTTTCTCTCTCTCTCTCTCTCTCTCTCTCTCTCAGAACGAGTGGTGCAAAAATGTCAACCACAGAGAAAGACAGGAAGAGGCCCCCTTTAAATAGCACCCCCCCAGCCCCACAGCGACTGGGGAGCGTTCCAGTCTTCCGGTCGTTGGTTGCGCCAGGCGGAAAGGATGGGGGCGCCACTCAATTTCCGCTCCGGGGCGCCACAAGGGCGTTGCACCCTCGTATGACGTCAAGATCTGCGTGCGCAGGAGATCGCGGCGGTAAAGTTTAGCTCCGCCGCAAAATGTCTAGATAATTTCGCGAGCGGCACAAACATCGCTGCGCCCGGGCGCTAGTTGCTTTGCACCCCATTAGCGCCCTCTTAAGGCGCTAACGGGAGGCGCAACCAACTGAATTTTTCCCCCTGTGTGTTTTATCTCAGGTGAGGTAATAGAGCAGATGGCTGTTGGGTTAAGACAAAGGCCACGATTGATGGGAGGCTTTCAGGAGAATAAGGATAGTTAGGAATAAGGTTGTCTTTTTCGTGTATTTAAGGAAGACATAAAGCCGAGAATACTAGAATGTTCTTGGAGCCAAATTGGACACGCTGAAGCACAGTTAAGGTGCAGCGAGTCTGATCACCTCAGAACATTGTGATGTTAGTCAGGTTATATATCAATGGCTCATTCACTGTTTAACTGTTTAATAAGTATAGCCTCTGTATTGTATCTTCTTTATGCTGTATTGTAGTTTCTTTAATAACTATATTAAACATATAGGCTGTGAAATTTGACGCCTTAGTGTCGGCATTTAAGGCTGGTTTCGGTGCAAAATGGCGGCCGCCTCGCTTTCGCCCACTTCCGGTGTGGAATGCAGCAGCCGCCATTCTGGGCAGGTTGGCAGTGCTGCCGTTGCCTGCGCTCACTGAAAATATGATAATTAGGCAGATTGTGATGTCAATCAGTGTACAATGCTGAACTGATGCATGACCTGCTATTTTGGACGTCACCACTCCTTTTAACCCCCTCTACAAAGCACGCACAGATGACCATGCATTCAGTTGTACGACAAACCCCCCGTCAGTGCTTCTTAATGGGATACATGCAAATTTCAGGTATGTTTAGATTTTTGCTTCTGTACTGGTTTCTTTACAGTTTATTGGAGTAGTGGCTTGGTGTAATATATTTAAAGTGTTGTTAAAGTGTGCAGGGAGTGCAGGGAGTGCTGCTGGATGCTTGCAAGGCCTTTGGCTCTTAAAGGAAGGCCTCTGAGAACACCACTTGCTCCCAGTCCTGGGGGCTCTAGTTGCAGTCCCCCTTGGGCTGTAGCATGACATGGAGATGAAGCAGAGGCAACAAAGGGGACAAGCTGCTCGCAGAGGGAGGAGGAGGTGGAAGATGAAGAGGAAGAAGAGGAGGAAGCACAAGAGGAAAAAGCAGAAGAGAAAAAAGCAGAAGAGGAGGAAGCACAAGAGGAGGAAACAGAAGAGGAGAAGGCAACCCAGACAGCCCCTTTCTGGCCGGGATATCCGGGATGGAATCATCCGCTTGCGGTATCAATGAACACAAGCCCAATTCCCCTTTCAACATTTGTCCTACATCTTACCTTCCCTCTGTACTGACTATCACAGTGTCCTCTTGTCCACAATGCTGAAGTAAAAGCCCCACAAAGCAAACTTTCCAATCCAACTTTATCCATATATGCATCCAATGTTTCTAATCACCCTTGTGTATTCTCTTAGTGAAGGTCCTGTGTGTGCCTTTGCCTATTCTAGTGATGTCACGCAGTGCTACCCCAGTAGTTGCAGCATGGCTGGTGGAAGGCTGCTAACTTTCAGTGGGGGACACTGCAGATGGCCTTGCAGGACAACCTCGAGGAGCTGGTGGCTGGAAGTGTAAAATTGAGTGACATACGGCTAAAAGTTCGTGTTTGCCAAGAAAGTTGCCGGTGTCACCGGCAACTGGAGTTAACAGCCAACGAAAATGTCCACCACGCTAAGCCAAGTAAATTCGTCTGGGGGGGCTGGAGAATGGTGGCGCAGCACATACCTTGCATGCAACGCCCTCCTGGTGGCATTAGTTGAGACCTCTGAGGCGAAGTTCCCATCTTGAAGTGCCGTTCGAGCTTCGCACAGCTTCTGGGAGCGAGGCAGTGGAGCTCACAAGGAATTGTGGGTAACTAAAGGGACTATGAATTAAAGGGGAAATGCATTCAGATGTAACATAAATTGAAAAGCAGTTCAAAAATGAAGTTTTCAGCACGTACTGCCTTTCCCCAGTGTCCTGGCCAATATTTATCCCTCAATCAACATAACAAAAACAGATTATCTGGTCATTATCACATTGCTGTTTGTGGGACCTTGCTGTGCGCAAATTGGCAGCTGTGTTTCCCATATTACAACAGTGACTACACTCCAAAAATATACTTAATTGGCTGAAAAGCGCTTTGAGATGTCCGGTGGTCATGAAAGGCGCTATATAAATGTAAGTCTTTAATTTTCTCTAAAAAAAAATTAACATTAAAAAGAATTCCCAAATGGGTTCTTCAGCACTTAAAGATAAATTCCCTTGTGAACCTCAAAAAGTGGGAAAAGTGGCTCAGCAAGCCAGAGATGGGGCACCCAGGTTCTCGCACACAACACTCCAGCTTTGTGCAGGGGGTCAACACTGCAAGAGAGGTCCTCTATCCACAGGGGCCAGGAGGCCCTCCAGAAAGTAAATTGTGGGTCCACATCACCAAGGCCATCACTGCCAGCAGTGTCATCCCCCACCACCTGGCTCCAGTGCCCAAAGAAGCTTCATGACCTCAGATCACTGGTCAAAGTCAGTGAATGCATCTTCAAAAGCCATCTCCTAACAACTGCACCACTAGCCTCACACACTGCTCAATCCACGACCCCCAGCCCCAATCACTCACCTACCAACAATCTGCACCAATCATGAGGCACATCTCCCATTCCTAGCCTCACCTCACCACTTGGATGAGACAGTGCAGGCCATTCTTGGCAGGGGCATGGCTGAGCCCTTGGCCAGTGGTGGGCCTGAATGGATACAAGATGCTGGTATTGTCATAGATTATCCTTCTTCTGGCATGCACCTCTTGATTTCCCGGCCTCCACTCACCACAACTCCACCCTTGTGCCTTCCTCATTTCACACACCCAAGAAATGCAGCCTGCCCAGCCAATGGTTGACCAAGAAGAGGGAGAGGAGAGTGAAGAAGAAGAAGTTTGATCTGACACTCCCAGCCACCAGCTCCTCAAGGTCCACCAGCAAGGCCATTTGCCTTGTCCCCCACTGAAAGTTAGCAGCCTTCCACCAGCCATGCAGCAGCCACTGGGGTAGCACTGCATGACATCAGTAGGATAGACAAAGGCACACACAAGACAGTCACTAAGGAAATACATAAGGGCAATGAGTTGATTTATTGATGTCATATTGGATAGATAGATGTTTAAAGTTAGATTGGAAATTTTGCTTTGTGGTGGTTCATATTTCATCATTGTGGCCAAGAGGACGCTGTGATGGTCAGTAACAGAGGGAAAGTAAGGTGTGGGACAAATGTTGTGTAAGCCTTTCTCTTATTACTGTTCAGACCTTGAGAATTATGAATAAGCGTAACAATGACAGATAAGTATGTGATCAATAAAATTGGTATTTATTCACACTATAGTTCAAAATTCAAGTGTACATAGAAGCAATCAATATGCTTCCAATTTACCGTACATAAAAGTACCATCCCAGCAACTTATCCCAAATCAACCGTGCATAAAAGTACCCTTTAACAATATCTAAGCTCTATGTCCGACTTTTATGCATATTCCTTTATCTCTAGGTGATCGGTCCAGAAAAGTCATAAGTCGCAAACATAGACTGGCCAGCTTTCTTTGTTTCTCTTTTCTTCCTTCTTGTTCCTTCTTTCTGAATTTCCCGCCTCTGGGTCACTTCTTTTATAGGGCCTTTCTGCCGGTCTCCCTCATATATCACCATCTGCCTCCTCTGATAGGTCAGTTTCACTCCAAACCTTCCCTGATCGGAGTTCCTTCTGCATGACACGTTCATGTTCCTGTGATGTGTGTGGGGGTGGGACTTCCTCATCACTCGTGCTTCTCTTTCCTGTCCATGTGGTCTTACAAACAAAGCACCATATGCTGACCACCAGGCAAAGGACCCCCTGCTGACTTCTGCCATTTTGTGTCTTCACAAACAAAGAACACATGCTGACTTCCTACATTTTGAGTCCATCCGGAACCATTTCACAATTCATTCTGAACTTCGATCTCCACACGGTAGCAGCAGTTTTATTACAGTTTTTAGAATCTTACAGTTGAAAGGGGAATTGCGGTTGGGGTCACTGATACTGCAGGTGCCTGATTCCATCCAGGATATTCTGGCCACAAAGGGGCTGTCTGGGTTGCATCCTTTCTTCTGCTTCCTCCTCTTCGGCTTCTTACTCTTCTGTGTCTTCCTCTTCCCTCTGCGAGCGGATGCTGTAAATCTGAAATGACAGCATAAAATTCTAGAAATACTCAGCCGCTCAGGCAGCATCTCGACCTGAGACGTGAACTCTGTTTCTCTCTCCATGGATGTTGCCTGACCTGCTGAGTATTTGCTGCATTTTCTGTCTTCTCAGAGGCCTTCCTTTACCATCTGAGGCCTTTCAAGCATCCAGCAGCACTCCCTACACACTTAAAAAACTTTTAACATCTATTGCAGCAAGCCACTACTTCAATAAAATTTTTAAAAACTGTCCAAAAGCTTAATTGCAAACTTACCTGAAGGATGTGTGTGTCCCTTTAAGAGGTGCAGACATTGCCACTGTCAGCCTGCTTGCTTAACCTGGCATGTTTAGGACCCTCAGCAACCGGGTGAAAGTTCGGCGTGGTGACGGTAAGTCGGCGTTGCACGCCGATTGACATCACCGCGCTGCCATTTTTTTCTTTCAGTGCACTGCCAGTTACCAGCAGCGCAAAAAGGGACACAAATATGGTGGCCGCCGCGGGACCCGGCACCAGTTGGTGAAGGAGTGGCCACCGCCATATTATCGCCATTTCATGGTGCTATGGAGTGGTTCTCAACAGATGAACTTCTAGCCCAGTGCTGCTGCTGTTTCTCTTCTTCTTCTTCTTTACTCTCCTCTCCCTCTTCTTGTTGACCCACTGTCTGGGCAGGCTGCAATTCATGGGTGTCTGAAATGAGGAAGGAACAAGGGTAGGGTTGTGATGAGGAGAGGGGTGATAAAGCAACATGTGCATGCTTACAGCATGTGCAGCTTGTAAATCTGAAGATATTGTAGGATGTGAGAAGGAGGTTAACGTATGAAGATACCGGCATCTTGTATTCTTTCAGCCCTGCCGCTGGCCAAGGGCTCAGCCATGCCCCTGCCAAGAATGGCCAGCACCACCTCCTCCAAGGGGGCGGGGTGAAGCTAGGAATGGGAGGTGTGCCTCGTGTTTGGTAGAGATTGTTGGTAGGTGAGTGATTGGGGGGAAGGGTGGGTCATGCATTGAGCAATGTGAGGCTAGTGGTGCAGTTGGTAGGAGACGGCTTTTGAAGATGCATTCACTGAACTTGACCACTGGTCTGAGGTCATGAAATTTCTTTGGGCACTGGAGCAAGGTCCTGGGGGTGACACTGCCGGCAATGACGGCCTCAGCGATCTGATCCCACATCCTTCTTTCTGGAGGGCCTCCCGGCCCCTGTGGGCAGAGGGCTTCTCTTCCAGTGTTCAGCCCCTGCACAAAGCTGGAGTGCTGCCTCCGTGATCCTGGATGCCCTTTCCCTGGCCTGTTGAGCAATTTGGGTTAGCACTGAAGCACTTTATAACACAGTTTAATCAGCAGAAGGCAGCTCACTTTTAAGGGTTGCAGACTGCCTTTAAGAGGAGCAGGCTGGCTTTCAGTAAAGCTAGCCTCATTCGAACATCGAGAACTTGGGCCCGCTGCTGAGCGTACAGCCTGTCAGCAGCCCGTTCACCACTGGGCTGTGCGCTACAATCATTATAATTAGCAGGCAGCATGAAATTGACATGCTGCCTGAGCGCCTTTGAACGGGCACAGGCATATCGCGCAGCGCGGTGCCCGCGCCCGTTATTCAGCGCTATCGATTTTCACCCTCATATACTTTGGAACAAGGCTCCCTCTAGTCTCTGAGTATCACATACTGAATCTAATATAAATCACTTACAGTAAAGGATGACAATACTTTTGGGGGTGGGGGGGGACTTTGAGAACTAATGATTCCGATCGTTGATTTTTACTCGGATAACTAAATTGGGATTGCAGCTCCAGTTGCTAATTGAAAAACTATGTCATCAGCTCGTACAGTAATGTTACTGTAATGGATTTATGTAGCACAATGGTGTAGCTAATGAACATGACTAAATTTCACAGGTTCATTTGAATAAATTCTGAGTGGAATACTGTTGTTCTGCCTAAATATTATTTCAGCAAATTTATACATACGAGACTAGGAAAATAATTCAAGCATAAATATTTTAGTTTACTCAAGGCATCATAAAACAGTCTGAAATCTTTAATAATACTACTAGTGGATCGCCTTTGGTGTTGCTCATAGCCATTCAGATGATGCACTTTTAATAAAAGTATTATAACATGTCTAATGTATTATATAATATAGTTGATCAGTTATGGCATTGCTGATGGACAAAATGTAAGGGAAAATCTGTCTCTCTTCCTGTAACCATTTGCCTGCTTGTCTCTCTCTGTCGTTATGTTTGTCTTACACTCTTTGAGGGTCATTTTAATCTTGAGTAGCGTGTGGGGTTTGGGAGTGAGTAAGGGGGTTAAAACAGGCAAAAATGTCAGCGCGTTGGGAGGCTGGCTCCAACCTGCTGACTTCCTGGTTCAATTGGAGCGAGTTAGGCTGCTTGTGCCCCTCGGGTGAGGCGGGCTGACTATTAACCTATGTTAATCGCTCAATTAGAGCGATATTTCAACTTGCTTAAAAATTTAATGGCGCATCCACGGGTTTCCCAGGCTTCCTGAAACTCACCAGTGAAGACAAGGCGAGAACACAACGGCAATTGAGAGGGCTGAATCAAACTCATAGAAATACTGCAATAAATATTCAGTACTCACAGCTTAAGAACATAAGAAATAGGAGCAGGAGTAGGCCATTTGGCCCTTCGAGCCTGCTCTGCCATTCAATAAGATCATGGCTGATCATCGACCTCAACTCCACTTTCCCACCCGATCTCCATATCCATTGATTCCTCTAGAGTCCAAAAATCTATCTATCTCAGCCTTGAATATACTCAAAGACTCAGCATTCACAGCCCTCTGGGGGAGAGAATTCCAAAGATTCACAAACCTCTGAGTGAAGAAATTCTTCCTCATCTCAGTCTTAAATGGCCTACCCCTTATCCTGAGACTATGCCCCCTAGTTCTAGACACTCCAGCCAGGGGATACAACCTCTCAGCATCTACCCTGTCAATCCCCTTCAGAATCTTGTATGTTTCAATGAAATCACCTCTCATTCTTCTAAACTCCAGAGAGTATAGGCCCATTCTACCAATCTCTCATCACAGGACAGCCCTCTCATCCCAGGAATCAATCTAGTGAACCTTCGTTGCACCACCTCCTTAGATAAGGAGACCAAAACTGTGCACAGTACTCCAGGTGTGGTCTCACCAAGGCCCTGTACATTTGTAGCAAGACTTCCTTACTCTTATACTCCAGCCCCCTTGCAATAAAGGCCAACATGCCATTTGCCTTCCTTATTGCTTGCTGTACCTGCATGCTAGCTTTCTGTGTTTCTTGCATGAGGACACCCAAATCTCTCTGAACACCAACATTTGAAAGTTTCTCACCATTTAAAAAATATTCTGTTTTTCTATTCTTCCTACCAAAGTGAATAACCTCACATTTCCCTACATTATACTCCATCTGCCAACTTACTGCCCACTCACTTAGTCTATCTATATCCCTTTGCAGACTCTTTGTGTTCTCCTCACAGCTTACTGTCCCACCTAGCTTTGTATCATCAGCAAACTTGGATACATTACACTCGGTCCCTTCATCTAGGTCATTAATATAGATTGTAAATAGCTGAGGCCCCAACACTGATCCTTGCAGCACCCCATTAGTTACAGCCTGCCAACCTGAAAAAGATCTGTTTATCCCTACTCTGTTTTCTGTCCATTAACCAATCCTCTATCCAAGCTACTATATTACCCCCAACCCCATGAGCCCTAATCTTGTGTAATAACCTTTTATATGGCACTTTATCGAATGCCTTTTGGAAATCAAAATATACTACATCCACTGGTTCCCCTTTATCTACCCTGCTAGTTACATCCTCAAAAAACTCTAATAAATTTGTCAAACACGATTTCCCTTTCATAAAACCATGTTGACTCTGCCTAATCATGTTACGATTTTCTAAGTGGCTTGATACCACTTCCTCCACAATAGATTCCCGAATGTTCCCGATGACTGATGTCAGGCTAGCTGGCCTGTAGTTCCCTGTTTTCTCTCTCCCTCCTTTCTTGAATAGCGGTGTTACATTTGCGACCTTCCAATCCACTGGAACCATTCCAAAAAAAGGGAATTTTGGAAGATCAAAACCAATGTATCCACTATCTCTTCAGCCACCTCTTTTATAACCCTAGGATGTAGGCCGTCAGGTCCAGGGGATTTGTCGGCTTTTAGTCCCATCAGTTTCTCTAGTACTTTTTCTCTACTTGTATTAATTACATTAAGTTCCTCACTCTCATTCGACCCTTGGTTCCCCACCATTTTTGGTATGCTTTTTGTGTCTTCTACTGTGAAGACAGATACAAAATATTTGTTTAACGTTTCTGCCATTTCCTTATTCCCTATAATAATTTCTCCTGTCTCAGCCTTTAAGGTACCAACGTTTACTTTTGCTACTCTTTTCCTTTTTACATACTTGTACAAACTCTTACAATCTGCTTTTATATTTCTTGCTAGTTTTCTCTCATATTCTATTTTTTCCCTTTTTATCAATTTTTTGGCCAACCTTTGCTGATTTCTGAAACTTTCCCAATCCTCAGGCTTACTATTATTCTTTGCAACATTATAAGCTTTTTCTTTCAATCTAATGCTATCCTTAACTCCTTTAGTTAGCCACGGTTGGATCACTTTTCCCGTGGAGTTTTTGTTTCTCAATGGAATGTATTTTTGTTGAGAATTATGAAATATTTCTTTAAATGCTAGCCACTGCTTATCTACCGCCATACCTTTTAATCTATTTTTCCAATCTACTCGCCCCTCATACCTATGTAATTGGCTTTATTTAAGTTTAAGACTCTAGTTTCTGACTTAGGCAAGTCACTCTCAAAATTAATGTAAAATTCTATCATATTATGATCACTCTGCCCCTGACATATTTGGATCTGCAAGCTCATTTAAGGGGTGGCTGCTAGGAGACAATGGATACACACTTCATACTTGGCTGCTGACACCCATCAGAAACCCAACCAATGAAACACAGCAGCGCTACAATGAATGCCATATGACCACCAGATGTATGAGCGAACAAGCCATCGGCATGCTGAAGATACGCTTCAGGTGCCTCGACAGATCTGGAGGTGCCCTTCAGTACCCACCAGCCAGGGTGTCCAGAATGGTCGTGGTGTGCTGCACCTGCACAACATTGTACAGCAGCAAGGTTTGGACCTGCAGGAGGTACAAGATGAAGAGCTCAGATCCTCCTCGGACGATTCAGAGGGGGAGGAGGAGAAAGATGAGGAGGAAGAAGCCGATGAGAACAATGCACCCCCAGCTGCTCACATTGCTGCCCGGGATGCCAGGGATGACCTTATTAATGCAAGGTTCACTTCTCCTCATCCTTCTCAACCTGTCTGCAGCCATTTGACATGGTTGACCACTCCATCCTCCTCCAATGCCTCTCCACCATCGTCCAGCTGGGTGGAACTACACTTGCCTGGTTCCATTCTTATCTATCTAATCATAGCCAAAGAATCACCTGCAATGGCTTCTCTTCCTGCTCCCGCATCGTTACCTCTGATGTCCCCCAAGGATCTATCCTTGGCCCCCTCCTATTTCTCATCTACATGCTGCCCCTTGGCGACATCATCTGAAAACACAGCATCAGTTTCCACATGTACGCTGACGCCACCCAGCTCTTCCTCACCACCACTTCTCTCGACCCCTCCACTGTCTCTAAATTGTCAGACTGCTTGTCCGACATCCAGTACTGGATGAGCAGAAATTTCCTCCAACTAAATATTGATAAGACCGAAGCCGTTATCTTCGGACCCCACCACAACATTTTCTCATACGCCCATGTGTATACCTTTGTGCAATTACAAAGCCGTACTCTTCCTTTTCCTACTACTCCTACATGGTGCAACACCTGTGGCTTGAGCAAAGGCAGAGGCAGGCTGCTCAGATCCCTGCTATGACTGATGAGATGCTTTTGGCCGACGTCCTCTGGGTTTTGGAACCCGCGAGGGACCTGCCAAAGACTGTTCCACCTGCACCTGTGCAAGGGCAGACTCGGCCCTCGGGAGACAAGGCAGCATGTGGGGCTCTGACTGAGGGTTGTGGTGGGGGCGGGACAAGGGGTGACCAGTGGAAGCACTTTGAGTAGAGTCTCCAATTCCATGTCCCCTTTCACTATCATCCTTCTCATTGCCCAGCCGCATTTCACTGCTATCACTGTGTTGGTGAGCATTTTGCTGCAAATCAGGGCTGCATTGTAACGCCAAGGCCAAGGCTAAGGTATATGTCATCCTATTTAAGGTGGCAGACATGTTGGCTCCCAGAGTCTGCATGGCCATGGTCAAGGCCTGCGTGGACTCTGTTGTTTGATGTTCCACAGAGTTGGCCTCTCTATCTATGCAAGAACACATCGCCGCAATGCCCTGTGACATCAACCCACTCATGCTTGAGGTGGACTCCTCCATTCTCCCTGCAATCGTCGTCAGTGTGCCTGGAAGGCCTGCCAGTGCATTCCACATTATCTGCTGCTGCTCAATGATTCTCCTTTTCATCGACGACCCCCAGGGTACAGCATCTGTGTCCAGCTGAGCAGAGCTTGGAGAGGGCTGCACCCTCTGACGCACTGCTCCACAGCAGTCCCTGTCTCCACCATCTGCTCCTGCTCACTTGTGAAGTGTGAGTCACCAGGTGAAAACCCAAATATCTGCCTACGTGGTCCCACCAAAGTGTGAGCATCTGAGCTGGTGCCTGGTATGCATGAGTCCTGTGACGGTGCACCCACAGAAGAACTCAGCTCCTCTGAGGATTCGCCGTCCACCGACTTCTGCTGTATGTGTGAAGGCCCTGTGGGAGATAAAAGACATGAATTAGTCCTGGCAAGGTAAGAATGCTGCAAGTTGTTATTATGAAGATGATCATATTTCGCTCATTGTTGAAATCAAGTCAACATGACTGAGTGCCGTATGACATGTAGGTGGCTGATATTTAATTGTGTCACCAGGTAGCTGGGAGCTCCCCGTCTCCCCATCTCCGACGGCCAGGGACGCCGAAACTCCACTGATTTCCACCGCCTCCTCCTCTGCGCTTGTCAGTTGCAAGATGTTTGGAGGACCACCTTCAGTTCTCTACCTCTTCCTCGTGTTCTGTGCTCTCTTCTCCTGCAATGAGGGAAAGAACAGACCTATGAGTGAGAGTAATGGCATGAGTTCACCTGATGGATGGAGTGCATTTGGTGAGGGTAAGTATGAGGGAGAGGCATGATTGCATAAGGATGAGAGTGAGTGGGAGTGGTGGATGGATAGATGGGGATGTTAGGAAATGCATAGACAGGGAAGGATAGGTGCACCTGCAAGGTAAGTTGGTGTGAGGAGTGATGTGATGGAGTAAGCTTGAGAAGGCAGAGTGAGGTGGTTGGGATGATGTGCACAGCAGGATGTAGGTGAACGTGCAACTGTTCTCTCCTTTCTTGACCTGCATGATCATTAAACTGCTTCCTGCACTGCATCCTGGATCGTGGCACTACATTCCTGCTGCTCACCTCCTGGGCAACCTCCAACCATGCCTGCCACAGGTTTGATGTTTCTGCCACAGGTTTTCTCCTCCCATTGTTGGGGAATAGTATGTTCCTCCGGCTCCTCACAGCCCTCAGCAGCACATCAAGGGAGGCATCAGTGAACCGGGGTGCAGCCTTTGAACATCTCAAATCTATTGTTTTGATAGAGTAGATACAGAGAGAGTGTTTCCACTTGTGGGGAAGAGCATAACTAGAGCCATCGATATAAGATAGTCACCAAGAAATCAAATAGGGAATTCAGAAGAAACTTCTTTACCCAGAGACTGGTGAGAATGTGGAACTTGCTACCACAGGGAGTGGTTGAAGCAAATAGTATAGATGCATTTAAGGGGAGGCGAGATAAGCATATGATGGAGAACGGAATAGAGGGTTCTGCTGATTGAGTTAGATGAGGAAAGATGGGAGGAGGCTCGAGTGGAGCATAAACGCCGGCATGGACTGGTTAGGCCGAATGGCTTGTTTCTGTGCCATATATCCTATGTAATCCTATGTATTGTTGAAATTGCTCCTCTCTTCTCAACTCAAACTCCTCCAAATTGCATCTTGGGATTGGCCCTTTAAATACTAGAGTTGAGATCGTGTCATGTGGATCCTCATCACTCCCGCTGCCGCGGATTGGATGGCAAACCCAGAAGTAAAATTATACTGAGGTGGTGGAGTTAAAACGCCACTGACAGTCGCGCTGAACTTACTTCCGGGTTTCCCATGCGATAGCGGACCCTCAACCCCCGCTCCCTGCGCAGCTCTGCATGTCTGTTACTCTATCTGCCTCTCATACACTTTCTCATCATGTCCAGCTTTCTACACCCATCTCTCTTATTCTTCTACATGTTTCATGCGCCCTCCTTTTCCTCTCATGGAGACAGATCACTAATAGCAGGAAAAATGACTGCATCTTCCTCTGAGAGTGGGGGTCGACGGTGTGAATTCTTGAATACGAAGGGCACAACAAGCTGCAGTGTGAGACTGGCATACAGGTCATATTTGAGGATACAGCTCTGGCTATATCTTTATCTAGATTATTAAATGTAGCACCGAAGCACATGTTTCGCACCCATCACATCAGACTTCTACGAAACGCTTCAACATCACATTTCAATGCTGGCTTTTGGGTCATCACACTTTTTGATTAGTTGCACTTAAAGAAAAATGCAACTTTGTAACAATACTCAGGAAAATCTACCAATTAAAAACAACCCCAAAAAATAAAGCAATCAACTCGCTCAAAGTACTGCTTGAAAGTATTTTGGGGACAACGGTATATTTTTGCCCTCAGCTGACTACAGGCTCGAAATGAAGTTTCTTACTTACATAGTGCACAGCAACATGACTAAGCCTACCTGCAAAATGATTTTCTTTGACTGAGTACCTCCATTAATGTTACTACTTGGTGACCTCAGCCACTCTCCAGCACCTGGGGGACTTGATATTGTTCCCGAGCTCTCACTCTGTCAGCTTACCAATTACCCCAGTACCTATAATTCCTGAGATGCCATAGTATGAGCATGTGCACCAGATAGTATTACCCAGCAGGCAGCGGCATGATTCGAAGTGTGGTGTTGTGTCTCCTCGTGCTATAACAGTATTTATCAGTTCAGTCGGTATTCCAAGTGATTTGAAAAGAAACTGGAAAATTGTAAAAGCGTATCTGCTGGTACAGTTTCACATTTAAAGTAGCACCAAGTGTTTAGTATTAACTTGAAAAAGAGAGACTAACCCAGAGACAAAGGAAGTCGTAACATTAAATGTGCTTTCTTTTATTTGTAGTCAGAATTCCACAACAATGATTGTTTACACATAATGCTTATATTTTGTCCAGTACAAATGTCAAATTGTGTGTGGGGAGAGGAATAATTCAAACTTAATAAATGCTATATGATTTTATATGACAGGCAGTTCTCTTTTAACTTTGAGGGCTGAAATATTAAAAACCTAGGAAGTCTATGTAACATTTTTATGGGATATTACAAAATGATTCTGTCTGATTTGAGGTGGGGGGTTGTGGAAAGGATGTCAGTTTAAATAATGTCAGGAGATGGAACCGGCCAGTTCGGTACTCCTGAAAGCGGAAAAAAAAATGTTTTGAATTGCAAAGAAACAGTTCAGATTAATTGGGCTGCCACAGGGGGCATTTAAAGAAATGAAAGACTAGAGGGGTGAATTTCCACAGGGGTTCTCCTGCTAATCTGCCATAACTTTGTTTCCGTCATTTTTCCCCCAGCTCTTCTGCCAGAACACCCACGGAAATTCATCTCCTACTTTAATTAAAAGTTGTTACCAAAAGGCTGACTTGGTTCTCAAGAGCTGCCACTTTTTAAATTAGTCGGGATAAATGGGTCATTTTCAGGTTGGCAAACTGTAACTAGTGGGGTGCCGCAGGGATCAGTGCTGGGGCCTCAACTATTTACAATCTATATTGATGACTTGGATGAAGGGACTGAGTGTAATGTAGCCAAATTTGCTGATGATACAAAGATAGGTGGGAAAGCAAATTGTGTGGAGGACGCAAAGAATCTCCAAAGGGATATAGGTAGGCTAAGTGAGTGGGCAAAGATCTGGCAGATGGAGTATAATGTGGGAAAATGCGAGGTTATCCACTTTGGAAGGAAAAATAAAAAAGCAAATTATTATTTAAATGGGGAGAGATTACAAAATGCGGAGGTACAGAGGGATCTGGGGTTCCTTGTACATGAATCACAAAAAGTTAGCATTCAGGTACAGCAAGTAATTAGGAAGGCAAATGGAGTGTTGGCCTTTATTGCAAAGGGACTGGAGTATAAAAGTAGGGAAGTCCTGTTACAACTGTACAGGGCGTTGGTGAGACCACACCTGGAGTACTGCGTACAGTTTTGCTCTCTTTATTTAAGGAAGGATATACTTGCATTGGAGGCAGTTCAGAGAAGGTTCACGAGGTTGATTCCGGAGATGAAGGGGTTGTCTTATGAAGAAAGGTTGAGCAGGTTGGGCCTATACTCATTGGAGTTTAGAAGAATGAGAGGGGATCTTATTGAAACATATAAGATTCTGAAGGGGCTTGACAGGGTAGATGCAGAGAGGATGTTTCCCCTCATGGGGGAATCTAGAACTAGGGGGCAAAATTTCAGAATAAGAGGACACCCTTTTAAATCGGAAATGAGGAGGAATTTCTTCTCTCAGAGGGTCGTGAATCTTTGGAATTCTCTTCCCCAGAGAGCTGTGGAGGCTGGGTCATTGAATATATTTAAGGTGGAGATAGACAGATTTTTGAACTATAGGGGAGTCAAGGGTTATGGGGAGTGGGCAGGGAAGTGGAGTTGAGGCCAAGATCAGATCAGTCATGATCTTATTGAATGGCGGAGCAGGCTCAAGGGGCCAAATGACCTACTCCTGCTCCTACGTCTTATGTTCTTATGTTCATTTCCTAAGCACATTACTGAAAGCTTACCTCGATCTCAAGGCACAGATAGAGACTCTTGAAGGTATAGAGAGAGTTGTGAGTCAGTCATGCGATAATGATCTATGATATGAAAGGGGAAGTGATCCAGTCTAAGGTTAGAAAAGACCCAAAATGCTAATGTGGGCCGTGTGCATGCTTTATTGCTTGCTCAGCCAATCACATTGCACAATTTTGCTAACAATTCCAAGGGGAAATGTTTTCAGTGCAGAACACTTTCCTTTTTAGCTGTGAAAAAAGTGTTACAGATCAAGGATGTAAAACATAATCAATCGTTGGCCTATCAAAGAGTGGCTCATAGGAGCAGCTTAGACGGGTGTCTTTCACAGTCCTGGATGCTGCCAAGCAGCTTTATTTCCAGTTTACAAAGATATGTCAATTTAACAAGAGGGCAAGGCGATTAAAAACTGACTTCTTTTTAACATGCCGATAAGATCTTTAGTAATCATTTGACCACCTAAAAAAAAATCACATTACATTACTAGAATTCTGTCCATCAATAAATGCCCAGTCATAGGATGACCAGCACATATGAGCAATGAGATATCTTAGCATGTTATAATCATAGATTATGACAAGAAGGAAGCAGGCCAATTGGCCCATCAAGTCTTCAGTGGTGTTTAAGCTACACTGCACCTTTTGAATTGCATTATATCGCTCCCTAAAATAGAGTGGCCAAAACTGCAGAGTAATCAAACTGTGTCATAACTAAAGTTTTATACAAGTTAAACATTAAATCTTGTTTTTTTTCCATTCTATAGTCTCTGAAACACAAAACCAATGAATTCTATTTGTCTTTTTATGATGTTATCTACTTGGCTTTAATGATCTGAACACATCAAGGTCCTTCTGTTCCTCAACTCTACTTTAAAACTTACCATTTAAGGATCGTTTCCTTTCCCTATTCTGACTTCCAAATTGTATTACTTCATATGTCCATGCGCTGAAATATATCTGCCACATGCTTGCCAATCTATGTCCTCCTACAATCTTTCAGTCTTCCTACCAGAATTTGCCATAACCCCCAATATGGTTTCCGCAGAAAATGTTAATATTGGTTTCTCAGTTCCTAAGTCCAGATCATTTAGTAAGTAAAAATGGCCCCAATACAGATTGAAAACCATTTGCCACATCATTCCAGTTTGAGAGAAACTACCTTCTGTAATATTTTGGGATTTTTACCTATATGGGCTGGGACAAATTTTGTTTTAACTCATGTTATAATATTGATAAAAGATTAGATAGCTCATAAGGGGTTAACTCGCAGAGATACAAAAGCCATTTAATAAGGAATAATGGAATGTTTTTGAGCAGATCCCATAGCAGTTCATATCCTGATGCTAGATTGGTCTTCATTCAATGTGCCCCGGCAGGAGGCTTAGCTGAATGGACACTACAGATGCAATGAGCTGCCAAACAAAAGGGTCAATTTTTTATTCAGGGTGACCACTTTAATTGGCAGCTTGGCAAACCAATCGTAAACACCCAGAGAAAGGGGTCAGAGGATGGTCTTTAATTTCATCCCTGCCCTCTGGACTGGTAGTCCGAGTCAGAGAGAGGCTCAGAGATCTCATAGTTTAGTCAGTCGGGGAGATTGAGTGACTCCGGGTGTGGTTTTAGCTGAATACTTTAGGCGCTACAAAGGTAAAGAGGTGGCCAAGATGGGATCTTACGCTGAAACGCCGGTTTAGCCTGTGTTTAGCACAAGACGCCATCTTGGTAAAGGAGTTAAAGCCAGTGCTAGGAACGACCGCCTGGAGGCTTGTTAAACAGCTGATTGCCACTTAAAATGCCTGCTGGCGCTCATTAAAGAGGTTACACAGCATTTTGGTGGCTAGCACTTCAAATAACGCCCTCTCCTAACAGTGACCAGCTGTTTGGGAGTAAACACGGCGTTGATGTCGATTTCAAGCGCTACTTAAAGGGATACACACCACTTAAAGGGATACTCACCACTTAAAGAGTTACTCACCATTTAATGGTTATTGATGCTGGAGCTGTGAAGAGCACCTCTGAAACACATCGGGAGACTTTCTGGGACACTTTGTCAAGACTTCACCAACACTCGAGTAACATTTATTCCAGAAATTCTCTGGGGACTTCACCTAAAAAGAGTAAGTGCTGTACGACTCCACCTTATAGGAGTCACCAGGAGAAAGGGAGTGTTTGATCATGGGCATTTTGCTAGGGGTCCCCCTTGGTCTGCAGGAGGAATGGGAGGATGTAAGGGCTTCGCGTGGCTCTGTGCTTAGCCTGGGTGCTAGTGCGGGATTAGGCCTTGTTGCCTGTTCTGGTCTCCAGCCAGCCTGGTAGCACTAGACACCTGTGAGTGGTTCGACCCACTCGCCCTTACGGTTCTGACACTGGACTTAGGTGCAAGAGCAGTAATGCAGAGAAAAACTCAGATAGACCCGTTTGAATAGTACGAAATGGAAAATCTTTATTGCATATAGAAACATAGAAACATGGAACAGTACAGCACAGTACAGGCCCTTCGGCCCTCGATGTTGTGCCGAGCATTGTCCGAGACCAAGATCAAGCTATCACACTCCCTATCACTCTGGTGTGCTCCATGTGCTTATCCAATAACCGCTTGAAAGTTCCTAAAGTGTCCGACTCCACTATCACAGCAGGCAGTCCATTCCACACCCCAACCACTCTCTGAGTAAAGAATCTACCTCGGACATCCCTTCTATATCTCCCCCCATGCACCTTATAGTTATGCCCCCTTGTAACAGCTGCCTCTACCCGAGGAAATAGTCTCTGAACATCCACTCTATCTATCCCCCTCATCATCTTATAAACCTCTATTAAGTCGCCTCTCATCCTCCTCCGCTCTAAAGAGAAAAGCCCCAACTCCCTCAATCTTTCCTCATAAGACCTCCCCCCCAAACCAGGCAGCATCCTGGTAAATCTCCTTTGCACTCTTTCCAATGCTTCCACGTCCTTCCTATAGTGAGGTGACCAGAACTGCACACAATATTCCAAATGTGGTCTCACCAAGGTCCTGTACAGTTGCAGCATAACCTCACGGTTCTTAAACTCAAACCCTCTGTTAATAAACGCCAACACACCATAGGACTTCTTTACTGCTCTATCCACTTGAGTGGCAACCTTCAGAGATCTGTGGATATGAACCCCCAGATCCCTCTGCTCCTCCACGTTCCTCAGAACCCTGCCGTTGACCCTGTAATCCTTATTCAAATTTTCCCTACCAAAATGAATCACCTCGCACTTATCAGGGTTAAATTCCATCTGCCATTTTTAGGCCCAGCTCTGCATCCTATCAATGTCTCTTTGCAGCCTACAACAGCCCTCCACATCATCCACTGCTCCACCAATCTTGGTGTCATCAGCAAATTTACTGATCCACCCTTCAGTCCCCTCCTCCAAGTCATTGATAAAAATCACAAACAGCAGAGGACCCAGCACCGACCCCTGTGGCACACCGCTGGTAACTGGTCTCCAGTCCGAAAATGTTCCATCCACCACCACCCTCTGCCTTCTATGAGATAGCCAGTTACTTATCCAATTGGCCAAATTTCCCTCTATCCCACAACTCCTTACTTTCTTCATGAGCCGACCATGGGGAACCTTATCAAACGCCTTACTAAAATCCATGTATACGACATCAACTGCTCTACCTTCATCTACACACTTAGTTACCTCCTCAAAGAATTCAATCAAATTTGTTAGGCAAGACTTACCCTTCACGAATCCGTGTTGACTATACCTGATTAAGTTGCCCCTTTCCAAATGGTCATAAATCCTGTCCCTCAGGACCTTTTCCATTATCTTACCAACCACCGAAGTAAGACTAACCGGCCTATAATTACCAGGGTCATTCCTATTTCCTTTCTTGAAGAGAGGAACAACATTCGCCACTCTCCAGTCCTCTAGCACCATTCCCGTGGACAGTGAGGACCCAAAGATCAAAGCCAGAGGCTCTGCAATCTCCTCCCTTGCCTCCCAAAGAATCCTAGGATATATCCCATCTGGCCCAGGGGACTTATCGACCCTCAGGTTCTTCAAAATTGCTAAAACATCTTCCCTCAGAACATCTACCACCTCCAGCCTATCCACCTTTATCACACTCTCATCCTCAAGAACATGGCCCCTCTCCTCGGTGAACACTGACGAAAAGTATTCATTCATCACCTCTCCTATCTCTTCTGACTCCATGCACAAGTTCCCACTACTGTCCTTGACCGGCCCTACCCTCACCCTGGTCATTCTTTTATTTCTCACATAAGAGTAAAAGGCCTTGGGGTTTTTCTTGATCCGACCCGCCAAGGACTTCTCATGCCCCCTCCTAGCTCTCCTAAGCTCTTTTTTTTAGCTCATTCCTTGCTACCTTGTACCCCTCAATCGACCCAACTGAACCTTGTTTTCTCATCCTTACATACGCTTCCTTTTTCCTCTTGACTAGACATTCAACCTCTTTTGTGAACCATGGTTCTCTCACTCGGCCATTTCCTCCCTGCCTGACAGGGACATACCTATCAAGGATACACAGTAATTGCTCCATGAAAAAGCTCCACTTTTCGTTTGTGCCTTTCCCTGATAGTTTCTGTTCCCATCTTATACTCCCTAATTCTTGCCTAATTGCATCATAATTACCCCACCCCCAATTATAAACCCTGCCCTGCCGTATGGACCTATCCCTCTCCATTGCAATAGTGAAAGTTACCGAATTGTGGTCACTATCTCCAAAGTGCTCTCCCACATACAAATCAAACACTTGGCCCGGTTCATTACCCAGTACCAAATCCAACGTGGCCCCAGCTCTTGTCGGCCTATCCACATATTGTGTCAGGAAACCCTCCTGCACACACTGTGCAAAAACTATTCATATTGTTCAAGATTATGAAATACATGTCATAAGCACAGATTAATGACAGTACAAGCTTACATACATTTAGGAAACTAGGTTTAGGGAAACGAGGAGCGCACGACACATCGTAAAAGGGGACACACATTATAATTATCCTTAAAACAAAAACCCTCCCCTATCAATACCTGTCCTAATCTAGATCTGTAGGATCGAGAACAATGCTCACCACTCGTGATAACTCGGAGAATTCCGAAACGCTGCTCGGATGTTTTCGCCACAGCACCTGACTATTCACGTGTTGATCAGGGGTCTCTGTACCCCACTTGTTTACTCGCTTTGCTCCGGCTAGCAGGCTGGACCGTCTGCTGTCATGAAGATCTGTGTTGACCTCGGAACTCTGATAAAACTCAAAGAAGAGTCTTCCTGTGCCCGACACCAGTTAGCCGGTAGAATTCAAAGAAGAGTCTTTCTGGACCGACACCAGTTGGCGGTAGAATTCGTGTGGTAACCTGTAAATGGTCTTTATAGTTCGGGCGCGGTCGGGGTTTACTGACCGCGGCGGCACGTGCAGTCGTCTTCTTCTTCTTCTTGTCTTGTTTCGTCTCGTCGGGCCTTCGGGTCCCTACACCGTCTACCGACCCTCGGGATGGTGTACCCGCTTACCGGCCTTCGCAGCCCAGCTCTTCACAGATCTTCGCGGCAAGTCACGAGGTTGACTCCCGGAAGATCAGCGGACCAAGAGCTCGGTGGGCCGCAAACGTGAGCCAGGGGTCGAATCAAGAGAAAGATGGACGTTTGTTTACTACAGTTATAGTACTGTAATTCTTTATCTCCCGCCCAATCTTAATATTCATCTTTTGTCATGTTTTGGCGCTCAAACTTCTTGTATGGGGTGGTACTTGTCGTTAATGGGTTTCGGTGATACTTGTAACTGTCTGAGTACCCGTTAATATTTCTCCCCTTGTGGAACCGGCTAGGAGTCTCCCTGGAGGGGTTTTGGGGGCCTCCGAATTCTTGCTGTGAGTACCCGCGAACGGCTCTCTCATCGTAGAGCCGTGGGGAATTTGCGTATCAATGTCTTTGGATGGGCCCCTTGATTGCCCAGTACAATAGCTCTCATTTGTGCATGGAAAACCCGATTCCAGCACTTATATTCCTTGCTTTGGTGTTAAAATGCAAAACGATCTCATCTTGTCTTATCTCAATATGCTGAGTCCTGTCCAATCTTGCTGAAATGTTTATTGAAACGCCATCTTGTCTGCCTACTGAAAGTCTAGAACCTTCTGCCACGAGGCGTGGCGGCCATTTTACAGGCTGCTTGTGTCCGTTTTGAAACCTGACAGCATTTTGCTGAAATAAAGCCGTTTTACGAAACTGTATGTCTCTTTCTCATTATTTTTAAATCGCGATAATTTGCGAATTCTACAGTCCCTCCTGTTGATGCGAATAACTCCGCTTATCGTATCAATTAAAAGTGGTGGTGAGCAACATTATCTCGATTCTCCATATCCAAATATTCCCTTGACTTAAACTATCTAGGGTCTCCGTGTCGTCCTTATTTCCCAGGGAAAAATTACATTCTTATAAAACCGTAGGCAGCATTTGCCTTTAACTTACACCGCGTGTATGTCTTCCAGGTGTAACAGGCCGATGCCTCTTGCACCACCTGTATATGCATGTGGTTTTTTTTTATTCAAGGAAAAGAAAAAGCAAATAATCAAAATAACCATTTTCAACAACACAAAATCAAAAATAATCAGAATAACTCTTAAAATACAGAGTTCCAAACTTAGTTACAGGTTTTAAGAAAAATAACAATCAGTAAACAATTTCGAGACACACATGGAAAACTGGAGTGACGTCACTCTGGCCGTTTACTTGGCGCTTTCTTCGTGCACGCGCACGTAATGCTCTCGCCACTCTCCCGTGTTTTCCTGTTTTGTGAGGCGCTTGCCCCTCTTGCAGTGCACGACCAATAGGTACACTACAATTATTACCTGGCATACAACTAAAATGTGGGAGGCTATTCTAATCCAGGAAGGCACTTCAATGTTGGTGAACAGATCCCACCACGGTGGGATTACTATGTCTAGGATCTCTGACCCTATTTCGACGGTCTTTTGCTCAAGGGTATAAAAATGTTTCTGCGTAACCGCAACGGCTTTCAAAAGCTTGGTGAGGTGTTCAGGGAGAGGGGGAATGAGGTATCCGAAATGCGCGACGAACCACTGCAAGTCGGTAAAATTCTCTTTTACTGTTAGATGAACAGTGGATGGTTCAGGGATCGGGACAATTCGCTGCTGTGCCACTTGAACTTCAGCCCTGGGTTTAAAACAGAAACTGCTGTCACTCACCGGACACCAGCTACGGTTTCCATGCTGGTAGTGTTGCGCTGCAGTGGTAACGCAATATGTTCCACCCCCTATGTATGCCACCTGCGGAGGCACATGATCTTGTGCCATTGCCTCCATGGTGCAATTCATGGGCTTGGCGCCAGCCGTTCTGAACCTGCACTGTGGCGAATGTGGGCTCCCCCCTGAATGACACCAATGTTCTCTACCCGATATACCGGGGCGGGCTTTGCTGTGTCGCCCAAAACCAGCATACATAACACTATACCCATAATGGTATGATTTGACCGTCCGCAGTCCACGGGGACTGGGTATGCTTCTGAAGCTAGCCTGAGCTGGCACGGGCTTAATGCATTCTGAAAAGGGTGGAGCGCCTGCAGGTGTTTGTTACTTATCCAGGACGGGACCAAACCTTGTTTTAAATCCTCCAAATTACTGCGGCCCTCGGCCAGTAACCACGCCCCGTATAGTACGCACACCTTGTTCTGCGCAGCTTGATCGGACGCATTCTGATCTTCCCTAATCAGGGCATTTACCGTACGCGCGTGTTTCTCCAGCTCAGCTATGATTTCCTTTAAGTGTAGCGTCATGGCCTGGTCCTCGTGTAATTCGGACCCCACTGCCTTATTTTCACTTGTGAGGATGTTCTTTAATTGTGTTTTTAAACCATTAACCTGGGTCTGCATCTCCACGTTGTCTAGAGCGTTGACCACAGATGTTCCTGTATTAAAGGCGGTGAACATATCGTTCACAATACCCCTTCTTTGTCTCCCCACCTGGCCCAAAACTTCGTGTGGTGTGGTGTACAAGCTTGTCTTGTCAATTTCTGCAAAATCAAACTCGTAGAATTGTCTAAACATGTTTGTCAACAGGACCTGGTACAATTGTTCCGTCTCTTTGGGGCACCACTCTGGCAACCGCACCTCGGTGAGATTTAAAATCACCGAAGCCACCGCGTAATGTACCCCCTGAAATAGTATCTGGTCTGTTGGGACCAGTACCAAACCATTCCCGGGTCCCTTACTGGTTTTAGGGCACCCGTTTTCCTGAGCCAGAACCACCGGAATCGTGGGCGGGGCCTTGCGTGGGCGCGTAATGAGTTCAGTGGCGTTTACCGGGATCGGAGAGTATGGGGCCCCGCACCCCCTGGTGCTGACATCCCACCTCATCCCTTTCCTGTTATCCCGCCAATGGTGTACGAAAAATATGGATATACCCTTGGGGCAAACGTGCTTCGACCCCCACATACATACATAGATTCCCTCAACCGGTTCCCACCATTTGTCCCAACAGACTCTCAATTGTCCATTAGTCCCCGTAATTGTCCGATGGGTATTATTACCCAATCGCTCCCACTCGACCGAAGAATTCCTCATATTCCTGCTCAGCTTTCGTAGCCACCACCATCGGCTCAATGGGACATTCCCATTACAAGTCAAACAAATCCGTTTGCCGACGGTGACGCTGACTCTGAGTGCGATGATCCTCACTTTGGGGCACATCAAAGAAGTCTCTTTATAGGCAAATCCCGATGTACTGGAATATTCAGTTGAATTCGTTCCCAGCCATCCTGGCCACCTTCCTTTGTGGAAATAAGTGGCGGTCTCCTCAGCCTCTCGCCTCCCGGTCCCATCTACTGCGATGGGGGCCGTGTCCCCGGAGCATCCAAACACCACGACATCCTTGGTGCGGCCTTGATAGGCCAATCCACATCCAAATGCCGCGAGCACTACCAGAATCCGTTCCATCCTTCCTTGGTTCCTGTGATCAGATAACATGAGGTAGCCAGCCTCCCAAGAGTCTCTGGCTTTTGTGAAGGGTGAGCGGGTCCCCTGACCTCGCCTCACGTAAGAAGACATGTGCACTGGATAGATCTTTTAACTAAACCTAATCTAAACTTCCAGTATTTATCTTTTACTTATCAAAATTAAACTTACAAAACTTACAAACTAAAACTTATCACTTCTCTTATAAACTGTACAGCGCGGCCCGTTCCCAGGGCGGCCTACTCAAATTCTGTGGCTGCTGCCGCAGGCTTCTCCCAACGGTGGGAGGGCATTGACCCCTCCCTTTGATCTGCCGCAGCCTGTTGCTGCTGCGCTGTGACTGGGCTCTCCCTGGGCTGCCTAAGCCTTGAACCTACGCCTTGGGACACTCTGGGGACTTGACCATATCTTCCTGGGCTGGGGTATCCGACTTGACCTACGGGGGGCTACCGGGGGCAGGAACTCCAGGACTGACGGACCGGGTTTCGAGACTTCCACCGTTGCGACCTGTGGTCCCACCACAGCCGCTGGCTCCGCCTCCCCTGACTCCGCCTCCCTGAACTCGGGATCTGCAGCCTCTGGCACCGCCCTACTTGGCCCAGTAGGCGGCCCTTCACTCGCAGTCCCTACCTCCCTCGAGGGCAAGACTTCCAAAGCGGACGGACTGGGTTCTGAGGCTTCCATCGCCACGTCCTGTGGTCCCACCACAGCCGCTGGCTCCGCCTCCCCTAGCTCCGCCCCCCTGAGTTTGGGACCTGCAGCTTCTGCCTCCACCCTGTGTGGATCTCCATCTGCAGTCCCTATCTTCCCTTTACCTGAATCGGGGGCGACCCTTTCGTGTTCCGATTCCAGCTCCTCTTCGCTTGTGTCACTATCTTGGTCGAGCTCCTCGAACTCTTCCTCATCTGACTCCCAACCCCAATAAAGGATCCTACATTTTGCTAGGATGACCTCTCCCCTGATGCAAGCTGCTTTGCCTGCCTGTGTGCCCTGTGGCCCTACCCGGGGCTGCAAGTCCCCACTCGCAGGTTTGGCCCCTGTGGTTGGCCCTTGCGCACCCGGCTTATACAGTTTGCACTGATTTACGTGGAACCACTTAGTGCGCCGAGGTACCTTTACGGCGTATACCATGGGACTCGCCTTATCTACAATGCTGTAGGGTCCCATATACAGTGGTTCCAGACTCCCTACTCTGGCATAGTTTCTGACCATGACCTGGTCTCCTACTTCCCTCTCCTGTTTCTTGCGGGGTTCCAGCAACAGGCGATTGCCCTGATGCTGCCTTCCCATGTTCCCAGCCGCCTGCTCATAAACCTGCTTCAGGCGCTCCAAGAGGGTCTGGACGAACTTGTCCCTGCTTACCTCTTGGAGCTGACCCTCAGTGAGCACCGGCGCTAGTACATGGGTGGGGGTTCGCATGATCCTTCCAGTCATCACCTCGTGCGGGGAATACCCCGTACTTTTCGACTGACTGGCCCGGATCCCCATGAGGACTAGAGGCAGAACCTCCGCCCATTTTTGGGGCGAGTTCATAGTCTCTTTCCTCAATTTCTCCTTCAGGGTCCGGTTCATGCGTTCAACAATCCCGGATGACTGGGGATTGTGCACTACGTGCCACTTCCCTTCAATGCCCAAAAGCATGAGGGTGTTCTGCATCACCTGGCCGGTGAAATGACTCCCTTGGTCTGACTCCACGAAATGGGGGAGTCCCCACCACGAGAACACTTCCCGGACCAAGATTTTTGCAGTACCCAGCGCCGTAGCTGTTTTACAGGGGAAGGCTTCTACCCATTTGGAAAACACATCCACCAAGACGAGGCAGTATTTGTAGCCTCCCTGGGTGGTGGGCAGCGGCCCTATATAGTCGATCTGTATTGACTGCCATGGTCCCTCCACCCTCCTGATGTGCCCCATGGGCACTTTCCTTTTCTGGGGGTCTGGGTTGTTTGCAGCGCACACGAGACAGCTAGCACAGAACTCGCGGACCTGCTCCCTGAGTCCCGGCCACCATCCCGCCTGCTCTACCCGTTTCCAGGTAACCTCGGGCCCGGGGTGCCCTGCCCCCGGCCCCTCATGAGCCAACTGGAGGAATTTCCTCCTGTGCTGCTGCGGCACAACCCACTGCTCCTCGCGGAACAGCATGCCTTCTTTAACGGAGAGGGTTGCCGTACTGTACGGACCCTCTACCTGCTTGCCCTCAGCAATGGTTCTGAGAACTGCTTTTAGGGCGGGATCCTGGTTCTGGACGGTCTTAAGGTCTAGGGGCAATGCTACCCTGGTGTTCCCGGGATTCCCGTCCCTGCCTTGGATCGCTGCCACGGGTCCAGGCCCATAGGGGTCCCAGAAAATGCCGTTACGGGCACCCTCCCTGGCTAGCGCATCCGCCTGCTGGTTGCCCTCCCCACGGGGCTCTGTGGAGGAGTGAGCCTTCACCTTATGGATGAAAATCTCCCCTTCCTCCCCTACTGCTGCCAAGATCTTTTCCAGCAAGGGCTTCACCGTTAAAGGTCGCCCGTCCGCGGAGGTGTATCCACGGCGGGACCAAATGGCCAGGTATTCCGTACACGAATTGCATGTGAACATACTGTCCGAGCAAATCGTGTATGGGGTTGGGAAAGTTTCTGGGTGGGTAACGACATACGCCATCGCAGACAGCTCAGCTTGCTGCGCGCTCATGGTGCTGGGGAGCTTAATCGCCAGGGCAAGGTTTGCCGCAGGGTCATAAACTCCACACCCTGTGAGTCGTTCGCCAGCGGACACTGTGCTGGAACCATCAACATAAATCTCGCGACCTGTGGGATGTATCCCCGCCCGCAAACCTATGTTCACTTCCCACACCCCTTCCACCGAACACTGGTGGGCTGTACCGGGGTATACCAAATTGGCCGCAAGCCTGGGCTCGCAAAGACCTTTAACTCTAAGATCCATCTGGGAAAGGAGAAGGGTCCAGCGCGCAATTCGAGCGCTGCTTACGGTCCCATCCTTAATCCTCCCATCTAGAAGCATCTTAGTTGGTGTGTGATTGGTGAGGAGAGTGATGGGAGAGAGCCCTGTGAAGATCGCTGATCTTTTCACAGCCCAATGCGTGGCTAAAAGATGCCTTTCGCAATTGGAGAAACTCCTCTCCACATCCGTTAACACCCTGGTCGAATAGACAACCGGCCTCAGCTTGCCGTGACGCTCTTGGAGCAGCACAGCGCTCAAGCTGTCTCCGCTGGCAGCTACCTCCAGGAAAAACTCCTTCCCCCCATCTATGGCCCCTAAAGCTGGCGCGGTCTGCAGATCCCTTTTTAACTTCTCGAAGGCTGCCTGGCAGCCCTCGTCCCAAGACCACTCCACTCCCTTATGGAGGAGTCGGAGCAGCGGCGCTGCTGTGGCCGCATAGTCTTCGATAAAATCTCTGCAGTAACCGGTCAGTCCCAAAAAGGACCTCACACCCCTTATGGTGTTGGGAATCGGTAACTCTTGCACCGACTCCTTCCTAGCCTTATCTATGGCTCTTTCCCCAGCGCGAATGGTCAGCCCCAGGAATTTTACTTCCTGCTGACCGATACGTGCTTTCTTAGGGTTCACTTTAAAACCCTTTCTCGCTAGCAGCTCCAATAACTCGGCCAGCAGTGGTCCATGATCCTCCCTTGAGTCCGTAAATAGGAGCAAATCATCCACGTACTGCACTATCTGATTGGGCTGACTAAACTCCTTTAAACTTCCTGCCATACACTGATGGAAAATACTGGGGCTGTTGTGGAAACCCTGTGGCAAACAGTTCCATGTGTACTGTTGTCCTTTGAAAGTAAAGGCAAACTTGTACTGGTCCTCTCGCCGCAGCGGGATGGACCAAAAACCGTTCGAGATATCCAGCACCGTGAACGTGGTCCCGGATGCTGGGATACTCCCTATTAGGTCAGCAACTGCTGCTACCGTGGGCGCGCAGGCGGGGATGTTACTGTTGAGGACTCTGTAGTACACCGTGGCCCTCCACGAATTATCCGGCTTCCTAACCGGCCATAATGGGGAGTTCACGTGTGTTGCTATTGGCCTCAACACGCCCTGCTGCACCAAGGAGGACATTGCTGTCTCCATATCGGGTTCTGCTTCTTTGGGAAGTTATACTGCTTTTGGGGCCGGGTCATGGGGTCCCCATCTACGCTGACCTCAAACCCGGTAACCCTCCCACAATCGTGCTTGTGGGTTGCAAACGCGTGCATATTATCTGACACGTACGTCTGCATGTCCGTTGGGAGATCCGCGACCATAAGCCCGAGGTCGTAGCCTCCGGATGGCTTCATGGTACACAGGGCCCCTTTACCTTCCTCCCCCGGGATTACCACTACCTTGCCTTTTCCACCCTTGGCTCCCCAGAGACAGTGATTCCTAAGGTCCACGAGGATCCCATGCTCCGATTGGAGATCTGATCCGAGGATATCTCTGCCACCCCCCTCTTGCCATTTCATCAGTATGCACTTCCACGTGGTGTGGAGTGCTCCTAAATGAATGGAGAGCAGAATGGAGAACGCGCCAGCCTGCTCTTTTCCCGTGAACCCCGCTAATGTGTATGGGACCTTGGTAGACAGTGGTGAGTCAAAGGGGCTATCCGTATGAATCACGGTGCATGAAGCTCCCCTGACCAATAACTAACGACCCTTCTGCTTCTCTACCTCCATCTCCACCAGGGGTCTTTTCCACGCATCATATCTGAGCGGACACAGGTGGACGGGCTGTGCGGGCTCTAGTCATTGGGTACCGGCGGACGGGGCTGCGGCATCTGCGGGGCCGGTAGCGACTGCCACCCTTCCTTGCGAAATCATGAGGGTCCGCATGGCTCCCAGCATTGATTCTATTGCATCGGGATGGATATGCACACCAGCTCCCTTATCGGAGGCAGGCGCCTTGGGCTCGGGCTGCGGGATTTTTATCCCTGGACTCCTTCCAAGGGTTCCTGCAGTTCTTGCGCCAGTGCCCTCTCTTTCCGCACCCGAAGCAAGCATTACTGGCTTTTTGGACGCGATTTCCCTCCTGATGCCACTCCTTTTGAGCCGGGGCGGTGGGCCGTGCCTCATGCACCTTTCCCTTAAGGGGACGCGCTCCCGTTCTCCTAGTATTACGGTACCCTACCGTGAGTCGATTTAGGACCGACTCCTCTGTTGTGGCGGGGTTAGTGGGATCAAACCACGCTTTTGCCTGCTCCCTGATGGCTGGCAAACTGGTGGCTACTACACACCTGAGCCAATGAGTTAAACCGACGCCGTTCAAATAGGTGCGCTCTGGCGCACCTGGGCAGCTACTGTAGAATTCGCAATATATCGCGATTTTATAAATAAGGAGAAAACACATAGTTTCGTTCAAACAGCTTTATTTCAGCAGAATGCTGTCAGGTTTTCAAAGTGGACACAAGCAGCCTGTAAAATGGCCGCCACGCCTCGTGGCAGAACATTCTAGACTTTTCGATAAGCAGACAAGATGGCATTCAATAAACATTTGTACGAGATCGATGAAGACTCAGCACATTTAAGATAATACACGAGACATCATGGGTTTGCAGTATACACATAAATACTGAAATCGGTCTCCCAGGTGCGAATAAGGGCTATTGTACCAAGTGATCAAGAACCCATCCAAAGACATTAATATGCAAAATCCCCACGACTCTACGATGAGAGAGCCGTTAGCGGGTAGTTACAGAAAACATTTGGAAGCCCCAAAACCCCTCCAGGGAGAATACCGACCGGTTACACAATGGGAAAAATATTAACAGGTACTCAGACAGTTACGAGTATCCCCGAAACCCATTAAAACGGAGATCACCCTATACAAGAAATTTGAGCGCCAAACCTTAACAAAAGAAAAGACATTAAGGTTGGGCGGGAAAAGAAGAGTTTTTGCACTATAACTGTAAGCTACAACCGTCCATCTTTCGCTTATTCTCCTGCCTCTTGCCGCTTGCCTCGTGTCTCTGCCTCTTGCAGCTTTAAAGACTGTTGAACTTTACGATCCGCCAGGATCTGCCTCGTGGCTTGCCGCGAAGATCTGTGTGGAACTGGGCTGTGAAGCCTTGGAACGGGCACACCATCCCGAGAAGTCGGTAAACGGTGTTGGAACCGAAGGCCCGAGATGAGATGAGATGAGATGAGATGAGATGAGAAGAGAAGAAGACGACCATACGTATCGCCACGGTCAGTAAGCCCCGACCGTAGGTCGAAGAGACACTTTTCCTTGCCCAGGAAGACTATTCTTCGAATTTTATCGCATCCCTGCGAGGGCACAGGAAGACTCTTTTTTTGAGTAGAGTCAGAACTCCGAGGACAACACAGATCTTCATGACAGCAGACGGTCCAGCCTGCTAGCCGGAGCAGAAACGAGTAAACAAGTGGGGTACAGAGACCCCTGATCAACACGTGGGTGATCAGGTGCTGCGGTGAAAAACATCCGATCAGAGTTTTCGGAATTCTCCGAGTTATCACGAGTGGTGAGCATGAGTCTCGATCCTACAAATCTAGTTTAGAGCAGGTATTGATAGGGGAGGGTTTAAGTTTTAAGGATAACTGTAATGTGTGCCCCCATTTACGATGTGTCGTTCGTTCCTCGTTTCCCTGAAATTAGTTACATAACTGCGTGTAAGATTGTACTGTCATTAATCTGTGCTTATGACATGTATTTCGTAATCTTGAATAATATGCAATAAAGATTTTCCATTTCGTACCATTCAACCGGGTCGACCTGAGTTTTCTCTCCATTACTGCTCTCGCATCTAAGTCCAGTGTCAGAACCGTAAGGGCGAGTGGGTCGAACCACTCACAGGTGTCTAGTGCTCCCAGACTGGCTGGAGACCAGAACAGGCAACAAGGCCTAACCTCGCACTAGCACCCAGGCTGAGCACAGAGCCACACGGGTCAAAACCCTTACAGAAAATGGCGACCGTGGCAGGACACTGGCAGCGAGAGGGTAATGTGTTAGACTTTGGTATGATTGGACGAAATGTCATGGAAGAGAGAATAGCAGAGTATGTGTTCGGAAAAGTAAATTTAACTAAGAAATGGATAAGTGACCTGCTAGTGGATAAGTGTCCACTAGAAGCAGCCGAGAGGTGGACAGATAGCAAGGAACACAAAAAGACAGTGGAGAAAGCGGTCTGGTTGATGTGCTATAAAAGACAAGTCCAAATTTCGGACCAGGTCATTACAGCGCAAGCAGCTCGGATCAGGCATTTAGAGGTGGAAATGGATGAGAAGGTCACTGGGGGGCAGTTGTCATTACGAATTTAAATGCGTTGCACCAAGAACGACAGGTAGTCACCAGCCACCATAAAGCAAAAATAGATTACCTCGAGTGCCAAGTCACTGAGGCAAAGTTAAGTGAGGGCAGACTAAAGGAACGATGTGCCCGCCAAGCTGCCCAAATAAAAGCCCAGGAAGAGAGCTTAACGGGGGTTAGGGCGGCATATAAGATGGCCCTTGAGGATAAATTTCAGGGGGCCGATCACAGCGTCTGCCAAAAGGAAATAGAGCACCTTAAAAGGGCCGTGAACAAAGCACACGGCATGGTGTGCCTTATCAGTCCGTCAGCACACCAGCCGCTAGTGGATGAGGAGTTTCAGAAATTCCCACCAAACAAAGCAGAGGAAGTATTAGCCACTACGCCCTCCGCGCCACCCAGCTATTCGGAAACCTGGGTAAGCGAGAAAGTGGTAGAAGTAACGAAAGAGCCCACCGAGGTAGATGTGGAACCGGGACCGTTGTGTCCGGTCACGGGTATCAAAAGGGGCCCGAACAGAGACGGTGGGGAACAAGGGGATCTCCTCAACCAGCTTGTGTTGCCTCACAGCTCACACCAGCTGAGGATTATGATCAGTCACGTACCAAAGCTGGCGGAGTCAGACGACCCTTCCGTACATTTTAGGGAAATAGAGCAAACCGCAGCCATTAACGGCTGCGACGATGGGGAAACAGCAAAGATGCTGTTATTCTCATTGGGTAGTTCGATCCTTCAGTGTCTCTCAGACGAGAGCAAGAGGGGAACCAAGACCTATGGGGCACTAAGAAATGAGGTCCTAGAAGTATTGGGAGCGGACGATGAAGGTCCGTTTGTTAGACTGGGACAGACAGTGCAGATGGAGGGAGAACCCCCGAAGGTTTTCGCCGACAGGCTGTGGCCAGTATACCAGCGTAGCTGCCCAGGTGCGCCAGAGCGCGCCGATGTGGCAGACACCGGTTTAACTCATTGGCTCAGGTGTATAGTAACCAACAGTTTGCCAGCCGTCAGGGAGCAGGCAAAAGCGTGGTTTGATCCCACTGACCCCGCCACTACAGAGGAGTCGGTCCTAAATCGACTCACGGTGGGGTACCATAATACCAGAAGTATGGGAGCACGTCCCCTTAAGGGAAAGGTGCATGAGGCACGACCCGCAGCCCCGGCTCAAAAGGAGTGGCATCAGGAGGGTAACCACGCCCCGCAGGCAAGTAATGCTTGTTACGGGTGTGGGAAGACAGGGCACTGGCGCAAGAACTGCAGGAACCCTTGGAAGGATTCCAGGGATAAAAATCCCGCAGCCCGAGCCCAGATGCCTATCTCTGATAGGGAAGCTAGTGCACCCATCCCTCCCGACGCGATCGAAACAGTGTTGGGAGCCATGCGTAACCTCATGAGTGCGCATGGAAAAGTGGCGGTTGCTACCGGCCCCGCAGGTGCCACAGGCCCGTCTAATAGTACCCAATGACTAGAGCCCGCGCAGCCCGTCTAGCTGTGTCCGCTCAGCTATGATGCGTGGAAGCGACCCCTGGTGGAAATGGAGGTAGAGAAACAAAGGGGTAGTTATTTGTTGGACACGGGAGCTTCTTGCACCGTGATTCATACAGATAGCCCTTTTGACTCACCGCTATCTACCAAGGTCCCATTCACATTAGCGGGGTTCACGGGAAAAGAACAGTCTGGCGCGTTCTCCCTTCCGCTATCCATTCGTTTAGGAGCACTCCACATCAAGTGGAAGTGCATACTGATGAAATGGCATGAGGGGGGGTGGGAGAGGTATCCTCGGGTCCGATCTCCTAACAGGGCACGGGATCCTCGTGGACCTCAGGAATCACTGTCTCTGGGGGGCTAAGGGTGGAGACGGCGAGGTAGTGGTAATTCCGGGGGAGGAAGAAACAGGGGTCCTGTGTACCATGAAGCCATCCGGAGGCTACGACCTCGGGCTTATGGTCACGGATGTCCCAACGGACATGCAAACGTACGTGTCAGATAATATGCACGCGTTTGCAACCCACAAGCACGATTGTGGGAGGGTTACCGGGTTTGAGGTCAGCGTAGATGGGGACCCCATGACCCGGCCCCAAAAGCAGTATAACTTCCCAAAGAAGCAGAACCCGACATGGAGACAGCAATGTCCTCCTTGGTGCAGCAGGGCGTGTTGAGGCCGATAGCCACACACGTGAACTCCCCATTATGGCCGGTTAGGAAGCCGGATAATTCGTGGAGAGCCACGGTGGACTACAGAGTCCTTAACAGTAACATTCCCGCCTGCGCGCCCACGGTAGCAGCAGTTGCTGACCTAATAGGGAGTATCCCAGCGTCCGCGACCACGTTCACGGTGCTGGATATCTCGAACGGTTTTTGGTCCATCCCGCTGCGGCGAGAGGACCAGTACAAGTTTGCCTTTACTTTCAAAGGACAACAGTACACATGGAACTGTCTGCCACAGGGTTTCCACAACAGCCCCAGTATTTTCCATCAGTGTATGGCAGGAAGTTTAAAGGAGTTTAGTCAGCCCAATCAGATAGTGCAGTACGTGGATGATTTGCTCCTATTTACGGATTCAAGGGAGGAGCATGGACCACTGCTGGCCGAGTTATTGGAGCTGCTAGCGAGAAAGGGTTTTAAAGTGAACCCTAAGAAAGCACGTATCGGTCAGCAGGAAGTAAAGTTCCTGGGGCTGACCATTCGCGCTGCAGAAAGAGCCATAGATAAGGCTAGGAGGGAGTCGGTGCAAGAGTTACCGATTCCCAACACCATAAGGGGTGTGAGGTCTTTTTTGGGACTGACCGGTTACTGCAGAGATTTTATCGAAGACTATGCGGCCACAGCGGCGCCGCTGCTCCGACTCCTCCATAAGGGAGTGGAGTGGTCTTGGGACGAGGGCTGCCAAACAGCCTTCGAGAAGTTAAAAAGGGATCTGCAGACCGCGCCAGCTTTAGGGTCCATAGATGGGGGGAAGGAGTTTTTCCTGGAGGTAGCTGCCAGCGGGGACAGCTTGAGCGCTGTGCTGCTCCAAGAGCGTCACGGCAAGCTGAGGCCGGTAGTCTATTCGGCCAGGGTGTTAACGGATGTGGAGAGAAGTTTCTCCAATTGCGAGAGGCACCTTTTAGCCACGCATTGGGCTGTGAAAAGATCAGCGATCTTCACAGGGCTCTCTCCCATCACTCTCCTCACCCATCACACACCAACTAAGATGCTGCTAGATGAGAGGATTAAAGATGGGACCGTAAGCAGCGTGCGTGTTGCGCGCTGGACCCTTCTACATTCCCAGATGGATCTTAGAGTTAAAGGTCTTTGCGAGCCCAGGCTTGCGGCCAATTTGGTATACCCCGGTACAGCCCACCGGTGTTCGGTGGAAGGGGTGTGGGAAGTCAACATAGGTCTGCGGGCCGGGATACATTCCACTGGGCGCGAGATTTATGTTGATGGTTCCAGCACAGTATCTGCTGGCGAACGACTCACAGGGTGTGGAGTTTATGACCCTGCGGCAAACCTTGCCCTGGCGATCAAGCTACCCAGCACCATGAGCGCGCAGCAGGCTGAGCTGTCTGCAGTGGTGTACGTCGTTACCCACCCAGAAATTTTCCCAACCCCATACACGATTTGCTCGGACAGTATGTTCACATGCAATTCATGTACGGAATACCTGGCCATTTGGTCCCGCCGTGGATACACCTCCGCGGACGGGCGACCTTTAACGGTGAAGCCCTTGCTGGAAAAGATCCTAGCAGCAGTAGGGGAGGAAGGGGAGATTTTCATCCATAAGGTGAAGGCTCACTCCTCCACAGAGCCCCGTGGGGAGCGCAACCAGCAGGCGGATGCGCTAGCCATGGAAGGTGCCCGCAACGGCATTTTCTGGGACCCCTATGGGCCCAGACCCATGGCAGCGATCCAAGGCAGGGACGGGAATCCCGGGAACACCAGGGTAGCATTGCCCCTAGACCTTAAGACCGTCCAGAACCAGGATCCCGCCCTAAAAGCAGTCCTCAAAACCCTTGCTGAGGGGAAGCAGGTAGAGGGTCCGTACAGTACGGCAACCCTCTCAGTTAAGGAAGGCATGCTGTTCCGCGAAGAGCAGTGAGTTGTGCCGCAGCAGCACAGGAGGGAATTCCTCCAGTTGGCTCACGAGGGTCCAGGGGCAGGGCACCCCGGGCCCGAGGTTACCTGGCAACGGGTAGAGCAAGCGGGATGGTGGCCGGGGCTCAGGGAACAGGTCCGCGAGTTCTGTGCAAGCTGTCTCGTGTGCGCTGCAAACAACCCAGACCCCCAGAAAAGGAAAGTGCCCATGGGGCACGTAAGAAGGGTAGAGGGACCATGGCAGTCGATACAGATCGACTATATAGGGCCCCTGCCCACCACCCAGGGAGGCTATAAATACTGTCTCGTCTTGGTGGATGTTTTTTCCAAATGGGTGGAAGCCTTCCCCTGTCGAACAGCTACGGCACTGGGTACGGCAAAAATCTTGGTCCGGGAGGTGTTCTCGCGGTGGGGACTTCCCCGTTTTGTGGAGTCATACCAAGGGAGTCATTTCACCGGCCAGGTGATGCAGAACACCCTCATGCTTTTGGGCATTGAAGGGAAATGGCACGTAGCGCACAATCCCCAGTCATCCGGGATTGTTGAACGCATGAACCGGACCCTGAAGGAGAAATTGAGGAAAGAGACTATGAACTCGCCCCAAAAATGGGCGGAGGTTCTGCCTTTAGTCCTCATGGGGGTCCGGGCCAGTCAGTCGAAAAGTACGGGGTATTCCCCGCACGAGGTGATGACTGGGAGGATCATGCGAACCCCCACTCATGTGCTAGCGCTGGTGCTCACTGAGGGTCAGCTCCAAGAGATAAGCAGGGACAGGTTCGTCCAGACCCTCTTGGAGCGCCTGAAGCAGGTTTATGAGCAGGCGGCTGGGAACATGGGAAGGCAGCATCAGGGCAATCGCCTGTTGCTGGAACCCCGCAAAACGCGGGAGTGGGAAGTAGGAGACCAGGTCATGGTCAGAAACTACGCCAGAGTAGGGAGTCTGGAACCACTGTATATGGGACCCTACAACATTGTAGATAAGGCGAGTCCCATGGTATACGCCGTAAAGGTACCTCGGCGCACTAAGTGGTTCCACGTAAACCAGTGCAAACTGTACAAGCCAGGTGCACAAGGGCCAACCACAGGGGCAAAACCTGCGAGTGGGGACTCGCAGCCCCAGGTAGGGCCACAGGGCACACAGGCAGGCAAAGCAGCTTGCATCAGGGAAGGGGACATCCTGGAAAATTGTGAGACATTTTTGTGGGGTTGGGAGTCAGATGAGGGAGAGTTCGAGGAGCTCGACGAAGATGAGGATAGTGAAGGTAGTGACGAGGAAGAGCTGGAATCGGAGGACGAAAGGGTCGCCCCCGATTCAGGTATAGGGGGGACAGGGGCTGCAGATAGAGATCCACACAGGGTGGAAACCGAAGCTGCAGGTCCCGAACGCAGGGGGGAGGAGCCAGGGGAGGCGGAGCCAGCCACTGTGGGACCACAGGGCGTGACGGTGGAAGCCTCAGAGCCCGAGCCACCTGCCTTGAACGTCCTGCCCTCGTGGGAGGTAGGGACTGCGAGTGAAGGGCCGCCTGCTGGGCTGAGTAGGGCGGTGCCACAAGCTGCAGGTCCCGAGTTCAGGGAGGCGGAGCCAGGGGAGGCGGAGCCAGCGACTGTGGAGGGACCACAGGTCGCCACGGTGGAAGTCTCGGAACCTGGTCCGTCGGTCCTGGGATTCCTGCCCCCGGTAACTCTCCGTAGGTCAGGTCGGATACCCCAGCCCAGGAAGATATGGTCAAGTCCCCAGACTGTCCCAAGGCGTAGGCTCAAGGTTAAGGCAGCCCAGGAAGAGCCCAGTCCCAGCGCAGCAGCAACAGGCTGCGGCAGATCAAAGGGAGGGGTCAATGCCCTCCCACCATCGGGAAGAGCTCGCGGCAGCCTTTTCAGAATTTAAAGGGGCCGCCCTGGGAACGGGCGGCGCTGTACAGTAATAAGTTTAGGATAAGTTTCTAAGTTTATAGTTCAAGGTTAAGGTTAATAATAAGTTTGTAGTTTTAGATAAGGTTATGAGGTTATAGTTTTAAATCGGTTTAAGTCGGTAGTTATAATTTTGTTTAAGGAAGTAAAATGATGGGAGTTTTAGAGATAGGTTTAGTTAAAGTTTATCCAGCGAACATTGAAGTTTACGTGAGGCGAGGTCAGGCACCCGCTCACCCTTCACAAAAGACAGAGACTCTTGCGAGGCTGGCTACCTCATTCTATCTGATCACAGGAACCAAGGAAGGATGGAATGAATTCTAGTATTGCTCGCGGCAATCGGATGTGGATTGGCCTATCGAGGCCGCACCAAGGATGTCGTGGTGTTTGGATGCTCCGGGGACACGGCCCCCACCGCGGTGGATGGGACCGGAAGACGGGAGGCTGAGGAGACCACCACCTATTTCCACAAGGGAAGGTGGCCAGGATGGCTGGGAACGAACTCAACTGAGTATTCCAGCACATCGGGGTTTGCCTACCAAGAGACTTCTTTACTGTGCCCCAAAGTAAGGATCATCGCACCCAGGATCAGCGTCACCGTCGGCAAATGGATTTGTTTGACTTGTAGTGGGAATGTCCCATTGAGCCGATGGTGGTGGCTGCGAAAGCTGAGCAAAACTATGAGGAACTCTTCGGTCGAGTGGGAACGACTGGGTAATAATACCCATCGGACAATTACGGGGACAAACGGACAAGTGAGAGTCTGTTGGGACAAATGGTGGGAACCGGATGAGGGAATTTATGTATGTATGTGGGGGTCAAAGTACGTTTGCCCCAAAGGCATCTCCATATTTTTCATTAATCAATGGCAGGATAACAGACAGGGGATGAGGTGGGATGCGAGCACCAGGGGGTGCGGGGCCCCATTCTCCCCGATCCCAGTAAATGCCACTGAACTCATTACGCGCCCACGCAAAGCCCCGCCCACGATTCCGGTGGTTCTAGCTAAGGAAGAAGGGTGCCCTAAAACCAGTAAGGGACCCGGGAATGGTTTGGTACTGGTCCCCACAGACCAGATACTATTTCAGGGGGTACATTACGCGGTGGCCTCGGTGATTTTAAATCTCACCGAGGTGCGGTTACCAGAGTGGTGCCCCAAAAAGACGGAACAGTTGTATCAGGTCCTGTTGACCAAGATGTTCAGACAATTTTACGAATTCGATTTCGCGGAAATTGATAAAACAAGTTTGTACACCGCACCACATGAAGTCTTTGATCAGGTGGGGAGGCAAAGAAGGGGTGTTGTGAACGACGCGTTCACTGCTTTCAACACAGGTACATCTGTGGTCAACGCTCTAGACAGCGTGGAGCTGCAGACCCAGATTAATGGCTTAAAAACACAATTAAAAGACATCCTCACAGATGAAAATAAGGTGGTTGGGTCTGGGTTACACGAGGACCAAGCCATGACTCTCCATTTAAAAGAAATAATAGCTGAACTAGAGAAACACGCGAGAACGGTAAATGCCCTGATTAGGGAAGATCGGAATGCATCCGATCAAGCTGCGCAGAACGAGGTGTGCGTGCTTTACGGGGCGTGGTTACTGGGCGAGGGCCGCAGTAATTTGCAGGATTTAAAACAAGGTTTGGTCCCGTCCTGGATAAGTAACAAACACCTGCGGGCGCTCCACCCTTTTCAGAACGCATTAAGCCCGTGCCAGCTCAGGCTAGCTTCAGAAGCATACCCAGTCCCCGTGGACTGCGGACGATCAAACCATACTATCATGGGTATAGTATTATGTATGCCGGTTTTGGGTGACACAGCAAAGCCCGCCCCGGTGTATCGGGTAGAGAACATTGGTGTCATTCAGGGGGGAGCCCACATTCGCTATGCAGCGGTTCCACCCTACGTCATCCGCTGGGAGCAAACGATGACAGGTACAGATCTCTCTGGTTGTCGCGGCAGGGGAGCACACATAATACTGTGTCCCCAGCACTTGAATGCCTTTTTAACACCACAGTGCGGGTTCAGAACGGCTGGCGCCAAGTCCATGAATTGCACCATGGAGGCAATGGCACAAGATCATGTGCCTCCGCAGGTAGCATACATCGGGGGTGGAACATATTGTGTTACCACTGCAGCGCAACACTACCAACATGGAAACCGTAGCCGGTGTCCGGTGAGTGACAGCAGTTTCTGTTTCAAACCCAGGGCGGAAGTTCAAGCAGCACAACAGCGAATTGTCCCAATCCCTGAACCATCCACGGTTCATCTCACCGTAAAAGAGAACTTCACCGACCTGCAGCGATTCGTCGCGCATTTCGGATACCTCATTCCCCCTCTCCCTGAACACCTCACCAAGCTTTTAAAAGCCGTCACGGTGTCACAAAAACATTTTTACACACTAGAGCAGAAAACTGTCGAAATAGGGACAGACATTCTGGACATAGTAATTCCACCATGGTGGAATCTGTTCACCAACATTGAAGTGCCTTCCTGGATTAGAATAGCCACATTTTAGTTGTATGCCAAGTGTTCATTGTGGTATACTTATTGGTCGTACATTGTAAGAGAGGCAAACGCCTCACCAAGAACGAAAACACGGGAGAGTGGCAAGAACGTTACGTGCGCGTGCACGATGAAAAGCACTGTATAATCAGAAAATGGTGTCACTCTCGTTTGCCACGTGCGCCTCGGAAGTGTTGTAATCGATCGTGATTTTTCAGAAACTGTAATTACGTTTGGAACTCGACATGTTTAAGAGTTGGTTTTGATTATTTTGGTGATGGTGTTGTTGTTGAAGATGATTGTTTGGTTTTGTTTTGTTTTTCCTTTCCCTAAATAAAAAATGTGAATATACAGGTGATACGAGAGGCATCGGCCTGGTTACGCCTGGAAGGAAAACAAGTGGTGTAAGTTTAAAGGCAAATAATGCCTGCGGTGTTATAAGAATGTAATTTTCCTGGGAAATAAGGACGATGCAAAGACCCTAGATAGTTTAAGTTATGGGGATTAATTTTCTGGATCTGGAGAAATTGAGATAATATTGCTCACCACAATATTTTTGATACGATAAGCGGAGTTATTCGCATCAACAGGAGGGACTGTAGAATTCGCAATATATCGCGATTTTATAAATAAGGAGAAAACACATAGTTTCGTTCAAACAGCTTTATTTCAGCAGAATGCTGTCAGGTTTTCAAAGTGGACACAAGCAGCCTGTAAAATGGCCGCCACGCCTCGTGGCAGAACATTCTAGACATTTCGATAAGCAGACAAGATGGCATTCCAATAAACATTTGTAAAAGATCGATGAAGACTCAGCACATTTAAGATAATACACGAGACATCATGGGTTTGCAGTATACACATAAATACTGAAATCGGTCTCCCAGGTGCGAATAAGGGCTATTGTACCAAGTGATCAAGAACCCATCCAAAGACATTAATATGCAAAATCCCCACGACTCTACGATGAGAGAGCCGTTAGCGGGTAGTTACAGAAAACATTTGGAAGCCCCAAAACCCCTCCAGGGAGAATACCGACCGGTTACACAATGGGAAAAATATTAACAGGTACTCAGACAGTTATGAGTATCCCCGAAACCCATAAAACGGAGATCACCCTATACAAGAAATTTGAGCGCCAAACCCTAACAAAAGAAAAGACATTAAGGTTGGGCGGGAAAAGAAGAGTTTTTGCACTATAACTGTAAGCTACAACCGTCCATCTTTCGCTTAGTCTCCTGCCTCTTGCCGCTTGCCTCGTGTCTCTGCCTCTTGCAGCTTTAAAGACTGTTGAACTTTACGATCCGCCAGGATCTGCCTCGTGGCTTGCCGCGAAGATCTGTGTGGAACTGGGCTGTGAAGCCTTGGAACGGGCACACCATCCCGAGAAGTCGGTAAACGGTGTTGGAACCGAAGGCCCGAGATGAGATGAGATGAGATGAGATGAGATGAGAAGAGAAGAAGACGACCATACGTATCGCCACGGTCAGTAAGCCCCGACCGCGCCTGTAGGTCGAAGAGACACTTTTCCTTGCCCAGGAAGACTATTCTTCGAATTTTATCGCATCCCTGCGAGGGCACAGGAAGACTCTTTTTTGAGTAGAGTCGGAACTCCGAGGACAACACAGATCTTCATGACAGCAGATGGTCCAGCCTGCTAGCCGGAGCAGAAACGAGTAAACAAGTGGGGTACAGAGACCCCTGATCAACACGTGGGTGATCAGGTGCTGCGGTGAAAAACATCCGATCAGAGTTTTCGGAATTCTCCGAGTTATCACGAGTGGTGAGCATGAGTCTCGATCCTACAAATCTAGTTTAGAGCAGGTATTGATAGGGGAGGGTTTAAGTTTTAAGGATAACTGTAATGTGTGCCCCCATTTACGATGTGTCGTTCGTTCCTCGTTTCCCTGAAATTAGTTACATAACTGCGTGTAAGATTGTACTGTCATTAATCTGTGCTTATGACATGTATTTCGTAATCTTGAATAATATGCAATAAAGATTTTCCATTTCGTACCATTCAACCGGGTCTACCTGAGTTTTCTCTTCATTACTGCTCTCGCATCTAAGTCCAGTGTCAGAACCGTAAGGGCGAGTGGGTCGAACCACTCACAGGTGTCTAGTGCTCCCAGACTGGCTGGAGACCAGAACAGGCAACAAGGCCTAACCTCGCACTAGCACCCAGGCTGAGCACAGAGCCACACGGGTCAAAACCCTTACACTACGCTGGTATACTGGCCACAGCCTGTCGGCGAAAACCTTCGGGGGTTCTCCCTCCATCTGCACTCTCTGTCCCAATCTAACGAACGGACCTTCATCGTCCGCTCCCAACACTTCCAGGACCTCGTCCCTCAATTCCCCATAGGTATTATCTCCCCTTTTGCTCGCGTCTGAGAGACACTGTAGGACCGAGCTGTCTCATGAGAACAGCAGCATTTTTGCCTTTTCTCCATCGTCGCAGCTGTTAATGGCTGCGGTCTGCTCTACCTCCCTGAAGTGTACGGAAGGGTCGTCTGACTCAGACAGCTTCCGTACATGACTGATCATAGCCCTCAGCTGGTGTGCATTGTGTGGCAACACAAGCTGGCTGAGGAGATTCCCCTCTGCCCCATTGGCTCCCTCCGGGCCCCTTTTGATACCTGTAAGCAGGCACAACGGTCTCGGCTTCACTACTACTTCAGGGGGCTATACTACCTCGGGGACCTCTTCCTCTACTTCTACTACTTCCTCCCTTACCCAGGTTGCCGAATAGCTGGGTGGCGCGGAGGGCACAGTGGCAAATGCCTCCTCTGCTTTGTTTGGTAGGGATTTTTGGAATTCCCCACCCACCGGCGGCTGGTGTGCTGACGGGCTGATAAGGCACACCATGCCGTGCGCTTTACTCAGGGCCTCTTTAAGATTCCCTATCTCTCTTTGGCAGACGCTGTGATCGGCCCCCTCATGTTTATCCTCGAGGGCCATCTTATATGCCGCACTAACCCCCTTTAAGCTCTCTTCCTGGGCTTTTATTTGAGCAGCTAGGCGGGCACATCGTTCCCTTATTCTGCCCTCATTTAATTTTGCCTCAGTGACCTGGCACTCGAGGTAATCTATTTTCGCCTCATGGTGGTTGGCGACTAACTGGCGTTCCTGATGCAACGCATTTAAGGACGCGATGAGCTGCTGCCCCCCCGCGACCTTTTCCTCCATCTCCACCACCAAACCCGTGATCTGAGCTGCCTGCGCTACGATGACCTGGTCCGAAAGCTGGACTTGCCTTTTAAAACACATCAGCCAGACCGCTTTCTCTACCGATTTTCTGTGTTCTTTACTGCCTGACCACCTGATGGCTGCGTCTAGCGGACGCTTATCCACCAGCAGGTCACTTATCCATCTCTTAGTCAAATTAACTTTTCCAAAAACATAATCTGCTATTCTCTCTTCCATAACATTTTGCCCATTCATACCAGGGTCTAACACATTATGTTCTCGCTGCCAGTGTCGCTTCGTGGTCGCCATTTCCTGTAAGGGGTTCGCGTGGCTCTGTGCTTAGCCTGGGTGCTAGTGCGGGATTAGGCCTTGTTGCCTGTTCTGGTCTCCAGCCAGCCTGGTAGCACTAGACACCTGTGAGTGTGAGTGGTTCGACCCACTCGCCCTTACGGTTCTGACACTGGACTTAGGTGCGAGAGCAGTAATGCAGAGAAAAACTCAGATAGACCCGGTTGAATAGTACGAAATGGAAAATCTTTATTGCATATTGTTCAAGATTATGAAATACATGTCATAAGCACAGATTAATGACAGTACAAGCTTACATACATTTAGGAAACTAGGTTTAGGGAAATGAGGAGCGCACGACACATCGTAAAAGGGGACACACATTATAATTATCCTTAAAACAAAAACCCTCCCCTATCAATACCTGTCCTAATCTAGATCTGTAGGATCGAGACTCATGCTCACCACTCGTGATAACTCGGAGAATTCCGAAACGCTGCTCGGATGTTTTCGCCACAGCACCTGACTATTCACATGTTGATCAGGGGTCTCTGTACCCCACTTGTTAACTCGCTTTGCTCCGGCTAGCAGGCTGGACCGTCTGCTGTCATGAAGATCTGTGTTGACCTCGGAACTCTGATAAAACTCAAAGAAGAGTCTTCCTGTGCCCGACACCAGTTAGCCGGTAGAATTCAAAGAAGAGTCTTTCTGGACCGACACCAGTTGGCGGTAGAATTCGTGTGGTAACCTGTAAATGGTCTTTATAGTTCGGGCGCGGTCGGGGTTTACTGACCGCGGCAGCACGTGCAGTCGTCTTCTTCTTCTTCTTGTCTTGTTTCATCTCGTCGGGCCTTCGGGTCCCTACACCGTCTACCGACCCTCGGGATGGTGTACCCGCTTACCGGCCTTCGCAGCCCAGCTCTTCACAGATCTTCGCGGCAAGCCACGAGGTTGACTCCCGGAAGATCAGCGGACCAAGAGCTCGGTGGGCCGCAAACGAGAGCCAGGGGTCGAATCAAGAGAAAGATGGACGTTTGTTTACTACAGTTATAGTACTGTAATTCTTTATCTCCCGCCCAATCTTAATATTCATCTTTTGTCATGTTTTGGCGCTCAAACTTCTTGTATGGGGTGGTACTTGTCGTTAATGGGTTTTGGTGATACTTGTAACTGTCTGAGTACCCGTTAATATTTCTCCCCTTGTGGAACCGGCTAGGAGTCTCCCTGGAGGGGTTTTGGGGGCCTCCGAATTCTTGCTGTGAGTACCCGCGAACGGCTCTCTCATCGTAGAGCCGTGGGGAATTTGCGTATCAATGTCTTTGGATGGGCCCCTTGATTGCCCAGTACAATAGCTCTCATTTGTGCATGGAAAACCCAATTCCAGCACTTATATTCCTTGCTTGGGTGTTAAAATGCAAAACGATCTCATCTTGTCTTATCTCAATATGCTGAGTCCTGTCCGATCTTGCTGAAATGTTTATTGAAACGCCATCTTGTCTGCCTACTGAAAGTCTAGAACCTTCTGCCACGAGGTGTGGCGGCCATTTTACAGGCTGCTTGTGTCCGTTTTGAAACCTGACAGCATTTTGCTGAAATAAAGCCGTTTTACGAAACTGTATGTCTCTTTCTCATTATTTTTAAATCGCGATAATTTGCGAATTCTACAAGGAGGACATGAGGCCAGACAGAGCAGCTCCAGCTGTTACAGGAGAGAGGAACAGGAGGACAAAGAGGGCAAGGTAGCATTCTTCCCCCCAGCGGGTAAAGGATATCCCTCCTGCTCTGGACCTCCTCCACCAGGACCTCCAGTGCGGCATCCGAGAACCTGTGCGCCCTCTCCTTTGGTTCCTGAGCCATCCTGCACAATGCTTCTGTGTGCCAGCCAAAAGCACACCACACCTTCAGTGAAAGTGGGTGCGAGGAGCCCACATATACTGGTCCACGAAAACTGCGTCTAATCAACACTTGAGTACTAAACCTGCGGGGCCCAGAAATTCGTCTCGGGCGGTGGCGCAAAGTGGGCGGTATTGGATCGGCCGGCCATTACACGCAGCTTCTGATATTCAGTACCATTGGCTGCAATAGACCTGAATATCAGGCGCTGCGTAGAATGGGCGGCGAATCTGATACCATCCATTTTGTGCCACGCCCGAGACAAATTTCCAGGTCCTGGTGTCTGTTTAGCTCCTCCAGGCAAGTTCAAACTATGGTAATCAGCAATTTGGACCAAAATTGCATGCTAAATCCAGACTTTCAAGCAGGCGCGCCTTATTAGCACTGCACTCATTTAGCACCTGTTTTCACCCTTTGGCCAAAATAACCCCTCCAACCCTCCAAGCCTAGCTATGAACTCATATGTTATAAAATAGTTAATGGAAGAAAGGCAGAAACCGTTACAATAAACAATCTTTATTCTTGTCCATGAGCAATGCCACAGGAAATAAATAGTTAGCAGTACTGAAGGTACATTATTAGTGTGAGTGTAATCCTGAGAGATGAGCTGTTCTTTCTGAACTTCTAACTTTGGGAGGGGGAGAGTCAATGATGCTCTATACAACAAAGAACTACCTCACATACAAGGAAGTATTTTTAGAATTAACAAGTAATCTAATAAAGGGCATTTCTTGCATCTTTAGCATCTGTCCCAAAAATATGTTGCAAATGTGAGTGGTCTTTGTATGTCTGCTGCCATCTTTGATTCTTATACACAACCATCTGTTGTTATGGGCCGTGCTGTCAGGTACATAGATGGTCATGTGAAGTGTTGGTTAATATTCTATGAGTGTGACAGAAAAAAAGAAAGCTACTTCAATCTTCTACTGATGCGTCACAAAAGGCATGCAAGACAACTCATGTAGTTGACTGAATATATTCAGATATGGAGATGATATTAATGTCATTCTGTTTTTTTTCATTTTGTTCAATCCTTTGAATAGTGGCCGTTACTAACGTTTGAAGCCAGCCACTGACTTTGTTATTTCCTAACTGCTAGGCATATTGTTTATGATTTGCAATAAGACTTTATTGAAATGTTTTGTAAATTGAAAATCATTGTGGGGTGAAATTCGACTAGGTGCAAAAGGGGTGATAGTGAATCGGCAGCCTGCTTTACACCCCACCCAATTTTCTTTTCCATCAAAGCCAATGGAAAAGAAAATTGGGGAGAGTGTAAAATGTGCTGCCGAGTCACCATTGCTCTTCTGCCCAAAATGAATTTCATGCCAATTGTCTTTTGCCTGGTATTATACAGGAAAATTCATCAATGGGCCTCTGTGCGCCACTACACAAAAATGGCAGCACTCTGCAGGCAGCCAGCAGTTATTCCAGCGCGCCTGGTGAAGTGACACGCCCAGCGCATCACGTGTTGCGTGCCGGAGACGACACTAAAATATTTAAATGAGCTGACTTGGCATTAGTATACCACTGGAGAGGTGGCTGGTGTTCAGTGCACTGACATCCCACTGTACCAGGACCACATTACCGGGGCCCCAGTGCAAAGGACAAACAAGTCTTCAGACATCTGTGGCTGTCTCAACTTATTTTCTGGTGATTTTGTTTTTAATGTCTGTGATTATTACCAGTTTGGTTCTGACCAGTTTTCTCAGTCTGAATGCATTTGAATCTAATGTTTCTTCCAGAATTTTTCAAAGTTGATTTGTTTCTTTTTTTTTTGCTGTGACCATCTTAAATAATTATACAAACATTTTATTCCTTGCATTCTGTTCCCATAAATGGTTCTCCATTTCACTTACCCCCACAGGGCAGCTCTTATTTTTGTTTCCATAGTCCATCCGGGGAACCTGCTTACATTGTGCCCCATGTTTTCAATTAGCCAAATCCTTTAAAAAAAATACATTTTCTCCCACTCCTAATTTTGCAGAAAGGCAATGCGGTAGATCTGAACTTCCACCACCGGGCGGAAAACTGGCAGTAACGGATCGGTGCGGGGATACAAATGTTCCAGTGATTCGTGGACCTGGACAGTAGTCAGCAATATTCCCCTTAATTTTTGTTATGGGGCGCTGCCTCTTTAAGGGCCTGCGCAGCCCAGTCACGGTTTCATGCATGCGCGAACTTTAACATTGAAAAAGCTGGACCCGTCCCGTGCAGAGAGCTGCGTGGCCATGCAGCTGAAAGGGAGCGTTGTTAGCCAACCAAAGAAAGTCATACCACCCTATATGTTACTCAATCAAAGTTACCTTCAATGACTTAACATTGCACACAGCATTAAAACAGTTTAGACAAGCATAAAAACAGCATCACCCAAAACATGGAGTTCTGGGAAACTTGGGCACGGATTTGGGAAGGCGACAACACGTTCAAGGACTTTGGAGAGCAAAGGGAGTTTGGAGATGGGGCGGTAGTTCGCAAGGACAGAGGGGTCAAAGTTTGTTTTTTTGAGGAGAGGGGTGATGACGGCAGATTTGATAGGGAGGAGTCAGTACCTGAGGAGAGAGAACTGTTAACAATATCAGCTAACATGGGGGCCAGGAAGGGAAGCAGGATGGTCAGCAGTTTGGTGGGAATAGGGTCAAAGAAGCAGGAGGTGGGTCTTATGGGCAAGATGAGCCCAGGGAGAGCCACAGAGCATAAGTGAGTAGGGGCAGGTGGAGGCAGTACAGGAGGTGCAAGAAATACCTGGCCAGAGGGTCCCCTCTCATCAGTCCACAGGGAATATATCCTGATCTCTGGGGCTAATTGCTTAAAGAAGCAAGAGATTGATAGAATCATTGCGAGACTTGCCAAGGAACTTTCAGTACATGACAACTAGTGTGGAGGATCGCACAATCTGCATATGTGGGGGGATTCATGCACAGCATTGAAACTCTGCCGTCTGTCTTGGATTACAGGGACGCGTGCAATGCAGACCCTCGGGGCAGAGACTGTAAGGCCATTCTTCACATCTCATGAATGCTCGTGCAGGTCTTGAGTTGCTGTGCCACCTCCTTTTTGGACAGGTTAGTTGAATGAACAGAGCCATCAATTGTGACTCAACAATGTCATTGCTGAATTGGGATCTGTTCACTCACAGATAAGCAGACACAGTAACGGGAGCAGAACCAGGCCTGAGCTAGCAATGACTGATGTTGCCATCTCTCCCACATGTTAATGCCATTCAAGCCTGACTTCACATACTAAAAAGTAGGCAGGGCCAGTCTGCCCCCTGTACCAAGTGCAGGACCATCTAAACAGTCATAAACAAAGAGGCTGAGAGCCACCCCACTCTCAGAAAGACACTCAGCTATCGGCCACCTCACAGGCTCCAGTCATAGGGATTTCGCTGAAATGCAGCAGCAGATTAGATAGTCTAGTACAACCACACAGACCATTAGGAAAAGCAAGCACCACAATAGCGGGCACTAGATTCAGAAACATTTTGGCAAATAAAAATAAAATACTGGCAAGCGTGTGCACAGTTTCTGTTGTGTAGCTGGTGAGAGACATGTACATTGAAGAGGAGTGATCAGCCAGGCAGATAAGTAGGGTGGCAGTTCAATGTTTATTGTGATTTATTGCTGGGTACTGTAAAATAAAATGGTGAATGTTGAGATTGATTAACCCGAACAGGAACTTTAATTACAAGGCACAAGGTGACTGTTTAGTTCGGAGATAAGGTAGAGGGCGTAATGGCTTACCGTTCATGCCCAGATACAGAAAACTTTCGTTTATCCGGCATCGACGGGACCGGCGTGGTGCCGGTTTATCGAAAGTACCGGATAACGGAGAGTTATATCTACCGAGGCTATTTTTAACAAAGAGACTCCAGGCAGCACGGGAGAATCAACTCCTGCTACTGCAGTGTTTCGGACTTCCGACAGCGCCAGGAGGCCGAGTAGTGGCACTTTTGAAAAGTACCCCTACTGACTAAATCGGCGTTCGCGGACTCGGACTCGGACTCGGGATCGGCAACATTGCCGGTTATTTGAGAGGAGTTTTCGGAGCACTCGGCGTTCGCGGAGACTCGACTGCGACTCGGCAACATTGCCGGTTATTTGAGAGGAGTTTTCGGAGGATGATTTTTGCCGGTTAAGCGAGAATTCCGGATATTTGGGTGCCGGATAAACAAAAGTTTCCTGTACTATCAAGTTGCCTGGCTCACCAGAACCATCTTGCACTAACTTGCATCATGGTCCAGACTGCACCGGCTATGCAAACCAATCCATTTTTTGGGACATTAAATCCAGTACTGAGAGAATAGACTAAACTGAGAGAACGGAAAAGAGGACGCCAGGCAACGGAATCATGTACTAACAATTTTATTAACATTTAATGCTGACATGATTAACATTGGCTTATTATGTAAGGTACTTAAACAAAGGTCGTTAACTGACAGAATTGTACAGCTGATACTTTAACATCTTTAAGTATAACTTTAAATATCAGGTCTACCTCTGTACACTAACAGAGTGTAGTCGATGTCAAAGGTGAAACATTTACTCTTATCAAGGGTCAGACTTTGGTTATACATACTCTGGTGGAAAATCAATGGCAAATTACCAAATAGCAACATTACTGTTCTGTGCACTTCTGGTGAATAGGAGTCCCGATTTTAACTCGGAGCGGGAATCGGGTGGTTCAGGCGAACACCAAACCCTATATCTTCGGCAGTGTGAGACCGAGGAGATTTTAACTCCTGGGCCCCATCTACATTCCCCTTGTCAGTAGCCTGCCCAAAAATGATCCCCGGCACTCAGTTAAATCACAGTGAGGGGCTTTCGGAAAGGTCTCGTGATTGGGAAAAGGGAGGGGGGAATCCCAGAGCAGGCAAGGCCTAGACCTTCATTGCAGGGTCCGGTGGAGCACTGATCTCTTTGGATTCTGGCTCCTCTTCCTGCTAGGCTCACCTGGCAGGAAAGCCTCTGCTCAGGCCACCAGTTAAAATTGCAGTCGGGGACTGATGACATTGGACTGATTTCTGCTTGGGGTGGGGGGGCGGGGGGTGGTGGTGGGGCAAGGGTTAAAATCAAGCCTAGCTGAACCTGGTAGGTCTCAGACTGCTGGCATAAAGCTGCTTCTAAAGTATGTGTATTCTCCTGATTTGCTGAGAAGAGCAGCTATATGATGGGAACGCCATCATCTCCAAGTTCTCCTTCAAGTTATACATCATTCTGACTTAGACATGTATCAGCATTCCTTCATTGCAGCTAGGTCAAAATACTGGAATTCCCTACATAACACTATTGTGAGAGTACTATCAGTATAACGACTTCAGCAGTTCAGTTAGGCCCACCAGCTTCTCAGAGCAACTAGGGATGGGCAATAAATGTTGCTTGACCAGCACTGTCCACATCCCAAGTACAAATTAAAAAGGCAAGAACACCACCAACTGAGCAATGATCACTTGTCATTTATATTTCAGCTAAATATAAAATAACCTGTTGGGTATTGGAAACTATAGATTTGAAAGAAATGTGTTTGTTTTGAGATTCAATTAGTTATTGGTTGTTCATGCAAATCTGGAACCAAGAAACAAAGCGTTAGGCCGCTCAGGCTCCTATTCCTCCACCCTGCCACCTGCCCCCCCAGCATTATGCCCAAGACAGAAAACCTAAGCACTCCTGGGCCTGGGCAGGAACATGGACAGTACAGCACAATCTCAGGTGTGCTGCTCCTGCCAAGTACAAGGGTTGCAGGATGCTAGGCAAATTAGCTCTTTTACTAAGAGGTCCTAACTAAATGGAAATTGAAAGGCGCTGGGGGACAAACCCTTTCTCCGCACCTTCACTTTAAGATAATGTCCCAGAATTTGCAGTCAGCGGCGAAGTGAAGGCTGGCCCCGAAGTATGCTCCGCACAAGGATCTCGCGATCTCTGTGTCGAGAACTTCGGATGTTCAATTCAAATCATCGGAGTATAGTGGGGATCCCCTTGTGCAAGCCGCTGTGACGTCAGCAAGCTATCTAAGTAGCCAATCAAAACGCAGAATTCTCACAGACAGTGAACAAGGAAGCGGGTAAGCTCTTAAAATTCGAAGGGGGAAATTGGGTCGTGCCCCCTTTGGGGCTCTAACTTCGCCGAAGAGCTACTTTTAGCGCTCCAAAAAAGTTAGCGCCCTGGCGCCGGAAATTGATTGGTAGCGCCCCAAGCAGGAGGCAGGGCGCTACTGGAAGCGCTCTCCCTCCCTCTTGGGGTGCTACCATTCAATATCACGGCTCTATGTGCAACAGGCTCCTCCCCTGATTAAAGGGGAGGGGCCTAGCGCAGCGCGCACCAGGGCCCTGCTGGAGCACCGGGGAGCAGGGTGCCGGCAAAAGAGCCCGGCATTCAAGAGGAGCGATCGCAGCCGGCTCCCCGCAGGAGGAGGCAAAAGGGGGCAGGTGCTGGCAGGCGGCCCAAAAAAAAAGGCCGCGTGGCACCTGCCCTTTAATTATCACCGCCCCAGCCGCAAACACAGCACCCTGACCCTATAGGACATAGCGTCTGGCGATAGGTCAGGGGGCGCGAGCGAAGTTTGCAGCCAGGGCATGAGCGGGGTGCAAGCGGGACACTGCGCATGGTGATGACGTCATCGCCGGAAGCGCAGCGCCACGGGGCGCTACCGGCTACCACCGCCGCTAACCTCCCGCTGAATTTCACGGGAGGCGTTAGCGGTGCCGCACAGGGGCACCAACGAGAGGTGCAAATCAACCCAATTTTTCCCCCTAACTTTTAAAAATGTTAGAGAGTAGAGAGCAAAACAAAGATTGGGTCTCTCATACGGAGAAAAGGTAAACCTGAAATAAAGATGAGCAAACTGTAAAAGAAATGGAATTTTTTTTGAAGTTTCTTAAAAATTTTTATTTTTATTTAAGTGGACAAATTTCATTCTGCACAAAATTAAAATTAGTTTTTCAAGCCCTTAACCTTTGTTTAGCAGTGAATACGCTGTTAAAACCCCAGTTACATTAAATTCCTTTGGGTCTAACTTTTAGTGGGGAATTTAACAGCATAATTACTGTGGAAGAGCCGAAGTTTTCGTCACTTTCCCTGATTTGGGTGATTACACAGATTGCCGGCTCTGTGGGGTGGGGGCACAGCACAGCCTGTGGAGGAGCAGAGAATGACAGACCCCAACTTCAGCTTTTCCGCATTGTAGAATTCGCAATATATCGCGATTTTATTAATAAGGAGAAAAACACAGAGTTTCGTTCAAACAGCTTTTATTTCAGCAGAATGCTGTCAGGTTTTCAAAGTGGACACAAGCAGCCTGTAAAATGGCCGCCACACCTCGTGGCAGAACATTCTAGACTTTTCAACAGGCAGACAAGATGGCGTTCCAATAAACATTTGTGCAAGATCGATTAAGACTCAGCACATTGAAGATAATACACGAGACATCATGGGTTTACAGTATACACATAAATACTGAAATCGGTCTCCCAGGTACGAATAAAAGCTATTGTACCAAGTAATCAAGAACCCATCCAAAGACATTAATATGTAGAATCCCAACGACTCTACGATGAGAGAGCCGTTAGCGGGTAGTTACAGAAAACACTTGGAAGCCCCAAAACCCCTCCGGGGAGAACACCGACCGATTAAACAATGGGAGAAATATTAACAGGTACTCAGACATTTACGAGTAGCCCCGAAACCCATTAAAACGAAGATCACCCTATACAAGACATTTGAGCGCCAAACCCTAACAAAAGAAAAGACATTAAGGTTGGGCGGGAAACGGAAGATTTTGCACTATAATTGCAAGCTCCAAACTGTCCATCTTTCTCTTGACTCTTGGCTCTTATTCGGTTGACTCTTATCCTCGTGGCTGCTCCTGTGCTCTTGACTCGCCGTCTTGTTCCTGCTTGCCTCGTGTCTCTTTTCAAAAGACTGTTGAACTTTACGATCCGCTCGAATCTACCTCGTGTCGTGTCGCGAAGACCTGTGTAGAACTGGGCTCTGAAGCCTTGAAGCGGGCGCACCATCCCGATAAGTCGGTAAACGGTGTTGGAACCGAAGGCCCGAGATGAGATGAGATGAGATGAGATGAGATGAGATGAGATGAAAAGAGAAGAAGACCATACTTATCGCCACGGTCAGTAAGCTCCGACCGCGCCTGTAGGTCGAATAGACATTTTCCTTGCCAGGAAGACTTCTTCGAGTTTTACAGAACTGACAGGAAGACTATTTTTCGAATTTTATCGAACCGGTGTGAGGGCACAGGAAGACTCTTTTTTGAGTAGTGTCGGAACTCCGAGGACAACACAGATCTTCATGACAGCAGACGTTCCAGCCTGCTAGCCGGAGCAGAAACGAGTAAACAAGTGGGGCCAGGAGACCCCCTGATCGACACGTGGGCGCTGCGGTGAAAAACATCCGATCAGAGTTTTCGGAATTCTCCGAGTTATCACGAGTGGTGAGCATGAGTCTCGAATCCTACGAATCTAGCTTAGGACAGATATTGATAGGGGAGGGTTTTAAGTATTAAGGATAATTGTAATGTGTGCCCCCATTTACGATGTGTCGTTCGTTCCTCGTTTCCCTGAAATTAGTTACATAACTGCGTGTAAGATTGTACTGTCATTAATCTGTGCTTATGACATGTATTTCGTAATCTTAAGTACTATGCAATAAAGATTTTCCATTTCGTACCATTCAACCGAGTCTACCTGAGTTTCATCTCCATTACTGCTCTCGCATCTAAGTCCAGTGTCTAGAACCGTAAGGGCGAGTGGGTCGAACCACTCACAGGTGTGTCTAGTGCTCCCAGACTGGCTGGAGACCAGAACAGGCAACAAGGCCTAAACCCGGCTTCAGTTCATCCGGGACTGGATACCAGGCAAGCAGCGTGACAAATCAGAGATAGTGAGGTCGAGCTGGGTGTCATTAGCATACATGTGGAACCTAACGTGTTTTCGAATGATGTCACTGAGGGGCTGCATGTAGAGAGAAATAGGAGGGTCCAAGGATAGATGGGGGACTCCAGAGGTAATGGTGCAGGAGTGGGAACAGAAGCCATTGCAGGTGAATCTCTGGCTACGATTAGATAGATAAGTTTGGACCTAGGCAAAGGCAGTCCCACCCAGTTGGATGACAGAGGAGAAGCGTTGGAGAAGGATGGAGTGGTCAACTGTGTCAAAGGCTGCAGACAGGTTGAGGAGGATGAGAAAGGCTAGTTTACCACAGTCAGTCACATAGAATGTCACTTGTGACTTTGATAAAGGCCGTTTCAGTCCTATGGCGATGGCAGAAACCTGATTGGAGAAAATCAAACATGGAGTTGTGGGAAAGATGGGCATGGCTTTGGGAGGCGACAACATGTTCAAGGACTTTGGAGATGAAAGGGAGGTCAGAGATGGGGCGGTAGTTTACAAGGACAGAGGGTCAAGGGTGGGTTATTTAAGGGGGTCGAGTGATGATGGCAGATTTGAAGGGGAGGGGACAGTACCTGAGGTGACAGAATGGTTAACAATATTAGCTAACACGGGGGTCAGGAAGGGAAGTTGGGTGGTTTGCAGTTTGGTGGGAATAGGGTCGAGGGAACAGGAGTTGGGTCTCATGGACAAGATGTGCACGGAGGTCATGAGGGGAGATAGGAGATCAACTTGAGAAAAATGCGAGTTCAGGGCTAGGGCAAGGGGGAACCTTATGGGAAATTTGGCCCGGTGGGCTAGGGGAAGGGAGTGAAGTGGCAGAGGCACCTGAACAGATTATCTCAATTTTAGTGACAAAGGAGTCGATGAGCTTCTTGCACTTGTCGTTGGAGATGAGGGTGGAGGAGGCAGGGGAGGTTTGTAGTGGAGAAAAGAAGCTGGGGGTTATAATTGCATTTCAAGATGATCCTGGAATAGTGAACAGTTTTGGCAGAGGAGAGCAGGACCTGATAGTGCATTATGTGGTCCAGCCAGATCTGGTGATAAATGGCTAAACCAGTTGTCCACCATAATGTTCAATTCTGCATCCCTTGGACTTAAGGAAGTGGAGATGAGGGCCGTACCAGGGGAGTGACTAGTATGAGAGAGAGTGATGCTTTTTAGGGGACAAGGGAATCAAAGGTAGAGGTGAGGGTGTGATTGAGCAGATCGGTAGCTGTAGAAATGCCCTGGTGAATGGATGGCCAAAGGCTAGACAGTTGGGAATGCGAAAGTGCCATTGTAAGTGACTTGGGGGAGAGTCTTTTCCAGGGGCGGACACAGAAGGAAGTGAATATGGAAGAGGAAGGAGGATGTAAGTGGAGAGGGATACAAAGAAGTGGTCAGAGATGGCCTTATCTGTGATTGACATGATTGGGCTATTGAGGCCACATCCATTTAAAATCAAGCAGTTAAAACAGTATTTTAGTCCAACCCAGTCCTGAAATCAAAACAGCCCAAACATTTTACTAAGATCATCACAACAGAGAGGTCTAATTAAGTAGCTGGATTGAATGGGTGGTGCCCTGGCCCAACAGCTATCAAGTCCACCACAATTTCAATCATTTGAATATGCAAACTGTTTACAGCTGTCAGCCAGTCTATAATGGAAATGATAGACATATGAAGGTCCCTCAGGGAAGCAATCAATGTAGTAAGACTGGCCTGCTCTGCTGTTAGTCAACCATGTGGAAATATATATAGGTGGATACAAGCATGGAGAAAAAGGGTTTTAATTTATCTTAATATTACCTTGGATTGTACAGTGACTAACAAGTTCAGTTGGTTCCCAGAGGACTATGTACATAAAAGTGGTGATGTTTATTGTTACTGGTGGTGCAGTGGAGGGGACTAACTGTCCCTGCAGGTCATTGTGGGCCAAACAGACAACATTTTCCATTCGCATCCCTGGTGAGCCGAGCCTTTTCATGCACCATCCATCAGGTCCAGATAACTGATTCTGCTGTGGTAGACTTGTTGCCAAGAGTAACTTACTCTGTGAGTAGTTCATCTCCTTTGCCCGCTGCACTGTCAGGCTGTCATCTTGATAAGAAAACACAGCACAAGCTGTGATCCATGCTGAAAGATGGAAGCCCTGCTATACATTCTGTTGAGTGCTATGGTGAAACTCAAATTCTCCATTGTTTTCTTCCACCTCCACCCCCATCTCTCCCTTTCTGTAATCAAAACCCACATCCATATTTGACCACCTAATGCCTATTTAAGCTGGTCTCCCTTAACCCACTCTTCATACACTTCAACCTGTAAAATGCTGCAATCTTCATCCACAGTCACATTAAGTCCCACACTCCCCATGCCCCAGTGTGCGAATTTCAAAATTCTCATTCTTGTTTCAAATCTCTCCATGATCTCTCGCATCTCATCTTAGTGATCTCCTCTTTCCTTACATCCCTCCACACACGCTTCGCTCTTCTGATCCTAGACCTCGCACTCCTCCATTGATGGTTGCTCATTCAGCCAATATGCTCCTGTCTTCAGGAATTCCATACCTAGTCCCTCTGTCTTGCCACTTCCCTCTCTGCTGTCAAAAACTTCCTCTTGGGTTCCCCATCCTAGTCTCTCCATTCCCGATGCTCAGTGCCCAACTTCCTTCTTATTGTAAAAGCACTTGGAAGGGTCTTATTGGTCTCAAGTAGTACTATATTAATGGAAGTTGTCACTTGGTCTTCAACAAAGCCATTTTTTAATGGATTATTATCACGAGCACATTTAGGCTGGGAACAAGAATCAGGGTCATGGTAATGGACAAAAGTTTAGCTCTTAAAAATAATCTAGAGGAAAATATACTGCAGTATAGGAGAGATCTTAGACAATTTGAAAATATCAGTAGCTTTATGTTCAGTAACTTGATTGAGTTGATGTCAACTCAAAACCACTCATCTATGGAATCAGACAGAAAATATATCCCAGAGGCTGAGGCTTTTTCCTCAAATTCAACTTCAGTCACAGGGGATGTCCATGTCAATGTTCTCTCCACTAGCTCTGTTACCAGTGGTAATACACAAGAGGAACTATCAGAAGGAACTGAGCAGGCAGTGAGGACTTCATGGTTATTGTGAAATCAAATCACTGAAATAATACAAATAAGGCACATTGCACACATGCTATGTAAATACACATTATTGGATGGTGTATTTCAAGTAGTGTTTTCATTATTTTATGGCATTAATATTTTTATTTGAATAAACAGAAGTACAAGCCAGTCTTGTTTGTAAGCACAGTAAGAAGAATTGTCATTTAAAATAAAAGATATAAGCACCAGATCTGATTAGTCTTCTTCGACAGAAATCCAAGGTGACTTTGTTTATTTACATGGGAGGTCCACACATATTTGGACTGGCCTGAATGTCGATCAGAACCAGCAGGAGAAATTAATATGCAAACCCATGTAAAGGAAAAAAAAACTCCAGAATTTAAGTGGAAAGTCCAATAATAAAATGTGAGAATAGCCACAGGTTTGGGCAATTTAATTGGTTAAGGTGATCGAATGCTGGTCCCATTGTTCAGCAAGGTCTCAGAAGCCAGTCTTCAGCCAATTCAATTCACTCCACATGATATCAAGAAATGGCTGAGCGCACTGGACACTGGATGCTGTGGGCCCCGACAACATCCCAGCTATCATGCTGAAGACTTGAGCTCCAGAACTAGCCGTGCCTCTGGCCAAGCTGTTCCAGTACAGCTACAACACTGGCATCTATCCGACAATGTGGAAAACTGCCCAGGTATGTCCTGTCCACAAAAAGCAGGACAAATCCAATCAGGCCAATTACCGCCCCATCAGTTTACTCTCAATCATCAGCAAAGAGATGGAAGATGTCATCGACAGTGCTACCAAGCGGCACTTACTCACCAATAACCTGCTCACTGAAGCCCAGTTTGGGTTCCAACAAGACCACTCGGCTCCAGACCTCATTACAGCCTTGGTCCAAACATAGACAAAGGAGCTGAATTCCAGAGGTGAGGTGAGAGTGAATGCCCTAGACATCAAGGCAGCATTTGACTGAGTGTGGCATCAAGGAGCCCTAGTAAAACTGAAGTCAATGGGAATCGGGGGGGGGGGGGGGGGGCGGGGGGGGTTGGGGGGGAACTCTCCACTGGCTGGAGTCATACCTAGCACAAAGGAAATGGTTGCGGTGATTGAAGGTCAATCATCACAGCCCCAGGACATCGCTGCAGGAGTTCCTCAGGGAAGTGTCCTAGGCCCAATCATCTTCAGCTGCTTCATCAACGACCTTCCCTCCAACATAAGGTCAGAAATGGGGATGTTCGCTGATGACTGCACAGTGTTCAGTGCCATTCACAACTCCTCAGATAATGAAGCAGTCCATGCCCGCATGCAACAAGACCTGGATGACGTTCAGGCTTGGGCTGATAAGTGACAGGTAACATTCGCGCCAGGCAATGACTATCTCCAACAAGCGAGAGTCTAACCACCGCCCATGACATTCAACGGCATTACCATCACCGAACCTTCAACATCCTGGGGGCCACCATTGACCAGAAACATAACTTGTTGCCACAAAAATACTGTGGCAACAAGAGCAGGTCAGAGGCTAGGTATTCTGTGGCGAGTGTCTCACCTCCTGACTCCCCAAAGCCTTTCCACCATCTACAAGGCACAAGTAAGGAGTGTGATGGAATACCCTCCACTTGCCTGAATGAGTGCAGCTCCAACAACACTCAAGAAGCTCGATACCATTCAGGACAAAGCAGCCCGCTTCATTGGCACCCCGTCCACCACCTTAAACATTCACTCCCTCCACCACCGGCGTACCATGGCTGCAGTGTGTACCATCTAGAAGATGCACTGCAGCAACTCGCCAAGGCGTCTTCGGCAGCATCTCCCAAACCCGCGACCTCTTCCACCTAGAAGGACAAGGGCAGCAGGCCCATGGGAACACCACCACCTCCAAGTTCCCCTCCAAGTCACACACCAACCTGACTTAGAAGTATATCGCCGATCCTTCATCGTCGCTGGGTCAAAATCCTAGAACTCCCTCCCTAACAGCACTGTGGGAGTACCTTCACCACACGGACTGCAGTGGTTCAAGAAGGTGGCTCACCACCACCTTCTCAAGGGCAATTAGGGATGGGCAATAAATGCTGGTCTTGCCAGCGACGCCCACATCCCATAAACTAATTAAAAAAACAATCTGCTATATGTGTTCTGCAGGACCGCTTAGACCAGAGAGTGGAGTCAAGCAACTTAAATTTCATATCCACCCTCTCCCAATAGCAATCCCTATACTGGCCCAGAATTTGCTAGAATGGGGAATCTCGCGGCATGCCCCGTGAGTTGGATTTTTTTCCTCACCCTTCAGCTCGAACATTTTTCGCGCCGCAAATTTCTGGGAGTGCGAGTAGATAACGGGGGCATCTGGAAGCTTGCTGAACGATGGGACCAACAGCCTATCTCCTTACCCAATTAAATTTAAAGATAGAGAAAGAAACAGATGAATGACAGAGAAGGAAAGAGGGTGAATTAGAGTCAAGTTAGATGCAGAAGGAGAAATTAAAAGAGGGAAAGAAAGATTGGATTAATTGAGAAAAAAGAGACAGCAAAAGAAAGTAAATTAAATTTTAAATTTAAAACACCTCTGGAAACTATTTACTACCAGCAGGAGTGAGACTCCACAGTTTCAATTGTTCTGTTCTGGGCCTCTGAGGTTGAGATGCATTGCAAGACCATGAATCTCATCATTAAAAGGGTCCTTACATCGTTAAATACAAGCATTTACTTTCTGCGTAAATTCATATTTACAGCGCAAATCCAACAATTTCTTAGAACTCAAATGAGGTTGACGGTGAGCGCCGGTTTTTGCGAGGTTAATGGTGGAGCGACGCAAATCGGCCAGCAATTCGCTGCGATTCGCAACTCATGCCGTATTTCTTTCTCGCCACAAACTGCTGGGTTTTTTATGCACTAATAATGACAAGCACCGTGAACTCGCCTTTACTTTCCCAGCAAATTCTGGGCCTTTGTTTCATTTCTCAAAGGTTCTAGGCATAGTAGGTTGAGCATTAATTGCTTGCAGAAGTAAAGGGCTGAGCGGGGCAATTTGCCTACGCTCAATAGGGATATTCTGAATATTGCCAATGTATTTTTTTGGAATAGAATCCCATCTTAAATGAAACAGGAAATACCATCAAGTATTGGTACACTCTGGGTCAACAATGATGCAGTCAATAGCACTCAGCACTCTTCAAAAATGAGCTGTGGCACAAAATTGGTAACTAAATGCTGCCGCTGTACTGGTTTGAATGTATTGAAATGTTCTCATGCAGTGTATCAGTCACCTCCTGTAATTGTTGATAGTTGATTGATGAATCCCTGTATAATCACCATAAAAAATAACAGCAGAAAGGTCTAGTGACAGTGACTTTCCCAGCTACAGGCAAAACAATTACTACAACAGAACAATTCTAAGTCTGACTACAGCCTGTGACGTTGTCCTGCAAGAACCCATTCACTGAAGTGCAATTGCCTCAGACACTAATACAATAGCAAAATACTGCGGATGCTGGAAATCTGAAATAACAACAGAAAAAGCTGGAAATACTCAGCAGGCCAGGCAGCATCCGTGGAGAGAGAAACAGAGTTAACGTTTCAGGTCTGGGACCCTTCATCAGAACTGGAAAAAGCTGGAGATGTAACAGATATTAAGCAGGTGCAGAGACAGGGCGGGGTTTAGGAGGGGAGGAAGGAGTTGAAAGAACATACTATGCTTATGTAAGAGGCATGAAAGATAAAATATTACAAATGGGAATGGCAAAATCATACAGCATGAAAAATGGGGGCAGGGATTATTGTCTGAAATTGTTGAACTCGATGTTAAGTCCGGAAGGCTGCAAAGTGCCTAATCGAAAGATGAGGTGCTGTTCCTCGAGCTTACGTTGAGTTTCATTGGAACAATATAATAGGCCGAGGACAGAGAGATCAGAGTGGGAGTGAAGCGGAGAATTAAAGTGACAGGTGACCGGAAGCTCAGGGTCACCCTTACGGACTGAACGAAGGTGTTCCGCAAAGCGGTCACCCAATCTGCGTTTGGTCTCCCCAATGTAGAGGAGACCGCATCGTGAGCAGCGAATACAGTATATTAAATTGCAAGAAGTACAAGTAAATCGCTGTTTCACCTGGAAGGGGTGTTTGGGGCCCTGGACAGTGGGAAGGGAGGAGGTAAAAGGGCATGTGTTGCATCTCCTGCGCTTGCACGGGAATGTGCCAGGCGAAGGAGAAGGGCTGTTAGGGGTGATTGAGGAGTGGACCAGGGTGTCGCAGAGGGAGCGGTCCCTACGGAATGCTGAAAGGGGAGGTGAGGGGAAGATGTGTTTGGTGGTGGGATCACGTTGGAGGTGGCGGAAATGGTGGCAGATTATCTGTTGACTGTGGAGGCTGGTGGGATGAAAGGTGAGGACAAGGGGAACCCTATCGTGGTTCCGGGAGGGAGGGGCAGGGATGAGGGCAGAAGTGCGGGAGATAGAACGGACACGGTCAAGGGCCGTGTCAACCACAGTAGAGAGGAATCCTCGGTTGAGGAAAAAGGAAGACATGTCGGAAGCACTGGTATGGAAGGTGGCATCGTCAGAACAGACGCAGCGGAGACGGAGAAACTGGGAGAATGGAATAGAGTCCTTACAGGAAGCGGGGTGGGAGGAAGTGTAGTCCAGGTAGCTGTGGGAGTCAGTGGGCTTGTAGTGGATGTTTGTCGAAAGCCGATCACCAGAAATGGAGACGGAGAAGTCAAGGAAGGGAAGAGTCGGAGATGGACCATGTGAAGGTGAGGGAAGGGTGGAAATTGTAGGTAAAGTGAATGAACTTATCTAGTTCAGGTCGAGAGCAGGAAACGGCACCGATACAGTCATCGATGTACCGGAAAAAGAGGTGAGGGAGGGGACCTGAGTAGGACTGGAACAAAGAATGTTCCACATATCCCATGAACAGGCAGGCATAGCTAGGGCCCATGCGGGTTCCCATAGCAACACCTTTAATTTGGAGGAAGTGACTGGAGTCAAAGGACAAGTTGTTTAATGTGAGAACAAGTTCAGCCAGGTGGAGGAGGGTGGTGGTGGATGGGGACTGGTTGGGCCTCTGTTCAAGGAAGAAACGGAGCGCCCTCAGGCCGTCCTGGTGGGGGATGGAGGTGTAGAGGGATTGGACGTCCATTGTGAAAAGGAGACGGTTGGGGCCAGGAAACTGGAAACTGTTAAAGTGATGGAGGGCGTCGGAAGAGTCGCGAATGTAGGTGGGAAGAGACTGGACAAGGGGAGAAAAAATAGAGTCGAGATAGGAAGAGATATGTTCCGTGGGGCAAGAACAGGCTGAAACGATGGGTCTACCAGGGCAGTCCTGTTTGTGGATCTTGGGAAGGAGGTAGAAGCGGGCTGTGCGAGGTTGGGGGACTATGAGGTTGGCGGCCATGGAGGGAAGATCTCCAGAGGAGATGAGGTCAGTGACAGTCTTGGAAACAATGGCCTGATGTTTGCTAGTGGGGTCATGGTCCAGGCGGAGGTAGGAGGAGGTGTCGGAGATTTGGCGTTCAACTTCCGCACGGTAGAGGTCGGTTCGCCAAACAACAACAGCACCACCCTTATCAGCAGGTTTAATAATAATGTTAGGTTTGGATCGGAGAGAACGGAGTGCTGCAAGTTCAGAGGGAGGTAGGTTGGAATGAGAGAGGGGAGCAGAGAAATTGAGATGGCCGATGTCACGTCGGCAGTTAGCAATGAAAAGATCTAGAGAGAGTAAAAGGCCAGACGGAGGGGTCTGTAGAGTTTCGCAATTATCGCGATTCAAATAATATGAGAGAAGCAGGTTCAATTGATCATTTTTATTAAACGAAATGCTGCCCTGACAATAAAGGACACAGAAGCCTGTAAAATGGTCGCCGCGCATCGTGGCAGAAGCTTCCAGAGACACAGTGGGCAGACAAGATGGCGTCAAATATACATTCAGTATGAGATCGGATCATACTCGGTACACATTGTAAAGACAGGATGCAACCCATTTGCATTTTGGACAATAGCAATGATATAAGTGCTGGAATTGTTTCCTACGCACAGTAAGGATCATTGAACTGGGCCATCGAGAACCCATCCAGACACATCAATACACAAATACCCCCCCGGCTCAACAATGAGAGAGACATTGGCGGGTGATTAAGCCAGTATTCGGGGGGCCCCAAAACCAGTCGAGGAGACGATTCATACACATCCTGGCTGGCTCAACAATGGAGAAGGTATTAACGGATAGTTGGCCAGTTTCAGGTGTTACCGAAACCCGTTAAGAAGATAATCGCCCCATGCTGGGAGTTTTGGGCGCCAAAATCACACAAAGAATAAACGTTTAGATTTGAGCGGGAGATAAGGCGGACAAGGCAGTATAACTATAGAGAACAAATGTCCATCGCTCGCTGGCTTCCTGGGCTCTTCCGTGACTCTCTCTCTCTCGGGCTGGACCCTCTCAGGCTCGCTTGGCCCTTGACTCTTCGCCGTGCTGGTCGGTTATTCAAGTGTTGGGTGGAGCTCAATCGGAACGAGCCACCTCGACAGGGCAAGTAACAGGGTACACCATCCCGAACGTCGGTAAACGGTGTTCGGACCCAGAGGCCCGAGTATCCAGAAGAAAGACGAGAAGAAAGACGAGAAGAAATTCCACGTGCCGCCGTGGTCAGTAAACCCCGACCGCGCCCGAAGTTATAACGACAGAATCCATCTTTGAATTCTACAGACCAGTACATGAACCGTTTTCTTTGAACTACTTCACGATCCGGTCTGAATCCATCGACCACTTCATGACATCAAGGAATCTGGCTTACCTTTCGCGGCAGCGAGAGTAAACAAGTGGGGTGCAGAAGCCTTTACAACCACGTGACAGTCAGGCGCTGCAGCAAAACGAGCTGAGTGCCTCACTTTAAATTTCCGAAGTGAACCGAGTGGTGAGCATGTTTTCCGATCCTACAAATCCAGATGTAGTTTAGGTTTATTAAAGGAGGGTGGTTTTTCTTAGGTTAATGTACAATGTGTTCCCCCTTTTACGATGTGCCGTGTGTTCCCCATTTCCATAGACCAAGTTTTATGAACATGTGTATACTTGTACTCTCTTTGATCTGTGCCTATGACATGTATTTCATGATTTTGGACGCAATGCAATAAAGATATTCATTTCGTGCTATTCGACCGGGTCTATTTGAGTCTTTTCTCTGCATTACTGCTCCTTGCATCTAAGTCCAGGTGTCAGAACTGTAAGGGCGAGTGGGTTGAACCACTCACAGGTGCTTATTGCAAAAGTCTGGCCGGAGACCAGTGCAAGCAATAGTATAGGCAACGAAGGCCTCACCTCGCACCAGTACCGTGACCCCTTACAGGTCCAAGTAGAACGAGAATTCTGAAAGCGGGAGAAAGGGTCAGCTGTGCGGGGGAAAGACTCCTGACCAAAGAAGTGAACACGGAGACGAAGGCGACAGGAAAAAGAGCTCAGCATCGTGCCGAGCTCGAAATTCATTGAGGCTGGGGGTGTAAGGGGATGAAGCTCAGGCCTTTGCTGAGGACTAATCGTTCGGGGTCAGAGAGGGGAAGGTCAGAGGGGATAGTGAAAACACGGCAGGGGGTGAGATTGGGTGAAGGGGGGTCAGAAGAAAGTGAAGGGGAAGAAGGTTCCGGAGGGGCGTTGGTGTCCAAGCGCTGATGAAGCTTGTGATCCTTGACATCAGAAAGGAAGAAAAAAAGTTTTTTGTTGAAGCGTCGGATGAGTCGAAGGATGAAATGAAACTGTAGACCCGGACAGCTCTGAGATAGAGTGCGTCGGTGCTGCTGAAGAGAGAGGTCGAGAGTGTTCATGTGGCGCCGCATAGCGTTGAGCGTGGATCTCAAGATGCGGCAAGAGCAGTAGTTCGAGGAACGATGAATATCGAGGAGATATTTGTAATCCTGGGTGGATCGAAACATGAAGGGTGGAAGTTCAATTGGAATCCACGTGGAATAACTCGGAACCGGAGACAGTTACTGAGGAAAGTAATGTAGCTGTGAAACCGAGTCTTGGCAGATACCTGATCAAACACGAGAAGGGAAACTGAAAGCAATGAAGATGAACAAGGTTGAAGAGACAAGCGGAAATCCCATCGGAGAGAAGAGCAGAACTTCTTCAAGGTGGGCATTCCTAGAAGAGAGGTGGCAGTGAACCAAACACTAATACAATAGCAAAATACTGCGGATGCTAGAAATCTGAAATAACAACAGAAAAAGCTGGAAATACTCAGCAGGCCAGGCAGCATCCGTGGAGAGAGAAACAGAGTCATCTTATCTTTCTGCCTCTTACATAAGCACAGTATGTTCTTTCAACTCCTTCCTCCCCTCCTAAACCCCCCCCTGTCTCTGCACCTGCTTAATATCTGTTACATCTCCAGCTTTTTCCAGTTCTGATGAAGGGTCCCAGACCTGAAACGTTAACTCTGTTTCTCTCTCCACGGATGCTGCCTGGCCTGCTGAGTATTTCCAGCTTTTTCTGTTGCCTCAGACACTGCTGTTCTTTCAAAGCCAAAAAATATGTCCTTTACAAGTCTAAGATTTGAGCTGAGCAAATGGTTCAGATCCATTCCTTCTACTGTAATCTATTTGCTGCCAAAACAAAGATTCCATCCCAATGACCTTTCTGAATAGTCCAAGAACCTGCTGGAGGCAGAAACACTGTAAAACTTTACTTCTAAGGTCATATTTCTGGCTTATTTTGGGCTGAAGTGTACCTCTATCATTACTGAGGGAGAAAAAATATCAGTTTTCTACCTGAATACTAAGGCCGCATCCTAACTCCCTGAACTAATGTGAAAAAGTGACTCTTTAACATTACTTTTGGTTTCACCAATTCTCCCAATTCCTGCTCAATGTTCAATTTCTTGTTTTCCTCCTACTGACAGACATTCTTGGGCCTTGGACGAAACCTTGGGCCTTCCCTGCTCCAGGCTTCCCTCCTCCAACCATGATGCTCTCCTGACCCTTCCTCTAAGGACTTACCTGACTTCCAGGGGCAGTTCCTCTGGGTCCCCGGTGGTGGCCTCATGAGGCCCCAAATCCCGTTGATGCCCGTCGACCAGCTAGCGCTTCCCGCCATCGGGCAGGTGACTGACAGAAGATGAGGCCTGACAGTTAAAATCCATGCCTAATGCTGCGGAGGGTCGGATGGTTTCCCATCTGCCCAGGCCTCTACCTGCACGACCCCTTCTGGGAGTTAAAATCAGGGCTTAAATTGTTCACTAAATAGCTTTTTGCTGAACTGCTATAGTGCACCCTTCCTCTTTACCCCAAAACCAGATGCACACTTTCCATTTTAGGCACAGTTAAAGATAATACTGCTACAAATCTGGAACAAGATCCCAGAAAGTTGCTCTACCATCTCAGTCTTGCAACTCCACAGAGTGGTTGTGGGATACACATGTGGGGAGTGATGCCACAATTATACCTAATTCGAAAAAAAGTGAGGCTCAGGCCTCTTTGGAAATGAAGATTGCTGAAGAGTGCAAGGAAGAATTAGATTCGCTTCAGCATGATGTAATATCTGGTCACTTTCACAGTTAAAGTGGCCACAAACAACTAAGGTGGCCACTAACAACAATTGAGAGAACTACATTTCAGTAAAATAAATATAAAGCCCCCAGGCTGACAGCCAATAGAGATTTTGGAAAGCAAGAAGCTGAGATCTGTGGGAAACAATAACTGGAGGGGTTGAAAAAAATCAATTTGGACATGTTAAGCTTCAACAAGTGTAAGGGGTGAGACCTGTGGCTCTGTGCTTAGCCTGGGTGCTAGTGCGAGGTTAGGCCTTGTTGCCTGTTCTGGTCTCCAGCCAGCCTGGTAACACTAGACACCTGTGAGTGGTTCGACCCACTCGCCCTTACAGTTCTGACACTGGACTTAGGTGCGAGAGCAATAATGCAGAGAAAACTCAGGTAGACCCGGTGAATAGTGCGAAATGGAAAATCTTTATTGCATATTATTCAAGATTACGAAATACATGTCATGAGCACAGATTAATGACAGTACAATCTTACACGCAGTTATGTAACTAATTTTAGGGAAACGAGGAGCGCACGACACATCGTAAAAGGGGGCACACATTACAATTATCCTTAAAACTCAAACCCTCCCCTATCAATACCTGTCCTAAACTAGATTTGTAGGATCGAGACTCATGCTCACCACTCGTGATAACTCGGAGAATTCCGAAACTCTGCTCGGATGTTTTTCCTGCAGCACCTGACCACCCACGTGTTGATCAGGGGTCTCTGTACCCCACTTGTTTACTCGTTTCTGCTCCGGCTAGCAGGCTGGACCGTCTGCTGTCATGAAGATCTGTGTTGTCCTCGGAGTTCTGACACGACTCAAAAAATAGTCTTCCTGTGCCCTCACCAGTTTGTAAAACTCAAAGAATGGTCTTCCTGGGCAAGGAAGTGTTTATTCGACTTACAGGCGCGGTCGGGGCTTACTGACCGTGGCGATACGTATTGTCGTCTTCTTCTCTTCTCATCTCATCTCATCTCATCTCATCTCATCTCATCTCGGGCCTTCGGTTCCAACACCGTTTACCGACTTCTCGGGATGGTGTGCCCGCTTCAAGGCTTCACAGCCCAGTTCTTCACAGATCTTCGCGGCAAGCCACGAGGTTGATCCTGGCGGATCAGAAAGTTCAATAGTCTTCCAGCAAGTCAAACAGCAAGAGGCAGAGGCACGAGGCAAGCGGCAAGGAGTCAGGCGGCAAGAGCAAGAGTCAAGAGGCAAGAGCAAGAGTCAAGAGGCAAGAGACAGATGGACGGTTGTACCTTACAGTTATAGTGCTGTAATTCCTCTTTTCCCGCCCAATCTTAATGTCTTTCTTTTGTCAGGGTTTTGGCGCTCAAACTTCTTATATAGGGTGATCTGCGTTTTTAATGGGTTTCGGTGATACTTGTAACTGTCTGAGTACCCGTTAATACTTCTCCCATTGTGGAACCGGTCAGTATTCTCCCTGGAGGGGTTTTGGGGCTTCCAAATGTTTTCTGTAACTACCCGCAAACGGCTCTCTCATCGTAGAGTCGTGGGGATTTTGCATATTAATGTCTTTGGATGGGTTCTTGATCGCTCGGTACAATAGACCTTATTCGCACCTGGGAGACCGATTCCAGTATTTATGTGTAAAATGCAAACCCATTATGTCTTGTCAATTATCTCAAATGTGCTGAGTCCTGTACGATCTTGCACAAATGTTTATTGGAACGCCATCTTGTCTGCTCATTGAAAGTCTGGAACGTTCTGCCACGAGGCGTGGCGGCCATTTTACAGGCTGTTTGTGTCCACTTTGAAAAACCTGACAGCATTCTGCTGAAATAAAGCTGTTTGTACGAAACTATATGTCTCCTTCTTATTTTATAAAATCGTGATAATTTTGCGAATTCTACAGTCCCTCCTGTTGATGCGAATAACTCCGCTTATCGTATCAAAAATATTGTGGTGAGCAATATTATCTCGATTCTCCACATCTAGAAATTCCCATAACTTAAAACTATCTAGGGTCTCTGTGTCGTCCTTATTTCCCAAGAAAAACTACATTCTTATAACACCGCAGGCAGCATTTGCCTTAAACTTACACCACTTGTTTTTCCTTCCAGGTGTAACCAGGCCGATGCCTCTCGCACCACCTGCATATGCATATTTTTTATTCAAGGAAAAAGAAAACAACAAAAAAAAAAAAACAATCATATTCAACAACACCAAACAAAAATAATCAAAACCAACTCTTAAACATGTAGAGTTCCAAACTTAATTACAGTTTCTGAGAAAAAAATCACGATCGATTACAACACTTCCGAGGCGCACGTGGAAGACGGGAGTGACGCCATTTTGTCTGTTTACACGGTGCTTTCATCGTGCACGCGCACGTAACGTTCTCGCCACTCTCCCGTGTTTTCGTTCTTGGTGAGACGTTTGCCTCTCTTACAATGCACGACCAATAAGTATATCACAATAAACACTTGGCATACAACTAAAATGTGGGAGGCTATTCTAATCCAGGAAGGCACTTCAATGTTGGTGAACAGATTCCACCACGGTGGGATTACTATGTCCAGAATTTCTGTCCCTATCTCGACAGTCTTTTGTTCTAGGGTGTAAAAATGATTTTGCGATACCGCGACGGCTTTCAAAAGCTTGGTGAGGTGTTCAGGGAGAGGGGGAATGAGGTATCCGAAATGCGCGACGAATCGCTGCAGGTCGGTGAAGTTCTCTTTTACGGTAAGATGAACCGTGGATGGTTCAGGGATTGGGACAATTCGCTGTTGTGCTACTTGAACTTCCGCCCTGGGTTTGAAACAGAAACTGCTGTCACTCACCGGACACCAGCTACGGTTTCCATGTTGGTAGTGTTGCGCTGCAGTGGTAACACAATATGTTCCACCCCCGATGTATGCTACCTGCGGAGGCACATGATCTTGTGCCATTGCCTCCATGGTGCAATTCATGGGCTTGGCACCAGCCGTTCTGAACCCGCACTGTGGTGTTAAAAAGGCATTCAAGTGCTGGGGACACAGTATTATGTGTGCTCCCCGGCCACGACAACCAGAGAGATCTGTACCTGTCATCGTTTGCTCCCAGCGGATGACGTAAGGTGGAACCGCTGCATAGCGAATGTGGGCTCCCCCCTGAATGACACCAATGTTCTCTACCCGATACACCGGGGCGGGCTTTGTTGTGTCGCCCAAAACCAGCATACGTAATACTATACCCATGATAGTATGGTTTGATCGTCCGCAGTCCACGGGGACTGGGTATGCTTCTGAAGCTAGTCTGAGCTGGCACGGGTTTAATGCGTTCTGAAAAGGGTGGAGCGCCTGCAGGTGTTTGTTACTTATCCAGGACGGGACCAAACCTTGTTTTAAATCCTCCAAATTACTGCGGCCCTCGCCCAGTAACCACGCCCCGTAAAGCACGCACACCTCATTCTGCGCAGCCTGATCGGACGCATTCCGATCTTCCCTAATCAGGGCATTTACCGTACGCGCATGTTTCTCTAGTTCAGCTATTATTTCTTTTAAATGGAGAGTCATGGCCTGGTCCTCATGTAACCCAGACTCAACCACCTTATTTTCATCTGTGAGAATGCTTTTTAATTGCGTTTTTAAGCCATTAATCTGGGTCTGCAGCTCCACGCTGTCTAGAGCGTTGACCACAGATATACCTGTATTGAAAGCAGTGAACACGTCGTTCACAACACCCCTTCTTTGTCTCCCCACCTGATCCAAAACTTCATGTGGTGCGGTGTACAAACTTGTTTTATCAATTTCCGCGAAATCGAACTCATAAAATTGTCTAAACATCTTGGTCAACAGGACCTGATATAACTGTTCCGTCTTTTTGGGGCACCACTCTGGTAACCGCACCTCGGTGAGATTTAAAATCACCGAGGCCACCGCGTAATGTACCCCCTGAAATAGTATCTGGTCTGTGGGGACCAGTACCAAACCATTCCCGGGTCCCTTACTGGTTTTAGGGCACCCTTCTTCCTTAGCTAGAACCACCGGAATCATGGGCGGGGCTTTGCGTGGGCGCGTAATGAGTTCAGTGGCATTTACCGGGATCGGGGAGTATGGGGCTCCGCAACCCCTGGTGTTCGCATCCCACCTCATCCCCTGTCCGTTATCCTGCCATTGATTGATGAAAAATATGGAGATGCCTTTGGGGCAAACGTACTTTGACCCCCACATACATACATAAATTCCCTCATCCGGTTCCCACCATTTGTTCCAACAGACTCTCACTTGTCCGTTTGTCCCCGTAATTGTCCGATGGGTATTATTACCCAGTCGCTCCCACTCGACCGAAGAGTTCCTCATATTTTTGCTCAGCTTTCGTAGCCACCACCATCGGCTCAATGGGACATTCCCATTACAAGTCAAACAAATTCGTTTGCCGACGGTGACGCTGACTCTGGGTGCGATGATCCTTACTTTGGGGCACATTAAAGAAGTCTCTTTGTAGGCAAAACCCAATGTACTGGAATACTCAGTTGAATTCGTTCCCAGCCATCCTGGCCACCTTCCCTTGTGGAAACAGGTGGTGGTCTCCTCGGCCTCTCGCCTTCCGGTCCCATCCACCGCGATGGGGGCCGTGTCCCCGGAGCATCCAAACACCACGACATCCTTGGTGTGGCCTCGATAGGCCAATCCACATCCGATTGCCGCGAGCAATGCTAGAATTCGTTCCATCCTTCCTTGGTTCCTGTGATCAGATAGAATGAGGTACTGTAGAATTCGCAATATATCGCGATTTTATTAATAAGGAGAAAACACAGAGTTTCGTTCAAACAGCTTTTATTTCAGCAGAATGCTGACAGGTTTAAAGTGGACACAAGCAGCCTGTAAAATGGCCGCCGCACCTCGTGACAGAACATTCTAGACTTTTCAACAGGCAGACAAGATGGCGTTCCAATAAACATTTGTGCAAGATCGATTAAGATTCAGCACAGTGAAGATAATACACGAGACATTATGGGTTTGCAGTATACACATAAATACTGAAATCGGTCTCCCAGGTACAAAGGAAAGCCATTGTACCGAGTAATCAAGGGCCCATCCAAAAGACATTAATATGTAAAATCTCAACGACTCTACGATGAGAGAGCCGTTAGCAGGTAGTTATACAGGACACTTGGAAGCCCCAAAACCCCTCCAGGGAGAACACCGACCGATTTAACAATGGGAGAAATATTAACAGGTACTCAGACATTTACGAGTAGCCCCGAAACCCATTAAGCACGGAGATCACCCATACAAGACATTTGAGCGCCAGACCCTAAACAAAAGAATGGACATTATAGTTGGGCGGGAAACGGAAGATTTTGCACTATAATTGCAGGCTCCAAACCGTCCATCTTTCTCTTATCCGATCGACTCTTATCATCGTGGCTGCTCCTGTGCTCTTGTTTTCGTAACCTCGTGGCTGCTCCTGTGTACTCGTAGTTGGGCTCGCTCCTGCTTGCCTGTTGCCTCTTTTGAAAAGGACTGTTGAACTTTCTGATCCGTTTGGATCTACCTCGTGTCGCGTAACGAAGACCTATATTGGTAACCGGTATCGGAACCAAAAGGCCCGAGAAGAGATGAGATGAGATGAGATGGGAAGAGACGAAGACCATACTTATCGCCACGGTCAGTAAGCCCCGACCGCGCCTGTAGGTCGAATTGACATTTTCCTTGCCAGGAAGACTTCTTCGAAAGAACGGACACCGGAAAATTCTTTTCTTCAGTATTGACTGGAATGTGAAAACCACCAATACAGATCTTCATCACAGCAGACGTTCCAGCCTGCTAGCCGGAGCAGCAGAAGCAAGTAAACAAGTGGGACCAGGAGATCTCCTGACCGACACGTGGGTGCTGCGGTGAAAAACATCCGATCAGCTATTCGGAATTTCTCCGAGTTATCACGAGTGGTGAGCATGAGTCTCGAGATCCTACGAATCTAGTTTAGGATAGATATTGATAGGGGAGGGTTTAAGGATTAAGGATATTTGTAATGTGTGCCCCTATTTACTATGTGCCGGTCGTTCCTCGTTTCCCTAAGATCGACTATATAACTGTTTGTAAGATTGTACTGTCATTAATCTGTGCTTATGACATGTATTTCATAATCTTAAGTATCATGCAATAAAGATTTTCCATTTCGTACCATTCAAACCGAGTCTACATGAGTTTCATCTCCATTACTGCTCTCGCATCTAAGTCCAGTGTCTAGAACCGTAAGGGCGAGTGATTCGAACCACTCACAGGTGTGTCTAGTGTTCCCAGACTGGCTGGAGACCAGAACAGGCAACAAGGCCTAGACCCGCACTGACATACAGGCTGCACAGAGCCGCGTGAATCTCACAGGCTGCGAGACACGCAGGGTCAGAATCCCTTACAGAAAATGGCGACCGCGGCAGGACACTGGCAGCGAGAGGGTAGTGTGTTAGACTTTGGAATCACTGTACGAAATGTTATGCAGGAAAAGATAGCAGATTATGTGTTTGGAAAGGTTAATCTAACTAAGAAATGGATAAGTGAATTGTTAGCGGATAAAAGCCCGCTAGAGGCAGCCGAAAGGTGGACAGATAGTAAAGAACATAGAAAGACACTTGAGAAAGCAGTCTGGCTTATGTGTTACAAAAGGCAGGTTCAGATTTCAAATCAGACCATTACAGCGCTAGTAGCTCGAATCAGTCATTTAGAGGGAGAAATGGATGAGAAGGTTTCTGGAGGGGAGGTGCTCATTAAGAATTTAAATGAGTTGCACCAAGAAAGCCAGGAAGTCTCCAGTCACCTTAAAACAAGGATAGATTATCTCGAGTGCCAGGTCACTGAGGCGAAGTTGAATGAGAGCAGGTTAAAGGAAAGATGTAACCGCCAAGCTGCCCAGATAAGAACTCAAGAAGAGAGCTTAACGGGGGTTAGGGCGGCATATAAGTTGGCCCTTGAGGATAAGTTTCAGGGAGCCGATCATAGCGCCTGCCAAAAGGAGATAGAGCACCTCAAAAAGGCCGTGAACAATGCGAACGGCATGGTGTGCCTGATCAGTCCGTCAGCACACCAGCCGCTAGTAAGTGAGAAGTTTAAGAAATCCCCACCAAGTAAAGCAGAAGAAGTAGTAGCCACTGCGCCCTCCGCGCCACCCAGCTATTCGGAAACCTGGGTTAGGGAGGAAGCAATGGAAGAAACGAAAGAGCCCATTGAAAAGGAAGTAGGAAAGGGACCGTTGTATCCAGTGACGGGCATTAAAAGGGGCCCAAGCAGAAACGGTGGGGAAGAACCGGGGGATCTCCTCGGACAGCTGGTGTTGCCTCACAGTTCACATCAGCTGAGAGCTATGATAAATCACGTACGGAAGCTGACCGAATCAGACGACCCTTCCGTACATTTCAGAGAAGTTGAGCAAGCCGCAGCCATTAACGGCTGCGACGATGGGGAAACAGCAAAAATGCTGCTGTTCTCACTAGACAGCTCGGTTCTTCAGTGTCTCTCAGGCGAGAGCAAGAGGGGAACCAAGAGTTATGAGGAATTAAAGAATGAGGTCCTGGAAGTGTTGGGGGCGAACGATGAAGGTCCGTTTGCTAGAGTGGGACAGACAGTGCAGATGGAGGGAGAACCCCCGAAGGTTTTTGCCGACAGGTTGTGGCCAGTATATGAGCGCAGCTGTCTAGGTGCGCCCGAGCGCGAAGATGTGGAAGGTTTAGCTTTAACTCATTGGCTTAGGTGCATAATAGCCAACAGTTTACCAGCCGTCAGAGAGCAGGCAAAAGCATGGTTTGATCCCAATGACCCCAACATTACGGAAGAGTCGGTCTTGAATCGACTCACGTTAGGATATCGCAATATAAGGGGTATGGCAACACGTCCCCTTAAGGGAAGAGTACATGAGGTACGACCCGCAGCCCCGTATCAAAGAGAGTGGCATCAGGAGGGTAATCGCGCCCCACAGGCAGGTAATGCTTGTTACGGGTGTGGGAAGACAGGGCACTGGCGCAAGCATTGCAGGAACCCTTGGAAGGATTCCAGGGATAAAAATCCCGCGGTCCGAGCCCAGGCGCCTGTCCCGGCTAAGGAAGCTCAGGCACCCACCCCTCCTGACGAACTCGAAGTAGTGTTAGGAGCCATGCGCAAGCTAATCTTGAATGCGCGTGGACAGGTGGCGGTCGCAACCGGCCCCGTAGGTGCCGCAGGACCGTCTAATAGTACCCCATGACTAGAACCGGCGCAGCCCGTCTACCTGTGTCCGCTTAGCTATGATGCGTGGAAGCGACCTTTGGTGGAGATGGAGGTAGAGAAACAGAGGGGTAGTTATTTGTTGGACACGGGAGCTTCTTGCACCATAATCCATACAGATAACCCTTTTGACTCGCCGCTATCTACCAAGGTCCCATTCACGTTAGCAGGGTTCACAGGAAAAGAACAGGCTGGCACGTTTTCCCTTCCGCTATCCATTCGTTTAGGAACACTTCGCCTTAAGTGGAAGTGTATACTGATGGCATGGCGGGAGGGGGGTGGAAGAGGTATTCTCGGGTCTGATCTCCTAGCGGGACACGGGATCCTCGTGGACCTCAGAAATCACTGTCTCTGGGGGGCTAAAAGTGAAAAAGGCGAGGTAATAGTGATTCCGGGGGAGGAAGAAACAGGGGTCCTGTGTACCGTACAGCCATCCGGGGGCTACGACCTCAGGCTTATGGTCGCAGATGTCCCAACGGACATGCAAACGTACGTGTCAGATAATATGCACGCGTTTGCAACCCACAAGCACGATTGTGGGAGAGTGGTCGGGTTTGAGGTCAGCGTAGATGGGGACCCCATGACCCGACCCCAAAAGCAGTATAACTTCCCCAAAGAAGCAGAACCCGATATGGAGACAGCAATGTCCTCCTTGGTGCAGCAGGGCGTGTTGAGGCCGATAGCCACACACGTGAACTCCCCATTATGGCCGGTTAGGAAGCCGGATAATTCGTGGAGAGCCACGGTGGACTACAGAGTCCTTAACAGTAACATTCCCGCCTGCGCGCCCACGGTAGCAGCAGTTGCTGACCTAATAGGGAGCATCCCAGCGTCCGCGACCACGTTCACGGTGCTGGATATCTCGAACGGTTTTTGGTCCATCCCGCTGCGGCGAGAGGACCAGTACAAGTTTGCCTTTACTTTCAAAGGACAACAGTACACATGGAACTGTCTGCCACAGGGTTTCCACAACAGCCCCAGTATTTTCCATCAGTGTATGGCAGGAAGTTTAAAGGAGTTTAGTCAGCCCAATCAGATAGTACAGTATGTGGATGATTTGCTCCTATTTACGGACTCAAGGGAGGAGCACGGACCACTACTGGACGAGTTATTGGAGCTGTTAGCGAGAAAGGGTTTTAAAATAAACCCTAAGAAAGCACGTATCGGTCAGCGGGAAGTAAAATTCCTGGGACTGACCATACGCGCTGGGGAAAGAGCCATAGACAAAGCAAGGAGGGAGTCGGTGCAAGAATTACCGATTCCCAACAACGTAAGGGGTGTGAGGTCCTTCTTGGGACTGACCGGTTACTGCAGGGATTTTATCGAAGATTATGCGGCCACAGCAGCGCCGCTCCTCCGACTCCTCCATAAGGGGGTGGAGTGGTTTTGGGACGAGGGCTGCCAAGCAGCCTTCGAGAAGTTAAAAAGGGATCTGCAGACCGCGCCAGCCTTAGGGGCCATAGATGGGGGGAAGGAGTTTTTCCTGGAGGTAGCTGCCAGCGGAGACAGCTTAAGCGCCGTACTGCTCCAAGAGCGTCACGGCAAGCTGAGGCCGGTTGTCTATTCATCCAGGGTGTTAACGGATGTGGAGAGAAGTTTCTCCAATTGCGAAAGGCACCTTTTAGCCACGCATTGGGCTGTGAAAAGATCAGCGATCTTCACAGGGCTCTCTCCCATCACTCTCCTCACACATCACACACCAACTAAGATGCTTCTGGATGGGAGGATTAAAGACGGGACCGTAAGCAGCGCGCGCATTGCGCGTTGGACCCTTCTTCTCTCCCAGTTGGATCTTAGAGTAAAAGGTCTTTGCGAGCCCAGGCTTGCGGCCAATTTGGTATACCCTGGCACAGCCCACCGGTGTTCGGTGGAAGGGGTGTGGGACGTCAACATAGGTTTACGGGCCGGGATACATCCCACTGGGCGCGAGATTTATGTTGATGGGTCTAGCACAGTATCTGCTGGCGAGCGACTCACAGGGTGTGGAGTTTATGACCCTGCGGCAGACCTTGCCCTGGTGATCAAGCTCCCTAGTACTATGAGCGCGCAGCAAGCTGAGCTGTCTGCCGTGGTGTACGTTGTGACCCACCCAGACATTTTCCCAACCCCATACACGATTTGCTCGGACAGTATGTTCACCTGCAATTCGTGTACGGAATACCTGGCCATTTGGTCTCGCCGCGGATACACCTCCGCGGACGGGCGACCTTTAACGGTGAAGCCCTTGCTGGAAAAGATTTTAGCAGCAGCAGTAGGGGAGGAAGGAGAGATTTTCATCCATAAGGTGAAAGCTCACTCCTCCACAGAGCCCCGTGGGGAGGGCAACCAGCAGGCGGATACGCTAGCCAGGGAAGGTGCCCGCAACGGCATTTTCTGGAACCCCTATGGGACCAGACCCATAGCAGCGGTTCGAGGCAGGGACGGGAATCCCGGGAACACCAGGGTAGCATTGCCCCTAGACCTTAAGACCGTCCAAGCCCAGGATCCCGCCCTAAAAGCAGTCCTAAAAACCATTGCTGAGGGGAGGCAGGTAGAAGGTCCGTACAGTACGGCAACCCTCTCAGTTAAGGAAGGCATGCTGTTCCGCGAGGAGCAGTGGGTTGTGCCGCAGCAGCACAGGAGGGAATTCCTCCAGTTGGCTCACGAGGGACCAGGGGCAGGGCACCCCGGGCCCGAGGTTACCTGGCAACGGGTAGAGCAAGCGGGATGGTGGCCAGGGCTCAGGGAACAAGTCCGCGAGTTCTGTGCAAACTGTCTTGTGTGCGCTGCAAACAACCCAGACCCCCAGAAAAGGAAGGTGCCCATGGGACACGTAAGAAGGGTAGAGGGACCATGGCAGTCGATACAGATCGACTATATAGGACCCCTGCCCACCACCCAGGGAGGTTATAAGTACTGCCTCGTCCTGGTGGATGTGTTTTCCAAGTGGGTGGAAGCCTTCCCTTGTCGAACAGCTACGGCACTGGGTACAGCAAAAATCTTGGTCCGGGAAGTGTTCTCGCGGTGGGGACTTCCCCGTTTTGTGGAGTCAGACCAAGGGAGTCATTTCACCGGCCAGGTGATGCAGAACACCCTCATGCTTTTGGGCATTGAAGGGAAGTGGCACGTAGCACACAATCCCCAGTCATCCGGGATTGTTGAACGTATGAACCGGACCCTGAAGGAGAAATTGAGGAAAGAGACTAGGAACTCGCCCCAAAAATGGGCGGAAGTTCTGCCTTTAGTCCTCATGGGGGTCCGGGCCAGTCAGTCAAAAAGTACGGGGTACTCCCCGCACGAGGTAATGACCGGGAGGCTCATGCGAACCCCCACCCATGTGCTAGCACCGGTGCTCACTGAGGGTCAGCTCCAAGAGATAAGCAGGGACAAGTTCGCCCAGACTCTCTTGGAGCGCCTGAAGCAAGTTTATGAGCAGGCGGCTGGGAACATGGGAAGGCAGCATCAGGGCAATCGCTTGTTGCTGGAACCCCGCAAAACGCGGGAGTGGGAAGTAGGAGACCAGGTCATGGTCAGAAACTACGCCAGAGTAGGGAGTCTGGAACCACTGTATATGGGACCCTACAACATTGTAGACAAGGCGAGTCCCATGGTTTACGCCGTAAAAGTACCTCGGCGCACTAAGTGGTTCCACATAAACCAATGCAAACTGTACCAGCCAGGTGCGCAAGGGAAAACTACAGGGGTAAATCCCACCAATGGGAAAGCACAGCCCCAGGTAGGACCACAAGGCACACAGGCAGGCATAGCAGCTTGCATCAGGGGAAGGGACATCCCGGACGATCATGCAGCGTTTTTCTGGAATTGGGGGTTAGATGAGGAAGAATTCAGGGTACCCGGGTCTGATGAGGATAGTGCAGATGAGGATAGTGATGACGACGGGTGGTTTCGGAGGAACGGTCCCTTTTACGATATGGAGGGGACGGGGGCTGCAGGTAGAGATCCACACAGGGTGGACACACAAGCTGCAGGTCCCGAAGACAGGAGGGAGGAGCTAGGGGAGGCAGGGCCAGCCGCTATGGGAGCACAGAGAGTACCGGTGTGGCTCCCAGAGATGTGGCCGCCCGCTTTGAACGTCCCGTCCTTAGGGGAGGCAGTTATCACGAGTGAAGGGCCGCCTGCTGGGCCGAGCAGGGCGGAGCCACAAACTGCAAGCCCCGAGGTTAGGGAGGCGGAGTCAGCGGAGGCGGAGCCAGCGACTGTGATGGAACCCCAGGTCATCCCGATGGAAGTCTCGGAACCCGGTCCGTCCGTCACGGAACCCCCGCCCATAGCAACTCCCCGTAGGTCAAGTAGAGAACCCCAGCCCAGGAGGATGTGGTCATGTCCCCAGACTGCCCCAAGGCGTAAATTTAAGGTTAAGATAACCCAGATACAGGCCGGCCACATCGCAGCAGCAACAGGCTGCGGCAGATCAGAGGGAAGGGTCAGTGCCCTCCCACCGTCGGGAAGAGCTCGCAGCAGCCTTCTCAGAATTTAAAGGGGCCGCCCTGAGAACGGGCGGCACTGTATAGTAATAAGTTTAAGTTTTAAGTTCATAGTTCAAGGTTAAGTTTATAGTTTTAATAAGGTTAAGATTGTAGTGTTTTTAACAGAAAACGATAATATGATGGGAGCTTTAAAGATAGGTTTAGTTAAAGTTTATTCAGCGAACGTTGAAGTTTACGTGAGGCGAGGTCAGGGGACCCGCTCACCCTTCACAAAAGCCAGAGACTCTTACGAGGCTGGCTACCTCATTCTATCTGATCACAGGAACCAAGGAAGGATGGAACGAATTCTAGTATTGCTCGCGGCAATCGGATGTGGATTGGCCTATCGAGGCCGCACCAAGGATGTCGTGGTGTTTGGATGTTCCGGGGACACGGCCCCCATCGCGGTGGATGGGACCGGAAGACGGGAGGCAGAGGAGACCAGCACCTATTTCCACAAGGGAAGGTGGCCAGGATGGCTGGGAACGAACTCAACGGAGTATTCTAGCACATCGGGGTTTGCCTACCAAGAGACTTCTTTACTGTGCCCCAAAGTAAGGATCATCGCACCCAGGATCAGCGTCACCGTCGGCAAACGGATTTGTTTGACTTGTAGTGGGAATGTCCCATTGAGCCGATGGTGGTGGCTGCGAAAGCTGAGCAAAACTATGAGGAACTCTTCGGTCGAGTGGGAACGACTGGGTAATAATACCCATCGGACAATTACGGGGACAAACGGACAAGTGAAAGTCTGTTGGGACAAATGGTGGGAGCCGGATGAGGGAATTTATGTATGTATGTGGGGGTCAAAGTACGTTTGCCCCAAAGGCATCTCCATATTCTTCATTAATCAATGGCAGGATAACGGACAGGGGATGAGGTGGGATGCGAGCACCAGGGGGTGCGGAGCCCCATTCTCCCCGATCCCAGTAAATGCCACTGAGCTCATTACGCGCCCACGCAAAGCCCCGCCCACGATTCCGGTGGTTCTAGCTGAGGAAGAAGGGTGCCCTAAAACTAGTAAGGGACCCGGGAATGGTTTGGTACTGGTCCCCACAGACCAGATACTATTTCAGGGGGTACATTACGCGGTGGCCTCGGTGATTTTAAATCTCACCGAGGTGCGGTTACCAGAGTGGTGCCCCAAAAAGACGGAACAGTTGTATCAGGTCCTGTTGACCAAGATGTTCAGACAATTTTACGAATTCGATTTCGCGGAAATTGATAAAACAAGTTTGTACACCGCACCACAGGAAGTTTTGAATCAAGCAGGGAGGCAAAGAAGGGGTTTGGTGAACGATGCGTTCACCGCTTTTAACACAGGTACATCTGTGGTCAACGCTCTAGACAGTGTGGAGCTGCAGACCCAGATTAATGGTTTAAAGACACAATTAAAAGACATTCTAACAGATGAGAATAAAGTGGTAGGGTCAGGTTTACACGAGGACCAAGCCATGACTCTCCATTTAAAGGAAATTATAGCAGAGTTAGAGAAACATGCAAAGACGGTAAATGCCCTGATTAGGGAAGATCGGAATGCATCCGATCAAGCTGCGCAGAACGAGGTGTGCGTGCTTTACGGGGCGTGGTTACTGGGCGAGGGCCGCAGTAATTTGGAGGATTTAAAACAAGGTTTGGTTCCGTCCTGGATAAGTAACAAACACCTGCGGGCGCTCCACCCTTTTCAGAACGCATTAAGTCCGTGCCAGCTCAGGCTAGCTTCAGAAGCTTACCCAGTCCCCGTGGACTGCGGACGTTCAAACCATACTATTATGGGAATAGTATTACGCATGCCGGTTTTGGGCGACACAGCAAAGCCCGCCCCGGTATATCGGGTAGAGAACATTGGTGTCATTCAGGGGGGAGCCCACATTCGTTATGCAGCGGTTCCACCTTACGTCATCCGCTGGGAGCAAACGATGACAGGTACAGATCTCTCTGGTTGTCGTGGCAGGGGAGCACACATAATACTGTGCCCCCAGCACTTGAATGCCTTTTTAACACCACAGTGCGGGTTCAGAACGACTGGCGCCAAGTCCATGAATTGCACCATGGAGGCAATGGCACAAGATCATGTGCCTCCGCAGGTAGCATACATCGGGGGTGGAACATATTGTGTTACCACTGCAGCGCAACACTACCAGCATGGAAACCGTAGCCGGTGTCCGGTGAGTGACAGCAGTTTCTGTTTTAAACCCAGGGCGGAAGTTCAAGTAGCACAACAGCGAATTGTCCCAATCCCTGAACGATCTACTGTTCATCTCACAGTAAAAGAGAATTTCACCGACTTGCAGCGATTCGTCGCGCATTTTGGATACCTCATTCCCCCTCTCCCTGAACACCTCACCAAACTTTTAAAAGCCGTCGCGGTGTCACAGAAACATTTTTTACACATTAGAGCAGAAAACTGTCGAAATAGGAACAGACATTTTGGATATAGTAGTTCCACCGTGGTGGAATCTGTTCACTAATATTGAAGTGCCTTCATGGATCAGAATAGCCTCCCACATTTTAGTCGTATGCCAAGTTTTTATTGTAGTGTACCGATTGGTCATACATTGTAAAAGAGACAAACGCCTCACCAAGCATGAAAACACGGGAGAGTGGCGAGAACGTTACGTGCGCGTGCACGATGAAAGCACCGTGTGATCGGAAAATGGCGTCACTCCCGTTCGCCACGTGCGCCGCGGAAGTTTGTACTCAATCATGATTTTCAGAGATTGTAAATACATTGGGAACTCGACATGTTTTAAGAGTTGGTGTTGATTATTTTTGGTGATGGTGTTACAGTTAGAATTGATTGTTTTGGTTTTGAGTTTTGTTTTTCCTTTCCCTGAATAAAAGATGAATATACAGGTGATACGAGAGGCATCGGCCTGGTTACGCCGGGAAGGAAAACAAGTGGTGTAAGTTTAAGGGCAAATAATGCCTACGGTGATATAAAATGTAATTTTCTTGGGAAATAAGGACGACACAGAGACCCTAGCTAGGTTAAAATTATGGGATTAATTTGCTGGATTCGGAGAAATCGAGATAATATTGCTCACCACTATGATTTTTGATACGATAAGCGGAGTTATTCGCATCAACAGGAGGGACTGTAGAATTCGCAATATATCGCGATTTTATTAATAAGGAGAAAACACAGAGTTTCGTTCAAACAGCTTTTATTTCAGCAGAATGCTGACAGGTTTAAAGTGGACACAAGCAGCCTGTAAAATGGCCGCCGCACCTCGTGACAGAACATTCTAGACTTTTCAACAGGCAGACAAGATGGCGTTCCAATAAACATTTGTGCAAGATCGATTAAGATTCAGCACAGTGAAGATAATACACGAGACATTATGGGTTTGCAGTATACACATAAATACTGAAATCGGTCTCCCAGGTACAAAGGAAAGCCATTGTACCGAGTAATCAAGGGCCCATCCAAAAGACATTAATATGTAAAATCTCAACGACTCTACGATGAGAGAGCCGTTAGCAGGTAGTTATACAGGACACTTGGAAGCCCCAAAACCCCTCCAGGGAGAACACCGACCGATTTAACAATGGGAGAAATATTAACAGGTACTCAGACATTTACGAGTAGCCCCGAAACCCATTAAGCACGGAGATCACCCATACAAGACATTTGAGCGCCAGACCCTAAACAAAAGAATGGACATTATAGTTGGGCGGGAAACGGAAGATTTTGCACTATAATTGCAGGCTCCAAACCGTCCATCTTTCTCTTATCCGATCGACTCTTATCATCGTGGCTGCTCCTGTGCTCTTGTTTTCGTAACCTCGTGGCTGCTCCTGTGTACTCGTAGTTGGGCTCGCTCCTGCTTGCCTGTTGCCTCTTTTGAAAAGGACTGTTGAACTTTCTGATCCGTTTGGATCTACCTCGTGTCGCGTAACGAAGACCTATATTGGTAACCGGTATCGGAACCAAAAGGCCCGAGAAGAGATGAGATGAGATGAGATGGGAAGAGACGAAGACCATACTTATCGCCACGGTCAGTAAGCCCCGACCGCGCCTGTAGGTCGAATTGACATTTTCCTTGCCAGGAAGACTTCTTCGAAAGAACGGACACCGGAAAATTCTTTTCTTCAGTATTGACTGGAATGTGAAAACCACCAATACAGATCTTCATCACAGCAGACGTTCCAGCCTGCTAGCCGGAGCAGCAGAAGCAAGTAAACAAGTGGGACCAGGAGATCTCCTGACCGACACGTGGGTGCTGCGGTGAAAAACATCCGATCAGCTATTCGGAATTTCTCCGAGTTATCACGAGTGGTGAGCATGAGTCTCGAGATCCTACGAATCTAGTTTAGGATAGATATTGATAGGGGAGGGTTTAAGGATTAAGGATATTTGTAATGTGTGCCCCTATTTACTATGTGCCGGTCGTTCCTCGTTTCCCTAAGATCGACTATATAACTGTTTGTAAGATTGTACTGTCATTAATCTGTGCTTATGACATGTATTTCATAATCTTAAGTATCATGCAATAAAGATTTTCCATTTCGTACCATTCAAACCGAGTCTACATGAGTTTCATCTCCATTACTGCTCTCGCATCTAAGTCCAGTGTCTAGAACCGTAAAGGCGAGTGATTCGAACCACTCACAGGTGTGTCTAGTGTTCCCAGACTGGCTGGAGACCAGAACAGGCAACAAGGCCGAGACCCGCACTGACATACAGGCTGCACAGAGCCGCGTGAATCTCACAGGCTGCGAGACACGCAGGGTCAGAATCCCTTACAGTAGCCAGCCTCCCAAGAGTCTCTGGCTTTTGTGAAGGGTGAGCGGGTCCCCTGACCTCGCCTCACGTAAGAAGACATGTGCGCTGGATAGACTTGAACGATTCCTATCTCTAATAACTCCCATCATTTTACCTCTTTCTGTGAAACAAAATTAAACTACCGACTTAACCCGATTTAAAACTATAAACTTATACTTAACCTGATTTAAAACTATAAACTTATAAACTCATCCTAAACTTATCACTGTACAGCGCCGCCCGTTCCCAGGGCGGCCTACTCAAATTCTGCGGTTGCTGCCGCAGGCTTCTCCCAACGGTGGGAGGGCGTTGACCCCTCCCTTTGATCTGCCGCAGCCTGTTGCTGCTGCGCTGTGACTGGGCTCTCCCTGGGCTGCCTTAGCCTTGAGCCTACGCCTTGGGACACTCTGGGGACTTGACCATATCTTCCTGGGCTGGGGTGTCCGACTTGACCTACGGAGAGCTACCAGGGGCAGGAACTTCAGGACCGACGGACCGGGTTCCGAGACTTCCACCGTGGCGACCTGTGGTCCCACCACAGCCGCTGGCTCCACCTCCCCTGACTCCGCCTCCCTGAACTCGGGATCTGCAGCTTGTGGCACCGCCCTACTTGGCCCAATAGGCGGCCCTTCACTCGCAGTCCCTACCTCCCTCGAGAGCAAGACGTTCAAGGCGGGCGGCTCGGGCTCTGAGGCTTCCATCGCCACGCCCTGTAGTCCCACCACAGCGGCTGGCTCCGCCTCCCCTAGCTCCGCCCCCCTGCGTTCGGGACCTGCAGCTTCGGCCTCCACCCTTTGTGGATCTCTATCTGCAACCCCTGTCCCCCCTATACTTGAATCGGGGGCGACCCTTTCGTCCTCCGATTCCAGCTCCTCCTCGCTTGTGTCACTATCTTCGTCGAGCTCCTCGAGCTCTTCCTCATCTGTCTCCCAACCCCAATAAAATATCTCACATTTTTCTAGGACGTCCTCTCCCCTGATGCAAGCTGCTTTGCCTGCCTGTGTGCCCTGTGGCCCTACCTGGGGCTGCGAATCCCCACTCGCAGGTTTGGCCCCTGTGGTAGGCCCTTGTGTGCCCGGCTTATACAGTTTGCACTGATTTAAATCCCTGCTTCTTGTAGGCTGCTTTTATCTCTCTAAGCTGCCCTTCTAGCCCATCTACTTGCCCCATTAAGCGGGCGTTCTCCTCCCGCAGGGCCTGCTCTCTAAGCTGCCCTTCTAGTCCATCTATTTTCCCTATTAAGCGGGCGTTCTCCTCCCGCAAGGCCTGCTCTTTTAACCTGGCCTCCTCACAGGAGACCCCCTCCTGTGCGTGTCTTTTAAAAGGACACAGGTAGGCAGGCTGCGTGGGCTCTAGTCATTGGGTACCGTTGGACGGGGCTGCGGCATCTGCGGGGCCGGTAGCAACCGCCACCCTTCCATGCGAACTCATGAGGGTGCGCATGGCTCCCAACACTGATTCGATCGCGTCGGGATGGATAGGTGCACTAGCTCCCCTATCGGAGACAGGCGCCTGGGCTCGGACTGCGGGATTTTTATCCCTGGACTCCTTCCAAGGGTTCCTGCAGTTCTTGCGCCAATGCCCTGTCTTCCCACACCCGTAACAAGCATTACTGGCCTGCGGGGCGCGGTTACCCTCCTGATGCCACTCCTTTTGAGCCGGGGCTGCGGGTCGTGCCTCATGCACCTTTCCCTTAAGGGGACGTGCTCCCGTACTCCTGGTATTACGGTACCCTACTGTGAGTCGATTTAGGACCGACTCCTCTGTAGTGGCGGGGTTAGTGGGATCAAACCACACTTTTGCCTGCTCCCTGACAGCTGGCAAACTGTTGGTTACTATACACCTGAGCCAATGAGTTAAACTGGCGCCGTCTATGCGGCGACGCGCTGGCGCGCCTGGGCAGCTACGCTGGTATACTGGCCACAGCCTGTCGGCGAAAACCTTCGGGGGTTCTCCCTCCATCTGCACTGTTCGTCCCAATCTAACGAACGGACCTTCATCGTCCATTCCCAACACTTCTAGGACCTCATCTCTTAGCTCCCCATAGGTATTAGTTCCCCTCTTGCTCTCGTCTGAGAGACACTGAAGGATCGAGCTGTCTAATGAGAATAACAGCATTTTTGCTTTTTCCCCATCGTCGCAGCCGTTAATGGCTGCGGTTTGCTCTACTTCCCTGAAATGTACGGAAGGGTCGTCTGACTCGGCCAGCTTCCGTACGTGACTGATCATAACCCTCAGCTGGTGTGAGCTGTGAGGCAACACAAGCTGGTTGAGGAGATCCCCCTCTTCCCCACCTGCTCCGTTCGGGCCCCTCTTGATACCCGTGACCGGACACAACGGTCCCGGCTTCACTTCTACCTCAGTGGGCTCTTTCTCTACTTCTACCACTTCCTCCCTCACCCAGGTTGCCGAATAGCTGGGTGGCGCGGAGGGCACAGTGGCTAATACTTCCTCTGCTTTGTTCGGTGGGGATTTCTGAAATCCCTCATCTACTAGCGGCTGGTGTGCTGACGGGCTGATAAGGCACACCGTGCCGTGCGCTTTGTTCAGGGCCTCTTTAAGGTTCCCTATCTCTTTTTGGCAGACGCTGTGATCGGCCCCCTGAAATTTATCCTCGAGGGCCATCTTATATGCCGCCCTAACCCCCGTTAAGCTCTCTTCCTGGACTTTTATTTGGGCAGCTAGGCGGGCACATCGTTCCTTTAATCTGCCCTCATTTAACTTTGCCTCAGTGACCTGGCACTCGAGGTAATCTATTTTTGCCTCATGGTGGTTGGCGACTAACTGGCGTTCTTGATGCAACGCATTTAAAGTCGCGATGAGCTGCTGCCCCCCCGCGACCTTCTCATCCATTTCCACCTCTAAACTCTTGATCTGAGCTGCCTGCGCTAAGATGACCTGGTCCGAAATTTGGACTTGTCTTTTATAGCACATCAGCCAAACCGCTTTCTCCACTGTTTTTTTATGTTCCTTGCTATCTGTCCACCTCTCGGCTGCCTCTAGTGGACGCTTATCCACCAGCAGGTCACTTATCCATTTCTTGGTCAAATTCACTTTTCCAAACACATAATCTGCTATTCTCTCTTCCTTGACATTTCGCCCATTCATACCAGGGTCTAACACATTATTTTCTCGCTGCCAGTGTCCTGCCGCGGTCGTCATTTTCTGTAAGGGGTGAGACCTGTGGCTCTGTGCTTAGCCTGGGTGCTAGTGCGAGGTTAGGCCTTGTTGCCTGTTCTGGTCTCCAGCCAGCCTGGTAACACTAGACACCTGTGAGTGGTTCGACCCACTCGCCCTTACGGTTCTGACACTGGACTTAGGTGCGAGAGCAATAATGCAGAGAAAACTCAGGTAGACCCGGTTGAATAGTGCGAAATGGAAAATCTTTATTGCATATTATTCAAGATTACGAAATACATGTCATAGAACAGTACAGCACAGTACAGGCCCTTCGGCCCTTGATGTTGTGCCGAGCATTGTCCGAGACCAAGATCAAGCTATCACACTCCCTATCACTCTGGTGTGCTCCGTGTGCTTATCCAATAACCGCTTGAAAGTTCCTAAAGTGTCCGACTCCACTATCACAGCAGGCAGTCCATTCCACACCCCAACCACTCTCTGAGTAAAGAATCTACCTCGGACATCCCTTCTATATCTCCCCCCATGCACCTTATAGTTATGCCCCCTTGTAACAGCTGCCTCTACCCGAGGAAATAGTCTCTGAACATCCACTCTATCTATCCCCCTCATCATCTTATAAACCTCTATTAAGTCGCCTCTCATCCTCCTCCGCTCTAAAGAGAAAAGCCCCAACTCCCTCAATCTTTCCTCATAAGACCTCCCCCCCAAACCAGGCAGCATCCTGGTAAATCTCCTTTGCACTCTTTCCAATGCTTCCACGTCCTTCCTATAGTGAGGTGACCAGAACTGCACACAATATTCCAAATGTGGTCTCACCAAGGTCCTGTACAGTTGCAGCATAACCTCACGGTTCTTAAACTCAAACCCTCTGTTAATAAACGCCAACACACCATAGGCCTTCTTTACTGCTCTATCCACTTGAGTGGCAACCTTCAGAGATCTGTGGATATGAACCCCCAGATCGCTCTGCTCCTCCACGTTCCTCAGAACCCTGCCGTTGACCCTGTAATCCTTATTCAAATTTGCCCTGCCAAAATGAATCACCTCGCACTTATCAGGGTTAAATTCCATCTGCCATTTTTTGGCCCAGCTCTGCATCCTATCAATGTCTCTTTGCAGCCTACAACTGCCCTCCACCTCATCCACTACTCCACCAATCTTGGTGTCATCAGCAAATTTACTGATCCACCCTTCAGTCCCCTCCTCCAAGTCATTGATAAAAATCACAAACAGCAGAGGACCCAGCACCGACCCCTGTGGCACACCGCTGGTAACTGGTCTCCAGTCCGAAAATGTTCCATCCACCACCACCCTCTGCCTTCTATGAGATAGCCAGTTACTTATCCAATCGGCCGAATTTCCCTCTATCCCACAACTCCTTACTTTCTTCATGAGACGACCATGGGGAACCTTATCAAACGCCTTACTAAAATCCATGTATACGACATCAACTGCTCTACCTTCATCTACACACTTAGTTACCTCCTCAAAGAATTCAATCAAATTTGTTAGGCAAGACTTACCCTTCACGAATCCGTGTTGACTATCCCTGATTAAGTTGCCCCTTTCCAAATGGTCATAAATCCTATCCCTCAGGACCTTTTCCATTATCTTACCAACCACCGAAGTAAGACTAACCGGCCTATAATTACCAGGGTCATTCCTATTTCCTTTCTTGAAGAGAGGAACAACATTCGCCACTCTCCAGTCCTCTGGCACCATCCCCGTGGACAGTGAGGACCCAAAGATCAAAGCCAGAGGCTCTGCAATCTCTTCCCTTGCCTCCCAAAGAATCCTAGGATATATCCCATCTGGCCCAGGGGACTTATCGACCCTCAGGTTCTTCAAAATTGCTAAAACATCTTCCCTCAGAACATCTACCACCTCCAGCCTATCCACCTTTATCACACTCTCATCCTCAAGGACATGGCCCCTCTCCTCGGTGAACACTGACGAAAAGTATTCATTCATCACCTCTCCTATCTCTTCTGACTCCATGCACAAGTTCCCACTACTGTCCTTGACCGGCCCTACCCTCACCCTGGTCATTCTTTTATTTCTCACATAAGAGTAAAAAGCCTTGGGGTTTTTCTTGATCCGACCCGCCAAGGACTTCTCATGCCCCCTCCTAGCTCTCCTAAGCTCTTTTTTTAGCTCATTCCTTGCTACCTTGTACCCCTCAATCGACCCAACTGAACCTTGTTTTCTCATCCTTACATACGCTTCCTTTTTCCTCTTGACTAGACATTCAACCTCTTTTGTGAACCATGGTTCTCTCACTCGGCCATTTCCTCCCTGCCTGACAGGGACATACCTATCAAGGACATGCAGTAATTGCTCCATGAAAAAGCTCCACTTTTCGTTTGTGCCTTTCCCTGATAGTTTCTGTTCCCATCTTATACTCCCTAATTCTTGCCTAATCGCATCATAATTACCCCTCCCCCAATTATAAACCCTGCCCTGCCGTATGGCCCTATCCCTCTCCATTGCAATAGTGAAAGTTACCGAATTGTGGTCACTATCTCCAAAGTGCTCTCCCACATACAAATCAAACACTTGGCCCGGTTCATTACCCAGTACCAAATCCAACGTGGCCCCACCTCTTGTCGGCCTATCCACATATTGTGTCAGGAAACCCTCCTGCACACACTGTGCAAAAACTATCCCATCCGAACTGTTTGACCTATAAAGGTTCCAATCAATATTTGGAAAGTTGAAGTCACCCATGACAACTACTCTGTGACCTCCACACCTATTCATAATCTGCTTTGCAATTTCTTCCTCCACATCTTTATTACTATTTGGGGGCCTGTAGAAAACTCCTAACAACGTGACCGCTCCTTTCCTATTTCTAACTTCAGCCCATATTACCTCAGACGGCAGATCCCCCTCGAACTGCCTTTCTGCCGCTGTTAAACTATCCTTGATTAACAATGCTACTCCTCCACCTTTCTTACCAACTTCCCTACTCTTACTGAAACATCTATACCCCGGAACTTCCAACAACCATTCCTGTCCCTGTTCTAACCATGTCTCCGTAATGGCCACCACATCGTAGTCCCAAGTACCAATCCACGCTCCAAGTTCTCCTACCTTATTCCGGATGCTCCTTGCATTGAAGTAGACACACTTCAAGCCATCTTCCTGTCTGCCGGTACATTCCTGCGACCTTGATACCCTCCTCCGTACCTCCCTACACTCACCACTGGCTTGTGGACTACAGCCCTTTTTCCCATCCCCCTGAGAAATTAGTTTAAACCCCCCCGAAGAGCCGTAGCAAATTTCCCTCCCAGGATATTGGTGCCCCTCTGGTTCAGGTGCAAACCGTCCTGTTTGTACAGGTCCCACCTTCCCCAGAATGTGCTCCAATTATCCACATAACATGTGCACAGATTAATGACAGTACAATCTTACACGCAGTTATGTAACTAATTTTAGGGAAACGAGGAGCGCACGACACATCGTAAAAGGGGGCACACATTACAATTATCCTTAAAACTCAAACCCTCCCCTATCAATACCTGTCCTAAACTAGATTTGTAGGATCGAGACTCATGCTCACCACTCATGATAACTCGGAGAATTCCGAAACTCTGCTCGGATGTTTTTCCTGCAGCACCTGACCACCCACGTGTTGATCAGGGGTCTCTGTACCCCACTTGTTTACTCGTTTCTGCTCCGGCTAGCAGGCTGGACCGTCTGCTGTCATGAAGATCTGTGTTGTCCTCGGAGTTCCGACACGACTCAAAAAATAGTCTTCCTGTGCCCTCACCAGTTTGTAAAACTCAAAGAATGGTCTTCCTGGGCAAGGAAGTGTTTATTCGACTTACAGGCGCGGTCGGGGCTTACTGACCGTGGCGATACGTATTGTCGTCTTCTTCTCTTCTCATCTCATCTCATCTCATCTCATCTCATCTCGGGCCTTCGGTTCCAACACCGTTTACCGACTTCTCGGGATGGTGTGCCCGCTTCAAGGCTTCACAGCCCAGTTCTTCACAGATCTTCGCGGCAAGCCACGAGGTTGATCCTGGCGGATCAGAAAGTTCAATAGTCTTCCAGCAAGTCAAACAGCAAGAGGCAGAGGCACGAGGCAAGCGGCAAGGAGTCAGGCGGCAAGAGCAAGAGTCAAGAGGCAAGAGCAAGAGTCAAGAGGCAAGAGACAGATGGACGGTTGTACCTTACAGTTATAGTGCTGTAATTCCTCTTTTCCCGCCCAATCTTAATGTCTTTCTTTTGTCAGGGTTTTGGCGCTCAAACTTCTTGTATAGGGTGATCTGCGTTTTTAATGGGTTTCGGTGATACTTGTAACTGTCTGAGTACCCGTTAATACTTCTCCCATTGTGGAACCGGTCAGTATTCTCCCTGGAGGGGTTTTGGGGCTTCCAAATGTTTTCTGTAACTACCCGCAAACGGCTCTCTCATCGTAGAGTCGTGGGGATTTTGCATATTAATGTCTTTGGATGGGTTCTTGATCGCTCGGTACAATAGCCCTTATTCGCACCTGGGAGACCGATTCCAGTATTTATGTGTAAAATGCAAACCCATTATGTCTTGTCAATTATCTCAAATGTGCTGAGTCCTGTACGATCTTGCACAAATGTTTATTGGAACGCCATCTTGTCTGCTCATTGAAAGTCTGGAACGTTCTGCCACGAGGCGTGGCGGCCATTTTACAGGCTGTTTGTGTCCACTTTGAAAAACCTGACAGCATTCTGCTGAAATAAAGCTGTTTGTACGAAACTATATGTCTCCTTCTTATTTTATAAAAGCGTGATAATTTTGCGAATTCTAAACAAGGATGAGCGATTAATGTACCATATAACAACCCAGTATCACCACCTCTGACTAGATACTTCCATAATTACCGTAACTATTTGATGTTAACTAAAGCATTTATATACTTACAGGTTACAAAAGGGCTGTTTGTATACATGTATGCTATCTGAATACAGTATAAATTGATTTAAATAGAAACATTTCTTTGTTAGCCTGGAAGCTGCTCATGAAGCACTCTATCTTGGCCTGGGGGAATGACCCAGGTAAGGGTAGGGTTGAGGGAGGAGAGAAATCAGTGGAGACATTTCAGGAACACGTAGGTCATAAGAAAAGTCATTAAAGCAGCACAGGAAGACAGCAGGGATCTAAAATGGCAGATCTCCAGAATGTGCAATAAATATTACCAAAATGAGAATTCTCCATTTGGCAAGAAATCTTTCTTTAAAAACACGCGATGAGGGAAGTGGGGAGGGAGGGAGAAATAGTTCATTCTGTACCAAAAAGTAAAACACAGTCATTCCTCCTTTAATTGCTTGTGAAACTTTGAGAGAAATCTTCAGTGGAGGTAGCTTCCCTCAGCATAGTAACATTTGGGATCTGCTCAATTCCCCTATGCATTTGCTTGAACCCACATTGCACCACTTCTAAATGATTATCTACGGCTCGATCATGCCTAAAAAAGAGTCGGTGCCTGCTACCGGTTTTGGTACTGTTGTTTGGTTTCCACACATTTTTCAGCCACAATAACTCCATGGTGACCTGATTCCCCTTCCACAAAGATCCCAAGGACATGGATGTGGAAGAATCATCTATGGAGACAGTCCAGCAGGAATTAATGGTCCAAATCTTGCTGGAATGGGGCATCTTGCAGCATGCACCATTAGTTAGACGTTCTCCTGCACCCTTCAGCGCGAATATAATGTGTGCCCAAACTTGCTGGAAGTGCGAGCTGATAGCGGGGAATCTGGGACCTTAGTGAACTACAGGACCAACAGTGTATCTCCTTAACCAATGAGATTTGAGGATCGAAAAACAAACAGAGGAGCAATGGAGAAGGACGATGAATAGAGTCAAATCAGGTACAGAAAGAAAAAGTAAGCGATGGAAAGAAAGATTTGATTAAGAGAGAGAAAAAAGAAAGGAAAAGTAAGATAAAATGTAAAATGTAAAGTTTGAAATTTTTTAAATCTCTAACAACAAGTTATTGTTATAAAAGTGGGCTGAATGGTTTCAATGTTCAAGTCACTGAAAGCACTGTACTATCAACTGATCCCTGGCATCTCTGGCTGCAAAGTATTGTACTGACCCTCCTTTTTCTGCTTCTACCTTACCTTTGCCCAAGGTGTTTAAAATCATGAAGGATTTAGATAGAGTAAATAAAGAGAAACTGTTTCCAATGGCTGAAGGGTCGATAACGAGAGGGCACAGATTTAAAGTGATTGGCAAAAAAACCAGAGGCGACATGAGGAGAAACTTTTTTATGCAACGAGTGGTTAGGATTTGGAATGCACTGCCTGATAGGGTGGTGGATACGGATTCAATAGTAGCCTTCAGAAGGGAATTGGATAAATATTTGAAGGAGAAAAATTGCAGGGATAGGGGGAAAGAGCGGAGGGAGTGGGACTAACTGGATTGTTCTTCGAAAGAGCCAGCGCAGACTCGATGGGCCGAATGGCCTCCTTCTGTGCTGCACTATTCTATGATTCTACGATTCTAAGTCTTCTTCATCAGATGGTGACAGTTACAGTTTCTTTGTCTCCTACAAACGTAATCCTCACTGTATTGTCATGTTGCGCAACACACAGCACAATACAGTGATGAGGGAGACTTTATCTGGGGTATATTTTAGGGAACCACCAGAACTATGCAAGCACCTGAATCTTTGCTTCAAGAGTGTGGTCAGTGATTTTCTTGATGGGTCCAAGGCTCTTGTACCTGATCTGCACAGGTGTGGTGGGCTCTGGAGGGGTGTCATCAGTCAAGTTTGGGGAGGGCATCCCTTATTCACTGGCAGCCATCCTCTAAGGGTGGAATAGTTAGTTGATTGTCACAGGATAAAGGTGTCATGATTGGCACTAACTTGCATGATCCACTTGCGATAATCACAGACCAGCTGGATGTTAATGGAGTGAAAGCCCTTTCTGTTGCTGAAAACTGCTGGCTTGTCTTCTGGTGCCTTGATGGATTCATGAGTGCAGTCAATATACCCCTGGCTATGTGAAGATAGCCACTGCTGCAAATCCCAGAGCTCTCTCAGTGTGACTCTTGGCATCCATAAGAAAAGTGATGCATTGATTGGTCCTGACAAACTGGGTGTTGGTGAGCTACTTGATGCAGTTATGCATTGCAGACTGCAAGATGTGAGTGATGGCCCCTGAAGCATTCTGGAAAGAGCCTGAGGCAAAAATACAAGTTAAGGGGAATGGTGACTTTGACAGCCACTGGCAAACCATGGCCACCTGGTCTAGAAGGCAGCAGGTCTTGTTACAGGACGCTGCAGGGATCAACAACAGCCTGTCTGGAGAAAAGCAGCCTTCTCCTGCAGAGATATCCAGAAAAGTGACTTTTGGCCTACAGACCCTGTTGCCTGGGCAAGGCCTTCCACGTGCAATCCCCCCTCACCTGCTGTCTTCTAACACAAGCCCATCTACCCGAAGGGTCGTATGGCCTACTCCTGTTCCTACTTCTTATGTATGCTGCTCCTCCTGGTTGTTGAGGATGATGTTTCTGCTGCTGATGTTGCTGTCGCTGCTCCTCATTCACCTCCTCTTCCTCAGTCCAAAACAATGATGCAAGACTGGCACCCACATTAAGCTGTGAGTAAGGCAAAAATGAAAAATCAAAACCAAGGGGGATCATTTTGATTATGGGTGATAGTGTGAAAAAGGCAACATTGATTCAACCACCCTTTGACTTTGTGGAAATGAAAATCGGGAGAGATGTATAATGGGTGGCTGAATCGATATCGCCCGTTTCACACTATCGCCCAAAGTCAAAAATTACCCTCAAGCAGTCTCCAAACTCAAAAATCCCTTGAAAATACAAACCATGTGATAGCACACAAACCTGTATGATCTGAGTGCCTGCACCTCACTCGCCCTTTAAATAGTCCTTCTAGAGGCACTCTGAAACCAATCGCGCTAGGTTTGGCTCAGCAGGTTGAGCACTGGCTGGGACTTCCCAGTTATCGAGTCAAAAATGCATAGAGTGCTAATGACCCTGATTTGCATGCATTCACGAGGCATCCTGCTTCCTGTGGGTGGCAGGACCCGACACGAAGGTTAAAACGGAAGCAGCCAGGAATCCAGCAGGATCACGGCCGGCCTATTCCCAACAAGCACCTCCAAAGTGTCTAAAATGTACTCTTACAGCCAGATTAAAGACCTTTCGATGCTTTGGTTAGCTGCTTGAGCAGTGCTAAAGGATTTTAGTGCCTTGATATTGTTGTGCCCACTCAAGAAGAAAATAAATCATTTTACAAAATCACCCATTTAAAAGCAAACACCATGTTATTAGTGCATCATAAAAAAGCACACAAAAAAGAGAAATGTAATGCTTAAAATCAGTCAATAAGACTTCGGATGCTTTCATTATGATTCTACTGACAAGATTAAGGAACTTGTAGTAGTTCAACAGTTTTGTAAAAAATTGTCAATTAACATGTTGCCAAAAACTTGTTAACAGAAATATTGGGGAGGTGGGGTGGCTATGTTAATAAAGGAAGGAATCACTGTAATACAGAGTAATGATATTGGGTCAAAAAATCATGATAATGAAACAGTTTGGGTGGAGATAAGGAATAATAAGGGGAAAAAAACACTAGTGGGCGTAGTCTATAGGCCTCTGAACAGTTGCAACTCTGTTGGACGGAGTATCAATCAGGAAATAGTTGAGGCATGTAATAAGGGAACATCTATAATTATGGGGGATTTTAACTATCATATTAATTGGACAAATCAAATGGGGCAGGGCTGCCTTGAGGATGAGTTCATTGAGTGTATTAGGGATGGGTTTCTTGAGCAGTATGTAACTGAACCGACCAGGGGGCAAGCAACCTTAGATCTGGTCCTGTGTAACGAGACAGGATTAATTAAAAATGTCCTAGTAAAGGATCCCCTTGGAATGAGTGACCATAACATGGTTGAATTCCATATTCAATTAGAGGGTGAGAAGGTTGGATCTCAAACAAGCATGCTAAGCTTGAATAAAGGAGACTATGAAGGTATGCGAGCGGCATTTAGTAGAGTGGATTGGGAAAATAGATTAAAGGGTAAGACGACACATGATCAGTGGTATACATTCAAGGAGTTATTTTACAACTTCCAAAAAATATATATTCCACTGAAAAGAAAAGGGTGTAAAAGAAAGGACAGTCATCCGTGGCTAAGTAAAGAAATTAAGGATAGTATTCGACTAAAAACAAGGGCATATAAGGTAGCAAAATCTAGTGGGAGGACAGAGGATTGGGAAAACTTTAAAAGGCAGCAAAAAATAACAAAAAGATTGATTAAGAAAGGGAAGATAGATTATGAAAGTAAATTAGCAAAAACTATAAAAACAGATAGTAAGAGTTTTTATAGTTATATAAAAAGAAAAAGGGTGGCTAAAGTAAATGTTGGTCCCTTAGAGGATGAGACCGGGAAATTAATGGTGGGAAATATGGAGATGGCAAAAACACTGAATGAATATTTTGTATCAGTCTTTACAGTAGAGGACACTAAGAATATCCCAACACTGGACAAACAGGGGGCTATAGGGGGAGAGGAGCTAAACACGATCAAAATCACTAAGGAAGTGGTACTCGGTAAAATAATGGGACTCAAGGCGGATAAATCACCTGGACCTGATGGCTTACATCCAAGAGTCTTGAAGGAAGTGGCGGTAGGGATTGTAGATGCATTGGTAATAATTTTTCAAAACTCCCTGGATTCCGCTAAGGTCCCGGCAGACTGGAAAACTGCTAATGTAACACTCTTATTTAAAAAGAGAGAAGTCGCACAACACCAGGTTATAGTCCAACAGATTTATTTAATTTTACAAGCTTTCGGAGCTGTCGCTCCTTCGTCAGGTAAGTTAGCAATGAGAGAATCTCCCAGAATTCACAATTTAAACCCAGACAAAATCTATTCACATTATTCGCTACAACAAAGAGCACAGCCAAGACAATGAGATGTGTCCCAGGGGGTCCAACGTGTCAAACCACCTGCTGGCTGCATATCCTGTCAATTTGTGTTCTTGTGTTAGCCTTTTAAAAAAAAACCAAAAAAAAATTTAAATTTAAAAAGGGCAGTAGACAGAAGGCTGGTAACTATAGACCGGTTAGCCTAACATCTGTGGTAGGTAAAATTTTGGAGTCCATTATTAAGGAAACAGTAACAGGACATTTGGATAATCATAATTTAATAGGACAAAGTCAGCATGGTTTTACGAAGGGGAAGTCATGTTTGACAAATTTGCTGGAGTTCTTTGAGGAAGTAACATATAGAGTGGATAAAGGGGAACCAGTGGACGTAGTGTATTTAGACTTCCAAAAGGCATTTGACAAGGTGCCACACAAAAGATTATTGCTTAAGGTAAAAAATCACGGGATTGGGGGTAATATTCTGGCATGGATAGAGGATTGGCTATCTAACAGAAAGCAAAGAGTTGGGATAAATGGTTCATTCTCAGACTGGCAATCAGTAACTAGTGGTGTTCCACAGGGGTCAGTGCTGGGTCCCCAACTCTTTACAATCTATATTAACGATTTGGAGGAAGGGACCAAGTGTAACATATCAAAATTTGCAGATGATACTAAGATGGGAGGGAAAGTAGTGAGTGAGGAGGACATAAAAAACCTGCAAGGGGACATAGACAGGCTAAGTAAGTGGGCAGAGATTTGGCAGATGGAATACAACACTGGAAAGTGTGAGGTGATGCACTTTGGCAGGAAAAATCCTAGAGCAATTTATTATCTTAATGGCAAGAAACTGGAGAGTACTGAAGTGCAAAGGGATCTGGGGGTCCTGGTGCACGAAACTCAAAAGGTTAGTATGCAGGTGCAGCAAGTGATTAAGAAGGCAAATGGAATGTTGGCTTTCATTGCTAGGGGGATAGAATATAAAAATAGGGAGGTATTGCTTCAGTTGTACAAGGTATTGGTGAGACCGCACCTGGAATACTGCATACAGTTTTGGTGTCCTTACTTAAGGAAAGACATCCTTGCTCTCGAGGCAGTGCAGAAAAGGTTCACTCGGTTAATCCCGGGGATGAGGGGGTGGTCATATGAGGAGAGGTTGTGTAGATTGGGACTCTACTCATTGGAGTTCAGAAGAATGAGAGGCGATCTTATTGAAACATATAAGATTGTGAAGGGGTTGGATCGGGTGGATGCGGGGAGGATGTTCCCGATGACGGGTGAGACTAGAACTAGGGGACATAGTCTTAGAATAAGGGGCTGCTCTTTCAAAATTGAGATGAGGAGGAACTACTTCACTCAGAGGGTGGTAGGTCCATGGAATATGCTGCCACAAAAAGCTGTAGAAGCTACATCATTAAATAAATTTAAAACAGAAATAGACAGTTTCCTAGAAGTAAAGGGCATTAAGGGTTACGGGGAGCGGGCAGGAATTTGGACATGAGTCTAGGTTCGGATCGGTCATGGCCCTGTGGGTAGTGGAGCGGGCCCAGGGACCATGTAGCCTGATTCTGCTCCTATTTCGTGTGTGCAATTCTGTTAGATGTAGGAGATGGTTCTGTGATAGTAGATAGTAGATTGGCGGTTAGGATCAGATCAGCCATGATCTTATTGAATGGCGGAGCAGGCTCGAGGGGCCGATTGGCCTACTCCTGCTCCTATTTCTTATGTTCTTATGTGTTTGTACTGGTGTCAACATATTAATGAAACTAGCTGTAAATCTAGTCAGCAAAATGTGTGGAAGAGGTTTGGCTTCAAGTACATAGCAGATGTTGGGGAAATTCCAGAATTAGTTGATACCCTGACATATCTGTAGTCTGCACAAGATCTGTCAACAAAACATTGAATGTGTGTAAATAGACGACAATCTCAAGTTCTCAGACTCAACAACTTCTTGACCCAGTTGACAATGAAATTATTATGCAAACAAAGTCAACAAGCATCTGGCAGAGCAAGCACCTGGCATAACATAAATCATTTTTGTTGCAGTGCTTACTGCTCCTTACTTTCACAAATGAAGCAATACAATGCCAGGCCGTTTCCTTTAAGCTATCCAGGCCAAACACGGTAGACCATGGTAGTGCTCCAGAAACTCATTCTTAAGCCCCGATTTTAACTCAGGGTGGGAGTGCGGCGAGCAGAGGCCGAGGCAGGATAGAAACCCCCACGAAGTCATGGAGGCCCGGGCAATTTTAACATGTTCGTCTCATCCTCATGTTCCAGGACGGATTCCTATCCGATCCCGGTGGGCATACTGAGGAGGACGGTGGGCGGAAGCAGGATTTAGGGCCGCAGAGGTCCTCGGGGAACCTGCGGGAACAGTCCCCAGCTTTAAGTTAAGTGGTGAGGGTGGGGTCCAAGGGCGATCGTAATTGGAGAGGGAGAGGGAATCCTGGGGCGAGGGCAAGTCTAAGATTTCCTTGTTGACCCCAGGGAAGCACTCCTGTCCCTTTTGGCCAGCAAAAAAATCAAACTTACCCGGGCCTCTTCTGACCAGCCACGATCCTGTTTGCTGTCAGCTTTCACTGGTGGCCCAGCACTAGGTGCCACTGCTGTGATCGAATATTAAAATCGCGTCAGAGTCCGAATGAGGCAGTCGGACTCCATCATTTAAATATTGACAAGGCACCTGCACCTTCCCCGCGACCGCACTCTGCAGAGTTAAAAAAAATGGCTGGCGGGAACATGTCGAGAACAGGGGGGGAGGGGGGCGGGGGGGGGAGGGGGGGGGGAGGGGGGGGGAAGTGCCCGACCACCATTTCAACCACCTGCCTGTCTCGTTCACACCAGTTCGGCAGAATTAAAATTGGGCCATTAGTCTAATTTAGCCATTGGAGTGCAACATTTTGTAATGTGATCTTGAAGTTATTAAACTATTCTGATCACCTGACAGTTCCGAATCTTAAATGATGTAAGAAAGTATTGCATTGACTTTAAGATTTGCTTTGCTGTCATATGGAGATTGTAATGTATTATCACATGGTTTGTCACATGGTTTAGTATGAGCATGCTCAGTTCGCTCTGGCCTAGTAAAGCAAGCTCATGAACTAGCAACTGGTTTCTTTGTCCTTCATTTGTTCTACCCACAAATATTACATTTTTGGCGGTGAGGATGGGATCCCAAAGCCATTTTTAGGGATCATGGAAGGACACAGTGTTCAACCTTTGAGTGGACAAGTTTAAGGTGAATTTGTGACACCTAAACTGAATTTCTTGCGATGTTTTACCGTTAATGCTGATGCAGAATCGTCTGTGCTTCACCTTCACGTGTATGTATACACAGCAACAATGGCGTTGATTCTCACAGGCACACAGGTAGCGTGCTGAGTCACTGTTCAACGGGATCGGGACAATCATGGCCGCGCCTGCAGGATTCATTGGAAACCTCGGCATGTATGACCGAGCTCGCGAACCATTCAGTTCTTACATTGAGCGGAGGGAGATGTTTTTTAAGGCCAATAACATTATTGAGACCGAAGATACAGATGAGAATATGTTCAAGCTCAAACTTGTGAACGTAAGAAAGCTATTTTTCTAACAGAGATCGGGCCAGATGTCTATGGAACAATGACAGATTCAATAGTAACTTTCAAAAGTGAATTGGATAAATACTTGAAGTGCAAATATTTGCAGGACTACGATGACAGAGCAGGGGCGTGAGACTAATTGGATAGTTCTTTCAAAGAGCTGGCACAGGCAGAATTGCCTCATTCTGTGCTGTATCATCCTATGATTCTATCCACAACTAGACAGATCCTATTACACACACGTTGAATACAAACACGGGTGGCAATCGAGTGCCCTGGGGAAGATGTCAGCTTGGGGCCACCGCAGTGTTAGGTAGCCCAGCCGGCCTCCTGGCCAGAAGAATGTAGGGGTTGGTTGGACCTCAGGATGGGGTGGGGGGGTCCCGTAAAGGCAGCAGTCTAAGCTGGTTTTGTGGATCGTGGAGGAATACTCCTGCTCCTTTCTGGCCCCACAAAAATGAACACAAACTTACCTGTTGGCTCCTCGGGAGCTAGACCGCCAGCTAATAGTGGGCAAAGCAGGCGCAGCACACACTCACTCTCGAAAAATGGCAAACGGAGTCCCAAGTGTGTCACAGGATGCCGATTTGCCTAATAAATTGGGGAGAAATCGCGGGGGCCACAGTGACAGCGGCAGCAGGGTGGCATGTCACTCCCTACCATTTGTGGGGAGATACCGCCCCATTTTTGCCAAACAGGAGGCCTCAAAATCTACCCCATGGTTTCAATCTTATTTTTTTTTTTGGCTTGGTAATGCATTGGGATCTTCTTTATATCTCATGAATCTCTTGCAAAGGCCTCTTCTTTCTAGAGATTGCAATCAATTGGCCAACAACCTCATCCCAGGTCTCCCAACTGGTTCGGCAGTTAGATACAATCACGTACCAAATTTGGCTGTATTCTATGCCGTTGCATCCTCCACTACCACCAACACCTCTCACTCAGAAAAGTATAGAGCTTCTGAAACTGTTTAGTTTAGCATGCTATTTTCCAACCAGTAATGTTACCTCCGAGTTCACTTATAGGGGCCATGGAGCTTATTTCCTGCTTGTTGATGTACTTAACAGCACATGTTGCTGTACACTGATTTAATAGATTAACTTAACTTACTGTAAGGTAAAATGCATGCATCTAAACATGGAGCGCAACCAACTCAATAGTGGCTACATGCAATCACTGCCACAAGACTGTCAACGTCCAACAAAGAGAAAGCAAACACTATATTCGCTACAAACATTTATTGTATCATTTTCATTTGCTTTAGTTTTTACTGAAGCTGTAATAAAAATGTAGTGGTGGATTTTAACTATAGGGTGACCAACCGACCGAGTGCGTCCCCTGATCCTGCTGGCAGGAGGCACCAGTTGGTGTCCGTAGCTTGCTGGTGACATGGTAAAGAGGTCCAGCCAATAGTTAAAGTATATCCTTGCAGCTCGCCATCTCCGGGCTGATGCAATGTTGAGCCGCCCGGAGGCCAACCCAACCGGCAGGAAGGTAAGTTCTTCTGCATTATTCTTGTGCAGCTAGGAGGAACTTCTCCCGGCCCCACAAAAAATATTTTTAAACGTACCTTTTCTGGTGCCCTCCTGCTGTACCGGCCGGTAAAACAGGGTGACGCATGCATTGTGCATATTCCATCCAGTTGTCCATCAAAATTGCGATCTGGATGTTATGCGCGTCATCGGCCCCCAATATGCATAATAAAGGGTCTACTGCCTGAAACATGTGGGCGCTCTGATTGGCCAGGGTAAGGCCCACTTTAAGAATGGCGCTGGCCAGAGTACCAGCATAAATGGGGTGGTAAACCATTCAAGGGTTGTTACCGCCCCGTTTACACCGAGCAGCCCAAGTTAAAATCTACCCTGTAAAACTTGTATCAGTAGGCGGCGTGCTGTCTTATCAAGTCAACTGTTAAATCATTGCATAATTCGTTTTATGCAAACCTGGTAAAGTACTGTGGAAAATATATGGCAGCACTTGAGTTTTCTGGAAAAAGTGCAAGTCAATGTCCTCTTCCTACGTCTGATGAAAGATTCTGTCATACTTTCAGTATATTAGATTAATAGGAACAAGTTGGAAACCTTGGTTATTTCAAAGGACTAATTAGTATGAAACTCATCTCTTTCAATGGTTCTTCAAATGAGTTAAGCTTCATGGGATACCAGCATCCTACTGTTAATAACGCAGTTCATTTAAATTTGACCCTTTTTTAAATCAAGTAGAGTGATATGTTTTATGTTTGCATGTGGTTAATTGAGTATGAGAGGGCCCCCTGATGGGAGCCAGCATACTGCTGCAATTACACTCTGGAGTCTCCTTTCATACCAAATATCATATCCAGAGAAATTGTTCAAGACAGTCTGAAATAAAAGCAACCATTACATTACCACACCAACGTGAGTGTTTACTGGGCACAACACACAGAATGATGTATTTACACGATAAAAATGTCAATCAGGCCTCATTTAATTACCTGTTTACAATGATTTCTCTTTAGGTCCCTAATTAAATGTTTGTAATGATAAACTAACTCCTCTTCTTATTGAAGGTTTCTAGACTCTAAAAAAGAGTTCAATTAAAAAAAGAGAATAGGTTGGCTAGACATTATCTAATCCAAAACTATATTGATTGTCAATTGTAATTTTCTATACATTAGCGGTGAGCTCAAAACCACATTTCAAACCCGAGGTCATTTGAATTGGGTCAGATTGAATTAACTTGTACATCCTTATTTAAGCCACTTCTGATGCTCTTTAATTTTATTTCAAGAAAACTAGCACGCATACACACACAGCTATAAAATATTCTTCTATGCATGCTCTACCTTTTTACCTGACCAGTCATAGGTTTTTACTGTCATCATGGTGCCATTTTGATGGTCATCAAGTAACAATTCTCTACCTCTAGTTAGAGCCAGAAGCTCAGAAATTCCAGAGGCTTTTGGGGGCAGGATTCAAAAAGAACAGAGTTCCACCAATTCTAAAATATACCATAAGTTCCAGTGGAAATGGGGCTGGGCGGAAGGAGGAACAGTGGCGGATATATGCAAATGATAAGATAAAGAGGAAATAACCTGTTCCATCAAAAATTACACTATTGCACTGGCTTAACTCAGGCCTTTATAAAAAGAAGCAATGGTTACCTGCATAAGTTGCCGAGCCAGGAAGTGATTAATTTCACAGGCTCTGACTGTTCATATATTGAAGCTGATATCTCAGTTTTGAGTGGAGCAATTTGAATTTTACTACTAAGAGGGGATTCCCCAAGCTGCTGTTCAGCAGTTTCAGGCAGGGAAGTCTTTTTTCCCCCTATGGGCATTCCCATATATGTCCTTCTATCGGAGGCAGAACAAGAGCAGAACGAAGAGTAAATGAGAGAGGCACGCAGGATAAGGTTAAGCCGAAGGAGAAGAAGACAACTAGCTTGCTTCTACCAGAGTCTACAGAGCACAGTGCGCCTTTACAGATCTACTAAAGGAGGTGGCAGCTCAGCAAGGAAGGATTGCAGCAACTCTATGGCCTGGAAATTCCTGGGATCCAGCTCGGCCACTGTAAGTGTGGTGGAGCAGAATCGCCGCCCATAGTTGCCTAAGGCCAGAGCCAAGTTCCCGGGATGAAGCTATTTGCATAGCTGGGGCAGACTGCCAGTGTCTGTACGTGCACATCAGCGGCAGTTACCCCCACCCAACTTGATCCGCCCTTCTAATGTGGAGCAGAGTGGTCCCGAGGTCCAAATGGGCTGAAGAAAGAAAAATGTTTTTTCAGTCTTCAGCTTCAACTAGAGCTACTTGATGCTAGAGAAGGTACACTGGTGTACTTTAGTATTACGAGAAAAAAACTCCTTCCCTCCACAGACTAAAATTTCTGGCCTTGAAATACAAGGGGCAAGTACAACTGGTGGGAACAAATTCAACTGTACATGCTTTATCTGAGAAAAGGACAGTTTTTAGAAGTAGGACTTTCTGATCTACTACAAAGAATGAGAAGATGTTAATCAGAGTGAATAAATAAATTGGTTCAAGTACAGAGCTGCCGACTTGCTATCACCTGTTTCGCACTATCGCACAAAGCCAAGATGTACCCCAAGGAGTTTGCACATCTTTGGGACAAAGCAAAATTGTGAGAGCCATTTTAGTAGGACCTCCTGATAGGGCTCCCATTACAGGCAGATTCTTGGTCATTTTACTAGGAAGTTGCATTGATGTAATGAACTGTTCAATTGTCTGTAAGTTTGGCCCGGAATTTGTGGTCAGTGGCGTAGCGACAACGTTTGCCTTTGACCTCGAAGAAAGCTGCCCACAAAGATCTTGTGATCTCTGTGGCAAAAGCGTTAGCCTTCTCGGCGTTAATTTGATTGTATCGCTGTCAAAAAGGGATCTCTCGTGTTCTGCAGCAGTGATGTCATCAAGCTGGCTAAGCAGCCAATCACATCGAAGAATTCTCACAAACAGCAAACCAGGAAATAAAAATCAGCTTTTATCATTCACTTTTTAAAAATTTTTAGAGGCCAAAATAAAAATTGAGACATACACATGGGGTTAAGGTAAAAGCTGAAGTACCATAAACAAACTTAAAAACAATAAGTATATATATATTTTTTTATTATTTTAAAAATCTAGCAATTTTTATCATAATGGAGAAATTTGACATTCCGCAAACAATGTTCCCTGTAAGCTGCACTTTGTTCTGCGAAGCCTATTTCTTTTAGTGTGCTGTCCCTTTAAATTTCTGTGCATGCGCGGTATTTAAAATGGAGAAGCCAGTGAATGGCCTGCGCGGGACCTTTCCCAGTGTTGCACGGCCGCATGGCCACGCGGCTTAGAGGGAACATTGTCCACAAATATAAAATTAGTTTTTCAGGGCCAGAATGGTTGTTCAGCAGTCAAAACCCAGTTACACCTCTTTCAATAAGACTTTCATTTTTAATGACAATTTTAACATTAGAGCGGAAAAGGGGAAGTTTTCGTCAGTTCAAATGATTACAGTGATTGCCGGCTCTAGGGAGTTCCACAGCGTGGCCTGTGGCAGAGCAGGGAATGACTGACCGCAACTTGAGGATTTTCGGGTTTATCTGCGCATGCACTAAATCCTGAAGCTGCTGTCAGTTTTAGAGAGGTAATGACGGCAAACGCTGACAGTTTTGCTGCCATTACCACCGCAAAATCCGGGACATTAACTATAGCACCCAGGTGGGCTTTGCAACCTCTAACACTAATTAGGCAATGCAAATAGCTTGGCCCAAAGTGACCATATGTCGATGATAGGAAACGTCATTTAAAGCAATCCCTAAAGGGTCCATAATTTGATTAGCTTTTCTTCAAAAGGCTACTAAACTAATCCAACATTTTCACAGCCAGGAGCAGATTCTGGAAACAATGTAATATTGTCATGGCTTTAGATAGAGAAGTGTATTCACACACATACTGAAAAGCAGGAGCAAACCTCTTTCACCTAGCGCTTAAAGAAACCAAATTAAACTGGCCCTATTTGACCTAACTAAAATCTTACAGGAAAGGATGAAATATAGAATTTGGTATGAATGGAAATTAGATGGTTCCTGAGGCAGATTATATTGTAATAAGGGGATTAGTACAAGTGTGTCTGATTTTAAAATGTAGGCACATTGTCTTTTACTGTCAGGAATACCTGTGGGAGGTTTTTTTGTTTTGTTCAGCTTGCCACTGTGCAGAGCTCAATAATCAGATTGGATAAGAGTCATTTGTTTAACATTGGCAACAACTTCATTGTGTTGCTGTAGTGTGATTTATGGATAACATTGATACAATGTTATGAGTGGCATTTATCAGCAAGAGTGAAACAGATCACTAACATGTTTCAAGATTTTATGCCTTGTTTATTCCTGAGTGACATACATCACACATCGCCTCTGCGTCAAGAGGCTATGGGTTTAAGTCCCTCTCCAGAGACTTAAGCACAAAATCTAGGCTGACACTCTAGTGCAGTACTGAGGGAGTGCTGCACTGTCGGAGATGCCGTCTTTCGAATGAGATGTTAAACCTGCTGTCTCAGGTGGATGTAAAAGATCCCATGGCACTATTCGAAGAAGAGCAGGGGAGTTACCTCCAGTGTCCAGCATACATATGAACATACGAACAATGACGGACAGGTGAAGACCATCTGGTCCATCCAGCCTGTCCCACACAATTGTGATACCGTATGTCGCAATTGTGTTGGACAGAAGAAGAACAGGGGAGTTAACCCCGGTGTCCTGGCCAATATTTATCACTCAACCAACATCACTAAAAGCAGATTATCTGGTCATTATCACATTACTGTTTGTGGGATCTTGCTGTGCGCAAATTGGCTGCTGCGTTTCCTACATTACAACAGTGACTACACTTCAAAAAGTACTTCATTGGCTGTAAAGCGCTTTGGGACATCCTGATGTTGTGAAAGGCACTTTATAAATGGAAGTCTTTATATATTTTTCCTTTTCCCTGCGTCTTTATTGTATTGAGATCACAATGTACCACATATTCTCCGACTTTAGCTCATTCTTTCAGGAGCCCAAAATCTGCAATTTTGTTCCTCCCTAAGTCTTTCCTCCCTCCTATAAATTTCAGTCTTTTAAAACCCAAGCTGAGTGTAACTTATTCACAGCTTCCCAACTTGCTTGGTTTCCTCTTTGACATTTTTGAACCCTAGCAGTGTCCTACATTATCGGCCTTGCCTTCTCAAGAGTAAAGAAATGACGTCAATGAGAAAGAAAATCGGGCGTGATATAAAACAGGCTGCTGATTCGCTATTGCCCATTTCGCACTACTGGCATAGACCCATTTCACCCCCACTAGCTGTTGGTTAGACTTGTGAGAGACATAAAGAAGTTGGGGCCGAAAATCCGCAGACCTTCTGGCTCATTTCCAAAGGGTCAGCATTGGAAAATCCCCGGCAGATCCTTCTTGGTACTTAAGTCGGGATGAATCAGCAGTGGATATTTGACCCCACTGTATCTTAGAAGAATTGAAAGAATTAAGATTTACATTTCCCCATCAGAGGACCTGCAGAAGATGAAGATGCATACCCTGACAAACTCCTGACTTCATGGAGAAAGAGTCGGTGGATGTGTCATTTAACTCTCGTTTACATAATCATTTGATAGAAAACTGGATAGCCATGAAATGGATAACTTTGGTAAGAGGCCATATGATGACAGATCCGAATAAAACCCAGAGCCAGATGGTTTACAGACATATTTGCGGTGCTGGTACAGCTGGCATTGCCTAGTCATAGATTTCCTTCCACATGCTGTTATCACCATATGTCATTGCATTTAAAGAGAGAGTGAATTCACAAAGTTTCAACTTTCTATGCCATTTTTTTCTCCCAACCATCTTTGCATTTGGTAGTAACTTCATATCCTCTGAATTATTTACAAATTAGATAGTATCGAGGATGGTAACCTTATTCCTGATGCATCATTGTCAAATCACTTGCATATTTCTCCCGAACCTTCATGCTCCTGTGGGACTGCAATCACATCATAGAGTAGATTTTCGCAAATTTGTATTGCTGGCAAATTAATTTTAATGGATCGAAAATCCTGCGAGGCCAATGATCTGCTCACCTGATTACCTGGTACACACATCCAGCACACAAGGCGGGATTGTAAATTCATAAAATCTACTATTATGTTTCCACAATCTCTACACACTTGATGCAAATGGATAGTAATGAGCTGTTGCCATCTGCTGACAGATACAGCTGGTACTTATATAGTCCCATCACTATGTACAGTCTATATACATATCGTAGATGAAGAAACTTTAGTTCCTACCTTTAGAGAAAGAATTCTATTGCATCAACAGGATGTGGAAGTGGGCATTAGAAGCCTCTGGGCAACAATGCAGCAAAGTATGCAGAAATTGCCCTCTGCGTAACACAATGGCATGGCCTATACTGAAGCTTTAGTCCAGGACTTCTTACGCACCAGTAGAAATCCAGTAAGTTTGTCACTCTTTCTTCAATATTGATCCTTAACAAAAATACAGGAAACACTCAGCAGGAGTATCAGCGTCTGTGGGCAGAACGAACAAGTTAATATTTCAGGTGTGGACCCTTCGACAGAATTGGAAGACATTACAAAAGGAAAGGATCAGAACAAAAAAGAAGGGGGATGGAAAAAAGACCCTTCCCTCTTAAATCTTCCACTAGTAAAATAGCAGAGTTTAAAGTCCCATGTTTTCTGCTAATAGTTAGTATGACCAGTACAATGTTGGTAATATGCTGAACCGTGCTGGGCCGTAGAACCAGTGCCAAGTTCCAATTACCATGGTCTTCTACAATACATGATCATTTCCATTAAATATTGTTAGTAGTTCATGGATACAGATAATAAAATCGCTAACTGTTCTCTAAAAGTACCTTTTTACTTCAAATCATATTGGGAGAAAATGTTAGCCCCAGTTCTGTGATCCTGGCAAAATTGTGGCTGCACAGTTCTGTGGCATGCTGGCAAAGTGGGCCTAAGCTACACTGAATTTTGCAATACGAGTCCCCCCCCCCCCCTAATTTGATTACCGGCACAGGAAAGTCTTATCCTGAGAGCTAGGCCTAAAGCAAATTTGTCTGAGAAGCGCAATATCCCATAGAGGCAGCAGCTCTTAAAGGGCTGCAGCTTACCATAAAAGCACAATTACTCTTGGTTACAGAAAAGGGGACTAATTGTTCACAATCGTACAGCAGAGACATATGAGCGACATTCCTCCCTTTAATGCTGAATATTTCCAAGTCCTGCTGTAGGACCTGCACCAAGGTGATCCTATTTAGATCTGATGACCACTCTCCCTTAGAAGCATAGGTGCCAGCTGCATGGCGAGAAGTCACCAACTGAATTAATGCAGTCACTTAGTTCCCCGTACACCCTGGAGGTCCCAAAGCACTTTACAGACAATGAAGTACTATTGAACTATAGTCACTGTTGTAATGTAGTGAAGCACGGCTGTGATAATCTTCACTTCTACAGGAAGAGTCCCCCTTGATCCAGGTGTTATGTGCTGGCCACTGTAAAAAAGTTGGCATAACTCCATGGCTGCTTGATTTCTGACATGGAGGCAGCAAAATCACATCTCTTCTGATATGTATAGATACTTGTGAAGGGGTCGATAAAGGCAGAATAGTGAAGGGTGTGACCAAATGTCTCAGGGTCATTGCACCTGCATTTGTTAGCCCATCATGAACTTCTCTTCTTCATTTTGATCATGCAGCACATTGAGAACCTCCGGAGGAATACTACTTCTTCACGAGATGCAACATCAAAGCCAGCAACAACCAAGAATAATGAAGCAAAGTACTGATGGGCAGAAAAAATAAAGGACTACCCTGCAAAACTAACTAATGCATGGAGTAAAATGTAGCACGGGTACATGAAATGAAATCGCCCACCAACACAAAACTCAACAATGATGTACCCTTGCCTATTAAGAAGCCTGCTTCAGCTGGCCAAACCCTGGGATTGCTAGATCTCCAGTTAGCACAAATGAAGCTCACACTGTGATGCCCTGCGAATCAGGAATGCGAAGTTGAGTGTCTGATTTACTGATCCACACCCTCTGAGGAGCCTTGCAAAATTGACTTTGTTATGTCGAAACCCCCTCTGCCATCGTCATGGAACAGTATACTAACAAGCACTCATGTTGCTCCAATTCGCAGCTAAATTTACCTTCATAAATATTCATTAAAAAATTCAATAGCAAAATGCAATCTAACCACGTTGGGCAAATTTATCATTGAGAGGTCGCACAACACCAGGTTATAGTCCAACAGTTTTATTTGAAATCACAAGCTTTCGGAACTATCGCTCCTTCCTCAGGTGAAGTAAATTGGATACAGAATCGTCAGAGCATATATAGATGGAAAAAAAAGCATGTGTACTTTACAATTGCAGACCAATAAATTAAATCATCCTGACTATCTGCCGAGGTGTGATAAAGTTAATTAAGTCAGCCAGGAAGGTACCACATCAAAAGACATAGCAAGATACAACTGAGACAATGAGGTGAAGTCGCAGGGGTTCTAACGTGTCAAAAGCTGCCGTATGTATGTAAAACGAAAAGCTTTAAAAAAAAATTTACTTTTTTACTGGGAAAATTTTTACTTTTTTACTGGGAATCACATCTGTGAACAAGCTAACGACGACTCGAGTCCGGATCACGTCATGTATCGTGACATAAACCCAAGATCCCGATTGAGACCGTCTTTTTTTCATGGAAATTTATCATTGCCATGAAGAAAATTATTTGGAAAGAGCTATGAGCTCACTATTATTGGGTCAATATTTCAAACATGTAAACCAACACATAAGCAACAAACTGCACAAATTAATTTTTGCAGCTGAAATACTACATGCAGGTTCTTGGAAACAATGCAGAAAGAAAAAAGTGAAACAGGAAGGAAATGGAACAAACGTACAGGCCACAGATGGATCCCAGACCCAGCCAACTCTCAAAGTGATCAATAAGTACTTTGGAACAAGGAGAAACATGAAACAAAGTACAATAAAACACAAACATATGGGGTAATTTTTGAATTGTAGGGCATTTTACTTCTGCTGTTAACCTCGGCACAAAACTCTCTTAAACTACCGCATTCTCAACTTCCTTGCATTCTACCATATCGTAATTAAATATCTGAGCTATTACTCCAATATTAGAATAAAGAAAAAACTTGCATTGGTTTAGCTCCTTTCCCATTCACAGGATGTCCCAAAATATTTGACAACAAATGAACTACTTTTTTTGTGTTGCGCAGGGAAACACGGCAGCCAATTTGCACACAGCAAGATCCCACAAAAATAAAATAAATACATAAATGACCAGGGAAAGTCTTTTTGAGGGTATAGGTTGAAAGACGACCTTGATATAACACTGGGGGAATTCCCTGCATTTCTTCAAATAGTGCTGAGGGACCTTTTACATTTACCTGAGTGGGAAGATAGGGTCTCAGTTCAACATCTCATTCAAAGGACCGCATCTCTGACAAGGCAGCACTCCCTCAGTACTGCACGGAAGTGTCAACCTAAATAATGCACGCAAGTCTGTAGTGGGACTTGAGCCTATAATTCTGAGGCTCAGTGGCAAAAGTGCTGCCAACTAAGCTTTATCCCCATAAATGAGCCACTTAACCTACGCAAAGAACACAATGTAAAATCACGATGAAAGAAATTATTGAATATAGTGGCTAGAAAAGATACTGGTCTTCAAATTACGACAAAATGTAAAAAGCTTTTTTTTCTAGGCATAGAGCCAATTTTATCATAGCCACTTGACCACACTAAGGCAGTGGCCAGAATTATTCGAAGGATGGTTCATTACTTGAAAATTGGTGGAATTGTATATAAAGAGAGTCAATGACCTCAAATGCTGTGCTAGGTTTAAATTGGAGCACAAGAGAAAAATAGATACTAGACCATCCAATTACAAAAGGCCATCAAAAAAAAAAGTCACAGATGAGACCAGAGAAAATGCTTGCACAGATATTCCAAATGAAGTGCTCTTTTGCAGGGTCAGTTCATTTAAATAATTAGCATAGCTCCCACCACAGCTTTAGCCTTTCTCTGACAGGTGGATTAATAAGGGAGATGGAAAACCTGTCTCGCAGTTGAAATTCAAAGGTGTATGCCTACCTGAAATTAGGTGGCTGCATACAGGACCAGATTCAGCCTTTCTAATGATTCTAAATGGACTTGAAAGATTTGTCAGTCTTTGCCAAGTGTGGGGCAGGGGATGAAATGCCAGGAAATAATGTGGAGGCATGAAATAGTGTCTGTGGACAGATGAGGAACTGACGCAGTTTGATGGCTGGCAAAGTGGACGTGCTGCTGCTGCATGGCATGAGTGCAAGAAGGGCCACTCAGTTTGGTACCACAGGGCATCCACTGCAGAGGATGGCAGTGCACATGTCTGAGAGCAAATGGTGGCCAGGCTCAGCAGCTTGTACTCTATGTGGCTGTCATCTGCAATGCTCTGCACTCTTCAGAATGCTACCAGGGAAACATTCTGTGCCCTGTCAAACTGATGCCTCCTTTCCACAGAAAAGTGATAAATGTGTTGCCTCTTACGAAAAAAAATTCTTTGGACAGCCGACTGACAAACTCGGCATATGTTGCCAGTGGTGGATTAGTGAGTGGTACTGCTGACGTTCAAGTTGAATGCAGTAGTGACCTGCACACCCACAGGAAGGGCTGTCCTAGTTGTACAGGTTGTCTGCAGGCCGTCCTCCAGAGGATAGCATAGTTAAGTGTCAGTCGCGGCTCAGTTATTGCACTCTTGCCTCTGAGTCAGAAGGTTGTGGGTTCAATCACCACTCCATGAGACTTGAACAAAAAATCTAGGCTGACACCTCAGTGTAGCACTGAGGGAGTGCGGCACTGTCGAAGATTCCGTTGAGACATTAAACCAAAGGCGGTCTGCCCTCTTAAGTGGATGTAAAAGATCCCATGGCACTAATCGAAGAAAATCAGGGAAATCCTCCCCATATTGTCCTGGCCAATAATTATCCTGCACACCAATATCACTAAAATGGATTATCTGGTCATTTATCTCATTGCTGTTTGTGGGACCTAGCTGTACATAAATTGGCTGCCATATTCCCCTATATTACAATAGTGACTACACTTCAAAAGTACATAATTGGCTGTAAAGCACTTTGGTACGTTCTGTGGTTGTCAAAGGCATTATATAAGTGCAAGCCTTTCTTTATATGGTAGCCTACCATGTGAAGTGGAAGCGCTAAAGATGGCTCTCCTCTGACATTGGGTCAGGCAGTAAGTTTCCTGGAGTAAGGACAGGTGAGAACATAAATGGGTTGAATTTTGTCGGCGCTCAGAGTGCGAGTTTGGAGGCGGGTCCGCTGCCAAAATCACAAAGATTGACAGCGGGTCGGTATCCCGCTTTAAACCCGCCTCCTTGCCAGTTTCCCAAGTGTCGGGTCTGTCATCCCTGAACAGACCCGACACCAAGTGGCGGGTCAGCCAATTTTAATAGTTAAAAGCTTATTAAAAGCTAGTTAAGAACTATTTTCCCATATACTTACCATTTCACCAGGTTTTCAACGAGGTGCCCGGAGAGCAGCTATCAGCTCAGGTAAGTATGTCGGGTTCTCAATGACTGTAGATTGCTGTGAATAGGTGAAAGCTGCAAAAGTGTTTTAACACCTACCATTTCACAGCTGTTCACTTCCCAATCTTAGAAGCTGGAGCATTAATGATTTATACACTTTAGAAGTGTTTGGAGTAATCTCTCTATCCACTGTCACCTCCTTGGAACAACCTATCTCAACAATGACAGATTACTTTTGTCATCTCAACCTCACCTGCCATCTATTCCATCAGCATCGGTGCCCTTGAAAAAATCTCACCTTGGTCCTCAGAATCCCAATACGATCAGCCCCAACACCAGCAGCACCAGGCACACCAGCAGCACTAACATACACACCAGCCTTCTCCGCAATCAACTGATGTTGCACTGGACACAGGGCATCATCACCTGTGCACATTGCTGCCCGGGACGCCAGCGATGGCCTCACCATGTCCAGATTTGCTTCACTTAACACTGAACACCCTGGCTGCCACATGATGCACCAGGTTGGCACCACCCCACAACAACACCATAAAGCATCCCTATAATGTCCAAGCCATTCCTTTCACACTCATCACCATTGTGGGGGAGGGGACGTTATGTCTCACCATTCACTGCAACTCACTAAGACACTTTCAAAGGTGCACACAAATCTGTCCAAGAAGGCAAAGTGGTGACAATAAGGATTTCAATGCTTGACAACACAATAGTAGAAAGTTTACACGAACATTGGCTAAAACACCCAAGTGCCTACCCTTGTGTGTTGTTAGTTGGTATGATTGGACTAGGATGAGGGTAAGTGTGAGGGGTGGCTAGTGAGATGGAGAAGTGATAATGTAGATATAGAGGTATGTTGGTGTGAGTAAGGATGTGCAGGAGTAGGGCAGGGAAGGCAGAGTGATGGGGATGTGATGAGTGGTACAGGAGGATGAGGTTGAGTGTGGCTTTGCAGTAACGTTTCATGATCTACTGAGATCATTGAAAGGTTTGCGCCACTGCAGCCTGGTCCTCCTGATGACATCCCTGCTTCTGCCCTCCTGTGCAATGTGCAACCAGGCTGCGTTGATCTCCTGGGGAGGTCTCTTCCGCCCATGGGAAGTGAAGAGAACCTCCCTACCTGCTGTGACTCCCTTCATAAGCATATGGAGGGAGTCATGAGAGAGCCTGGGTGCAGTCGTGCACCTCTGTGCAGTGATTGTCAGTGTTTGCAGCACCTCAATGCTGCAGAACACTGATAGCAGAACTGGCAAAATCAATTTGTACATGGCCCCTTTAAGGAAATCAGCTAATGACACATCATCAAATGACATCATCAGACCCGCTTCCTATTAATTGGCCGGGAACCTCGCAGGATGGCCTTAAGAAGCCCCATCAATGTAAAATCTTGTTGGAGGCTGGGATTGAGACAGATGCGCGGTCCCCACACGCCATGGACATCGCCCGCCCCGGACCCGCCGAGGTTGGAAAAATCCAGCCCAATGTGTGAGATATTGTCACACCTATCTTTCTTGTTCCTTTCCTTAACCAAATGCAGTAATGGTATTGGAAACTCCAAAGGAACCACTGTCTTGACCACTTTGCTTGCTGCAAGTAAAATAGAAGCCGGAGGTAAGATGATTGTAAGAAAAGGATTTTGAGTAAAAGTCAAGTATGGGAAAAAAAATTAGGCCTAAACAGCAACAAAAATTAATGGATGAAGGAAAACGCAATAAGCTAAAAAAAAATACTAACTTTACAACCAACAATGTAATTTCCATTTAAGAAGCCAACTACTACAGCTATTGCCATCCACATAGTGTTGAGCTCATTTCATATGGACAAGCTGAACTATGGGCAAGGAGGCATTACAAAAGGCACTGAATTCAGTATTGGAGTCATTTGACCAATTTTTAGAGGTATAATGAGGCTTGTGTTACTCAGTAGTACAACATCCAGAAACATGAAATTCGGCAAACTGAGAATCAGGAATGTTGATCTACATGCCCAACTCTATGAATTGTGCTCTGTGCCAGAAAGATTGCGTGTCTCAAGCAGGACCATATAGAATGATCCCTAAAATGTCTATTGTTATAACCATGCCAACAATGTATAGCATAGTTTTGCACTCCCTCACACGGTAATGTCTTTGATAGCTTGTGACCTGATGCATCTGAACTTGAGCCCCACGGCATCAGAATTTAATTGGGGTTCATCTTCAATACACGAAATGTGTGATTTGAAATGGGCATCGGGTTGGTACAAGATGTATAACTACTCTAAATGAATCCAGAGAATGACAGGATGTTACAGCATAGAAACAAGCAAGTCTGCAGTATGTTTTTCTTGAATCACCTGATCTAATCCACCTCTCCCACTCGCTCCCAAGACCCTTTAACACTTTAGTTAAGTGATACTCTTTAGTAGCAACTATCTAGTTATTACTACCATATTAAAAGACTTTGTAGTCTCTGTTTCAAAGTAGTTTGTGTGGCAAATTCCATATTCTAACCACCCTCTCATCACTATCTCATGGACCTGTGGAAACATATATCACCATTAACCTTATCATAAATTTTCATAAACTTTCAGACTTCTTTTGGGTCATCCCTTAAACTTCTCAGCACTAGTGAAAAACCAATAACTTCTCAAATGTATCTTCATAACTGTAACCTTTCATTCTTGATAACATCCTACTAAATTTGTGCTGCACTTTTTCCCAATACTTTTATCTCATTCCTATAATTGGATGCTCAAAACTGTACACAATAGATCAACTGAGGCCTAATTAAACCCTTGTATAAGTCTAACATTACCTCTTTGCTTTTGTATTCTATGCCTCTAGATACAAAAAAAAATTCACTTTGCTTTTTATATGACCATATATCTCTGTGTGTTGCTAACATTAATAACTATAATCGGCACATCTGTATCTCGTATCTCTTCCTTCTGCTCCTCTACTTCATATATAATCTTACCATTTAACAAATCTTTCCTTACTCCATTCTTACTTCCAAAATGTAGTACTTTTTGCTTCTTTACGTTACATCTGCCATCTGTATGCGTATGCTGTTAACCTATCTATATCTTTCTGCAATCTTTCACAATCTTTGTCACAATTTGCTATGCTGCTCAATCTGATATCATCAGCTATTTCAGTATTATTCCCACAAAATCTAAATCCAGATTACTTATGTTAAGTAAGAGATGCTCCAACATAAATCCTCATGGAACACTGCTCACCACATATTTTCAATCAGAATACTTCCTTTTATCCCTACCCTTTGCTTTTGGCCTTCCAATCATCTCTCTATCCATATGGAAACATTACCCTTAATTCTCTGTGCTTTTATCTTTGCCATCAGTCTCTTATATCATACCCTATCAAATGCTTTTTGAAGAACTATAGAAACCATTCCTTCATCTAGTCTCTGTAATTTCTTCAAAGAATTCTATGATGTTGGTCAAGTACAAACTACCTTTTAGAAAATCAAGCTGGCTGGGCTTCATCAACTCATATTTCTCCAAATCCTTAATAACTTAATCCCTTATTATAGACTCCAGTAATTTACCAACAACTATAATTAGCTTATAACTTAATGGTTTTTCCCTCGCCTTTTCTCAAGAGTGACATCAATTCTCTCTCACACATTTTTCCTTTCTACACAACTTTGGAAAGTTATAGTCACAGTCCCTGCTATTGCTTCCCTTAGGATCCTTAGATGTAAATCAGTGATTTGTCTACCTTAGGTTTGGGTAACTGCTTTAGTACAATTTCCCTTTGAATAGTAAGGAGAGATTTTTCTGAGTCTGTACCTAGGTGCACTGGATCATCTGGGCATAGTGAATAACGGAACATTGGGCAGGTACCTTTACCAGCATGCTTAAACCTGCTATTTTAACTGCCTACTGAGTGGGGAGCCCACTGTGGATGCCCCGCTCAGTAAAACCTAGCGGAGGATCTGTAAGCTAAGTGTAAAACTTATCTTTGTGGGCTCCCCCCCCCCCGCCCCATGACTTATCTGACTGCTGACCTGGCGGTCTCCTGGACACCCTATCTTCGTAGGACCAAAGCTGCTGAGCTACCTCTGGATGCCCGTTTCGCTCTGGCAGCTGGCCGGTGGGATGTTCATGAGACCTGGACGTTAAAATGGACCAGGCCTCGTGCTGCAGCTCCCAGGTGGGCTACCGTGTGATCTGCCGGCTTCCCGCCCGGGAGTTAAAATTCTCCCTTAAGTTTTATAAATGGGGTATCGCATACAAAAGCAAACTAGTAATGTTAAACCTACACAAATCATCGGTTAGGTCACAGTTAGAATATTGTGCTCAGTTTTTGGGCGCCTTACTTTAGGAAAAATGTCAAGGCCATGAAGAGGATACAGAATAGATTTACTAAGATGATACTGGGATGAGAAGCTTTAGTTATGAAATGAACAAAGAAGGTTAGGATATCTAATAGATATATTCAATATTACAATATTACAAGAGGTTTGATAAATTAAATTAGGAAAAATTATTTCCACAGGTCAGTCAGTTGGAAAACAGAGGATCAAAAATTATGATCACCAAATGAACAAAGGCAACTCTCTAAGGCTGATCAAGTCTGTTTGCAAACTTGGTGTCACATTTGATCACGAATTGAGCTTCCTACCTCATATCCATTCTATCACTAAGACCGCCCATTTCTACCTTCGTAATATCGCCCGTCTCTGCCCTTGGGGGATTTTTTTAACACAAAACAGAATGCACTACCGGAAACAGTGGTGGAAACAGATCCATAATATGAAAGTGGACAAAGAAGAAAAACTTAAAAGGGTATAGGGAAAATGCAGAGGCATTAGACTAAGTGATAGCTCTTATAGAGAGCTAGCACAGGCACAATGGGCAGTATGGCTCCTTCGGTGCTATAAAATTCCACGATTCTGACTTGAACCACTACTTCGAGCTGATACCCTCACCCTGTTTCCAAGGGCTTCTTCACCGATTCTATAAAATCCTTTACCTTAGCAACTGGAAGGCAACATACCATACAGGACTCTTATTTATGATTACAGAAGAGACCATATACATCTCTCACAATTGAATCTCCCATTACCATTATATTCCTATATTTAACTCTTCCCCCTTGGGTACTCACTTACACCAGGCTGTTGTGGTGATCTCGTGAATTCTCTTCCCTGGATTACTGTCCTCATCTGTGCTGTAGGTATCCAGCACTGTTTGCCTATCTGACAGCTTTAGACCCCAGGAATTTGTTGCACTGTCTCTACCTGAGTGCAATCCCCCTGCAATAGATGCTCGCCCATTTCCCCCCTTCTGCCTCATTATTTGCTCTAGCTGTGGTGTGACCACCTCCTACAATAAGCACTCCAGGAATCCATCCATCTTCTTCAATTGTCTCTGAAGCTCAGTAACTTTGGGCTTGAGTGAGTCCATCTGAAGATGCTTCACGCTCCTACTTGTCCTGGGCGTTCATAGTTTCTAGAAACCCCTACATTATACAGATTTGATACAATGCTATTTCCCACTGTCCTGCCATAATAACTGGCTTCACAAGACTCAGAAACTCAAATGACTGAAAGTAGTTTCTAAATTTCAGTTCAGGCCAAATTCCTTGCATGCTCTTTTCACTTTTCTGTTCCCTTAGAATGTGATTGCTTCTCACTTGTGCTCACAACCTCTCTAAGCTACAAAGCTACACACAGTGGCTGCGATTTCGCCAGCGGAGGCGGGATCACGGTGGGAGAGGTAGTTGGCGGGTTCAGGTCGCGCTCCCGGCTGCAGCCGCTCTGTAAAAAGGAGTTTCTGTTAATAGGGCTTGTTAAGCCCACCCTGCGGGGTTCCCGGCCAATTAATAGATAGTGGATCTGATGATGTCATTTGATGACGCGTCATCAGCCGGTTTCCTTAAAGGGACCATGGACGTATTCATTTTCACAGTTGTGCTGCCAGCGTTCTACAGCATTGAGGTGCTGCAAACACTGACAATCACTGCACAAAGGTACAGGGCTGCACCCAGGCTCTCGCATGACTCTCTCCATATGTTTATGGAGGGAGTCACAGCACGCAGGGAGGTTCTCTTCCCTTCCAAGGGCGGAAGAGACCTCCCCAGGACACCAATGCAGCCTGTTTGTACATTGCACAGGAAGGCAAAAGCAGGGATGTCGTCAGGAGTACCTGGATGCAATGGCGCAAACCCTTCAATTATCTCAGTAGATCATGAAATGTTACTGCAAAGCCACACTCAACCTCATCCTGCTGTGCCACTCATCACATCCCCATCACTCTGCCTTCCCTACCCTACTCCTGCACATCCTTACTCACACCAACTTACCTTGCACCTCCATCCCATCCCTCTCTATCTACATTATCACATCCCCATCTCACTAGCCACCCTCACACTCACCCTCATCCTAGTCCAATCATACCAACTAACAACACACAAGGGTAGGCACGTGGGTGTTTTATGCAATGTTCATGTAAAGTTTCTGTTAATGTGTTATCAAACATTGGAATCTTTATAGTCAACACTTTGCCTTATTGTACAGATCTATGCTCAACTTTGGAAGTGTCTTAGTGAGTTGCAGTGAATGGTGAGACATAACAGTAACCACCCCCCCACCCCCCCCACCACCCCCGGAATGGTGATTAGTGTGAAAGGAATGGCTTGGTCATTGTAGGAATGCTTTATGGTGTTGGTGTGGGGTGGTGTTAACCTGGTGCATCATGTGGCACCCAGGGTGTACAGCATCAAGTGAAATGAATCTGGCCATGGTGATGCCATCACTGGCCTCCTGGGCAGCAATGTTGTTGGGTGCTGATGCCCTGTGTCCTGTGCAGCATCAGCTGATTGCGGAGAAGGTTCATATTGTTGTTGGTGATGTAGGTGTGCCTGGTGATGTTGGTGTTGGGGCTGATCGTGGACGGATTCAGAGGACCAAGGTGAGATTTTTTCAAGGGTACCGATGTTGCTGGAATAGATGGCAGCTGAAGTTGAGATGACAGAAGCAATCTGTCAATGGTGAGAGAGCTTGCTCCAAGGAGATGGCAGTGCATAGAAAGTTTACTTCAAACACTTCCAAACTGCATACAGCTCTAAAGTGTCTTCCAACTCCTGAAGGCTCAAGCTTCTGACATTGGAAAGTGACCAGCTGTGAAATGGTAGCTTTCATACCACTTTTGCAGCTGTCACCTTTTCAAAGCAATGGGGAGACATAGAGAACCCGACCTACTTACCTGACGTGATTTCTGAATGACGTGAACCCCGCTAAAAATGTGGTAAAATAGAAATAGGCTGGCAAAATAGTAGTAAACAAGCACTTAACAAGCATATAACTATCTTAAATGCCTCCCCCACCGCTTAGTGTCGGGTCTGTTCTGAAATCGCAGACCCGACACTTTGGAAACTTACATGGAGGCGGGTTCGTAGCGGGTTCTCAACCTGCTGTCAATCATTTCAATTTTGACAGGGGACCCACCTCCAAACCCGCCCTTTGAGCGCCAGCAAAATTCAGCCCAGACAGTCAATTCAAACACAGGTGCCACTTCCAAGACAGCCAGTGAATGAAAAATCACACAAAGCCATCAATACTCTCACATCTAATTAATAGCTAGCTTATCAATCAAACCAGCCCAGTCAATATTTGCAAAATCCCTAGTTCACAGCTAACTAGTCAAAAATTATAATTTAGTACTCGACTATGCACTCACTCCAGTTTGGGACAAACTGTATTAACTTTTCATAGTACAATTACATTTTGAATGTGATATTTGGTGAGTCTACTATGGTTGTAAATGGAGTAACACTTTGCAAACTCATATATACCATCTATTATCAAATCACTCCATGGCCTCACCCCTCCCTATCTTTGCAACGTCCTCCAGCCCTACAGCCCTTCGAGATCTCTGCACTCCTCCAAATCTGGCTTTTTGTGCATTCCTGATTTTTGATGCTCCATCATTGGCAGCCGTGCCTTCAGCTGTTGAGACCCTAAGCTCTGGATTTCCCTCCCTAAATCTCTCCACCTCGCTATTGCTCTCTCCTCCTTTAAGACGCTCCTTAAAACCTACCTCTTTGACCAAGCTTTTGGTCAGCTGTCATATTATCTCCTTATGTGGCTCGGTGTCAAATTTTGTTTGATGATCACTGCGGTGAAGCGCCTTGGGACGTTTTACTATGATAAAGGCGCTATTTTAATGTAAGTTGTTGTATTTCATTAATCCATCTTTTAAGTTAATGTCACCTTCCATTTGCACTTACAAAAGTCCGCACAGGAACAGTACAAATGCTGATTACAGGGACAAGCGAAAGAAAGCATGATACATGCCCAATTATGTGAGCACAATGCCAACCTTTATAAATTGGCTTTGTAAATTAAAACCACAGCATTTATTCGTGGCCTTTTTAAGTTAAAGGTCTCATTATTCGCTGACTATGAGAGCATGCCCAATGTAACTGAATGTCATAAGCTGCCCTACTTTGCTTCCACAGCATAATAAGCCATGTCTATGCTTCTTTATCTACTCTTATTAGCTGCATATTAAGTGCTTTACAAATAGTAAGTGTATAAAGCATTGTTGAAACCCAATTATGCAATCAAGTGGAATGCATTTTACTCCATTCTCTTAAAGGCTGCAGTGAGCATCAGTGTCATCACTGTAGCTACATTGACTGACAGTCCCTCATGTTTGTTTGAGACAATTTTATGTATGACTTTAAGAAGACACAGGACATTTTCAGTTTGTAGCAAAAACAGGATCAATATTGGTTACTAAACTGTAAGTGCATTTTAACCTAACATGTATTTTACACAGTGAAAGGAAATCAATACCAACAGTTAGAAAATGTGCAATGATTCATTTTTCTGAGCATTTTTTTTATTGTATAATGCGTGTTGCTCTGAATTCAAATGTCAGGATCAATTTAAAACTGCAAAGTAATCCAGTGTGAATAGCTATCAATACTGACTATGATTAGAAGGGTCACACTTTCGTACAGGTCTGTATAATGCAGTTTTCATATCAAGACATTTCACAGAATTGCTCTTCATCTGGTGAGGTTACTGCTCTCTGAGGATGCATTAGGAGTATTTTTCCACTCTGCTAGAGTCCAGGCTCCTATAATGAAAGGTATTGCCTGGTCTTTCAAGTTCTCCTGTCAGAGTCTAAATAAGGTGACAGTATTCTAGAGGAATAAAATTATAGATGCCTTAAGCTTCCTCGCTCATGGAATTCAATATGATTCTCTCTCTTAAGCACAACTAGCTTAAGGTTACCTGTGTTGTGATCAAATCCACTTTCAATAAAAACAAATGTTGCAAGCAGAACTCTTCTCTGATATGGTCTTTATATGGTCTCTGCGTTGGTAGTTTGATTTCATCCAAGCAGGCTCAAATTTCATTGGGTAAGGTTTAACCTTCAAAAACTGTCTTACAGAATCAATCATGTTTAAAAGTATCACTCTAATACTATTCTACTAATCCAAATCAATGAGCTATAAGTCCTCTGAGAAAAAAGTGCTAACTATTTAGTCTGAAATCCAGCAAATTAAGATTATGCATCATTCTTGACTCAGGATGGACTCCAGTTGCAGATCTTTATTTTCCATGTACTGTAAATGAATTGCTGATTTAAATAAATTGAAAACAGTGGGGTGGTATATAACTTATCTTGCAAAATCTTGGAGACCATAAAACACTGTAAATTTAATGGCTCTTGCCGATCCTTTTGTTAAGGCCAGCACTGGAGTTATCTTGGGAGGACTGTGAGGGCTCGGAATTTCAGGTGACATCTTTGACAAATTGGATCCTTTCCATTTTGAACTAAGTGACTCCCTATCAGGACCACTTTTTGTCAAGAATAGACATCCTCAATTTATTATACATGCAATGAAAAATAACTATCTAGATTTTATTTATGTCATATGCATCACCATTAATGGGGACACTTCATAGTGGCAATTGTGCTAAAATGTATTCCTAATGGGCAGCAGAAGTGAGATTATCGGCAATGCCTAAACATTTAAAAAGTTATTTAAAGTAAGTTTTGGTTAGGCCTTCACACTGCTGCGACTGTTACATCAGTGGGCTGCAGGGAGCAACGCTTGCAAACAGCACTATAGGTTCCCTGATTGATAGATTTAAAACAATAAAGTTAAAATTCCTAAAGAACAGTTCAAAGAATATCTGGAAGCTCAGGCATTATCAGAGTAAAGGTGCGCAATATTTTTAATTCCAAATATTTGAGCAGCGAAACACCAAGGCCATGCAGCTCCAGGCGCCACTGGGCTTAGGGATGTGCATTGCTCCAGATTTCCAATAGAGGGAGGGTTTCCTCTGTGCACCATATGTAGCAAAATTGGAAAGTCATTTGGGTCAGTGATTTCACTACACATAATGCATAGAGGGACTCTATCCCAGTATAGCAACCTATTCTTCCTTCTCATTATTATAGCATCAATCTAGGAAGGAGAGATCTGTTAGGAACAGGTCGAGCCCAAAGTTCTTTGGTTGATTAGGCAGACGCCTATCATAGCTTCAGTGAATGGGATAGGATGTAAGCAGCTGAGTTTTGGATGGGCTAAAGTTTATGGAGAATGGGAAGCCAGTCAGGAGGGCTTGGAATACGTGAGTCTGAAGTTGACAAAGGTATGGCTGAGGGTTTCAGTGCCAGATGAGCTGAGGTAGGGGAGGAGGCGACAGATGATATGGAAATTGAATTAGGCGGACTTTGTGACCATGGCAGGATTGAAAGACAGGATCAATGGGCTAGAGAGTGAAGAGGGAGAGAGACCATGGGGGCACTGAGGGACAGGGACATGGGGCTGGTGAGTGGAGAGGGAGATAGACCATGGGGTTTACTGAAGGATAGGGTCATGGGGCTGGAGAGGGAGAGAGACCATGGGGGGCACTGAGGGACAGGGACATGGGGCTGGTGAGTGGAGAGGGAGATAGACCATGGGGTTTACTGAAGGATAGGGTCATGGGGCTGGAGAGGGAGAGAGACCATGGGGGGCACTGAGGGACAGGGACATGGGGCTGGTGAGTGGAAAGGGAGATAGACCATGGGGTTTACTGAAGGATAGGGTCATGGGGCTGAAGAGGGAGAGAGACCATGGGGGGCACTGAGGGACAGGGACATGGGGCTGGTGAGTGGAGAGGGAGATAGACCATGGGGTTTACTGAAGGATAGGGTCATGGGGCTGAAGAGGGAGAGAGACCATGGGGGGCACTGAGGGACAGGGACATGGGGCTGGTGAGTGGAGAGGGAGATAGACCATGGGGTTTACTGAAGGATAGGGTCATGGGGCTGAAGAGAGAGAGAGACCATGGGGGCACTGAGGAACAAGGACAACAACAACAACAACAACAACCTGTATTTATATAGCACCTTTAAAGTAGTAAAACATCCCAAGGCACTGCACAGGAGTATTATTAGACAAAAAATGTCCAAACAAGGACAAGGACATGGGGCTGGAGAGTGGAGAGGGATTGGAGTCATTGGCAAAGGCATGGAGTTTATGGCTGGGACTGAAGACGATGGCTTCCATCTTTTCAATGTTTAGACGGAGTAAGTTACAGCTCCTCACAAATTGGAGGTCAGACAAGCAGACTGATAGCACATAAGCAGTGGTGGGTTTGAGAGAGGTGATGGAGAGGTAGACCTTGTTGTCATTGGCATATGCACAACAGCTGATTTTATATCTTCGGATGATGTCGCCAAGGAGCAGCATGTCAATGAGGAAAAGAAGGGAGCCTTGGGGGACTCAGGAGGTGATGGTGTGGGAGAGGGAAGAGGAACCATTTGTAGAGATGCTCTGGCTACAATATTAGTCTAAAGACTTTTTTAAAAATCTAGTAACATACCAGTCTTCATTTACTTTTCTAAGCTTTGTACAAATTACTGTAGGGTCTTCCTGGTATTCAATCACATGTACAAACCCATAAATATCACATAACTATACCCAGCAGCCCTATATCTGATCAAATCTTGTCACAAATTATTACACTCAGGAATTCCTAAATTGCTTACCTAAAATTTTCAATAACTTAAAGAATTAACTAACCAGTTTTTACAACAAAACAAATATTTTTCTAATTGAAGGAAACAGCAGACCATAATTGCTGAGAAGATGGATGCACCATATTTTCCGAAGAGGACAAAGCAAAGCAAAGACTGCAAGAATCAGGTCTTGAAAAGGTAGATGCATGTCAGTATCACTTTCACATGATCACTTTCACATGTACCAATATAATGTCTGTACTGATATGTGAAGCAGAAATGAGCTGACCAGGGTAGCTTTTAAAGATCTAAATATAGTGCACAGAAAGAGCGTCGTTATGCTGGAAGCTGAAGAGAACCTCCCAAAGCTGTTGCATTCCTGAAACACAGGGAATGTACAGCATCTATACGACTAAAAACGGGCACATTATTTTCAAGTAATTAAAGTATGTACCTGACAAATAAGTCGATAAAATGACATAGTAGATGAAGAAATAAAATCTCATATCAAGCAGGCAAATTTTTGAATGCCATATGCAACGGAAACTGAATTACGTGGGTTGTATGGTGCACTTGTAGCCTGAGTGCTTTGCAAGATAAGTGTTCTATTTTAGATACTGTGGTAGTTATCACCCAGGCAGGCTGTGAAACTGGATGGATGCCCCCAGGAAGGTGAAAGATAGACTTTTAAAATAAACAGTTTAACAATTGGGTTAAAAACACACAGAGATGGATTTAGTATGAGTACATAAAGCATTTATATGGGAACTGCGGCAGATGGAAAACATACCCCATCGAATGCAGGGCTATTGATTCGGAGAACTGGGCTTTGCTACCTGTGTCTGTATATAAGTTGCACAAGGTGTGGGCAGTAGACGAGGGATCCGAGCTCACTAAATCCCATACTGTGAGGAGTAAGTAATTTGTTAAATTCTGATAGGTTTGAGTCAGCTTCAACTGAAAATCCTAGCATTAAATGCTGTGTGTCAAAATGGACAGCTGTGGTCAGATTTCCAGTAAGAGAAAAATGTATTTACAAAAGGTACAGCTCCATAAAAGCAGTTTGTTTCTTGAGCTGTATTAGTGTCAACCCTCCCTTGTGTCCTCACTTGGTTACAGACCTGTACATATCTTTGCATTCTGACGTCCAACCTTACTCTAACCTTTAGCTTTTCTCCCCTTTTCTCATGCTTCCTGCTGCTCTTTTCTGTCTGGAGCTCTTCTTTAAGTAAATAGGATCTGATACAAAAAGAGAATTGCTCACCCTGCATCCACACCCGGTCTGTGCAGTGGTCTTTTGGATTCCATGGTACATTTCTCTTCCTGCCCTTGTGGGGCCTCTAGGCTGCTGGGCCTGGTAATTACAGGCTGAGGCAACAGCCATTGCTTCTGTCACAGGCACTAGGAAATTGAGCAAACAATTGAGTTTGCTGTTTCATTACCCTGCTGTCAAAATTCAACAGCTCATTTAAGAGAGAGGTTATCTCCACATGCAGTCACACCTCTAGGTTCTTGAATTTGAACACGTTCGGCTGTACACCTTAATCCCACAAGGAGCTAAGCTGGGATCCCTTACATGGGCAAGAGACAGGAAATAATGTTATACAATTATTAGGCATAGGGGATACGTTCCTTTATTTGCTGAGGTATAGAATATAAGAGCAGGGAGGTTATGCTTGAACTGTATAAAACACTAGTTAGGCCACAGCTAGAGTACTGCGTACAGTTCTGGTCACTACATTACAGGAAAGATGTGATTGCACTAGAGAGAGTTCAGAGATTTACGAGGATGTTGCCAGGACTGGAGAATTTTAGCTATGAGGAAAGATTGGATAGGCTGGGGTTGTTTTCTTTGGAACAGAGGAGGCTGAGTGGAGACTTGATTGACGTGTATAAAATTATGAGGGACCTAGATAGGGTGGATAGGAAGGATCTATTTCCCTTAGCAGTGAGGTCAATAACCAGGGGGCATAGATTTAAAGTAATTGGTGGAGGGATTAGAGGGGAGTTGAGGAGAACTTTTTTCACCCAGAGGGTGGTGGGGGTCTGGAACTCACTGCCTGAAAGGGTGATAGAGGAGGAGACCCTCATCACATTTAAAAGGTACTTGGATGTGCACTTGAAGTGCTGTAACCTCCAAGGCTACAGACCCAGAGCTGGAAAGTGGGATTAGGTTGGATAGCTCTTTTTCGGCTGGCACAGACACGATTGGCCGAATGGCCTCCTTCTGTACCATAAATTTCTATGGGCTGGATTTTCAGTGACCCGTGGAGTCGGGTTTGGAGGCGTGTGGGGGGTTAAAGTTGCAGATTCGGGGGTCCCGACCCCATCCCGATTCCATTCCGCCTCCACGCAATTTTGACAAAATCGGTCGCGGGGTTCCCGACTCCGTCCCGCCTCCAAGAGGCGGGAGAGGCCATTAAAGCCCTTAACAAGCCCAAAATTGGCTCTGTAATGCCATTTTGAAACCCTTTTCCGACGTGAAGTACGCCTGATGTGAAACACGCCAGTGAAACCTGGCGGGAGCACAAGTGGATAGCTGACTATCAGCTGCAGGTCCACTATTACAACGGAGATGTGATGAAGATAGTAGTAGTATTAGGTGTGAAAGTCGCCTCTGATGCTACTGCATTGAATGTCTTCAGAGACTGCCTGGGAGGACTTTGTTGCAAAAACAATACTCTCTCTCTCCCTTTCTCTTCTCTCTCTTTCTCCTCTCTTTCTCCTCTCTTTCTCCTCTCTCTCTCTCTCTCTCTCTCTCTCTCTGAGATGCTGCTCATTTTGCATCAAGGTCCTCTCACAGCAAAGGCCAGGCAATCTCTGAGACCAGGCAGTCTCTGACCTGCAATGATGACATCATCAGAGGCGACTTTCAGACTGAAACCACTAATTGGTTCATGGGTTCCCACATGCTGGAACTCAATTGCCCAATTAAGTGAAAATTCCATCAATCTCCCACATCCAATTGCAGGCGGGTGGATAACACGAAATGCGGATGACACGACCCCAACCTGCCCCGTATCAAAATCCAGCCCTTTAAGTATAGTAAGCCAGCAATACCAAACCATGTGTAGAGATAAACCGTCGCATCATCTAGAGAATCGTAGCTATCCTCCACCAAGAGGTGACCAAGGAATGAACGACTACTTATTTTGAAAGTTTGGAGTTTTTCTTTAACTCGCGCAAAACCCCTCAAGTTCATTCAATGCTAGATAATGGGCTTGATTTTGCCAGGCCCGAGGAGGTGGGATTGGAGGCGTGTGAGGTGTTAAAATCAGAAAAAATGGTGTGCGGGCCCGATCCCGCCTCCATCCCGCCTCCAAGCAATTTTCCCAGAATCGGGGTTTCAGACCCCGTTTCCAAGAGGTGGGATAGGCCCTTAAGGCCCTTAACAACCACTTAATTGCCTCTATAATCCAATTTTGGGAGGCCTTTCTGATTTTTAGACATTTCCCCCCCTCCTACACGCCTCCTCTGGAACACGCCAGGTAATCCTGGCGGCCTCACAAGTGGATTGCTTACTAACAGCTGCAGCTCCACCATTAAAAAGGAGTTTTCAGCAATCATCATTTGCAGGTGGCAGAACTTTGTTGTCTCAGGTCTGGGGGATCTTTTAGCAGGCCTACTCATTGTTGTGGAAGTTTGGAGCCTGTGACCTCCTGGGAAACCCCTCTCCCCACCTTGACTGAGCGCTTCCTCAACTGAGGTATATAGCAGAAGCATGGGAACCATTTATTTCCTTTCCTCCTGGACATCAGATTCGGATGAAGACCAGCCGCAGCAGCAGCAGAACCCTGAACAACAGCAGCACCAACAGCAGGAGCAACAACAGGAGCGCCAAGCTGGTGCTCACCCACCTGAAACTGCACAGGCCAGAAGGCGTCAGAGCGCAACCACATTGCTGCCCAGAATGCAAGGGATGCACTCATGTTGGCCAGATTTGCTTAACCTGCACAATCAAACACGTTTGCCTCGCACCTTCTTACCAGAGCATCGAAAATGGACAAGAACCTGCGGATTCCTATCACTCTGACCACCATACTGACAATTGCAAGTCGCCCTAAGCCCTAAATGTGAAAGTCCCATTTGCGAAATGACACAGGCCACAACTTCAACAGTTTGCCATTAAATCTATTTATGATACCATGACAAGGATGGCTGGTCCAAATACAATACATCACAGCACCCAAGTGACTACCCTTGTGACTACTTGTGCTTTATCTTCCTCTTACGCATGCTCCTACGTGGTACTTCCCCTGTGGTTTCAGCAGATGTGGAGTCCCCTTGCTCACTTTGTTGCTGCTCCTGCCTCGACATCTTTGGCGGGCGTCCTCTGGGGTTGTGAACCTGTGAGGGCTCAGCAACAGTCTGCTGCTCCTGTGTCTGTGCAGGGGCTGAGAAGCCGATCTCAGTTGGGTGAGGACTCTGGTGCTGCTCTGACCGAGGGCTTTGCAGTGGCATGGTTGTGTGAGCGCTTGGAGAGGAGCCCCCACTTCCTTGTTGTCTGCCACCAACATCCCTCTCATGGGTCAGCCCCACTTCAGAGCTAGCAAGTGGCTTGACAGCACCTTGCTGCACTTCAGGGGGGCCATGAGGACCCGTTTCTGCACTGGAAGTCCTACTCCAGAGGACTTCCATGAAGATCTGGTTTCTATGCTTAATAGCTGACCATCGCTCCTCAAGAGATGTCATTCTATTCTGAACAATGACCATGTGTTCAAGACCCTGGCGACTAAGCTCGTCCATGGCCGTAGCCATCCTCTCCTCTATCGTAGCCATCCTCTCCTCTACGGTAGCCAGCCTTACCACGGAGTTAGCCATCCTTTCCACGGTGATGCGTTCATGCGCCAATGCCTCCACAAAGGCTCTGCTCATGTTCGCGATGGACTCCTCCATTCGCTCCACACTCGCAGCGACCCTGGAGACAAAACCTGCCAGAGACTCCTGCACCTGTTCCTGCAGTTCTCCTTCTGGATGGACCCGGAGGCATAGGGTTGACATGCAGCTGAGCCAAGCTGGCAGAGTCCTGCACCCTCCGATGAGGACTCTCCACTGCTCTCCCTGTCTCCACCATCTGCTGATGCTCACTTGTGAGCTGTGATACACCAGGTGCCAACAGTACTCTATCTCACGAAGGTCCCACCAAGGTGTGAGTGTCTGCGCTGGTGCTGTGTGCGCTGAATTCTGCTGACGATGCGCCATCAGAGGTTGCAGCTTCCTCTGAGGAGTTTGGAAGCTCAGGCGCTTCCTCCTGGACAGTGGGGACGGGGGCTTACGATGGCCCTGTGGGGGAGTAAAGGAAAGAGTTAGAGATGTGAGATCAAGGTTACATGCACATTGAATAGTGCAGATGATCATAAGTCAATCTGTTACAGCATCAAATTCATTATCAGTGACTCATGCAATGTCAATGAGAGAGATGCCAAACTATTCTGTCACCAGCTTGTTGTGATGCGCCCGTCTGTTCGTCTCCCACTTGGGAATCCTCCTCGATGCCGGCGATTTCCAGGGCCGCCTCCTCCCAGGCGGTGAGCTGGGCTACAGAGGGTGGCCCTCCTCCTGTCATGGCTCTTTCCCTCTTATTGTGGGCTCTCTTTTCCTGCAAGTGGAGTTTGAGTGCAAATGAAGGAGTGAGCATAGAGAATGCATAGCATAGATGCTTAAAAGGAGACAAAGGGCCCTCCCTGTGTGTTGTAAGTTGTTGTTGTTGTTGCATCACAGTGATAGGGAGTGTGAGGGCTACATGGTCGAATAGTTAAGTGAATGTGACCATAGAGAGAGGGGCAATGGGTAAGGGTGCAGGGATGTAAGTGTCAGGTGGGATGTAGAGGAAGAGGTTAGCAAAGCAGAGTGCTGGTGAGGAGAGGCAATGGGGATCAGATTGAGGGAGATGGGAAAGTCATACTCACTTTTCCTGTGCGGAGAAGGTCATGAAACCTCTTCCTGCATTGCAGCCGGTTTCTGCGGCTCATCGAGATGGAGTTGACCTCCTGGGCCACTTGCAGCCACACAGCTTTAGTCTTCTGGGGTGGCTTTTTTCGCCCTGAGGAAGGGAAGAGCACCTCCTTATTCGATCTTGCTCCCTCCACCAGAGCTTGGAGGGAGGGCTCATCGAAGCGTGGAGCACACTTTGGCCTACTGGTGGACATAGTCGATCAATGAATTCCTTACTACAATCACCATACTGTTTGCAGTCTCCAGAAGAAAGAAGGCTGCTTGTCGGCCTTAAATCCAGCAGCATTGATGACGTCATCGGAGGCGACTTTCTGTCTGAAAAGACTCATTGGGCCAGGGGTTCCCACACGCTGGAAATCAATTGCCCAATTAGGGGAAAATCTCACTTTTTCCCCACTTCACTTCAGAGTCGGGGTCCTGACACGAATGCCACCTGACACGCCCCAGCCCGCCCACACTGGCAAAATCGAGCCCAATCTGTTTTAGTGATGTTGATTGAGGGATAAATACTGGCCAGGGCACCAGGGATAAATCCCCTGCTCTTCTTTGAAATAGTGCCATGGGATCTTTTACATCCACCTGAGAGAGCAGACAGGGCCTCGTATGTGTAATTTTAATATGCAAGATTTCTACATAGTTTTATTAGTCAGAGATATTTCCTATTGAATATTCAACTTGTAGCCTGACCTTACATATCTATGACTTCAGATTATTCACTGAGTATTTCTGTTTTGTCTAATGGGTGAAAGCCTAAACACAATAATGCCAACAGAGCACTCAGTGCACTTACGGTTTCCACCATACTAGCTTTAAGATTTCATGTAACATGAGGTGGGCCAGGTGGACCAAGTGTCTGTGGGAGAACACTTGGGTACGAGTGATCATCGTATCATCAGATTTAGATTAGCAATGGAGAGGAGCAAGGAACAATCTAGAGTGGAACTTCTAAACTGGAATGGGATGTGAAAGGATCTAGCCAGGGTAAAATGGAACCAAAGACTGACAGGAAAAACTGTAACGGAACAATGGGTGATCTTTAAGGAGAAGATGTTCCAAGTACAGACTAGGTACATTCCAACAAGAGGGAATCAAAGGAAGGGCTCCTTGGATGACGTGGGAGATTGAGAAGATGATGAAACAAAAAAAAGAGGGTATATGATGCATGTCAGGTGAATTCTTCAAGGGAGAACCAGACCAAATACAATAAGTTGAGAGGGGAAGTGAAGATGAAAATAAGATTGGCAAAGAGAGAATATGAGAGTAGAATGGTGGTTAACATAAAAGGGCACCCAAAATTTTTCTACCGGCATGTAAACAGTAATCGGGTAGTAAGAGGCGGGGTGGGGCCTATTAGCGACAAAGGTGGTGTTATATGCTTAGAGGCGCAGGGCAAGGCTAGAATACTCAATGAGTACTTTGTATCAGTGTTTACTAAGGAGGTGGAAGCTGACAAAATATCAGTAGCAGTTGAAAAGGTAGAAGCAATGGAAGGGATGAAAATTGATAGACAGGATGTACTAGAAAGGCTGAGTATGCTTAGAGTGGACAAGTCGCCTGGTCCAGATGGCTTGCTTCCCAGGTTGCTAAGGGAATTGGGGGAGGAGATAGCGGAAGGGTTTGCCATAATTTTCCATTCTTCCCTAGATGCGGGGGAGGTGCCTGAGGATTGGAAAGTGGCAAATGTGACACCATTGTTCAAGAAAGGGTGTAAGGACAATCCTAGTAACTACAGTTTAACATCAGTGGTGGGTAAAGTTTTAGAAACAATAATCAAGAAAAAAATTAACGGGCACTTGGAGAGGTTTAAGCTAATTAAGGAGAGCCAACACGGATTTGTAAAAGGGCGATCATGTTTGACTAATCTAATTGAATTTTTTGATGAAGTAACAGGGAGGATTGATGAAGGGAATGCAATGGATGTTGTCTACATGGATTGTAGGAAGGCGTTTGACAAAGTACAACATAGAAGGCTGGGTAACAAAATTGAGGCTCATGGAATAGGTGGGTCAGTGGCAGCTTGGATAAGAAATTGGCTTAAGAACAGAAAACAGCGAGTTGTGATAAATGGCTGTTTTTCAGACTGGAGGATGGTAGACAGTGATGTTCCCCAAGGGTCAGTGCTGGGTCCACTGCTTTGTTTGATATATATAAATGACCTGGATATTGGAATACAAAGTAGAGTTTCTAAATTTGCCAATGACACCAAACTTGGGGGTGTGGCAAACAGTGAGGATGATACCAATCGACTGCAACAGGACATAGAAAGGCTAGCCGAATGGGCAGACAAGTGGCAGACGGAATTTAATACAGAGACGTGTGAGGTGATGCATTTTGGCAGAAGGAACAGGGAGAGGCAATATACACTTAATGGCACAGTTTTAAAGAGTGTGCAGGGACAGAGGGACCTGGAAGTTAATGTGCATAGGTCCCTGAAGGTGGCAGGACATATTGAGAGAATGGTTAGCAAAGCATATGGGATCTTGGGCTCCATAAACAGAGGTATTGAGTACAAAAGTAGAAAAGCTATGCTGAATCTTTATAAAGCGCTGGTTAGGCCACAACAGGAGTATTACATCCAGTTCTGGTCACCACACTTTAGGAAGGATGTGAAGGCCCTTGAGAGGGTGCAGTGGAGATTTACCATAATGATTCCGGGGATGGGGGATCTTAGCTACAAGGATAGATTGGAGAATCTGGATTTGTTTTCATTAGAGCAAAGGAGGTTGAGGCGTGATTTGATAGAGGTGTACAAGATTATGACGGGTTTGGATAGGCTCGATGGGGAAAGGCTGTTCACAATAGTTGATGGTACAAGGACTAGGGGACACAGGTTTAAGGTTTTGGGCAAGAGATACAGGGGGGACGTGAGGAAAACTTTTTTACGCAGCGAGTGATGAGGACCTGGAACTCGCTGTCGATGGAAGTGGTGGAAGCGGACACACTCAACGTTTTCAAGGGGAGACTGGATAGGCACTAGAGGGAAATAAATTTGCAGGGCTACGGGGATAGAGCGGGGGAATGGGACTGACTCGATTGCTCTGCAGAGAGCTGGCATGGCCTCGATGGGCCGAATAGCCTCCTTCTGTGCCGTTATGACTCTATGGCTGTGATTTTACTAATGGAGGTGGCTTGAGTGTGGGTCTGCTGCTCGGAGGCTTTCTGACCCACTCCCGGCAGCTGCCTCCCAGAACTTATGAATTTACGTTGATTGGCCTCGTTACGGCTGACATGTCGGACCCTCCAGGCAATTGCTTGGAGGCTGTCAGTTTTTCGCGTCTGATGACGCGTTGTTTGAAAGAAAATTTAAAGGGGCCATGTGAGATGGAGGCGGGTTGGGTGTCTGAAGCCATTTTTTCCGATTTTACCAGCTGACACACCTCCAAACCCACCTCCAACCCGTCGGAAACCCGCTGTCAACCCGCCTCCAATCAATCTTTCCAAATGTCGGGTCCCCGATTTGTGCAGGGACCCGACACCTAGCGGCGGGAAGAGGATTATAGCCACTTAACTGCTTGTTAACAGAATGTTAACAGGCAGTTAACAGGCTTTTTGCAATTTTGACACTTCTACTGCGGGCTTCCCGATGTCCGGACACCACACCAGGTAAATGTGGCGTGTTGTGAGTCTGCTGTAATGTTTCTGCATTGATGACAGCTGCAGAAGTGGTATGAAGGATCCAATGGTGCACTGGTCAGTTTCAGAGGTAAGAAAATGTTGGGAAAATCATTTTTAATGCATTTACACTTTTCTGTAGGTAACAAGTTTTGAATTGTATGTGTAGTCCTATCTCATTGGTAGAACTTTTCTCACCAGTGACAGATCGCTTCTGTAACCTCACCTGCAGCTGCCATCTGTTCTAGCCTAAGGAGAGAGTCACTGGAGAGCCTGGGAGCAAGAGCTCACCTTTGTACAGTGATTGTCAATATTTGCAGCACCTCAATGCTGTCAAACACTGAAAAATCAACTGTCAAAAAAAATTGTGTGTGGTCCCTTTAAGAAAACCAGCAGATGACGCATCATCAAATGACGTCATCTGACACCGGATTCCTCTTAATTGGCCGGAAGCCCACAGGGCGGGCTTAGCAAGGCTAATTGATGTAAAATTACATCTGTGGGCCGGATGTAGTTGGGGGTGGGACTGGAACCCGGAAGGCAGCTGACCTGCTCCTAAGCCACCTCGAAGCAGAAAATCGCGGCCTATGACTCTATATGCAGAGATTATCATGGTCTTCAAATTCTTTAATGTTAAATAGCATAAAATAGAATTTGATCCATATATTTAACTACAATCTTTGCAATATCATAGAACCAACTAACCATAAATTTGCTGTATTTGGTGATTGCTTGGATAATCTTGATGACTTGCCTATCAGTGGTGCAGTTGAGCAATGCTACCATTACCAGGGCATTGATTGAGAAAGATATCAGGTAAATACTGACCAAAACCTGACCGCACACAGCTCAGTAGCACAAATAGTCCCTGCTGATCAATGATCCCCTGGAGTGTAAAAGGGTTTCATGCAGAGTAAAACGTGTTAGCCACTGTTCTAATAAAGTACCTGAGCCCCAGCCTCATTGCACCAGTGTGATACTTCTCATTTCCCACAGCAGATATCTTGTGGCCTCTGACTGAGATTGCCTATTAAGTGTCACCCTTGGCTCAGTGGTAACACTCTGACCTCTGATTCCAGAGTCTTGAGCACATAATCTAAGTGACACTTCAGTGCAGTACTGAGGGAGTGGTGCACCATTAGAGGTGCCATTTTTCAGATGAGACATTAAACCAAAACCCTATTGATGTAAATGATCGCATAGCACTATTTAAAAAAAGATTTCCATTTATATAGCACCTTTCATGACCACCGGTTGTCCCAAAGTGCTTTACAGCCAATGAAGTACTTTTTTGAAGTGTAGTCACTGTTGTAATGTCGGAAACGCAGCAGCCAATTTGCGTACAGCAAGCTCCCACAAGCAGCAATGTGATAATGACCAGAGAATCTGTTTTAGTGATGTTGATTGAGGGATAAATATTGGCCAGGACACCAGGGATAACTCCCCTGCTCTTCTTTGAAATAGTGCAATGGGATCTTTTACATCTGCCTGATAGAGCAAACAGGGCCTCGGTTTAACGTCTCCTCTGAAAGACGGCACCTCCAACAGTGCAGCACTCCCTCAGTACTGCACTGGAGTGTCAGCCTAGATTTATGTGGTCAAGTCTATGGAGAGGGACCTGGACCCACAATCTTCTGACTCAGGCGAGAGTGCTACCAACTGAGCCACAGCTGACACACTGAGAAGATCAGTAAAAACAGAAAATGCTGGAAATACTCAGCAGGTCAGGCAGCATCTGTGGAGAGAGAAACAGAGTTACTGTTTCAGGTCAATGACCCTTCATCAGTACTGGAACAAGTTAGAGATATAACAGGTTTTAAGCAAGCAAAGGGGCAGGGAAAGGGGGATGGGCGGAAAGAACAAAAGGGAAGGTCTCTGATAGGGTGGAAGGCAGGAGAGATTAAATGACAAAAGGTATGATAGTACAAAGCAAAAGGAGATGGTAATGGGACAAGTAAAGAAACAAAAGATGGGTTTAGAAGAGGTTTAAATGCGGATGGCAGAAACATCAACAGCTGCCATCTGAAAAAATAGAGGCAGAGGTTATGGTCTGAAATTGTTGAACTCGATGTTGAGTCCAGAAGGTTGTAAAGTGCTTAATCGAAAGATCTCCCTTTGCTTTGTACTGGTCAATCCAGCCAAAGAGTGGAAGATGTAAATCTTCTTCCTGTGAAGCTGCCAGGATGGTAAGTGTCGAGTGAAACAGCAACTGATCTGTCTGGGATCAATTTCTCTCTGAAAACCTCTTACTGGGGCCCACATGCAGGCACCTGTTTTAGTGATGCAGGCACCTGCATCCTTTAGGTAAATGTACCAACTGGCCACAAAAGGATAAATCAGGTGGGATTACTAGGGGATCACGGGAAACCCCTCCCCCAGGGACAGCCCAAACTGAGGGTCAGGACAAAGGGGAGGAGGGTGAAAGCAGTACCCACCACCATCCATCGGAATTGCCCGATGCAGCTTTCAAGTGGTGCAGGTTCTGCCTACTGTACAGTCCCTCCACTGCTCTTCTATCCACATCCACACTATGAACGAGTGGCATTTCTAGGCTACAGTGTTTATATTTAAATTGAGTGTCTTGGCAGCTCCATTTGTTTCTCAGGCAAGCCAATAAATTTTTCTAAGAGTGTATTGAATTAGACTGGGATAGGGTTTCCATGAGTGAAGCTGGTTTTTAACCCCTTGCGTATCATAGCAGAATTAAAGAAGCTAATACCAAGGTAGATTTTACATAGCATGCTTCATTTTGTCACATCTTAACAGAAGCCTTTAACAAGCTCCTCACAGTTATGAGCAAGCTTTTAACAGGCTTTGTTTTGGGGTTTTTTCCCTACTCTCCTTGCATCTATTTTAGTCTTTGTGCAGAAATGAGAGTTGCGGCAATAAAGTAAAGGAAAAGGGCTTGATTTATACAGCACCTTTCACAATCTTAGGATATCCTTACATGCTTTACAGCCAATGAAGAATATTTGGGGTGTAGTCACTGATGTAACGTAGAAAACGCAGCACAGCAAGGTCCCACTAACAACAATGAGATAACGACCAGATAATCTGCTTTTGTGATGTTGGTTTAGGGATAAATATTGGCCCGGACATTGGAGAGAACTCCCCTGCTCTTCTTCAGACTAGTGCCATGTGATCTTTTACGTCTACTCGAGGGGGCAGATTTAACGTCGGTTTAACGTCTCATCTGAAAGAAAGCACTGGCAATAGGGGTTTTGATCGACTAGATAGAGAAAGGTGAGTGGGTCAATAACCAGAGGGCATAGATTTAAAATCATTGGCAAAAGATCTAGAGGGGAGATGAGGAGATTTTATTTCACTCAGGGAGTTGTGGGGATCTGGAACGCTCTACCTGAAAAGGTGGTGGAAACTGATTCCATAAATAATTTTAAAAGGGAGTTGGACAGGTACTTGAGGATGAGGAACTTACAGGGGGACGGACAAAAAGAGGGGGTGTGGGACTAAGCATGACTGCTCTTTCAAAGAGCCAGCACATGCACGATGGGTTGTTGATCTGTTATTGCTTTTGTTCATGATTTTTTTCCCATGACCATTAACATCGAGAGTAAAATATCAGGTTAGGTTGATTAGATTCATTTCAGGATTTCTAAGACTGCTTTCCAACTAAGTTAGTTGTATTTGTATCTACTGTAAGTCCAGCTATCAAAGAAAGGTCACTGCTCTAAATATCTTCGTCTTTGTCTCAGCATCCATATTTGTTTGATGATGCCTCTGATATGCCTTGGGAGACATTTTTCTACATTAAAGGCACTATATAAATGGTGGTGGCGGCGGTGTTTAGCTCGATCAACGTCCACTAGATTCCAAATTTAAACGTATCACTCAGCCTTCCTGTTAATGTCGGGTGGGTTTATATAATGTATGGAGGAGTACGAAAACAAGAAAGCAAGGAATAAATGAAAGATGAAACAATAGAAAGGAAATAATTAATGCACAAATAAAAATGAATTTGTGTCTATCTATAAGTATTGCAATGCATACCGGATGGTTCTCTTTCTTCCTGTCTAAGACGCCAAACATATCTCACTTTTAAAGTTACAAGCATCCACTTTCCTGGATTATTAAATGCAATCAAGCACTGCAGGGCCACAAGGGTACTGAAGACTGCAGGAAAAGCTAGTAGAAAACTGTGAACTCTCAAGAAAATTCTGACCTATTTGTCACAGTCAGCTACTTCCGTATTCTTACAAAACCCTAATCCATTCAGTCAAATAATTATAGCACATCTTGGCATGCTGCAGAGAAAGTCTGAGGTCAAAAATCCTTCACCCTTCTAGCATAGTCCCACTGTAACTCTGCTGGAAGTGTATTTGAAGGGCTGGAAATTAGGCAGGGACGCAGACATGCTGGATTCTGGCCTAATATTGGAGTCCTATGGGACTTATAAGGAGTAGAGTTTCTACCTGCTGCTTACAAGACTAGTAGGGTCAGAGCGGGCAAGGTGAGCAGAGGGCCCTACCTACAGCAGGAACTTCCACTTCCCTGGCTTCTCAGCACTTCCTTGGTGGCTGGCATGCTGAGAAGAAATAGGTGCACCGGCCTCCTCAATGGCAGGAGCAAAGACATCTGGGAGTCCAGGCCCAGTCCGTGGCCACAGCCCCTGGAGACAACTGAAGGTGTTTTGAAATAAAGCTGTTACAGCGGCCTGAGCTGGGGCCCAGCAGCCAAATGTTTGCCAGGAGGTAGGGAGCATAAAACAAAGCCACAGTTTCTGGCTTGTGGAAAAGCTGATCTCCTGTGTAGTCCTGTGGGGTCAGCAGTGTAGGTGACCAGTGGGCACACTCCCAGGGTAACAGGGAATTTCAGGGCCCTTACATTTTGTTCCTTGATTGAGTATATTTCAAAATCATTAAGGTCAGTGTATTGCATGAGGATGGCCTGATCATCATGCTAGAATCTACTCTCTATATCACTGCATAGAAGGGACGCTGTTGTCAATAAAAAACAAGGGGTAAAAATTCAGTTGGTTGCGCCTCCCGTTAGCGCCTTAAGAGGGCGCTAATGGGGCGCAAAGCCACTAACGCCCGGGCGCAGCGATGTTTGCGCCGCTCGGGAACTTAACTAGAGATTGTGCGGTGGTGCTAAACTTTACCGCTGCGACCACCTGCGCGCGCAGATTGTGACGTCATTCCATGGTGCAACGCCCTTGTGGCGCCCCGGAGCGGAAATTGAGTGGCGCCCCCTGCCTTACCGCCTGGCGCATCCAACGACCAGAAGACTGGAACGCTATCAATCGCTGTGGGGCTGGGGGGGGCGCTATTTAAAGGGGGCCTCTTCCTGTCTTTTATTGTTGGTGGCATTTTTGAACTACGCATTCTGAGAGAGAGAGGGAGAGACTTCTGGAGAGATTCAACGTTGTGTGAAGGAGTTTTGGGTACTGAGCAGCACTTTGCAGGTTCATTTTGATTTGCCATTCCTTGTATCGATTTAGCAGAGACTGTGGGAGCTGCACTCTGAGCTCTTTGCCTGGTACTCTCCATTATTCTTTCCAGCACATTTGATGTGCAAGTCTCTCCAGGCCGAGATTCAAGGCTGCAATGAACAGGATGTGGATGGAAAGCAAGATTAACCATCCCCTTTAAGAACTGGCCCGTGCCATTGTGTGTGTGTTCCATTGCTGACTGACATTACATGAGCTTCGCCAGCGCTCTGAGTTAGCGCCTCACTCCTTGGCCTTTGCGCCTTAAGACAGGTGTGCAGCGCCTGCTTTAGCGCTCCACTCACCTCCCGGGGCGGTAAAAGTGAAGTTTCCAGTCAGTGCCGATAATTAGCGCCAGGCGCTAATATTTGCGTCCAGACGATATTTGCGCCCCAAATGGGGCGCGACCTAATTTTTCCCCCCAAGTCTTCTTGGCCACTGGCCTTAGTTTTAGTTTCTGCTGCTGGTCGCATGGTATCCATACATCATAAGCTAGGAGCAGCAGCAAGATACTAGACCAAGGGGTGTCCTTACTGCATCCCTAGGGCTACATATGGCCCCTGAACCTTGGCAATCTGGCTCATGAAGCCCAGGCATCTCAATGCTATTACTGCTTTTATTTCCTCTTTGGATTTGCTCGTTATGAATTTTGTGGGCCGGGAGGATTGGAAAGGGCTATTTTTCACACTTTTACCTCATTGGTGGGGAATTCTAAATCAGAACACAAAAATCTATTAGCATCAGCACCTTGAGATACATTTTTTTAAATCTTTTCTTTCTCGGGATGTAGGCGACACGGGCAAGGCCAGCGTTTATTGCCCATCCCTAGTTGCCATTGAAAAGGTGGTGGTGGGCAATGACCCTCAAATTGTTTTTTTCCCTGCACGGGCCCTTTAAATTTGCAGCGCGGCCGCGTATGCGCGGTGTCTCTTCCAGCGGTAGCAGCTGGTGAGCGGGAACATTGGTGGTGAGCCGCCTTCTTGAACCGCTGCAGTCCGTGTGGTGAAGGCACTCCCACAGTGCTGTTAGGGAGGGAGTTCCAGGATTTTGACCCAGCGACAATGAGGGATCGGCGATATAGTTCTATGTCAGGATGGTGTGTGACTTGGAGGGGAACTTGGAGGTGGTGGTGTTCCCATGTGCCTGCTGCCCTTGTCCTTCCAGGTGGAAGAGGTCGCTGGTTTGGGAGGTGCTGCCGAAGAAGCCTTGGCGAGTTGCTGCAGTGCATCTTGTAGATGGTACACACTGCAGCCACGGTATGCCGGTGGTGGAGGGAGTGAATGTTTAAGGTGGTGGATGGGGCACCAATCAAGCGGGCTGCTTTGTCCTGGATGGTGTTGAGCTACTTGAGTGTTGTTGGAGCTGCACTCATCCAGGCAAGTGGAGAGTATTCCATCACACTCCTGACTTGTGCCTTGTAGGTTGTACATGCAAATAAATGGCCCCTGAGATCCCATGCTACACACTTACATGACATGTGCTTTGACGCCCTTGCACTAGAGAAATATAAAAGCAGATTAATTGATTGTAACAAGAGCAGTGCTGCACGAGACAGACGTCCATGGTTAAGTCAGGAGCCACAAAAACCACTGTAGTTCTTGTCGAATTTGAAGGGCATAGTTCACACGTTGCATTTCCAGTGTGTGCAACTCTCTCCTGGACAGAATTTTCATCTGGAACGCAGCCCCTTGTTTGTAGAGAGTTCAAATGCAGATAGTTTTGCTAACAATTGCTGAACCAGGGTGATTGAGAATTAGCCCGTAGGAAAGCTCTAGGCTAACTCTTGGCATCAAGCTCTCTTGTGCTCTCAGCAGCCACCAAGATCAATTAAGTGAGAAAATTTGTCCTTATTACAGTCCCTTCCAGCTGTGCCTTAAATCTATGCCAACTAACACAGAAAATTAAAAATTCCACTTGTCACACACAGCTCTTGCTATTCAAAAATATCAAAATCACTCAAAATGAAATAAAGGATTCCATCTTTGTTAGACACATCGTAAAACCTCAGCTAGGGAAGTTAGTATTTTGCATTTCCTTTGAAACCATAGTAAGAACACTATTTGAACATCATTTCATATACTGGACAGTTATAACTTACACCTTAGGGACGGTTTTCCAAAAGTAGGCAACTGATGGGGACCTCAACTGTCCTGAGTGCGTATCAAGAAATCATAAGGAGCACACCCATGATTTCCCAATATGTGCTCCTGGCATTGAGACTCAGTGTTGAAAGCATTCAAAAATCAGCCCGATTAACCCCCGACCATGGCAGGCAGGAGAGAGTCAGGGGGTGTTAAAAATTAAAAACTTGGGGAGCTGGTCCCCAACACACCGGGTTTCCCCACTGCTCCTGCGCTTCTTTGCTCTCTCTCCCGAGCACCCCGTAAATATTGGGGCCATTGTGTCACTACACAGCTGTAGTGGTTTACAGCGATGCAGAATGAGCAGCATCACCACGGCCAAACTGGTATAAGCTTGGTGCTCAGCTTCGTGTGTGTGCCCACTGCTTTAGCATCACTCTTGCAGAGGAGTCCAACCTTTGTGCACCACAGAGCCTGAGGGATCAGATGCCAAAGTTTAAATACAGTAGCTACAGCTGAAGAAGTTTCAAATCAGCCCACTTGATACGAAACTTGATTGCATAATGGCCACAACTTCGGTCTTCATGTGTTCCAGACCATATGTCTGGCCCAGAACACTCCCACTTCCATTGCTCCACTCTACTTGTTGGCATCTAATATTTTCAGAGCAGAGGAGGTGGAAGCAGCAGGGATTTCGGAGGAAGATTTAATCCTACTCGTCCTGCCTTTTTGTTTTAACATCAGGCTGCAAGAGGTTGGATGCAATTAGCTCCTGTCCTCAACCAGCAGAGAACATTTCTTCAACCTTTTCTTTGGGGCGGAGACCAGCGTTAATGAGTCCTGCTCCACCACTCCCCCCCCCCCCACCACCCCCATTTTCCGCACCCGCCTGTCCTCTCCAGCCTCTCGTACACCAGCAGTCCACACCAGGCCACAAAGAAATTCAGCAACAATACTTATAATCTGTGGAGAAATGAATTAAAAATAAATTCTTGCATTTATATAGCGCCTTTCATGGCCTCAGGACTTCCCAAAGCACTTTACAGCCAATGAAGTACTTTTGAAGTGTAGGCACTGTTGTAATGTAGGAAATGCATCAGCCAGTTTGCGCACAGCAAGCTCCCACAAACAGCAATGAGATAATGGCCAGATAATCTGTTTTATGTTGAGAGATAACTGTTGGCCTGGACACAGCGAAAGTTATACAATGGGTATCGGCAAAAAATATGTATTTTTAGATTTCAATTTCTATTCACTTAACAGAAATAATCACTTGGTGGATATTGGCCCAAAAATTTGTGTTGATACGCGAGAGTATGCACTGTGTACTCTCGCGTATTCTGTCTCCAATTGCCGGTTTTCTGCATGCACTGCGCATGCGCTGAAAACCGGCACTTGGTGAATGGAAAAGGGGGCGGTTCCTAGGTGAACCGCGTGCGCGCTACAGGCTGCGCGCATGCAGTGCACTTAGTGGTTTCAACGCGCAGGTAAGTATGGAAGATTTTACACATAAAAAAAGGAGGAGTAAGACCCACTTTTAACAAGGTAAGTAGTGAATTAAGTATTATTTTGAATTTTTTTTAACAGGTATATCTTTTTTAGAGACTTTAAAGACAGGTAAGTTTATTTTTATAACTTTTTAAAAGATTTTAAATTTTTTCAAAAATTTAATTTTTTATTTAAAATGGTTAATTTATTTAACTATACTTATTTTATTAATGTGATGGTTTTTTTTTTAATTTAATTGAGGTTTAGCTGTTCTTTTGGGGGGCTATAGTATTCATAGCTTTCACAGCACTTATGTGAAAGTTATGAATGGAAGATGGTGTGCTGCCATTGGCTCTAACTGAGTCACGTGATCCCACAGCTCGCACGAATTAACTACGCCTGTGGGATACGCAAGCCCAGCACAGCAGCTGTCCAGAACATCAAGTTCGTGCGAGCTGGAACTGAAAAAGCCAACGCGCAGTGAGAGATCGCGGGGAAGCCTTACCCTCGCACGAAGGCTTCCTCACGAATTTTTGGGCCAATAACTTCAGTGGAGCAGGTAAAGAGCTACCAATAATAATGCTTGAATTCCAGAATATGTATCATTTGTGACACCTCCTTTTTCAAAGTACTTTGCCATCAGGAATTTGTGTCTTTACCAACCAAAAAATCACTAGTGACAGACAGAGCCACCAGTATGGATTATTAAAGATAGTGGTGGAAAGATGTGATTTATTTCATTTTGTAGCAAAGGTTTTTGTTGGTGGGGAATTGACTGCCCTTTTCTACTTGAATCGTTCACCTTGTCATCCAGATTAAAATTAGCAACAGTCCCTGTCCATGCAATCTTGTGTTTCTAACTGGGGAAAATAGCTAAGGATGAAACTGAAGGAGACCTAGCAGTCTTTGTAAACTCAACGCTAAACATGTCCAACCAATGCAGAGCAGCATTCAGCAAAGCCAATAGGATGTTGAGCTACAGAACCAAAACGGTTGAACACAAGTCTGAGGAAGTTATGATCAAACAGTGCAGGGCTCTGGTCAGATTAGACCATGGGCTGGATTTTGCCAATGGGAAGCTTTTGGAGGCGGGACTCCCACGGGTTTCAGTCCCGCCTCCATCAACTTCTGGCCAACCCATGCTATTTTCCCTTGATTGACCTTGTTAAGCCCGCCCAGCGGGTTTAGCAGGCCAATTAAGGGAAAGCCGGTTACAGAGAACGTCAACGTATGACGTTTCATCTGTCAAAAATTTTTGACAGATGAATTGTCATCGTTTGACAGCTCTGTGAAGCTGTCAAACACTGACATTCTGTGTAGTTTGTAGAGTTCTTGAATTCAAGACTCATCAAAGCTCTTTCTTTTGCAGAAATTAGATGGTTGTTGCATTGGAGAATGCAACGGCCATCTGTCATCTCTGCCGCGGAGGTGCGAGACTCTCCGCATACCCAACTCTTGAAGTCTGCAGGAAGAAACAAAGGTAAGTAAACTTTTTCTAACACTTTCCACTTACCTCACATACTCATCTCTCCACACTTGCACCCATCACTTACCTTCACAGCGCACTTTTGCACCCCTCCGATCCCTGCAGACCCACTACTCGCCTCGGTGACCCTGGCGGGGTTTGGAGCCTTCGGGAAGCCCGCACTTGTGTGAGCAAAATGGGAATAATCCTCTTATCTGCCTGTTAACTACCTGTTAACAGGCAGATAAGTGGCACTAATCCCCTTCCCACCTCCAAGGAGACGGGACCCGGCACGGGTCGGCTACCCGCCTCCTGGCAAGATGGCACGAGTTGGAGCCGGGTTGGGCACCCGCCCCCAGATTCTGCCATTTTCCCACCTCCATACCCGCCTCCCCAGGGCTGGCAAGATCGCACCCCTTGAGTACTGCATTCAGTTCTGGTCGACGAGACATAAGAGAGACATTCGCGCACTGGAGGCAGTGCGGAGAAGAGCCAGGAGGCTGACCCCTTGTGTTAAAGCTCTGAGTTATGATGAAAAACTGGTGAAACTTAAGCTTTTTAGCCTGGGAAGGAGGCATCTGAGGATGATCTTCTAGAGGTATATAGGATCGTTAAAGGTCAGTCTATCCAGAATATTACTTTAAATTACATTGCAGAATAGGAAGAGAGAACCCAGGTTTCAAATATTCAAAGGGAAATTTAAGACTGAAGTTCTTCTTCACACAAAGAGTTAATGATTCAAGGAATGGACCCCCAGATAGAGTAGAGGAGACAAAAAGCCGGGAATCCTTTCAGAAGCAATTGGATGCTGCAATGGAGGAACTGTAAGGTGCTCCTGGATGGATGAATTAAAATTGGCTGATTGGTCTACCTCATCCATAATTATCTTGTGATCATGTGGCTGAATTCCTTCGGATCCCAGAAATGAGGTAATCTAGAGTTTGCAGGTCGGTGGGAGTGGGTGTAGGTTTGAGTACTGCTTTGGATGCATCTCCAGCACCCGCCTGCCCCATGCAATTGGGAACTCCAGTGCCAACCCACCACTGCTGGAGGATTGCTCAGGCCCCCACCCCAAACCGGGGCTTGTTCCCCTAGTGCTCCTGGTAGAAAAAGATGATGCTTTCTCTTCAGTGTTGCAGGCCAGTTCACTGGTCTCGACCCCATCGGTTGTGTCTACAACTACCCATCTGGAGGTTGGTACGTTGCAACTCACTCAGAGTACTGGCCCTCAGAGAGATGTCAGATCCCAACTGAGCCAATGGACTGGGACCTCTAGGCATAGGGAGTCCCCATGCCTGCCCCGCCCCAACTTGAAGACATTTTCCTTGTAAAGGGTGGATGGAGGACCTGCTACATTCCAAGACAGGTGCAGCTGGGTCTCCGCCATTTTCTGGGGGGCTTCCGCTTGTCTCCTGCCAGAGGTACGGTGGGAGACGAGCAGAACCATTAATGAATTTCAGCCCCATCGTAATGTGTGTGATGGTTTATCTGAAAAGGAAGTGAAACAAAAGTCCAAAAATAGCGATATATTTTCTTTCCAAATATGATATTTGCTAACTTACCAACATTTCGAAAAAGAAAAATCCACCCTTGCCTGAGGTGATATTAGCCATTAGCTTCAGAATCCTCTCCCTCCTTAACTGCCCCCCGCCCCCAACCCTTCCCACAAACAAACACAAAAGGCCACTAATACTTCGAATCTTCATATCAAATGAGCAGCTAGAGTAAAACTACAGATTCCAGGGGCTGCCGAGCAACCAAGATTCCCTGTCAGATGCAGGTGTGTGTAATACAGCATTTACTTTACGTTTTCTGTGCTTCACTCTTTCACAGCCACAATCAAAGCAGTGTCTGCTGGCTACAACAGGGAAAACAGACCAGTTACAAGGCACCCAGTGTTCAATATACACATTCAAATGTGCAGCACAGCATCATTTTACCTTTCACACAAAGGTATGTGTAATTTCTCGTTTCAGTCCTTCAAACTCTAAGTCAGTTAAAGCATCCTGAATTCATCCAGTTTATGAAATATTTATTACATTTAATTAGCTCAGTCTTTTGGCAGACTGTCTTGCTTTGTTTGTATTATTTATACTCATTCTCTCCCATTAGCTCCCTGGCGAAATGTTTAATTCCGATGACCATCTGTCTGCACCTATTTGCGTTTTTTAATTGGAACTGATTTATTTACAGGACACATATTAGTGAGTGTTCCTTGACCTGGCTTAGCCAGTATTGCATTAAAAGTGTGAGGTGCTTCATAATTCCCAGCATCACACGTGGCCCACAGTTTCTGCATTAATGTATGAAATGGTGAGAATCAGCACAGGTTTTGAGAATGGTGAACAAGACTCCAAATTATGGGCCATTTCCTTCTCTGTCCAAAAAAACCCATGAGAAATGTCCATTGCTCAACAGAATGTACAACTCGCTGACAGAATCATGGGAATATAATTTTTTGAGACATGCGATGCCTGAAAATGTGATTTTGTATGGAATTAAAAAGACTGTCAGCAATCAGTCAGCTGTGGCTCAGTTGGTAGCACACTCGCTTCTGAGTCAGAAGGTTGTGGGTTCAAGTCCCACTCCCGGGACTGAGGGAGTGCTGCACTGTCGGTAGGTGCTGTCTTTTGGATGAGACATTAAACCCTTCTGCTCTCTCAGGTGGCTGTAAAAGATCCCATGGCACTATTTCAAAGAAGAGCAGGGGAGTTATCCCCAGTGTCCTGGCCAATATTTATCCCTCAACCAAAATAACAAAAACAGATTGGCCCAGAAATTAGGCTCCCTGGCTTCCCGCGGGTGCAAGGATCCCGCGCGCACCTGCCTGCCGTTGACCTCTGGGCCCACGGGGACTTCGCCTCCTGCAGCTGCCGGCGCGCAGTGCTTGCGTGACCCAGGGGCGTAGTTAGTGCGATGCGTCCCCTGGGATCACGTGGACCATGGAGAGCCAATGGCAGCAGACCATCTTTCATTCATAGATTTGACAGGAAGATCTGTCAAATCTATGAATTGAAATCGGCCCCAAAACAACATTTAAACTTCAAATACATTTTTTAAAAAAACATCACATTTTTAAAATAACTATAAGTTAAATAAATTAACTACTTTAAACAAAAATTTAAATTTTTGAAAAAATTAAAATACTTTTTAACAGTGCTAAAAATAAACTTACCTTTCTTTAAAGTATCTAAAATAGATAAACCTGTTGAAATTTTTTTTAAATTGTAATTAATTAACCACTTACCTTGTTGAAAACAGGTCTTGCGCCTCCTTTTTAAAAGCGCAGCTTCTTCAATACTTACCTCCCAGAGAAACCTGAAAAAAAACCTAAGTTCGCTGCATGCGCGCAGCCTCTACCGCGCACGCGGTTCACCTCTCAACCCCTCCCTTCACGAGACCGGAAGTTCCGGTTTCCCGCGCATGCGCAGTGCATGCAGGAAACCGGCACTTCAGGGGGCCTTACGGGCGAGTACACAGCGCATACTCACCCGGCAAGTGCCGAATTTTTGGCCCATTATCGGGTTATTATCACATTGCTGTTTGTGGGACCTTGCTGTGCGCAAATTGGCTGCTACGTTTCCCACATTACAACAGTGACTCCACTTCAAAAAGTACTTCATTGGCTGTAAGGTGCTTTGAGATGTCCGGTGGTCGTGAAAAGCGCTATATAAATGCAAGTCTTTCTTTGTCATAGAATGGTTACAGCACGGAAGAAAACCGTGCCAACTCTCAGCTGGTCCCTCTCACCATAGCCCTGCAAGTTTTTTTCCTTCAGATACTTATCCAACTCGCTTTTGAAAGATAAGATTGAGTCTGCCTCCACCACCCTCTCAGGCAGTGCATGCCAGATCTTAACCACTCGCTGCGTTAAAAAGTTTTTCTTACATCACCTTTGGTTCTTCTGCCAATCACCTTAAATCTGTGTCCTCTGGTTCTCGACCCTTCTGCCAATGGGAACAGTTTCTCTCTATCTACTCATGATTTTGAACACCTCTATCAAATCTCCTCTCAATCTTCTCTGCTCCAAGGAGAACAACCCCAGCTTCTCCAGTCTATCAACGTAACTGAAGTCCCTCATTCCTGGAATCATTCTCGTAAATCTTTTCTGCACCCTCTCTAAGGCCTTCACATCCTTCCTAAAGTGTGGTGCCCAGAATTGGACACAGTACTCCAGTTGGGGCCGAACCAGTGTTTTATATAGGTTCATCATAAGTTCCACAATTTTGTACTCTATACCTCTATTTATGAAGCCCAGGATCTCATAAGCCCTTTTAACTGCTTTCTCAACCTGCCCTGCCACCTTCAACGATTTGTGCACACATACCCCCAGGTCTCTCTGTTTATGCACCCCCTTTAGGATTGTACCATTTAGTTTATATTTCCTCTCCTCATTCTTTCTACCAAAATGTATCACTTCGCACTTTTCTGCGTTAAATTTCATCTGCCACATGTCCGCCTATTTCATTAGCCTGTCTATGTCTTCTTGAAGTCTATCACTATCCTCCTCACTGTTCACTATACTTCCAAGTTTTGTGTCATCTGCAAATTTTGAAATTGTGCCCTGTACACCCACATCCAAGTCATTAATATATATCAAGAAAAGCAGTGGTCCTTTCTTTCTTTTTATCATGGCACATCTGCAATGATGATCTTTTGACATTTCCCATTCAGCTAATGAGCCACATAGTTGGCATAAATGTCAAAATGTTCATTAATCCACCATGAAATTTACAATCTTGACAGAGAATGACCCAACAAACTCTCCACGAGGTCCATTTTACCACCCAGGCAATGGGCGCACTTATAAGCTCTGTTGTGGAGATGCACTACTATCATTACACAATTTAAGAACACTCGCTTTTAAAAATCTTACGGTCTGTCATTGTAGTATTGTTCAGAAAAGAAAGCATCCGTTCTTCAAGTAGTTGACTCCAGAGATGTTCCCTTTGGTTACCTGAAAGGTCCCAATTGCATTTAAATTGAGGGCAGTGATGCCCTTCACTCCCACTGGTTGACTGTTTCTGCTGGTCTTCGTGGGCCGAATGGCAAACTGCAGTCAAGCCTCCTGTGCCCTCTGTGCTACGAGGCTGCTCTCTCCTCCCTCTACTGCAATATACCTGGCAATGGCCATTGCAGCCATGCTGTCTGCCAAAAAAACAACCCCTCCTGTGTAACAATCACTTCTTTCACTGCTGTGATAATACTTCCAGAATTATGGTCTTCATTCAGCTCACTCATTCTGGGTCTAACTTGGAATAAAATATTTATTTGCAACATGACTGTGCAGCTGCAGCATGTGGCATGAATTCATCATTTATGACCTTAACAAGTTCTTTAACAGGCAATAAAAATTGACTTTATAACTCACTTTTGACTAATCATTCATTTACTTTTGAAGGCCCATTTTTCATGTAGAGATTTTTAAATCATTAGAATTTTTGAATTCAAAGGTAAAGGAACACTAGAAGGTTCCTGCAGGGATGAGAGGTAAATCATAAAGCTCTACTCTCAGCATGAGGCTACAGTAACTGAGGAAAATGCTATCTATCCTATAAACTAATGGCATTTTCTGCAGCCTATTACTGCCCAGTGTGATACTTTGCAAAGGAGTTCAATACTACCGAAAGCCTTAGTTCTTTAAACTCTGTTGGCTCTTAGAAAGTTGTAAATCAACTTGACCCTAGAAACCTCGTCTGATGTAAAGACATGGTATGCAGTGTCAGAATAATCCTGATATTTCTCGGCTTCTGTTATATCTATGAAGGTAATAGCCTCATTTCTCAGAGATGATGCATGGAACTCAATTTACTACACAAAAATGTAACTTGACCAATAATATCCTGATCAGTTTGCAGAGGTGAAGCAACATTCATTTTTTTTAGCAATTATATGCATGATTCAAAGTATTGTACAACTGCCAATGCTACTGAAATATTTGCTTATCCGTATATTAATTATTTACATAAAGCACAGCTTCATGTTCATTATTCTTTCTTTCTTTAGTATCACTGAGTCATATTTAGGAAAGTGATAGATTGATAGACTTTTAAAATAACTTTTTTAGTACGGTAAGATTTATTATTAGATAATGCTGGCATCTTCTGTGAATAGCTTAGTTGGTAAAGGCACTGTTTGGTATGGCACTAATACACACAAATGGGGAAGGTCCCACTCTCAATCCCCAGTCTATCCCAGCTACAGTGATAGTTCGGGTGTTACAATTGGAATTATCATCTCTGGATTAGAGGAAGAGGGGGGAAATTAGCCAGGGTCCCTGCACCAGATCACTATCCAGTGGCCCCCCCCCCCGCCTCCCCCGCCCCCACTCCCCGCCATCGCCTGCTGAAAAGTGTGCATGTAAACATAAGGACAGAATCTGCTGTGTTTGTCAGACAGTTGAATAGTCTGCTGACATTCATTGGAGAGAATGGTCATTTGGGCAAGGTCCCGGAGGACAGTTGGTGGCAGAGGAGCCAGACTGAGTCCTTTAAGAGAGAAATACATAGAAGTTACAATATGGAAACAGACCATTCGGCCCTACAAGTCCGTGTCAGTGTTTACCTTCCACACGAGCAAATAGTCCTAATCACATTTACCCACCCTGTTCCAATATCCTGTCAACCCCTTTTCCTTTATCCACCTATCCAATCTAGTCTTGAATGTTGACATAATTTTTGCCTCAACCACTAACCCTGGAAGTTAATTCGACAGCCTCACAACTCCCTGAAGGAAGAAGTTTCTCCTTCCCTCTGTTCAAAATCTCATATTTAATCTTGTATCTATGACCCCTTGTTCTTCACATCTCAACAACTGGAAACTGTCTGGTTCTATCTACCCTGTCCCAACCTTGCATAATTTTAAAAACTTCCATAATATCACCCCATAATATGTGGTACTGTAACAAAAATAGACCCAACTTCTCAAGTTTTTCCTCATATTTATATTTGGAGGGGAGAGAAGATTTAATTAAACAATAGGAAGAAGATGATGGACTGATGACTAAGGTCAGAGCATGCGGCATCAGGGGACAAGTAGCAGAATGGATAGCTAGCTGGCTGCAAGACAGAAAGCAGAGAGAAGAGGTAAAGGGTAGCTATTCAGAGTGGCAGAAGGTGAGTAGTGGAGTCCCACAAGAATCAGTGCTGGGAGGCTCGAGTGGAGCATAAACGCCGGCATGGACTGGTTGGGCCGAATGGCCCGTATCTATGCTGTATACTCTATGTAATTCTATGTAATGATGAATAAAAAATGATATTATCCTAACATTATTTATTTGGGAAATGGTGAATTTATACAACATACCTTAGTTTCAAACACTGCGAAATATAATTGATAATGCAGATATAACAAACTGTTAAAAGACAATGAATTAGCCTATATCAAAACATATGATTTTAAGAGGCAATATTTGAAAAATTCATTGTACAACAAATAATTTGGATTGTACATTCTGTATTTATTTCACACCATTAACTCTAACCAGTAAATTAATTATGTTTTAATGTATTATAAAGATTAACCTTTTAAAGTAGCATAACATATTAACTAACTGTAGTAGATTTTATGCACATTAATTAATTGCTTTGCATAGCAATTTAGGTAGAATTATATAGAATTTACAGCATAGAAACAAGCTATTTAGCACAACAGGTCTGCGCTGGTGTTTATGCTCCACATGAGCATCCTCCCACTCTATTTGCTTCATTTCACTCTATCAACATATCCTTCTAATCCTTTCTCCGTCATGTACTTATCTAGCTTCCCCATAAATGCATCTATACAATTCGCCTCAATCATTCCATGTGACCGTGAGTTCCACATTCTCACCACTCTCTGAGTAAAGAAGTTTATCCAGAATTCCTTGTTGGATTTATTAGAGATTAGCTTATATTTAAGGCCTCCAGTTTTGGACTTCCTCAGAAGTGGAAACATCTTCTCTACATCTATCGTATCAAACCCCTTCATAATTTTAAAGACTTCCATCAGGTCACCTCTGTCTTCTCTTTTCTAGAGTGAAGAGCCCCAGCCTGTTCAGTCTTTCCTGACAGTAGCACCCACTTAGTGCTGGTGTCATCCTTGTAAATCATTTTTACATTTTGTCCAGAGCTTCTATATCCTTTTTGTAATATGGAGACCAGGTGCTTTGTTTGCACTTTATATGGCTTTGTTAACCTGCGCTGTTACTTTTAATAATTTGTGTATCTGTACCCCTGGATCTATTTGCGCCTCTACCCTACTTAGACTCTTACGGGGGAATTTTAACCTCCAAAAACGGGTGGGATGTGAAAATGTTTAAAATCTCAAATCCGACCTCAATCTGCTTCAAACACACCGACTTCTGGTTTTAATGGAGGCGGGATGGTGGGGGGGTGGGGGGGGGGGGGGTTGTGGGCAACCAACCCGCTCCCAGGAGGTGTATTGCTCATTTAAATATTATAATGAGGCTGCGTGCCTCAGATTTTATCTGTTTTACTGGTTTAACCCTGGCAGGCCGGGTTTCCCAAACCTTGGAAAACCCGACAGCTGAAGGTAGGTGAGGACTGCTGTGTGGAATAGTTAAGTGCCTTTCCAGCACTGCTTGTGGACCAGGAGGAGCAGGAGTGCTTCCTCCCGAATCCCCAAGTGAACCTGGTTCCCCCCTCCAGGATCGCGGAAACCCCTCCAAGATCGCCGACCCCTCCTCCAGGATTGCCGACACCCCCTCCATAATCATTGAACCCCCCTCCATGATCTCAAACCCCCCCACCCCCTCTAGGATCGACGACAGCCCCCCATGATCGGAACCCTCCAGGATCGGACCCCCACCCCTAGGATCAGACTGCCCCACCCCCAAGATTCAGATGCCCCCCCCCCCCCCCAGCACCACGCTATCACTACCCCAGCAGGAGGCTCCCTATCTGCTCCTGGCCTGCGGCCTCCTCTGGAGTATTCTCCACCTGACAGGGAGCCACGCCCGTCAATCAGGCTGGATTCCGGGTGGACAACCAGAACGCCACAGTGTACGGGGAAATCCAGACTTCTGGGTTTCCTTACGACAACTGGATAACAAAGAACAGATACTTGAAGCTGAACATTTTCTAAGTTATATGGTGGAAGCTATGGGGTTAAATTGGTTCGCAGCTGTTTTAGGATGCACCAGAAGAGGTCAGCCCAAGAACCACCTAAAACTGATCCTCCGGTTACATCTTAATATTTCAGGCAAGCTGCCGGCACCTGCCCTGCCTCTAGAGGGATCAAATTTTGTGAATCTTGCCTCGCCGGCAGAGCCCTTGCCTTTTTGCTGCCGACCACTTGTTGGGCCGCATTCACACCAGCAAAAGCTGAGTGGAACAGGCCCAGTGTCTGCTCTACTCAGGGCAGCCCGATCCTAAAGCAATCATTAGATCCCTCATTAGCATATACAAAGGGCCTAATGCCTGCTTCAAGTAGCCGCCCTAGACGCCTGAAAATGGCCCGTGAACTGAAAGCAGCTAAGTGCTTAATTTCTTTTCTCCGAAGACACGAACACTCTTGTTTTCTCCATTTCTGCGGGAGTAGCTGGAGGAGAGATCTGAGTCCTGAGATACTACAGTAACAGATTCCAAAAGAGAAACACTTGAAAATAACTTAGAAAGATGTCAATTAGTGAAGCTACGTGGATGAAGTAATATTGTTTAACCAAGAAAAAGATCCGAACAAGTTCAACCTTAAGGTAAGTGATTTCAGACTTAGACTGAGGAGATTAGATGGAAGAGAAGGAAGATTCCCTCGGGGACTTACTTTGGATAATGCTAAACAAATGGGGGCTACATTGGGCCGTGTAGCACATGTTTTTTAGGTGCTGCATGGCCAAATAAGACTTAAAAATGGGGTCCAAGTTGCATGCGCACTCTTCCAACAGAAAATGCACAGGACGCCATCTTGGTAAAGGGGTTTGGGAGCATGCGCCTAACGACCGCCAGCAGCATGCAGAGCAGCGAGATGATGATGCGAATCACTGTGCAACGCTGATTTGAAGCCACCACTGCCATTTTCCAACTCCACACTCCAGCCAACACGCTGTCTTAACCTTGCACAGCTGAACACGACATTAAACGGAATGAAGGAACCCCCATCAGCGCTATTTAAAGGGATCATGAAGTACTTACAGTTTAGTTGCTGGATTATTTCTTCTGGCTGCTGGTTCAATTGTAGGCTTTGTTGGAGGTTTCCTACACTTGGCTAAAGTTTGAATACTCTACCGTGCCTGGCTGGTCTTGCAGTAAGTTTTGTCATATAAAATATTGTGCTGAGAGAAGTTGCTTCCAGACGTCGGAGGCCTGGTAGGACTTCCTCTGGGAATTGAGCATGACTGGGAGAATGAAGAGAGGCCACGCAGAGCAGGACAAGCTGCTAGAAGAGGGAGGAGGAGGGGAGAAGTTGGTCACTCAGCATGAGGCCATATGCACCCAAACTCTTTAGGGAGCAATTCTCGTATCTTAATTTAAGCGAGGACCAATGCTTGAGGCACCTTCGGTTCACAAAAGAAGTTGTGAGTGAAATCTGCCAACTGCTGCAGACATAACTGCAACCTCAAAGCAGGGCAAAGTTCACATTGCCTGTGGCTGTCATTGTGACCGTGGCTCTGAACTTTTATGAAGCCTGCTCATTTCAGGCTGCTGCTGGAGATATAAGCAACTTCTCGCAGTGTGCAGTGCACTGCTGTACAAGGGAGATCACTGAGGCTCTCTATACAAAAAGAACCACATTCATCTCATTCTCCCTTGCCAGAGACAAGCAGGAGGAGAGAGAATGAGGTTTTGCATGGATTGCAGGCTTCCCTATGGTGCAGTGTTCCATTGGCTGAAAGAACATTGTCTTATGTGCTCCTCATCTGAACTCGGCCATTTTCATGAACTGAAAGGTATTTCACTCTGCTGGGTGACAATGATTATCCACTCATGACATGGCTCATGACTCTGGTCAGGAACCCACACACACGTGCACAGCATTAGTTTCCTCAAGCAATGCTTCCGCTGCCACCACCTATCAGGCGAGAAGCTGAGGAGCAGGAATGAGGAAGAGGAGATGGAGGAGGAAATGGTGGAAGAAAGAAGAGGAAAGGAGGCTATAACGTAGATAGCCCCTTTGTGCCCAGGCTCTACGTGATCAGATTATTAATGAGCAATACCAGAAACTTCAACTGCACCTTCCAATTACTCAACAGCCCCACAATCCGTAACTTTCCACTATCACTGGCCATCACATCATCTGCGTTCTGGCAACATAAAAATAAAAGCGACCGGAAAATGCACATTGCAATCCAAATTTATAAATTCACTCATTAAATAATGTATACAAAATTAAACTAATAACCCTTGTGCATTCCCTTAATGCCTGTCTTCTGTGTGCCTTTGCCTGTCCTAGTGTTCCTACAAGGTGCTTCCCCAGTGGCTGCAGCATGGGTGGTGGAAGGCTGCTGACCTCCAATTGAGGAGACTGCAGCTGGCCTTAGAGGGCGACCTCGAGCAGCTCTGAGCCTAGAGGGCCCAGCTTCAGACTGCTACATCTCGGCCTGGGCGGCAGCAGTCTGGGCTGGCTGGCTGACAGGCAGCAGCAAGTGGGAGGGGTGGGAGCAGGAATGCTGTCATCCTGAGAGAGAACAGCAGGTTTCTGTTCAATGGAGCCACTGCCACTCTTCCAGAGCAGCGCCCCAGCCATCCTGCTGATCTGTTGGACAACAGATTGTGGAACTGCTCTGATGCCCTGGAAGACTCTTTGAACAGTGGTATCCAGAGCCAGGATGGCAGCAGTCTGAGCTTGTAGGGCAGCAGACTGAGCTTCCACTGCTGCACTCAGACCTCTGATGGAAGCTGTTTGTGTTGCAATGGAAGCTGTGACATCAGCCATCAGACGCTGCATCATAGTGGGTTCCACAGGTGTGATGATGGAGGTGAACACCTATTCCATGTTTGAAAGGATGGGCTCCAAGCTCTGCACAAAGCCCTGTGCCAAGTTAGTGCCAGACTCTGCCATGCTCCTCAACATTGAGCACAGGCTTTCTGGCAGGCTTTCCAGTGCAACAAGCAGTTGGGTGTGTACACCCATTAACTTTCTTCCGTAGCCTGGCGTATCGAAGTCCTCATCTGAGTCCTCTGCAGTAGAGCTAGTGTGCGACCTCGCTTCCAGCAAACTGGTACCTGTGCTATACTTTCTCCCCACTCTGGCTCCTGCACACTTTTGTCCGGTGTCTCACCATGTGCAGATCCCTCCTCTCTCCTAGCCGCTAAAATACACACAGTATCTGAGCTGGTGGCTGCGAGTGTAAGATCGGATGACGGCGTCTCTTCATCTTCACTGTCTGCTTCCTCCTCCTCCACTGACTGGGCAGGTTCCAGTTCCTGGGTATCTGAAATGAAAAAAGGGACAAGGGTTGGGTTGTGGTGAGGGGAGAGGAGAAAGTAAGAAGTGCGTGCTTACACCCTCTTCAGCTTGTGAGTCAGAAGAGATTGAGGGATGAGAGAGAAGTGGGAAGAGAGAAGGAGGATTAGGTATGCAGATACCCTCATCATCAATCACTCGGGAGCCATCAGTAACCATGGCCTCAATGATGCCTCTTCCCATGATGGCCAGCACTGTCTCCTCCATGGGGGTTAAAACTTGCAGACACACTTCCCCCCTTCAGTGCTTTCCTGCTGCCTCCTGTTACGTGCCACTTTCTTCTGCAAGAGAGGGGGAGGTGTGTCAGTGAGTGTCCTGTTTGAGTGATGTGGCTGTCATGATTGAATAGCTGCCAGTCTGTGCGAGTTGTAAGTTATGGGTGTGAGGCTTGCAACAGTGCTAAGTGTACGAGGATGAGGTAAACCATATGAATTGAAGAGTTGAGTACTGTTTGATAGAGATTGCTGATAGGTGGTTGATGTGGTTGTAGTGAATTGAGCAGTGGATGAGGCTAGTGGTGCAGTTGGTAGGATATGCTATTTTAAAGTTTGAACTCACTCACCTTGACAACTCGGGTCAGATCATTAAACTTCTTCCTGCACTACAGCCATAGTCTTGGAGCAACACTCCTGGCAATGACCTCTGCGATTATTTCTTCCCACTGCCTCCTGAGCACATGTCTGGAGGGCCTCTTGCCTCCCTGCAGCTACAGGATGTCTCTCCTTCTCTCCATACCTTGCACCAAGGCCTCCAGTGCAGCATCAGAAAACCTTGGTGCATGCTCGCTCACATGTTCAGTCATTCTTCAATCTTTTACAGCATAGATTCAGTTCACAAAGGATTCCATTTCTTGCAGCCACAATGCACCTCCCCTTTAAGAGGTGCAGGCTGCCTTTAAGTAGCGCTAGCCACTCACGATATCAGGCACCCTGCTGATGGATGCAGCCAATGAACAGCACGGGTAATGCTGGCTGCACCCATCAATCATGTAAAACGCAATGAATGGGTGCGGGTTGAACGCGTACCACGATCCCCACGCCCATTTTTGGGGGTTACCCAATTTAACCCCCATAGGGTTTCCATACCTAGGAGCTAGAAAAGGCTTTAATTACTTATTTCTCCTGGCTGTTGCTTTCATTGACTCTTACAAACTGCTGAGATCAATCAGGCAGCAGTGGAGCTGTGCAAATTTCAGACTCCAGGATACTGACCAGTTTTATTTATCTTTTTATAGGATTGTTTTGCATCTGTAACAAGGTGTGACCTCTGAAGCAATGCAAGACTACATATAGATACAGATAGATTAGTTCCTGTTTTACAGATCAGTTATCTTGCCACTGCCATTAGTGCTGGAATAATTTCTTCTTTTCATCTTTCATTGATTGACTCGGTGTCACACTGCAACATGTTTTACAAATGCAAAAATCATTTATACTTTCATATCATCTTGAAATTGAGAACTAAGATCTTATATTTATATAGATTTATAAAATAAATAAAGATAGAGAGAATTTGAAGTTATATAGCATCTTTCACAACCTCAGGAGAACCTTGGAAAATAATTTTGCATGCAACAAGGTCCCACAAACAGCAATGAGATTAATGGACAGAAAATCTGTTTTAGTGAAATTGGTTGAGTAATAAATATTAGTGAGGACACTGGGAAGAACTCCCCTTCTCTTCTTCGAATAGCACCATGGGACCATGTCCACCTGAGAAGACTGGTTTAATGGCATTTCCGACAGTTCAGCCTCCCCTCAGTACTGCACTGTAGTGTCAGCCTGGATTCTGTGCTCAAGTCTCTGAAGTGGGGCTTGAACCCACAACCTTCTAAATGACCTTTACGACGGTGTCTAAATTGTCAGACTGCTTGTCCGACAGACAGTTCTGGATGAGCAAAAATTTTCTCCAATTAAATATTGGGAAGACTGAAGCCATTGTTTTCGGACCCCGCCACAAACTCCCTTCTCTAGCCACTGACTCCATCCCTCTCTCTAACATCTGTCTGAGGCTGAACCACACTGTTCGCAACCTTGGTGTCATATTTGACCCTGAAATGACCTTCCGACCACATATCCACAGCATAACAAAGACCGCCTACTTCCACCTCCGTAACATCGCCTGTCTCTGCCCTTGCCTCAGCTTATCCATGCCTTTGTTGCCTCTAGACTTGACTATTCCAATGCACTCCTGGCGGCCTCCCACATTCCACCCTACGTAAACTTGAGGTCATCCAAAACTCGGCTGCCCGTGTCCTAACCCACACCAAGTCACATTCGCCCATTCGCCCTGTGCTCGCTGACCTACATTGGCTCCTGGTTAAGCAGTGCCTCGATTTCAAAATTCTCATCCTTGTTTTCAAATCACTCCATGGCCTCGCCCCTCCCTATCTCTGTAATCTCCTTCAGCCCCACAACCCTCTGCGATATCTGTGCTCCTCTAATTCTGCCCTCTTGAGCATCCCTGATTATAATCGCTCAACCATTGGTGGTCATGCCTTCTGTTGCCTAGGCCCCAAGCTCTGGAATTCCCTCCCTAAACCTCTCCACCTCATGCCTCTCTTTCCTCCTTTAAGATGCTCCTTAAAACCTACCTCTTTGACCAAGCTTTTGGTCACCTGCCCTAATTTATCCTTATGTGGATCGGTGTCAAATTTGTTGTTTTAAAATACTCCTGTGCAGCGCCTTGGGACGTTTTACTACATTAAAGGCGCTATATAAATACAAGAATGTTGTTGTTCTGACTTAGAGGAGCGAGTGTCAAAGCTGACCCAAAAAAAAGTGGACTAGGTTGCATCATGAATAAATTGCACTTTAAGGCCTTAGGCTACTCCAGACGTAGTAGGCACCCTGAAATGGTAAGTGGCAAGAGTTTGCTCACAGATAACAACCTGTAAGAGGTTTTCTGAGGGTTATTCTGTTGTACTGTCAAGAAAGCATTGCCTGTTTTCATTATCTGTGGTTACCACTGCTTCTCCTGCTGTGATACATTCTGAGGTTGATGGCATTATTGACAACATTATGGTGAGTTGTTAAATGTGGTTTTGTGAATCAAAACAGAGCAATCCAGACTGGATGCTGTATTTTTATTTCTATGGAAAATCTCATGGCAGCTGCTGACATGCCAAGTTTACGGAATGAAGCCATAGATTTATCATTTGGAGAGATGGTATGGGCACATGGCTAAAGATAGAAAAAAAAATCAAAAAAAATTGTGGACTTGAGAGGTAAAATGATGACCTGTAGGGTCATGGTCTTAGCAAGAACCTGCAGCTGTTTGGCTTTCTCAGGTGTACGAGAGGAGCAGTAACCTCTCTCAGCTTTTATTCGAGGCTCAGTGCCCAGAATATTAGCTTTAGCGAAGTTCCAGCTCCCTGGAGAATTGAAATGTATGCATTGCACATTGACCAGCCCAAGAGTAACATTGTGCTACTCTCATTCAGTTTGCTTGTTACTCGAATCTTACTAACACCTAGGAAGAAAGGGAGCTCTTTTTATGTGGGACTGCATAACAATCCTGTGCTGAGTAGAAGATTTTTAAGCCACCCACACACAAAAAAGAGAGCAAATTATGCTCTTTGGGAAAATAAAGCTTTAGGCAGCTAAGATCCTGACCCTTTCAAAGTGAATCATAATGGGCCCAAGCCAAAGTTTTTCTTCTTGGATGCAGTTTATGGATCTATCGCTGACCTTTAGCTACATATCAGCAAGAGATCTGACCCATGAAGTTTGTGCCTTCAGGATACTGAAGTTTGCTGTCAGCCCTGCAAAGACCCCTAGGCCTCACTGGTGCACGCTGAAGCCTGGAGGGCTACTCTGCAGGAAATGTAATTCGTTATATAATTAGTTATGTTTATAATTCTGTTGAGAAATTTCCAGATAGCATTTTACTTATTAATCTATGTTGATTTTGTTTTCGCTAAATTCTTTTCTGCAAGCCTGCAGGGTTAATATTAGAGGGATTAATACTGCTCCTTTGATATACTTTATTATGGACATGCTTAATTGGTCAGATTAAAGGCATTAAAATTAATGTTTCCCCACGTTTATTTTGTGAGATTTGTGTCAATTCCCCCCTCGTCTTTCTTTTCTCTCTTGCAAGCGCAATATCTGAAAGTGTACAGAGGCAATCAGCTCCAAGCCTACAGGGGTCAACATTCACAATGGAAGTAGAATGGGGTTCCCTGTAGAGTAAAATATTTAAGCCAAGAAATTACTTATGGCAATATTAGCAGACGAATGCGTACCACCTTAAATAGATGAATAAGTCCATTAAAATAGCAAATAAAGGAATGTCTGACAAATATTTTATATGGCTAGCAGCTAATATCGCAGTTACAGTCAAGGTCCTCTCAAAAAGCTCTGTACTCAAGATCACAACAAAAGACAATTTCTAAAAACAGACCTGCTCCTTTTATGAACTGAAACTTAAGCATATAGTTTGCAGTGAATGGGTTGCAGCATGCAAGAGAACTATATAGCCTTTCACCAGAAATGGTACAAGATGCCTCCTGGTTTCTCTAATAGATGGGGAAACACAACAATTACAGAATATATATCTAATGTTAACCTAAGAATTGTTTATTACAAGAAAGAACTGCACATAAAAGCAAGTAAAATCAGCAGAAAAAAGTGGATTGATGTACTTAATGCCATTGTATTTACTTTCCTCCAACTAAATATTGGGAAGACCGAAGCCATGGGCCGGAATTTTCTGTACCTCGGGTGCGGGTGGTCGCCGTGGCGGGTCGTGACCCCGTTCTTCATCCAGTGCCGCTCCTGGGATCGACTTTCCATTAATGGGGCCTATTAAGGCCGCCCTGTGCGTTTCCCGGCTCAATTAAATGGTGCGGGTCTGATGACGTCATCGATGACGCGTTTTCAGCCGGGATATTTAAAGGAGCCATGACCACATTGCATTTGAAGGTTCATGTAGGAGTGTGCAGGCAGCACACTGCACAATTGGACTGCCGGAAAGAGTGCCAAACATGACTGCACAGAGGCAGAGGGCTGCACCCAGGTTCTCCGATGACTCCATCAATATGTTTCTGGAGGGAGTGAGAGCATGCAGGGAGGTTCTCTTCCCTTCTAATGGGCGCAAGAGACCGCCCCAGGACACAAAAGGAGCCTGGCTTCAAATAGCAGAGGACATCATACAGCAGGGATGTGCTCAGGAGGACCTGGGCGCAGTGCCGGAAACGTTTCAATTATCTCATTAGATCAGGAAAGATGAGTGCAACGCCACACTCAACTTCGTCCTGCTGTGCCTCTCATCACATCCCCATCACTCTGCCTTCCCAAGCCTACTCCTGCACATCCTTACTCACACCAACATACCTTGCACGCCCACCCATCCCTCTCTCTCTATCTACATTTTCACTTCCCCATCTCACTAGCCACCTGTCATACTCACCCTCATCCTCATGCAATCATACCAACCAACTAACAACGCACAAGGAGACCACTTGGCATTGCCACCCCACTCCACCATAGTCACCCTCTAAAGATATAACCCATTCATTCCGGTGCAGCAAGGTGCTCTCCAGCTCCTCGCTAGCAGGGAAGTGCGGGTGGTCCATGAGAGGGATGATGGTGACAGGGGACATGGATGTGGGGCCTCCTCTCAAAGTGCTCACACTTCTCCCCCATTGCCACACCCTCCATCAGAGCCCCAGATGCTTCCTCGGATAGCAATGTCCGAGTCTGCCCCTGCACAGTCGCAGGAGGGCGGGGCCATCACAAGCTCCAAAACCCAGAGGACGTCTGCCAAAAGGGTCTGTGCAGTCGCAGCAGGGAAGTGAGCAGGCTCTGCTGAAGCCACAGGGGTAGTACCTCGTAGATGCACTTGTAAGAGAAAGATGAAACTCCTCCTCCTCTTCTTCCAGCTGATGTTCCTCCTCCTGCTCCTCCTCCTCTGAAGAGGCTGTGCGCTCAGTGCCTTGCTCCTCATGCTGCGCTAATTCTCGCTGCTGCGCTATGTTGCGCAGGGCGCGGCAGACCACAATGATTCTGGGGACCCTGGCTGGTGTGTACTGAAGGGCTAATCCAGATCTGTCAAGGCATCTTAAGCACATTTTCAGTATGCCTATTGTCTGCTCTATGACACATCTGGTGGAAATGTAGCTTTCATTATATCTCTCCTCGGCCTCAGTACTTGGCCTCTTCAAGGGTGTCATGAGTCACATCTTCAGTGGATAGTCCTAGTCTCCAAGCAGCCAGCCGGAAAGTCTATTTGGAGGAGCGAAGAGCTGAGGGAGGGTGGACTGGTGCAGGATGAAAGAGTCATGGCAGCTGCCAGGGAATTTGGTGCACACATGCGTGATGATCTTCCTATGGTTGCACACCAGCTCACATTGAGGGAGTGGAAGCCCTTGTGATTGACAAAGACTCCTGGGTGATGGTGGGGTGTCCTGATGGCCAGATGTGTGCAGTCAATGACACCCTGCACCCGTGGGAAGCCAGCCAGAGTGGCAAAGCCGAGCGCCCGTTCAGTAGCATTGGCTTCATCTGTGGCAAAGTTGATATAATTGGCGGACTTGTCAAAGAGGGCATTGGTGACCTGTGTGATGCATCTGTGGGCGGCCAACTGCAAGATGCTGCAAATGTCTGCTGCAGATCCCTGGAAGGAGCCTGAGGCGAAGAAGTTGAGGGCACTGGTGACTTTGACAGCCACTGGTACGGCGTGTCCATCCGCTCCTCTGGGCTGCAGCTCTTGCTCCAGCAATGTGCAAATGTCTGCGATGACCTGGCGCGATAGCCTGAGCCTCCTTTGGCACTGCTGCTCCGTCATGTTGAGGAAGCTCATCCTCTGCCTGTATACCCTGTGTTGGGGGTATCGCCTCTGGCGTGGTGCAGCCCTGCGCTGATGCCCTCTGTCCCGTGCAGCATCAGGTGGTTGAGGAGAAGGTCGGTGGTGTTGTTGTTGTTGCTGCTGGTGTGCCTGGTGCTGCTGGTGTTGGGGCTGATTGTGGTCAGATTCTGAGGACCAAGGTGGGAGAGTATAAATGGCAGACATGCTGATGGAATAGATGGCAGGTCCAGTAGAGATGAGAGAAGAAAGCAGTCAATGGTGTGATGGGTTGTACCAATGAGGTGAGACTGGATGCCAGAGTTGCTGGAAACACTTGCAATCTCTAGAAAGCTGAATCTGTGCTGACAGTGCAGTCAGCAACAGCTTCTGCCTGAGGATAGTGATCAGCTGTGAGGTGGGAGTTTTTATTGTACTTTCCATGCTGTGCACTAATCAGCTGGATCAATGGACACTCAACTCTTGCCTCAGGCTCTCAGACATGGTTCCCAAGCTGCGTGATTCCCATGCTCATCCACTGAAATTTGAAAAGTAGGTTGAAAAAGGTGCTTAAGGGTATGACAAGTACCTAATAATGATTTGAATGAGCTCACCAGCCTCTGCCATTTGGGTCGCTGCCGCACCGGCAAACGCACCCGAGGGAAAGGCACATGGGGGCGGGATGACGGCAGGTTCTCGACCCGCTGCAAGATATTTCAAATTTCCCACCCGACCCGACTCCAATCGCGCCCGCACGGACCCCAGAAAATTCCGGCCATTGTCTTCGGTCCCCGCCACAAGCTCCGTTCCCTAGCCACCGACTCCATTCCTCTCCTTGGCATCTGGCTGAGGCTGAATGAGACTGTTCACAACCTTGGTGTCATATTTGGCCCTGAGATGAGCTTACATAGAAACATAGAAGATAGGAGCAGGAGTAGGCCATTCGGCCCCTCGAGCCTGCTCCACCATTCGATGAGATCATGGCTGATCATCTAAACTCAGTACCCTGTACCTGCTTTCTCCCCATATCCCTTGATACCTTTAGCTTTAAGAAATATATCTAACTCAACCTTGAATATATTTAATGACTTCGCCTCAACTACCTTCTGGGTGAAGAAATTCTTCCTCATTTCTGTCCTAAATGGTTTACCCGTTATCCGTAGATTATGACCCCTGGTTCTGGACTCTCCGACCATCGGGAACATTCTTCCTGCATCTAGTTTGTCCAGACCTGTCAGAATTTTATATGTTTCGATGAGATCCCCTCTCATTCTTCTATACTCCAGTGAGTATAAGCCCAATCGACCCAATCTCTCCTCATATGTCATTCCTGCCATCCCAGGTATCAGCCTTGTGAATCTTCGCTGAACTCCTTCCATGGCAAGAACATCCTTCCTCAGATAAGGCGACCAAAACTGCACACAGTACTCAAGGTGTGGTCTCACCAAGGCCCTGTACAACTGCAGCAGGACATCCCTGCTCCTATACTCAAACCCTTTCGCTATGAAGGCCAACATACCATTTGCCTTCTTCACCGCCTGCTGCACCTGCATACTTACTTTCAGCGACTGGTGCACAAGGACACCCAGGTCTCGTTGCACTTCCCCTTCTCCCAATCTATTGCCATTCAGATAATAGTCTGCCTTTCTGTTTTTGACACCAAAGTGGATAACCTCGCACTTATCCACATTATATTGCATCTGCCACGCTTCTGCCCACTCACCCAACCTGTCCAGATCATCCTGGAGTTTCTCAGTATCCTCCTCGCAGCACACACTCCCACCCAGCTTTGTGTCATCTGCAAACTTGGAGATATTACATTTAATTCCCTTATCTAGATCATTAATGTATATTGTGAATAGCTGGGGTCCAAGGACCGATCCCTGCGGTACCCCACTAGTCACTGCTTGCCACTCGGAAAAAGACCCATTAATTCCTACTCTCTGCTTTCTGTCCGCCAACCAGTTCTCTATCCAAGTCAATACCTTGCCCCCAATCCCATGTGCCTTAACTTTACCCGCTAATCTCTTATGCGGGACCTTATCGAAAGCCTTTTGAAAGTCCAAATACACCACATCTACTGGTTCTCCTTTATCTATTTTCCCCATTACATCCTCAAAAAATTCCAGTAGATTAGTCAAGCACGATTTACCTTTTGTAAATCCATGTTGACTTTGTCCGATCCTGTCACTGTTTTTCAAATGCTCAGCTATTACATCCTTTATAATGGACTCTAGCATTTTCCCCACTACCGATGTCAGGCTTACCAGTCTGTAATTCCCCGCTTTCTCTCTACCACCCTTTTTGAATAGTGGGGTAACATTAGCTACTCTCCAATCCATGGGTACAGTTCCAGATTCCATCGAATGTTGGAAGATGATCAGCAATGCATCTACTATTTCTAGGGCCACTTCCTTAAGTACCCTAGGATGTAGATTATCAGGCCCTGGGGATTTATCAGCCTTCAATACCGTCAATTTCCCTAACACCATTTCCCTGCAAATACTGATTTCTTTCAGTTCCTCCCTTTCATCAGACCGTATGTTCTCCAACATCTCTGGGAACTTATTTGTGTCCTCCTTTGTGAAGACAGAACCAAAATATGCATTTAATTGGGCTGCCATTTCTTTGTTCCCCATTATAACTTCCCCCGCTTCTGACTGCGAGGGACCTACACTTGATTTCACTAATCTTTTTCTCTTCACATATCTATAAAAGCTCTTACAGTCAGTTTTTATGTTCCCAGCAAGCTTACTTTCATATTCTATTTTCCCCTTCTTAATTAATCCCTTTGTCCTCCTTTGTTGAATCCTAAACTGCTCCCAATCCTCAGGGCTACCGCTTTTTCTGGCCAATTTATATGCACTCTCCTTGGATCTTATGCTATCCCTAATTTCCCTTGTTAGCCATGGTTGAGTCACCCTTTTTGTTTTATTCTTATGCCACACTGGGATGTACAAATTCTGTAGTTCATCCATGCAGTCTTTGAATGTTTGCCATTGCCTATCCACAGTCAACCCCTTGAGTGACATTCCCCAATCAATCCTACCCAATTCGCGCCTCATACCATCGTAGTTTCCTTTATTTAAATTCTACAGGCAAAAGGGGTTAAGGGTTACGGAGAGAAGGCGGGGACGGGATACTGAATTGAAGGATCAGCCATGATCTCATTAAATGGCGGAGCAGGCTCGAAGGGCCGGATGGCCTACTCCTGCTCCTATCTTCTATGTATCTATGTATCTATGTATCTATGTAGGACCCTAGTCTCTGATTCAACTACTTCACTCTCCATCCTAATGAAGAATTCTATCATATTATGATCACTCTGACCCAAGGGGCCTCGTACAACAAGATTGCTAATTAATCCTTTCTCGTTAAATAATACCCAGTCTAAGATGGCCTGCTCTCTGGTTGGTTCCTCGACATATTGTTCCAGAAAACTATCTCGTAAACATTCTAGGAATTCCTCCTCCACAGTATTTTTACTAATTTGGTTAGCCCAATCTATATGTCAATTAAAGTCACCCATGATGACTGCTGTGCCCTTACTGCATGCTTCTCTAATTTCCCTTTTAATGTCGTCCCCAACCTCCGTATTACTGTTTGGAGGTCTATATACCACTCCCACTAACGTTTTCTGCCCCTTGTTATTTCTCAGTTCTACCCATACAGATTCCGCATCATCAGAGCTAATATCCTTCCTTTCAATTGTGTTAATCCCCTCTTTAACCAGCAATGCTACCCCACCTCCCTTTCTTTTTTGCCTATCTTTCCTAAATATTGAATAACCCTGGATGTTGAGTTCCCAGCCTTGGCCACCCTGGAGCCATGTTTCTGTAATCCCAATCAAATCGTATTCATTTACCTCTATTTGCGCAGCTAATTCATCCACCTTGTTCCGAATGCTCCTTGCATTTAGACACAAAGCCTTCAGGCTTGTTTTTTTAACGCTTTCAGACCTATATGAATTATTATTTACTATGACCATGTTTGATTTAAACAGTTGAGTTCTTTGCCTTCTACTTTTGTTTTTCTCCTTCCTGTCTTTAGCTTTTATCCTTATTTCCCTTTCCTCTGTCTCCCTGCTCAGGTTCCCAACCCCCTGCCACTTTAGTTTAAACCCTCCCCAACAGCACTAGCAAACACTCCGCCTAGGACATCGGTCCCGGCCCTGCCCAGGTGCAGACCGTCCCGTTTGTACTGGTCCCACCTCCCCCAGAACCGGTTCCAATGTCCAAGGAATTTGAATCCCTCCACCTTGCACCATTCCTCTAGTCACGTATTCATTTGAAATATCCTCCTATTTCTACTCTGACTAGCACGTGGCACTGGTAGCAATCCTGAGATTACTACCTTTAAGGTCCTTTTTTTAAATTTACCTCCTAACTCCCTATATTCTGCTTTTAGGACCTCATCCCGTTTTTTACCTATATCGTTGATGCCTATGTGCACCACGACAACTGGCTGTTCGCCCTCCCCCTCCAAAGTGTTCTGTAGCCGCTCCGAGATGTCCTTGACCCTTGCACCAGGGAGGCAACACACCATCCTGGAGTCTCGATTGCGGCCGCAGAAACACCTATCTATTCCCCTTACAATTGAATCCCCTATCACGATAGCTCTTCCACACTTTTTCCTCCCAGCCTGTGCAGCAGAGCCACCCATGGCGCCAGGAAGTTGGCTGCTGCTGCCTTCCCCTGATAAGTCATCCCCCCCAACAGCATCCAAAGTGGTATATCTGTTTGAGAGGGGGATGGCCACAGGGGACCCCTGCACTACTTGCCTGCACCTCTTACTCTGCCTGGTGGTCACCCATTCACTTCCTGCCTGTACACCCTTTACCTGCGGTGTGACCAACTCGCTAAACGTGTTTTTCATGACGTTCTCAGTATCGCGAATGCTCCAATATGCATCCATCCGCAGCTCCAGCGCCGCAATGCGGTCCGTCAGTAGCTGCAGCTGGATACATTTCCCACACACATGGTCGTCAGGGACACAGGAAGTGTCCCTGATTTCCCACATATTGCAGGAGGAGCACACCACAGCACCGAGCTCTCCTGACATGACTTACCCTTTAATTAATTAATTAAAATTAAACTAATTGAATCCCACCAATTTCACTTCAATTAAATGATATACTCAAGGGCCCTTGTTTAACAGCAGTCCCCGCTACACCACAGAGACTCTAGAAACTATAAACCACAGAATTTAAGTATGGAAAAAAGGAGAAAAAGAGAAATACTCACCAACCAATCACTTACCTGCTTTCTGGTGATGTCACACTTTGATTATTTTCTACTTCTCTCTCTCCCGCTCTCGGGGCTCAGATTGGTAAGCCTACCTGGTGGCCGCATAACCGCAGCATCACTAAGACCGCCTATTTCCACCTCCGTAACATCACCCGACTCTGCCCCTCCCTCAGCTCATCCGCTGCTGAAACCCTCATCCATGACTTTGTTACCTCTAGACTTGACTATTCCAATGCACTCCTGGCTGACCTCCCACATTCTACCCTACATAAACTTAAGGTCATCCAAAACTCATCTGCCTGTGTCCTAACTCGCACCAAGTCCCATTCACCCATCACCCATGTGCTTGCTGACTTACATTGGCTCCCGGTTAAACAACGCCCTGATTTTAAAATTCTCATCCTTGTTTTCAAATCCCTCCATGGTCTCGCCCCTTCCTATCTCTGTAATCTCCTACAGCCCCACAACCTTCCGAGATATCTGCGCTCCTCTAATTCTGGCCTCTCACGCATCCCCGATTTCAATCGCTCCACCATTTGTGCCTTCAGCTGCCTTGGCCCTAAGCTCTGGAATTCCCTCCCTACACCTCTCCGCCTCTCTACCTCTCTTTCCTCCTTTAAGACGCTCCTTAAAACCTACCTCTTTGACCAAGCTTTTGGTCATCTGCCCTAATATCTCCTTATGTGGATCAGGAGTTAGATATATTTCTTAAGGCTAAAGGGATCAAGGGATATGGGGAGAAAGCAGGGACAGGGTACTGAATTTGGATGATCAGCCATGATCTCATTAAATGGTGGAACAGGCTCGAGGGGCGGAATGGCCTACTCCTGCTCCTATCTTCTATGTTTCTATGTGTCAAATTTTGGTTTCTAATGCTCCTGTGAAGCGCCTTGGGACGTTTTACTATGTTAAAGGCACGATATAAATACAAGTTGTTGTTGTTACCTTAAACTATTCCCTGAGTCCAACACATAAATTATATTGAGATTCTTATAATGCTTTTTCAGAGTCGCTTGCATGATCTTGTACTCTTATGGTAGGAATTTCCATTAAATGCAGACTCTCCAATGTCACAATCTCTTGAACCACCTTGCTTTCAAGGCTGCTGAAAATGTAACATACCTGCCAACCCTTGTCTGCTCTGTTTCCATACTGGCGCCTAAGACAACGTTTCTGGCAGTTTGACTCCAGAAAGCTTGTAATTTGTCTCCTTGGCATCAGCGCGACATCTGTGCTTGCTCAGAAGTGGCAAAGTATGAATTTTTGGGAGTGAGTCAGTTAACACCAGAAGTGATGTTTTGGGAGCCATGACTCAAGTGAAGAAGATGAGGATTGACATATTGAGCTGTCTGCTCCCAACGTAGACATTTAGCAACTCTGTAAAATACTTGAGAGCCAGTCCAGGATTCTCTTCCAAGCGACAATGTTCCAGTATGGTGCTGCTCTGGCGTCACCGCTATCCCTACCCAAGGTGGACTCCTGGATTGTAAGGGAATTCTGCAACAATAGTCATCATTTCAGAATCCTAGTTGAGAAGGCTGGGTCACAGATTTAGTCACCCATCCAGTTAATATGGTCAAGCTCAGCACTGGGGTGGAGAAAGCCCAAAACATGTGGTGAAATTCAGCGTCGTCATTATTAGAGTTAAGATTTTCAAGTCTGTAATGAGACTTTGCTTGACAACACCACAACCTCTCCCATTTCCCGAAGTGACTTTGCCATAAAATGAGGCAGGGACAGGAGCCTGCTGGCCTGATTTGATGACCTCAATTTGACCCCAGTGAGGGGAGCCTCACAACATCTGTCCTTCAGAGTATGACCGTTATTGAGACATCAGCTTGGGGGTTTTGTCAGCCTTTTTTTTTGAAGCTCTTCATTAGATTTTGCTAGTTTCTTAGGATGTCACGTATGAGTTATGTTACATACCAACATACGAAAACAGCGGATAGGAAAATACCAGCTGGTCAATCAGGCCTGCCTCACACCATGATGTCTGGAGCATCATAAGTAGACCCTTCCTATCGACTCCCTCCCCTGCAGCAATATAATCTCCTAGGAGGGTGAAAAAAAAAACCAGAAAAATCCCAGGTCAATAAGGGGAAAGAAAACCTCTGCAATATTCCTCTCAGACCCCCTCAGGTGATCGAAACCAGTAAAGGAGATCACATAGACCATGCTTACGTTCATTACTAATCCACTTACCTTTTATATGGTGTGATCTCTACCCCAACCAAGAACCAGTCCAGTTTCCTTTTGAAGGCAATGCAGCGAGTCAGCACACACCACACCTGCAGGCAATGCATTCCAGAGGATCACAACTCGCTGGGAAAAGAAGTACTACCTAACATCTGACCTATTCTTACTCTTGCATAGTTTAAGTGCACGTTCCCCTAGTCCTCCCCAAACTGTTAAACTGAAATAATCTATCAATAGGCATGCAATCCAGCCCTTTCATTATTTTATGTACCTCTATCAGGTCGCCTCTAAGTGTACGCTGCTTTAAAGTAAATAGATCCGATCCAGCTCTTTAAGCCTATCTGAGTAACTAAGGTTCTTTTAAACTAGGAATCGTTCTCTTCCCTGAACCTTTTCCAAGGCCTCTATATCACCCACCATGTGAGGCGACCAAAACTGGATGCAGGTTAACCAAGGACCTGTATAATGACAGAATAGTGTCCTTTGATTTGTACTGAATGTACTGAATGTTTCTATTAATGCAGCCCCATAGCCTGTTTGCTTTGGCTATGGGTTCTCTGTGTTGGTCATAAACCTTGAGTGGTCTGTGCACCTAGATCCTTTCTCGCTCAACTGCTTCCAGTATTGTTCCCATTAAATGTTAAGTATATTCTGTGCTGGTACTACCTACATGCATTGCACTGTATTTATCTAGCCAAAATGCCATTTTCCATTGTTACCCATTGACCTTATGAACAAACACTACATTATGCACCTAAGTGGTCCACAAGGACAAAAAATTTGGACAGACAGTCCTGCTTTAGATCTTTATGGATAAACGAGGTTGGATTTATTTCATGATGTTTTGGGTACAGTTATCTTAACAGAAGCAGCTCTTGTAGACTTATCACTCATGCATTTACTGATGCTAATGGCAATGTCTTATCCTCTGCCCATTTTTCACAGTATTATACTGTACAAGTTGTTTGTGTAAAATCTGATCCATATAACCACTTTGTCCATGTTTCCAAAATCAATGTCTGCATTTAGCTTAACAATGTCATTTTGGTTAGGCTGGCTCACATAAAATTTTACTGTGAAAAATTCTATGCTTCACTCATGCAATTATTGCTACGGTCCAACAGGCACTCTGACTTTTTCCACTAAACCACAGATGCCTGCTTTTGACAGGGATTCACAGGTAACCACAATTTTTTTCTCTTCTCAAGTAAATTACAATTCTTGTCGATCACACAAAAATAGATAATCAGCCGTAATTTAACAAATCATCTCTGTCATCATCTTTGGAAAATCACAGGCAGGGTATTGCCAAATCTTTGATTTATACCTCACTGACAGCAGTATAGACTCAAAAAGTTAACCCCCAAAGGTTTGTAAACTGCGGTTCCTGAACCTTAGTAGCCTGTAACAGGGACCTAGAATTTTGTGAGGCCAACAGCAACTACAACTTGCATTTATATAGCGCCTTTAACATAGGAAAGCATCCCAAGGCGCTTCACAGAAGTGTAATCAGACAGAAATTGACACCAAGCCAAAGAAGAAGATATTATAAGGGTTGGCTTAAAGCTTGATCTTCAGATTACTGTATTTTTTGACTTACCAACACATTGGCTGCGATTTTGCCTGCTGAGGCGGGTCCGATACGGCCGGGGTCAGTGGTGTGGTGCAACCCCGCTGCTGGCTCCATCACGCTCTGTGAAAGGAATTTTACGCTGATTGGGCTTGTTAAGCCCACCCAGCGCATTTCCCGGCCAATTGAAGGAAGCGGGTCTAATGACGTCACTTGATGACGCATCATCAGTAGGTTTCCTTAAAGGGACAATGTGCAAATTGTTTTTGACAGTTGTGCTGTCAGTGTTCTGCAGCATTGAGGTGCTGCAAACACTGACAAGCACTGCACAGAGGTGCAGGGCTGCACCCAGGCTCTCCCATGACTCCCTCCATATGCTTATGGAGGGAGTCACAGCACGCAGGGAGGTCTTCTTCCCTTCCCATGGGTGAAAGACACCTCCCCAGGACACCAACGCAGCCTGGTTGCACATTGCACAGGAGGACACAAGCAGGGATGTCATTAGGAGGACCAGACTACAGCGGCGCAAACCTTTCAATGATCACAGTAGATCAAGAAACGTTACAGCAAAGCCACACTCAACCTCATCCTGCTGTGCCACTCATCACATCCCCATCACTCTGCCTTCCCTAACCTACTCCTGCACATCCTTACTCACACCAAATTATCTTGCACCTCCACCCATCCCTCTCTATCTACATTATCACTTCTCCATCTCACTAGCCACCCCTCACACTCACCCTCATCCTAGTCCAATCATACCAACTAACAGCACACAAGGGTAGGCACTTGGGTGTTTTAAGCAATTTTCATGTGAAGTTTCTGTTAATGTGCTGTCAAACATTAAAATCTTTATTTTCAACACTTTTGTGTCCTTGGATAGATTTGTGCGCACCTTTGGAAGTGGCTTAGTGAGTTGCACTGAATGGTGAGACATAACGGTACCCCCCGCAATGGTGATGAGTATAAAAGGAATGGCTTGGCCATTGTAGAGATGCTTTATGGTGTTGGTGTGGGGTGGTGCCAACCTGGTGCATCATGTGGCAGCCAGGGTGTACAGTATCAAGTGAAGTAAATTTGGCCATGGTGAGGCCATCCGTGGTGGCCCGGGCAGTAATGTGGTCGGGTGCTGATGCCCTCTGTCCTGTGCAGCATTAGGTGGTTGAGGAGAAGGTTGGTGGTGTTGTTGTTGGTGCTGCTGGTGTGCCTGGTGCTGCTGGTGTAGGGGCTGATCGTGGTGGGATTCTGAGGACCAAGGTGAGATAGTTTCAAGGGCACCGATGCTGATGTAATAGATGGCAGGTGAGGTTGAGATGACAGTAGCGATCTGTCAGTGGTGAGAGAGGTTGTTTCAATGAGATGACACTGGATAGAGAGTTAGCTCCAAACACTTGTAAGCTGTATAAAGCTCAATCTGTCTTCCAAATGCAGGAAGCAACAGCTTATAACCTTGGAAAGTGAACACCTATGAAATGGGAGCTTCTATAGACCATTTGCAGCTGTCAAGTTATAGTGGTTAGCACTGTTGCCTCACAGCGCCAGGGACCCGGGTTCGAATCCGGCCCCAGATGACTGTCTGTGTGGAGTTTGCACATTCTCCCCATGTCTGCGTGGGTTTCCTCCGGGTGCTCCGGTTTCCTCCCACAGTCCAAAGATGTGTGGGTTAGGTTGATTTGGCTATGATAAATTGACCCTTAGTGTTAGGGCGGATTAAATACGTGGGGTTACGGGGATAGGGTGGGATATGTGTCGGTGCAGGCTCGATGGGCCGAAATGGCCTCTATCTGCACTGTGGGGATTCTGTGATTCTGTGAAATCATCACATGCTGACACAACACCCGACCTCCTTACCTGACTAGATCCCTGAGCAGCGGGGAAGCTGTTGGTGAACTCTAAGGGCTCGATGTTGCCAGGCCCGAGGAGGCGGGAATAGAGGCGTGTGGGGGGTTAAAATATCAAAAAATGGCGGGCGGGCCCAACCCCGCCTCCATCCCGCCTGCGAGCAATTTTCCCCAATGCGTGGTTTCTGATCCCGTCTCCGTCCCACCTCCAAGAGGCGGGATAGGCCTTTAAGGCCCTTAACAACCACTTAATTGCCTCTATAATCCCATTTTGAGAGGCCTTTCCAATGTTAACACTTTTCCCACGTGATGCACGCTCCTCTGAAACACGATGGTGAAGCCTGGTGGTAGCAGAATTGGATTGCTAACTATCAGCTGCAGCTCCAGCATTAAAAAGGAGATTTGATCAATCCTCATTTGCAGGTGGCAGAACTTTGTTGTCTCAGGTCTGGGGGAACTTTTAACAGGCATAACCATTGCTGTGGAAGTTTGGAGCCTGACACCCATCTCCAGTGTGACCTCCTGGGAATCCCCTCTCCCCACCTTGACTGAGCACTTCCTCAACTGAGGCATATACCAGAAGCATGGGAACCATTTATTTCCTTTCCTCCTGGACATCAGATGAGGACGAACACCAGCCGCGGCAGCAGCAGAACCCTGAACACCAGCAGCACCAACTGCAGGAGCAACAGCAGCAGCTCCAAGCTGCTGCTCACCCACCTGAAGCTGCACAGGGCAGAAGGCGCCAGCGCATGGAAGCATGTCGGCGCAGGAGATACCCCCAAAACAGGGTCTACAGACACAGGGTCAGCTACCTCAGCATGACTGAGCAGCAGTGCCAAAGGCGGCTATGACTTTCGCGAGAGATAGTGGGTGACATCTGAGCAATGCTGCAGCAAGACCTGGAGCCCAGAGGAGCAGGTGGACACCCCTTACCAGTGCCCGTCAAAGTCACCACCACACTCAACTTTTTTGCCTCAGGCTCATTCCAGGGATCAGCAGCAGACATCAGCGGCGTCTCCCAGGCGGCCGCACACACTTGCATCACGCAGGTAACCGATGCCGTCTTTGCCGTCGCGCACAATCACATCCATTTCTCCAAGGATCAAGCCAGTGTAACTGCGCAGGGCAGTTGGATTTGACAATCTGGCAGGCTTTCCAAGGGTGCAGGGCATCGTTGACTGCACACATGTGGCCCTTAAGGCACCCCATCGCAATCCAGGTATTTTTGTCAACCGCAAGGGCTTCCACTCCCTCAACGTACAGCTGGTGTGTGACCACAAGAAGGAAATTTTACATGTTTACACCAAATACCCTGGCAGTTGTCATGACTCCTTCATCCTGCGCCAGTCTAGTGTGCCTCCGCTCTTCAGTCGCCAGACCAACTTCACGGATGCCTACTTGGAGACAAGGGCTATCCCCTGAAGACGTGGCTAATGACGCCGTTTAGGAGCCCATCCAACGAAGCTGAGGAGCGCTACAACTACAGCCACATTTCCACCAGATCCATAATCGAGCAAACCATCGGCTTGCTGAAGATGCGCTTCTGATGCCTGGATAGATCAGGTGGAGCCCTGCAGTACTCAGCAGCCAGGGTCTCCAGAATCGTCGTGGCTTGCTGTGCACTTCACAACATGGCACAGCGTCGTGGCTTGCAGATTCCTGAGGACCAAGTGGCTCCTCACATACCCTCCTCAGATGAGGAGGAGGAGGAGGAGGAGGGCGAAAAACGCTCATCTTGCAGAGGCCCATCAACTAGCGGCAGCAGTACGCTAGTACATTGCTGCCTGGGATGCAAGGAACGCACACACCTTGGCCAGATTTGCTTAGCCTAGCCAATCAAGTACTTTTGCCTCGCAGCTTCTTACCAGAGCATCAACAATGGCCAAGAACCAGCGGAATCCTAGCACTCTGACCACCATACTGACAATTGCAAGTCATCCTAAGCCCTCAATGTGGAAGTCCCATTAGCGATATGACACACTCCACAACTGCAACAGTTGCCATCAGAATTTTTATTTACAGTCACCAACTGATGGCTTTTCAACATTAAACATCACATTTCACCCAAGTGTCTACCCTTGTGACTATTTGTGCAGTATCTTTCTCTTACGCGTGCTCCTACATGGTGGTTCCCCCTTGGCATCAGCAGATGTGGAGGCCCATTGCTCACTTTCTTGCTGCTCGTGTCTCGACACCTTTGGCGGGCGTCCTCTGGGGTTGCGAACCTGTGAGGGCTCGGCAACAGTCTGCTGCTCCTGCGGCTGTGCAGGGGTTGAGACAGCGATCTCAGTTGGGTGGGGACTCTGGTGGGGCTCTGACCGAAGGCTTTGCAGTGGCATGGTCGTGTGAGCGCTTGGAGAGGAGCCCCCACTTCCTTGTTCTCTGCCACTAACATCCCTCTCATGGGTGAGCCCCACTTCAGAGCTAGCAAGTGGCTTGACAGCACCTTGCAGCATTTCAGGGGGGCCATGAGGACTCGGTTCTGTACTGGAAGTCCTACTCCCGAGGACTTGCATGAAGGTCTGGTTTGTATGCTCAATAGCTGACCATCGCTCCTCAAGAGATGTCACTCTATTCTGAACAATTACCATGTTTTCCATACACTGGCGACTGAGCTCCTCCATGGACGTAGCCATCCTCTCCTCTACCGTAGCCATCCTCTCCTCTACGGTAGCCAGTCTCACCATGGAGGTAGCCATCACTTCCATGGAGGTTGCCATCCTTTCCGTGGTGATGCGTTCATGCGCCAACGCCTCCACAAAGGCTCTGCTCATGTTCGCGATGGACTCCTCCATTCGCTCCACACTCGCAGCGACCCTGGAGACAAAACCTGCCAGAGACTCCTGCACCTGTTCCTGGAGTTCCAGCGCCGCTGTTCTTCTGGATGGACCCAGAGGCAGAGGGTTGACATGCAGCTGAGCCGAGCTGGGAGAGTCCTGCGCCCTCTGACTAGGACTCTCCACTGCTGTCCCTGTCTCCACCATCTGCTGATGCTCACTTGTGAGCTGTGATACACCAGGTGACAACACTACTCTATCTCGCGATGGTCCCACCGAGGTGTGATTGTCTGCGCTGGTGCTGTGTTGGCTGAATTCTGCTGACGCTGCGCCCTCAGAGGTTGCAGCTTCCTCTGAGGAGTCTGGAGGCACAGGCTGGTCCTCCTGGATAGTGGGGATGGGTGCTTGCGATGGTCCTGTGGGGGAGTAAAGGAAAGAGACCCAGATGTGAGGCCAAGTTTACATGCACAGTGCATATTGCAGATGGTCAGAAGTCCATCTGTTAGAGCTTCAGAATCATTATCAGCGACTCATGCAATGTCAATGAGAGAGATAAAAACTCTTCTGTCACCAGCTTGCTCTGATGCACCCGTCTGTCCGTCCCCCACTTGCGCATCGTCCTCGACTCCCACAATCTCCAGGGTGAGGTGGGCTACTGAGTGTGGCCCTCCTCCTGTCCTCGCTCTTTCCCTCTTATTGTGAGCTCTCTTTTCCTGAAATGAGGGAGACAAGTGGAGTTTGAGTGAGAATGAAGGAGTGAGTGTAGAGAATCCATAGCATAGATGCTTAGAAGGAGTCAAAGATGGAGTGAGGTGGCAGGACCAAGGGCCCTCCCTGTGTGTTGTAAGTTGTTTTCATAGCATCACAGTGATAGGGAGTGTGAGGGCTGCATAGTCGAATAGTTAGGTGAATGTGAACATACAGAGAGAGGAATTGGGTAAGGGTGCAGGGTTGTCAGTGTCAAGTGGGATGTGGAGGAAGAGGTTGCTAAAGCTGAGTGCTGGTGAGGAGAGGCAATGGGGATCAGATTGAGGGTGATGGGAAAGTCATACTCACTTTTCCAGTGCGCAGAAGGTCATGAAACCTCTTCCTGCACTGAAGCCAGGTTCTGCGGATCAGCGTCAACGAGTTGACCTCCTGTGCCACCTGGACCCACACAGCCTTCGTCTGCTGGGGAGGCTTTTTCCTCCCTGAAGAAGGGAAGAGCACCTCCTTATTAACTCTTGCTCCCTCCACCAAAGCTTGCAGGGCGACGTCATCAAATGTGGGAGCAGACTTAGGTCTCCTGCTGTTCATTTTGCCTCCAGGTCCCTCTCACAGCAAAGGACAAAAGGTTGGCAGTCTGCAGAAGAAGCAAGGCTTCTTGCAGACCTTAAATGCAGCAGCAATGATGATATCATCGGAGGCGACTTTCAGACTGAAAAAACGAATTGGGCCATGGAATCCCACACGTTGGAACTCAAGTGCCCAATTCGGGGAAAATTGAATAATTCTCCCACCTCGACTTGGAGTTGGGTGGCTAACACGAAAAGCGGATTACACGGCCCCAGCCCGCCCCAATGACAAAATCAAGCCCTAAAAATCTAAAAGTAAGCATAAAATACTAGTTAATTGCCTCTTAACAATCTCTCTAATGATGTAAATTGTCTGCCCCACCGCTTGGTGTTGGGTCTGTTCAACGATGACAGACCCGACATCTGGTAGACTATCGTGGATGCGGGTTGGCAACGGGTTCCCTACCCGACCTGCCACCAAACACGCCTTTTTTGTTGTTGAATACTCATGAAAAAAACATTTCCTTTGTATAATTGTCAATGTTTTTCAGGCATTAGGACAGGAGTCCTGACAAACTAATCAATATTTACAGGGAGTCTCCACTTAGACAAGTTTGAAAGCCAATGATTTACACTAATCACCATGCATTTTAAATTCAGAATCTGAAATACCCACTGTTAAAACTAAAATGCAAAAGATTACATTTTCCTGGACCTCCTGGACACAGTGATTACAAGAAAGTAAGAAGGACGAAACACACATCTCTGTTCGGAAACTACCCTACTTTTTTTTAATTAATTTTAATGGATTGGTAACAAACATGCATCTCACTCGATTTCCCTATGTTCACTGCACTTTAAAATTCACAATTATCGCGATTCGAAATAACGAGATAAAGCAGATTCGTTTCATCAGTTTTATTTCAACGAAATGCTGTCAGGTTCAAAAACGGACACAAGCAGCCTGTAAAATGGCCGCCGCGCCTCGTGGCAGAAGTTTCTAGACTTTTCAGTAGGCAGACAAGATGGCGTTTCAATAAACATTTCAGCAAGATCGGACAGTACTCAGCATAATGAAATAAGACAAGACGCGATCGTTTTGCATTTTGTACACCTAAGAGAGCATAAGTGCTGGAATCGGTTTTCCATGCACAAACGAGGGCTATTGTACTGGGCAATTAAGGGCCATCCAAAGACATTGATACACAAATTCCCCACGGCTCGACGATGAGAGAGCCGTTCGCGGGTACTCACAGCAAGAATTCGGAGGGCCCCAAAACCCCTCCAGGGAGACTCCTAGCCGGTTCCACAATGGGAGAAACATTAACGGGTACTTAGACAGTTACAAGTATCACCGAAACCCATTAACGACAAGAACCACCCCATACAAGAAGTTTGAGCGCCAAAACATGACAAAAGATGAACATTAAGATTGGGCGGGAGATAAAGAATTACAGTACTATAACTGTAGTAAACAAACGTCCATCTTTCTCTTGATTCGACCCCTGGCTCTCGTTTGCGGCCCACCGAGCTCTTGGTCCGCTGATCTTCCAGGAGTCAACCTCGTGGCTTGCCGCGAAGATCTGTGAAGAGCTGGGCTGCGAAGGCCGGTAAGCGGGTACACCATCCCGAGGGTCGGTAGACGGTGTAGGGACCCGAAGGCCCGACGAGACGAAACGAGATGAGAAGAGAAGAAGAAGAATCCATGTGCCGCCGCGGTCAGTAAACCCCGACCGCGCCCGAAAATATATAGACCATTTTTGAACTCTATAGGTTACTGCACGAACTGACGCAGGAAGACTTTTCTTCGAATTTTATCGAACTGGTGTCGATCCAGAAAGACTCTTCTTTGAATTCTACCGGCTAACTGGTGTCGGGCACAGGAAGACTCTTCTTTGAGTTTTATCAGAGTTCCGAGGTCAACACAGATCTTCATGACAGCAGACGGTCCAGCCTGCAAGCGAGTAAACAAGTGGGGTACAGAGACCCCTGATCAACACGTGAATAGTCAGGTGCTGTGGCGAAACCATCCGAGCATCGTTTTAGATTTCTCCGAGTTATCACGAGTGGTGAGCATGGTTCTCGATCCTACAGATCTAGATTAGGACAGGTATTGATAGGGGAGGGTTTTTGTTTTAAGGATAATTATAATGTGTGCCCCTTTTTACGATGTGTCGTGCGCTCCTCGTTTCCCTAAACCTAGTTGCATAAATGTATGTAAGTTTGTACTGTCATTAATCTGTGCTCATGACATGTATTTCGTAATCATGAATAATATGCAATAAAGATTTTCCATTTCGTACTATTCAACCGGTCTACCTGAGTTTTTCTCTGCATTTACTGCTCTCGCACCTAAGTCCAGTGTCAGAACCGTAAGGGCGAGTGGGTCAAACCACTCACAGGTGTCTAGTGCTACCAGGCTGGCTGGAGACCAGAACAGGCAACAAGGCCTAACCCCGCACTAGCACCCAGGCTAAGCACAGAGCCACGCGAACCCCTTACAGATAATGGCGACCACGAAGGGACACTGGCAGCGAGAAAGTAATGTGTTAGACCCTGGTGTGAATGGGCAAAATGTGATGGATGAGAGGATAGCCGACTATGTGTTTGGGAAGGTTAACTTAACCAAAAGGTGGATAAGTGACCTGCTGATGGATAAGCGTCCGCTAGACGCAGCCATCAAATGGACAGACAGTAAAGAGCATAAGAAGTCGGTAGAGAAAGCGGTCTGGCTGATGTGCTACAAGAAGCAAGTCCAACTTTCAGACCAGGTCATTGTGGCACAGGCAGCTCAGATCAGGGAATTGGAAGTTGAGATGGAGGAAAAGGTCACGGGAGGACAAAAACTCATTGCATCCTTGAATGCGTTACATCAGGAACGCCAGATAGTAGCCAACCACCATGAGGCTAAAATTGATTACCTAGAGTGTCAGGTCACGGAGGCAATGTTAAATGAGGGTAGGATTAGAGAACGGTGTATCCGCCTAGCTAACCAGATAAAAGCCCAAGAAGAAAGCTTGCTGGGAGTTAGGGCGGCATATAAGATGGCCCTCGAAGATAAGCATGAGGGAGCCGACCACAGTGTTTGCCAGAAGGAGATAGGGAGCCTAAGAGAGGCCCTGAATAAGGCAAACGGCATGGTGTGCCTCATCAGCCCGTCAGCACACCAGCCACAGGTGGGTAGGGAATTCCCAAAATCCCTACCAGACAAAGCAGAGGAGGTATTTGCCACTGCGCCCTCCGCGCCACCCAGCTATTCGGCAACCTGGGTAAGGAAGGAAGTGGTGGAAATAGAAGAGGAGGTCCCCGAGGTTGGACAATCCCCAGAGGTAGTGTCGAAGCCGGGACCGTTGTGTCCGCTTACTGGTCACAAGAGGGGCCCGAACGGAGTCAATGGGGAGGACGGGGATGTCCTGAACCAGCTTGTGTTGCCTCACAGCTCACACCAGCTGAGAGCAATGATTAGACATGTACGGAAGCTGTCTGAGTCAGACGACCCTTCCGTACACTTCAGGGAGGTAGAACAGACCGCAGCAATTAATGGCTGCGACGATGAGGAAAAGACCAAAATGTTGCTGTTCTCGTTAGATAGCTCGATCCTTCAGTGTCTCTCAGACGAGAGCAAGAGGGGTAATAATACCTATGAGAAGTTAAGGGACGAGGTCCTAGAAGTGTTGGGGGCGGACGACGAAGGTCCGTTCATTAGATTGGGTCAGACAGTTGAGGTGGAGGGAGAACCCCCGAAGGTTTTCGCCGACAGGCTGTGGCCAGTATACCAGCGTAGCTGCCCAGGTGCGCCAGGGGGCGATTATCTGGACGGTGTCGGTTTAACTCATTGGCTCAGGTGTTTAGTAGCCAACAGTTTGCCAGCCGTCAGGGAGCAGGCCAAAGCGTGGTTTGATCCCACTAACCCCGCCACTACAGAGGAGTCGGTCCTAAATCGACTCACGATAGGGTATCGTAACACTAGGAGCACGGGAGCGCGTCCCCTTAAGGGAAAGGTGCATGAGGCACGGCCCGCAGCCCCGGCTCAAAAGGAGTGGCATCAGGAGGGAAACCGCGCCCCACAGGCCAGTGGTGCTTGTTACGGGTGCGGAAAGACAGGTCACTGGCGTAAAAACTGCAGGAATCCCTGGAAGGATTCCAGGGAAAAAGCTCCCGCAGTCCGAACCCAAGCGCCTGTCTCTGAGAAAGGAGCTGGTGTGCCTATCCATCCCGATGCGATAGAATCAATGTTAGGAGCCATGCGGTCTCTCATGATTTCGCACGGGAAGGTAGCAACAGCCCCATGCAACCCGGACTTCTGACTGGAACCGGTGCAGCCTGCCTACCTGTGTCCCCTTGAAAGACGCGCACAGGAGGGGGTCTCCTGTAAGGAGGCCAGGTTAAAAGAGCAGGCCTTACGGGAGGAGAACGCCCGTTTAATGGGGAAAGTAGACGGGCTAGAAGGGCAGCTTAGAGACATAAAAGCAGCCTACAGGGTAGCCAGGAGCAGGGAGTATGAGATTTAAAACAGAATAGAAATCTGCAGCCTCCAGCAGGTGAGATTTCACAGAATGCACAAGCAGGGGCGGTGGCCTGTCTTAGGGGAGGGGCCAGACCTGCGAGTGGGGACTCTCAGCCCCAAGCAGGACAGCAGGGCACACAGACCGGTAAAGCAGCCTGCGTGAGGGGGAGAGGACATTCTAGGAAAGTGTAGGATCTTTTCTTGGGGTTGGGATTCCGATGAGGGAGAGCTCGAGGAGCTCGACCAAGATAGTGACCCGATCGGAGAGGTGCTGAGATCGAAGGACGAAAGGTTCGTCCTCAACTCAAGCTTAGGGGAGATAGGGATTGCGAGTGGAGATCCACACAGGGTGGAATCAGAAACTGCAGGTCGTGAACCTTCTCTGAACTGCCTCCAATGAAAGTATATCCTTTCTTAAATAAAGAGACCAAAACTGTACACAGTACTCCAGATGTGGTCTCGCCAACGCCCCGTACAATTGTAACAGGACTTCCCTACTTTTATCCTCCATTCCCTTTGCAATAAAGGGCAACATTCCATTTGCCTTGCTAATTACTTGCTGTACCTGCATGCTAACTTTTTGTGATTCATGTGCAAGGACCCCCTGATCCCTCTGTACCTCTGTTTTGTAATCTCTCCCCATTTAAATAATAATTTGCTTTTTTATTTTTCCTACCAAAGTGGATAACCGTGCATTTTCCCACATTAAACTCTATCTGCCAGATCTTTGCCCACTCACTTAGGCTATCTATATCCCTTTCGAGATTCTTTGCATCCTCCACACAATTTGCTTTCCCACCTATCTTTGTATCATCAGCAAATTTGGCAACATTACACTCAGTCCCTTCATCCAAGTCATTAATATAGATTGTAAATAGTTGAGGCCCCAGCACTGATCCCTGCGGCACCCCACTAGTTACAGTTTGCCAACCTGAAAATGACCCATTTATCCCAACTCTCTGTTTTCTGTTAATTAGCCAATCCTCTATCCATGCTAATATATTACCCCCAACCCCTTGAGCTCTTATCTTGTGTAGTAACCTTTTATGTGGCACCTTATCGAATGCCTTCTGGAAATCCAAATACACGGCAGCTACTGGTTCCCCTTTATCCACCCTGCTCGTTACATCCTCAAAGAACTGTCAAACATGTCAAACATGTCAAACATGATTTCCCTTTCATAAACCATGCTGACTCTGCTTGACTATATTCTGATTTTCTAAATGTACTGCTATCACTTCCTTAATGATGGACTCCAGCATTTTCCCAATGACAGATGTTAGGCTAACTGGTCGATAGTTGCCTGCTTTCTGTCTCCCTCCTTTCTTAAATAGGGGCATTACATTTGCGGTTTTCCAGTCTGCTGGGACCTCTCCAGAATCCAGGGAATTTTGGTAGATTACAACCAATGCATCCACTATCTCTGCAGCCACCTCTTTTAAGTCTCTAGGATGCAGGCCATTGGGTCCAGAGGACTTGTCCACCTTTAGTCCCATTAGTTTGCCGAGTACTTTCTCTCTAGTGATAGTGATTGTTTTAAGTTCCCCCCACCCCAATAGCCCGTTGATTATTTATTATTGAGATGCTTTTAGTGTCTTCTACCATGAAGACCAATACAAAATATTTGTCCAAAGTCTCCGCCATTTCTCTGTTTCACATTATTAATTCCCCAGACCCATCCTCTAGGGGACCAACGTTTACTTTAGCTAATCTCTTCCTTTTTATATACCTGTAGAAGCTCTTACTGTGATCATGTTTCTGCTGCCTATATCTTCCAAATGGGGATGAGTCCCAAGAGTAGTAGTATTTAAGCTTTTAATCAGTTTTACCATGGAGATTTACAAATCCTTTCACAATAATATTTTCAGTCTCAATCATATTTTGCTAAACATAATTTAGCAAAACAAGCCCTATTAACGTAAGTTCATCTTGGACTGCAGGATGGAGCCAGCAGCGGGGTCGCGACCTGCCACCGACATCGTCCACACCGGGCCTGCCCAGGTAGGCAAAATCTCGGCTCAGGTATAACTTCAAAGGGACTAATTTCAAATAAATTGAGAAATTGAGTCGCATCCCCTTAGGGGCGTTAACTTCACCGGGGCGCTACTTTCAGCACCCTGGAAAAATTAGCACCCCCGCGGCCGAAAATGAGTGGTGGCACCCCAAGAAGGAAGCAGGGCGCTTCTGGAAGTGTCTCACCCCCCTCTTGGGGCGCGGTGAGGGAATATCGCGGCGCAAAGGGGTGCTGCGGCACGTCGCGCTGTGGTACTGGAGGCCTTCCTCCCCTTCTTAAAGGCGAGGGGCCTTGCGCAGCGCAACCTGGGGCCCAGCTGGGCCACTGGAGATTGGAGTGCCGGCAAAAGAGCCCGGCACTCAAGAGAAGTGCCGGGCTCATGGAGCGCAGCCGGCACTCCGCGGGGGGGTGGGTCAGGAGGCCGGGGATGGGAGAGGGGCAATTGCTGGCAGGCGGCCAGCAACAAAAATGACCGCCCGGCAACTCGCATTTAAATAGCGCCGCCCCAGCCGCAGGTAGACCCCCCTTGACCCCGTTGGAAATAGCGTCCGGCGATAAGTCAGGGGGCGCTACCGAAGATCGCGGCTGGGGCGCGAGTGGGGAGCTGCACACGGCAATGACGTCATTGCCGGTGGTGCAGCGCCGCAGGGCGCTAACGGTTGGCGCCGCCGCTAACCTCCCGCTGAATTTCACAGGAGGCGTTGGCAGCGCCACGCCCGGGCGCTAGTTACTTTGCGCCCCGTTAGCGCCCTCTTAGGGTGCTAACGGGAGTCAAAAAGCAACCGAATTTTTACCCGAGTGTCTCCGATTCCACCAATTCTGTCGGCAGCGAATTTCAGGTCATCACCACTCGCTGCTAAAAAAAGTTTTTCCTCATGTCCCGCCTGTATCTCTTGCCCAAAACCTTAAATCTGTGTCCCCTAGTCCCTGTACCATCAACTAGTGGGAACCGCCTTTCCCCGTCTAGCCTATCCAAATCGTCATAATCTTGTACACCTCTATCAAATCACCCCTCAACCTCCTTTGCTTTAATGAAAACAAATCCAGCTTCTCCAACCTGTTCTTGTAGCTAAGATCCCCCATCCCTGGAACCATTCTAGTAAATCTCCTCTGCATCCTCTCAAGGGCCTTCACATCCTTCGTACGGTGTGGTGACCAGAACTGGACGCAATACTCCAGTTGTGGCCTAACCAGCGCTTTATAAAGATTCAGCATAACTTCTCTACTTTTATACTCAATACCTCTATTTATGAAACCCATGATCCCATATGCTTTGCTAAACACTCTCTCAATATGTCCTGCCACCTTCAGGGACCTATGCACATTAACTCCCAGGTCCCTCTGTCCCTGCACACTCTTTAAAACTGTGCCATTAAGTGTATATTGCCTCTCCCTGTTCCTTCTGCCAAAATGCATCACCTCACACTTCCCTGTATTGAATTCCATCTGCCACTTGTCTGCCCATTCTGCTAGCCTTTCTATGTCCTGTTGCAGTCAATTGGTATCATCCTCACTGTTTGTCACACCCCCAAGTTTGGTGTCATCGGCAAATTTAGAAATTCTACTTTGTATTCCAATATCCAGGTCATTTATACATATCAAAAAATGCAATGGCCCCTACACTGACCCTTGGAGAACACCACTGTCTAGTATCCTCCAGTCTGAAAAACAGCCATTTACCACAACTCACTGTTTTCTGTCCTTAAGCCAATTCCTTATCCAAGCTGCCACTGACCCACCTATTCCATGAGCCTCAATTTTGTTAACCAGCCTTCTATGTGGTACTTCTTCAAACGCATTCCAAAAATCCATGTAGACAACATCCTTCATCAATCCTCTCTGTTACTTCATCAACAAATTCAATTAGATGAGTCAAACATGATCTGCCTTTTACAAATCCGTGTTGGCTCTCCTTAATTAGCTTAAACCTCTCCAAGTGCCCATTAATTTTTTCCTTGATTATTTCTAAAATTGTACCCACCACTGATGTTAAACTGACCAGCCTGTAGTTACTAGGATTGTCCTTACACCCTTTCTTGAACAATGGTGTCACATTTGCCACTTTCCAATCCTCAGGCACCTCCCCCGCATCTAGGGAAGATTGGAAAATTATGGCAAACCCTTCCGCTATCTCCTCCCCCAATTCCCTTAGCAATCTGGGATGCAAGCCATCTGGACCAGGCAACTTATCCACTCTAAGTATACCCAACCTTTCTTGTTCATCCTGTCTATCAATTTTCACCCCTTCCATTGCTTCTACCTTTTCCACTTCTACCGATATTTTGTCAGCATCCATCTCCTTAGTAAACACTGATACAAAGTACTCATTGAGTATTCTAGCCTTGCCCTGCGCCTCTAAGCATATAACACCTTCTTCGTCACTAATAGGCCCCACCCGCCTCTTACTACCCGCTTACTGTTTGCATGCCAGTAGAAGATTTTTGGATTCTCTTTTATGTTAACCGCCATTCTACTCTCATATTCTCTCTTTGCCAATGTTATTTTCATCTTCACTTCCCCTCTCAACTTATTGTATTTGGTCTGGTTCTCCCTTGAAGAATTCACCTGACATTCATCATACACTTTTTTTATTTCATCATCTTCTCTATCTCCCTCGTCATCCAAGGAGCCCTTGCTTTTTTTCCCTTACCCTTCCCTCTTATTGGAACGTACCTAGCCTTTATTTGGAACATCTCCTCCTTAAAGATCACCCATTGTTCCGTTATAGTTTTTCCTGTCAGTCTTTGGTTCCATTTTACCCTGGCTAGATCCTTTCGCATCCCATTGAAGTTAACCCTATTCCAGTTTAAAAGTTCCACTCTAGATTGTTCCTTGCTCCTCTCCATTGCTAATCTAAATCTTATGATACGATGATCACTCGTACCCAAGTGTTCTCCCACAGACACTTGGTCGACCTGGCCCACCTCATAAGGCAGCTTAGAATTTACAGAATATATTAGACAAAATAAATAACTTAGCAGACGAATGCAGGTAAAATTTAATTCAAACAGCTATGCAGCACTGCACATAGGAAGAGAAAATTTGTGATGCAAATATTCTATGAATTGTGTTAAAATAGTTAAGATTGAATTTCAAATTAAGTGGAATGTTGAACTACATAGTTAGGAAGCGTGTACAGTGCTCTGGTCAGACCATACTTTGAATACTGTACCCAGATCTGTCCCCCAAACACAAGTAAAAGAAACAATACTCAACTTTTATTGCTACTGGAGAGTTTCAGATGGATATATTGCCTGCCTCAGCCAATAGCAGTGCTCAAATGCACCCACTAGTTCAGTGATTCCCTGTTTGCCAGGGAAAATAACTCCATTGTTTAGTCCATGGCTGCGAAGGAGCACCAAGCATGTGCCCTTGGTTTTTACTATCTCGCTGGTTTTCGCAACTGAAGAGTCCTTTACATAAATATTAAGGGTACTACTCAATCATGTCCAGATAGATTTCTTTACAGTTTACTCAATGTTTTTTCCAGCAGTCCCCCATTGTTTAATGAAGGTCAAAGATCCAAGGGCTGGCTGCTAGGGGACCACTGTTGCTTTGACTTATGTCTCCCCGCCATTCACCATTTATTGCAGCAGAGCAGAGGTACATTGATGCTCAGGCATCCACCCTTATTTTGGACATTAGAAACTTCAGTTACTGAGAAAAGCATTTTGAGTGATTTGTGCGGAAGGATAGATTTCAGCACCCTGTAGAACACTGAGTGTGATGTGGCATCTCTAACATTGAAATTCATATCATAGGACCATCTAGTGGAGTCACAGCCAAGGGCTACAGCAATGTGGACATTTTTATAATGGAATTTTCTTTCGGAAGGGTTTATATAGGAATTTTCCATGTATTGAGTTTGATGTATACATTATATATATTTTTTACTTTTGATATTATATATATATGAAAATCATTTGCAAGAGAATCAGGAATGGTGAAAGCCATCTTTATTAAGCAGCTTGAAGTTTAAATAGTGCAACAATTGAATTAAGCAAGTGTAACTGCAACAGGAAATGCAAAACTGCTTCTCTGTTGCAAAAAGAAGTGCCAAAACAATTGGGCCGCGAAATTCGGTATTTTAGCGCCTCCCGTTAGCACCTGGTGGGGGCGCTAACGGGGCGCTAAGGGGTTAGCGCCTGGACGCGGCGAATGCAACGATGCCCGCGAACTTCAGTGCCGGTTTAGCGCTGGCGTTAACTCTCAGTGTCTGGGCCTCTAGCGCCTCGCAGATCATGACGTCATAAAGTGCGCAGCGCCCCGTTATCGCACTGGATGGAAAATTGACTCTCGCACTCTGCTTTATCGCCTCACGCTGACAATGCCAGCATGAGAAGGCATTGTGACCTCAGCTGGCCGCTTCAGGAGCAGTAATTAAAGGGAATGCTTTTCAGCTATCGCAACCTTTATTATTTGCACCAGTCTGGTGCCTGCACAAAGTTTTTAATGTTTCATTGGTGCAAGATGTCCAAGCCCTCCACTTTGTGAGAGTATTTGAGGCTGTAATGGGCGTCACCCAGGTCGCCTTGCAAAACAGAACTGATGACAAATAGCTTGTGCAGCATCATTGGCCTTTCCCTTTAAGCGAGGGAAGCAGCCTCTGTGATGAAAGAGTGCCGTTCACAATGTGCTCGAAATTATTTAGTGCTCTGCCACTACTGCCCCGCTCTCGGACTTTAGCGCCATAAGAGAAGTGGTTAGCGCTTGATTTAGCGCTCCACTTCCCTCTTGGAGCGCTAAAACTGAATTTCACGGAGGGGAGAATGATTAGTGCCTGGCGCTAATTTTTCAACGTATTGGACCGGATTTTCCGACCCCCACGGATGCGTACGAGGTGTGAACGCACCTGTAGGGGCCTCGCAAGTGCCGGTTTCAGGCATGCGAAGCTTATGCGCTGAAAACCGGCACTTGCTATCTGTCAAGAATCAAGAATCCTTTTGACAGATCATCCGCCTGCTCTGGAGAAGGGCCTCCGTGGGCAGGGAGTTCCACTTTCTTCACAACTTCCGCCCGCTGAAAACCTTTAAATATCTTATGCCTGGTAAAAGCAGGCGTAAGGCCTGATTTTACCAGCATAAGAATTTTTAAAAAATAGAAAAATAATTTTTTTTCACTCATTTATAATTTAAAAATACTTTAAAAAAAGTTAAGTTTATTTTTAGCCCCGTAAAAAACTTTAATTATTTTTTTCAAAAAATTAAATTTTTGTTTAAAATATTTAATTAAATGTAATTTTAACTCATTTTAAATACGTGATTTAAAAAAAAAAATTATTTAATGCTTAACTGTTTTTTAAGTGATCCCCATTCATACTTTTGACAGATCTGTACGTAGAGACCTGTCAAAGTGTAAAGTGGAATTCCCTTCTTTGATTGGTTTCCCCATGGCCCACGTGATCCCAGGAGCGCTTGCGAACCACCTGCACCCCTGGGATACCTGGGCCTCTGCCCGCGCGGACCAGGAGAGGCCCAGGATCGCAAGCCTCGGAACCTATGGAGCCAGCAGGTAAGTGCGTAGATTTTTTCTGATCGGAGGCATCTGCATGCAGGATGCCTCCGATCGGAAATACAGGGCCATAAAATTTTAGTGCCCCAAACGGGGCTATACCGAATTTTTCCCCTTGCTGTTTTGCTGCACAATGGCAATAGTAAGGGCACCTCCCCAAAACACAAAGGTGAAGAGAGTGGAGAAGGGTGAGAACATATGGGCCCAGATTTTGCGGGGCCAATGACGATGTGTCGTAAGCCTTGTAAAAGGCCCCGCAAGTTCCGGGTTTCTGCAGGCGCTGTGCATGCGCAAAAACCCAGAACTTGCAATCTGCCAAGGTTTGCCTTGACAGATCTACTGAACCGACCCGAAAATCACTTTCACTGGCGCAGAGTTGGGCTATTTGCCCAACTACTGCCCAGCGAATGCCCACAAAACCCTTATGCCTGGTAAAAGTAGGCGTAGGGCTTGATTTCACCAATGTAAGAGTTAATATAAATGTTAAATTAAAAAATTTAATATAAGAACTCATCCACAAACATTTAAAATTAGTTTATGTAAGTTTTGGCCTGGATTAAAATGTTTAAAATTATTTTTCAAAAATTTTAATATTTATTGTAAATGCTTCATTAAAGAGACTTTTAATTAAATGGGAAAATGTGAACATTTATTTTTATACCAATTGTGTAAATTATTTAATTAATTAGGGATTCCTCATAATAGGCGTATGGTAGCATAGTGGTTATGTTACTGCACTAGTAATCCAGAGGCCTGGACGAATGATCCGGAGACATGAGTTCAAATCCCAACACGGCAGCTGTGGAATTTAAATTCAGTTCATTAAATAAATCTGGAATTTAAAAAAGTAATGGTGACCATGCAACTGCCGGATTTTTGGATAAACCCATCTCATTCACTAATGTCCTTTAGGGAAGGAAATCTGCCATCCTTACCTGGTCTGGCCTATGTGTGACTCCAGACCCACAGCAACATGGTTGGCTCTTAACTGCCCTCTGAAACAGCCCAGCCAGCCACTCAGTTGTACCAAACCACTACAGCAAAGTCAGCGCTGTCACCACACGGACTGCAGCGGTTCAAGAAGGCAGCTCACTGCCACTTTTTCAAGGGTAATTAGGGATGGGCAATAATTGCCAGCGACGCCCACATCCCGGAACGATTTTTAAAAAAATATGCTAATGGGGATTCCGTTCGTAAATGGAATCCCCAATAGGGTATGAGGAATCCTCCTTTCTGATAGGAGGACCAGTGCACAGTCTGTCAGGCACCGCATTCGTCGCTAGGCTGTACGTTCCTATCATGTTAATTAGCAGGCATCACCAAATTAATGTGCTGCCTGTGCTTTCTGAATGGACGCGGGCATATCTCGCATCGCGGTGCCCATGCCTGTTTTTTATCGCTGTCGAATCTCACCCCCATAGCCTAAATTGAGGGTACGTTATCATAGGTGGACACATGTGTGAACACCTTATGAGGTTGGGGTTTCAGATTAAACAAGGGTGCATATTATAAGTCAACGATCTACAATATTTGTCAATTCCTGATGTATTAATTCCTTATGAGGCTCAAGTTTCACATCTAATATTCAGAGTTTGTAAATCCTGTGCATCAGTTTTCAGTTCCAGATTAACATTTTTTTTATTATGTCTTCAGATCAATAAATCATGCCTTTAATATTGAGATCTACTCACTTGTAGCTCCAATCTTATTTAATAAATCCTGAACTGGAGTGTTCTGCTTTAGTAAATCCTGGTATTTTTAATGCCTCCCAATTAACATATTTCATAACTTAATTTAGCATGATGGCACAGAATTTCCTACACCATTTGATTGCTATTTAAGTAGCCTGCCTTCTGATCCATGGAACTCAGTGTTTAATTGGCAGTTGCATCACACATTCAGAAAATATGGCTTCAGGGTGTGTATTAGTTTAGCAGACTCAACAAACCCGCACTTGTGGCAATTTATAGCACGGGGAAAACTCAACACATTGATGCACTTTAGGCACTGAATCTTTCTCTCTCTGTTTTCCATCAGTCTCATTACTTTCCAACGGTGTACTTAGAAGTGTTATGATGTACACTACAGGATAGGATTTAACAAATCTAGTTGTTGGAAGTCAGGAATTGGTGTATCTGAATAGTAAATTTATATCAACATTTGTAATTTAGAGTAAGAATTTGTTGAATAGCAATTCATAAAATACATTTAATATAAATGGAGATTTACATCTAGATTTTAAAGGAAGTGTGATACAGATTTAAAAGTGGATGAGATTTGTTTTGATTCAGTTTTGGGGAATTTATATAAACCTCCATATTTAAAGACAGAGACATAAACAGATGCTTAAGTATGAAAGGATTTGTTGGAGTGAATTTAAGAAAATCCAACCCAGATTGATGTTACAAAAGTTTACTCTGTCTATTGGCTGCAAAGGTTCCACATGAAATGACTTTGGGCAGTCTTAGTCAAGCACAAATTGGCACTAAATGGCAACCTCAGTGAAGCCAGAAGGAGAGGGAAATGAACATCACTCTAGTGCATTGCTCTTCTGAGACTGAGGCTAAGGCACATTGGGACACATGTCGAATTAGGGCTGCTGCCAGCCCAAATCTGATTGGTGTACACTTCAAACTGTAGTGTGTAATTGGAAAGACTTAATTTAGGTGTTAAACCCAGGTTTCTTTTCAATACCAAGATTTTTTTTAGCACTCCGGAAACCACAGGAATGGGGTATCCCTTTAAACTAATGCAATTAGTGGGTCTGTATTAATAACATGGTATCTGATAAATTGTCTATAGCATCTTGCCTTTCCGAAAAAATAGCCTGATGTTCAACTCTGTCTCAGATGGAGGAAATGCACTTACAGCTGTTACCTCTCCAGGATCTGACTTAATGCCTTTAGGAGAAACACTACGGAATCATTGGACTCAATTTTCACTTGTATCGCCTGGCGTTAACGGGGCAGTAACGGCCTTAGTGACTCGTAAGCCCTGCTGAAGAGGCCCGCTGTAACTTTCACAGGGGCCTACTGCTGGGCGACCAAAGCGCCTGCCTGAAACAAGCTGTAAGCCTCTTCCCCATGCAAGTGATGGCAGTAGGATCCCAATTGCAATTTCAAGACTCACATGGGCGGAGCTCGCGACACCAATGCTCCGCCCATGTGCACTGGTGTTCCGATAAGGAAACGGCCGGAAAAAATTTAAACAAAAATATTTTTGTGGAGCAGGAAGGAGCAGGAGTACTCATCCTAGCCTCACAAAAGTAATGAGGACCTCTGCCGGCCCTGCCTCGCCCAAGCCTTGCCCCGCCACGACATTGCGTTTCCCCCCACCCTACTTACATGTGGCCCGCTGCCACTGTCCCAGACGGCCAAAATTCCTGAGGCCGAACAGCAGCCAGCTGCATCAGGACCCCTATTTGGCATCTATAGCTTGCCTGCCAAATGAGGCCGAGGCCCCAAAATCACGGTCACCTCTTTGCCGCCAGAACATATGATCAGCAATCCCATTTCCTTGCCCTTAACCAATACCCCTTTCTAAATGTTTCATTTTCAAATATTAAGTCACTTCCCTTTGAAAAACAATTATGGATTGTGCTTTCAGCTCTGTCACAGGTAGGGCAATCCATGTTCTAATAATTCTCTGCATAAAAAACCTCTCCTCACCACTTCTTAACATGATCTTAAATTTATGTCCTCTAGTTACAAACTCATCGACCAGTGGAAACAGCTTTTCCCTATTTATTTTATCAAAAACCCTCATAATTCTGAACACCTCTACCAGATCCCCTCTTAACCCTCTCTGCTCGATTGAAAAGAATGCCAGTTTCTCTATTTTCTCCTTATAATAAAAGCCTCTGATTCCTGCTGTCATCTTAATAAATCTCTTTTGCATCCTCTCCTTGGCTTTGACATCCATCTTAAAGCAAGGCACAATATTCTAACTGCAATCTAATCAATGATTTTGATAGGTTTAGTGTCACCTCTTTGCTTTTGTACTCTATTTCTTAAACCTAAGGGGCTACAAATTGGATTAGAACCAAAAACGGGCGCGAGGATCGTGATCTGTGATTGGCCTGTGCCCGTTGAAAGGAATGCAGGAATCAGGCGACCTTCCTGTGCTGCCTGCTAATTACAATGATTGCAGCATTCAGCCTGGCGCTGAATGCACTGCTGAGTGTCTGAACACTCAGCAGGGGGTGTATGTTTGTGTGTGCCTAGCTCCAATTAAAGCTAGCCTCCACTTCTTAAAGGCAGTCTGCACCTCTTTAAGAGGAGGAAGGTATAGAGTGGTGTTCCCCAGGGGTCGGTTCTAGGACCACTGCTTTTCTTGATATATATTAATGACTTAGATGTGGCTGTACAGGGCACAATTTCAAAATTTGCAGATGACACAAAACTTGGAGGTATAGTGAACAGTGAGGAAGATACGTGATAGACTTCAAGAGGACATAGACAGGCTGGTGGAATGGGCGCACACGTGGCAGATGAAATTTTACACAGAAAATTGCAAAGTGATACATTTTGGTAGAAAGAATGAAGAGAGGACATATAAACTAAATGGTACAATCCTAAAGGGGATGCATGAACAGAAAGACCTAGGGGTATATGTGCACAAATCATTGAAGGTGGCAGGGCAGGTTGAGAAAGCAGTTAAAAAAGCTTACGGGATCCTGGGCTTCATGAATAGAGGTATAGGGCTGGATTTTCATTGAACCGTGCAGGCGGGTTTGGAGGCATGTGGGGGGTTAAAGTTGCAGATTCGGGGGTCCCGAACCCATCCCGCCCCCAACCCACCTCCATGCCAGTTTCGGTGGAGGCGGGTACCCGACCTGTGCTGGGACTCGCCTCCCCGAGGCGGGAAGGGGAATAGTGGCAATAAACTGCCTGTTAACAGGTAGTTAACAGGCAGTTTTTTGCCTAATCCCTATTTTGATGCATGAAATGTGGACTTCCCGACAGGTCCCAACCACGGCAAGTTAGCGAGGCGGACCGTGGGTCTGCAGGGGTTGGAGGGGTCGATCTGTCCGGTGGGCAGGTGAGTGAAGAGTGCATGTGTGCAGAGGTAATTGTGTAAGGTAAGTGTAAAGTGTGGGAAAAAGTTTTACTTACCTTAACTTCTTCCTGCAGGTGTCAGCCCTTCAGGTCTCGGGAGTCAGAAATCTCACCGGCACAGAAAGCACAATGGCCGTGGTGCTGTCAAAAACTCTAGCCTCTGTTTTCTGTGCTGGAATGATTTCTAACTCAGCCTGAGAGGAAGGACTCAATTTAGAAGACAGATTGTCAGTGTTTGACAGCTTCAAAGAGCTGTCAAACGCTGATATTTCATCTGTCAAAAGCTCTTGACAGATGAAATGTCAATCTGTGACGTCACCTGTTGCCGGGTGGCCCTTAATTGGCCTGCTGAGCTCGCTGGGCGGGCTCAACAAGGTCAATCAAGTGAAAATGCAGTGGGTTGGCCACAAGTCGATGGAGGCGGGACTACAACCCAAAAAGTGGGAGTCCTGCCTCCATCACATCCCCAGTATCAAAATCCAGCCCATAGAGTATAAAAAGCATGGAAATTATGATGAACCTGTATAAAACATTGGTTCGGCCCCAACTGGAGTATTGTGTCCAATTCTGGGCACCACATTTTAGGAAGGATGTGAAGGCTTTAGAGAAGGTGCAGAAAAGATTTACAAGAATGATCCCAGGGATAAGGGACTTCAGTTATGTGGATAAGTTGGGGTTGTTCTCCTTAGAGCAGAGAAGATTGAGAGGCGATTTGATAGAGGTGTTCAAAATCATGAGGGCTCTGGACAGAGTAGATAGAGAGAAACTGTTCCCATTGGCAGAAGGGTCGAGAACCAGAGGACACAGATTTAAGGTGATTGGCAGAAGAACCAAAGGTGACATCAGGAAAAACTTCTTTAGTCAGCGAGTGTTTAGGATCTGGAATGCAATGCCTGAAAGGGTGGTGGAGGCAGACTCAATCACGGCTTTCAAAAGGGAATTGGATAAGTACCTGAGGAAAAAAATTTGCAGGGCTACAGGGAAAGGGCGGGGGAAGTGGGACTAGCTGAAGTGATCTTGCAGAGAGCTGGCATGGGCTCGACGGGCCGAATGGCCTCCTTCTGTGCTGTAACCATTCTATGATTCTATGATTCTGCCTGCAGCAGCTGCTAGAACTGGTTGTGGAGGCAAGGCTCAGAAAGAAGAGTGAATAATGGCTCAACAGTCCAGAGAAAGGGCTCCAAAGTTCTCGGACGCAGCATTAGAAGCCTTAGTGCAGGAGTGGAAAGGAGGAGTCAGGTTCTCTAGCCACAGGAGGGCCAGACACACACTGCGAAGGCAGTGGGAGCAGATAGCCGATGCGGTCAATGCCAGCAGTGTTGCCCTGAGGACATGGATGCATGTAGAAAGATGTTCAATGACCTCACAGTAGTCAAGGTCAGTGACTGCATCTTCAAATGCCATATCCGACCAACTGCACCACTGGCCTCACACACTGCTCAATCTATCACATCCCCATCACTCACCTACCAACAATCTCTATCAATCACGACTCAAACCTTACATTCATAGTTTCACCTCACTCTCACACACTTACCACTGCTGCCCTTGTGCCTTTCTCCTTTCAGATACCCAAGAACTCCAACCTGGCCAGCCAGTGCAAGGAGAGCAAGAGGAGAGTGATGGAGAAGAAGAGACACCATCACTCGATCTGACAGTTGCAGCCACCAGCTCAGATACTGGCACTGCGCAGACTTTAGAGGGTAGTATAGAGACGGGATCTGCACGTGGTGAGTCACCGGGCATGAGTGGGCTGTAGCCAGGACATTGGGAAAGGATAGCACAGGTGCCAGCTCCCCAGAGGACGAGGTTGCACACAAGTTCTGTTGCAGAGGACTCAGATGAGGACTTAGATGGGGCAGCCTACAGAAGAAGGCTGATGGGCATGCACACCTGCCAGAGAGCCTGTTGTCAGTGTCAAGGAGCATGGAGTCATCCAGCACCAACTTTACACAGGGCTTTGTCCGTCCGGACACGCCTTGGCATGCCATCTTGCCGTCCGGCAGAGGCAGAGGTCCCCAATGGAGGGCTCTCTACGCGTGAGTCCTCCCTTTATCTATTGGGGACTTGGCCTGGAGGGTGTTGCACGGAGCAGTCCCGTGCAATAAAGTTTTAAGCAGGTTCACGGACTCCCAGGCCGCCTGCCTTTTCTGCGGCCTGGAGGAGTCCGTGTTCCATGTATACACCGAATGTGAGAGGTTGCAGCCCCTCTTTCATTATTTGAAGGGGCTGCTCCTCAATTTTTGGCTGCACTTCAGTCCCACGCTCCTGATCTTTGGTCACCCGGTGCGGAGGGGAGCGGGCAGATCGGAGGACCTCCTCGTAGGACTGCTCCTGGGCCTGGCTAAAGTGGCCATTAACTGGTCCAGGCAATGGGCGGTCGAGGGGGTCGTTCGGCCTGATTGCCTGCCTCTCTTCCACGGCCATGTTCGCGCCCGGGTGGCCCTGAAGATGGAGCACGCAGTGTCCTCCGGCACGCTTGAGGCCTTCCGCAACCGGTGGGCGCCGCGGGGACTGGAGTGCATCATCACCCCAGCCAATCAAATTTTAATTTAATTTGTTAAGGTTCCTTTAAAGTTTTATTAAGTTACAGTCCATTTGGTTAATCACCCAACTAAGAAGAGTACACAGGGCTTTGCGCAGAGCTTGGAGCCCATGATTTCCAATATGGAAAGGATGGGCAACTCCATTAGCGCAATTGTGGACCCAACCATGATGCAGCGTCTGATGGCCGATGTCTCAGCTTCCATCACAATGCTTCCATTGCAGCACAAGCAGAAGCCACCCAGCGTCTGGGTTCTGCAGTGGAAGCTCAGACTTCTGTCACGCAAGGTCAGACTGCTGCCATCGTGGCTTGGTTTACCAGTGTTGAAAGGGGCTTGCAGGGTGTCACAGCAGTCCAGCAATCTGTCCTCTAACAGCATTCGTGCTCCTGCCCCTGCAACTCTGCCAGTGCCCTTGCTGTTGTCTGTCAGCCAGCCAGCCCAGACTGCTGCTGCCCATGCCGAGGTGGTGCTGTCTACAGCCGGGCCTTCTAGACCCAGAGCTGCTCGAGGTCATCCTTCAAGGCCATCTGCAGTCTGCTCCACTGAAAGTCAGCAGCCTTCCACCAGCCATGCTGCAGCCATTGGGGTAGCACTGCGTAGGAGCACTAGGACAGGCAAAGGCACACGGAAGACAGGCACTAAGGGAATGCACAAGGGTGATTAGTTGACTTTGTTATGTAATATTGGATTGATTGATTTATAAATGTGGTTTGGAATGTTTGTTTTGTCTTGGCTTTCATTTCAGCTTTGTGTTCAAGAGAACACTGTGATGTTCCGTGACAGAGGGATGGTGATGTGGGGAAGTGTTGAGCAATGGGGATCAGGAATTTCATTCAGGGGAACTGACGTTTGATGATGCACTCATGGACAGCCCATCCGGAACATGGATATGCAGGATGCCTCCTCCCTTCCTCCTCCTGAGGTGGTCACGGAACCTGTGGTTGGCAGGTCTGTGCCCTCATGATGGCCAAGTTGTGGAAGATGCAGCATACTGCCACGAATTGGGATCTCTTGATTGGCACCCCATCCACCACCTTAAACATTCACTACCTCCACCACCGGCGCACCGTGGCTGCAGTGTGTACCATCTACAAGATGCACTGCAACAACTCGCCAAGGCTTCTTCAGCAGCACCTCCCAAACCCGCGACCTCTTCCACCTAGAAGGGCAAGGGCAGCAGGCGCATGGGAACACCACAACCTCCAAGTTCCCCTCCAAGTCACACACCATCCTGACTTGGAAATATATCGCCGATCCTTCATCATTGCTGAGTCAAAATCCTGGAACTCCCTCCCTAACAGCACTGTGGGAGTACCTTCACCACGCGAACTGCAGCGGTTCAAGAAGGCGGCTCACCACCACCCTCTCAAGGGCAACTAGGGATGGGCAATAAAGGCTGGCCTTGCCAGCGACGCCCACACCCCAAAAATGAATTTAAAAAAAAGAATCAAACGATTTGAGGACTGTAGGTGAGGAAATAATTTTAATTTATTCAAGACTGGCAATGAAATTTGATAAAAGGGAACACAAACAGTTTTCTGGTCCAGTTCATGCAACTCCAATTTCTAATGACAATCAGTGTATGCACATCTCTTGTAATTTCTTGCCTCTCCATAAATGAATATAGCAAAAGAATTACACCTTATTATTCACAGCTTATTTAGCAAAATGTATTTTAAATGTTTTTATTCTCAGTGCTTTGAGTGCTTAATGATAAATAGAATGCGCAGGTGGGATTTGGCTCTGTGACAAACCAGCTATGTTGATTTTGCAATGATAAATGCTTGTCAGAGATAGAGGTGGAATCTGGAAGACAGATCTACTTGGCTCACTGCTCAGATCTTAAAAGAGAGTTGTTTACTGCTTATTGACACTTTTAGTTGAAAGGCCCAATCCTTTCGATAATTTGTAATCTGATAATGTTGCCTTTTCCCACTCGTTGACACAAATCCTTTCTGCGCTTATACATACAGGACACGGCACCACTGAGAGAGTGCATGTGTCCGACGGCCATGAGTGAATTCTGACAGTTTATGGAAACAAAGCAAATACTTTTCGGTGGATGTCAATAATACACTGCTGTGCTTATTCTTATCATAGCCTTTAAATGCCTTCAGGAATATGTCAAGCAGGTTACCCTGAAATAATAATTAACTGCATTTTTTGTTTACTTTTCACATCAGTTGTGATTCTAGGCAGTGGTATTATTGCAGATGCCCAAAGAATAAATATATTATCGAGTGAAGATGAACCCTCTGATATGATATCAATGTGTGCCACAAAGAACCACAGCAAAACACAACAGCAATGACATTATGGGATAGGTTAATACTCTACAATTGCAATAGGGAGGACTCACAGCAAAACTTAAACTTAAATAAAAAAAATGTGATGGCCTGTACAGTCCTATCATTGCTTCCTGAAAATAAATATGTCATATGACAGAATCACTGCTCTTCAGACTCTGTGCTTGTCGTGCTGCCATTGAACTATAATGAGAGTTGATCTCATTAGAATAAATATTCAAGGGTCCCAGAATACATTTTATGATCTGATGAGCTCAGGGGTAGGATTATCTTCTTTTTAATTAATTGCTGGGATATGGGCATCACTAGCAAGGCCAGCATTTATTGCCCATCCCTAATTGCCCTTGAGAAGGTGGTGTTGAGCCACCTTCTTGAACCGCTGCAGTCCATGTAGTGAAGGTACTCCCACAGTGCTGTTAGCTAGGGAGTTCCAGGATTTTGACCCAGCGACGATGAAGGAAAGGCGATATATGTCCAAGACCAAATGGCGTGTGGCTTGGAGGGGAAATTGGAGGTGGCGGTGTTCCCATGCGTTTACCACCCTTGTCCTTCTAGGAGGTTGTGGGTTTGGGGGGTGCTTTCTAAGAAGCCTTGAGCAGTTGCTGCAGTGAATCCTGTAGACAGGACACACTGCAGCCATGGTGTGCTGGTGGTTGAGGGAATACATGTTTAAGATGGTGGATGGGTTGCTGATCAAGCGGGCTGCTTTGTCCTGCCTGGTGTCGAGCTTCTTGAGTGCTGTTGCAACTGTACCCATCCAGGCAAGTGGAAAGTATTCCATCACACTCCTGACTTATGCCTTGTAGGTGGTGGAGAGGCTTTGGGGAGTCAGAAGGTGCGTCACTCATCGCAGAATACCTAGCCTCTGACCTGTTCTGAAAAAGGTTTTACATGTATGCACGGATAGTATGCTGGGAAAATCTGCGAACTGCTCATGCTCAAAATGCACAGATGTTGTTTGAAGCTCAGTGAAGTTATTCTGAGGTAGAAATATCCATTCAAAGCTTTTGAGACAGACTACAATCTTGAAGGACAAACTCTAAAAATGGCATTGAAGACACAAAAGACAAATCAATAGATAAATGTAATCATTGTATGTGAAATATGTAAGTTTTTGAGTTTAAAACCTTGTATTGGTCATTAGAAATTTCAGTTATTCAGTAAAAAATAGTAGACAATTTTTTAAAAGCTTATTTGATTGGTTCATGAATTAACTGTGCTGGGGAACTGTTGACCTAAGGAAATGTCATTTTCAAATATTTACATAGGAAATTTCAGTGTTAAATGTTGACATAAAAGTGATATTAAAATCAGGAAATAAGGTTTATTGAAAAAAAGAGCATGCATCCATAAGTGTTGTAATCGTATATTAGCAGATCAACTGATATACCAGCAGATGCTGTTCATGGTGAGTTGTATGTTTTACAAGAGCAGGGTTGTTATGCTGGGTAGTATTACTGGGGACACTGACTTATCGCCATTAGGGATGACGTTGTGAGCACTGGAATGGGGTCTCAGAGTCTAGTTATATTTTGAAGCGGAGGGTTTCAAGATCTAAGGCACTGGGAACTGGGTTTTTGGACTTCTGAAGCACTGGAGAAAGTGGAGAGAGAGTGTCTGGAAACATTGGATCAGGTCATCTGATGTGAATCACTGGAAGCGGGGTCCTGGGATCTGGGAACATGAAGGAAAGTGGTCCTAGTGCAAGGGAACTTTGGGGGTGACTCTGGAATCAGAAACCATTTTGAAATGTGGCTGATGAGCTTCTGAGCACTGAAGGAAGATCTGGGATCATGGAGTGACGTGGATGTCAGAGGCGGGAGCCCTGGGGAGGTCTGCGGAGAGGGTTTTGAAGCACTTGGGAACTGATTGTGGAAACTTTGGGGCCTATTGCGATCTTGCCATACCGGGGAAGAGGGCCTCTCAGTCTTGTAGGGTAGTGGTCCAGAAGAATGGGATGTAAACTGCCCTTGGCCCCTTTCAAACCATTAGGCCCCAATCCCCCATCACCGTTCTGCCCATCCATAGCCTTGGGATGAGACGTTAAACTGAGGCCTCATCTGCTCTCTCAGGTGGACATAAAAGATCCTATGGCACTATTTCGAAGAAGAGCAGGGGAGTTATCCCCGGTGTCCTGGCCAATATTTATCTCTCAATCAACATCACTAAAGAGATTACCTGGTCACTATCACATTGCTGTTTGTGGGAGCGTACTTGCGCACATTGGCTGCCGCGTTTCCTACACTACAACAGTGACTACACTTCAAAAATAAAAGAACTTCATTGGCTGTAAAGCACTTTGGGGCATCTGGTGGTTGTGAAAGGGGTTAGATAAATGCAATATCTTTCCTTTAAGTTATGCTGATGTACAGACTGCATGCTGAGAAATTCTGCCAACTGCACATGCTTAGCATGCACAGATATGGTTGAAGGTCCTGTTTAAGTGATGTGAGGTACAAATACCAGTTAATGTCCAAGTTTTTGACACAGGCTGAGGCCTCAAAGTAAAAACTTTAATGAAGGTATTAAAAGAGACAAAAGTTAAATCAACGAGTAAATTTAATCATGTTATTGTTTAATATGTAATTTTTGATGTTTCATTTTGTTTAGAACCTTATTTTGAACATGAGAAATTGCAATTCTGAAGAATAGGATGCAGATGGTAATGTTGAAAAATTACTATGTTGAGATAGGCTTTTGCATTATTAAGGTTAATACAGATTTTCATTATAACTGTTGACCCAGGCAGTTTTAATGTTATATGTTGACATAAAAAATGGCTCAAAATTGTGACACAGGAAATAATGTTTGTGAGCAGAAAGTGCATTCCTTATATTGTTAATATATATATATATATACACACAGATTGTCAGAGGAGAGTCACAATAAATGGCAGAAAATCATAACTTAGGATAAATATAGTTTGAGGTCAGACCCAACATTGCATGTGTGCAAACTGGCCCAGGCCTGAGAAAATTGCCATTAAAACACTTAATTAAAAATACAATGGGGTCAATATTAACTCCCCCTACAATGGGCGGGAGAGAGCCGGGGGTGGGGGAGGGGGTTTAAAATTAAAAATTGCAAAACACAACCCCAACTCGCCGCTTACGCGCCATTTTTACGGCAGCTGGTTGCGTGCTTTTTTCGTGGCTTGGAGAGGCGGGACACTTCATTATAATATTTAAATCAGGCTCCCACAGTGCAGTGCGAAGCCTGATTTAGATTTATCGCTGGCCAGCCAGTTGTCCCAGGGCTTGGGGAATCCGGCAGCTAAATGGAGACGGGAGCAGCCGGATCAAGCAGGTAAGTGCTTTTTATAGCACTGTTTGTGAGCTAAGAGGAGCAGGAGTGCTCGCCCAACCCCTCAAGTAAATCTTTTGGCGATGGCGGCCTCTGCTCGCCGCCGCAATCAACCAACACCCACTTCCAACCCCGATCTTTGCCTCCCTCTGTCCCTCCCGAGTGTCGTGCTTCGAGCCCCACCACCAAGCCCCCATGTTTTCCAATTGCTTGGGACCATCCCCAGCAGTCCCAGGCTGTGGCCTTCTACCTCTGCTTTCCTGCCTGGCAGCCGGCCAGCCTGTCTATTTGGACGATTGCCAGGCAGAAAACAGAATTAAAAAATTGTATTGAGGTCCTGCCGTTAGATTTGGCGGGACCGCCACGTTACCTGGATTTTCAGGTTTCAGCCCCGCAACCGCGCCCCCCTATTCCCTCCCTGCCTCCCTGTATCGCGTTCAACCATCCATAAACTTGAGCTCATCCAAAACTCTGCTGCCCATGTCCTAACTCGCACCAAGTCCCGTTCACCCCTGTGCTCGCTGACTTACATTGGCTCCCGGTTAAGCAACGCCTCAATTTTAAAATTCTCATCCTTCTTTTCAAATCCCTCCATGGCCTCACCCCTCCCTACCTCTGTAATCTCCTCCAGCCTCCCACCCCCCCTCACCCGCCGAGATACCTGCGCTCCTCTAATTTTGCCCTCTTGAGAATCTCTGATTATAATCGCTCCACCATTGGTGGCCATGCCTTCAGCTGCCGAGGCCCTAAGCTCTGGAATTCCCTCCCTAAACGTCTCTGCCTCTCTACCTCTCTTTCCTCCTTTAAGACGCTCCTTAAAACCTACCTCTTTGACCAAGCTTTTGGTCATCTGCCCTAATATCTCCTTATGTGGCTCAGTGTCAAATGGTTTTATAATACTCCTGTGAAGCACCTTGGGACGTTTTACTACATTAAAGGCGCTATATAAATACAAGTTTTTGTTGTAAATATCGGGGCCAATGTATCAACTGAAATAATGAAAGTATAACTGGCACCGAAATCCCCAGTAGAATACAATTGAAGAGAATGATGTTGTTGAACATTGACCCCTGTGCTCCCACATGTTCAACTCAGCATAAACCATGGTGTGACAATCCAGTGACAAAAGCAATAAAGATGAATTGTGCCAGATCACACAATGAAAGCAGACTTAGAGAAATCCACGGGCCCCCGTCCAAAGTACTCAGGCCTCTGAACTCATAGGAAGGCCGATCAAAAATCCGCAACCAAGCCCGTATAGAGAATCCAAACTTCAGCACTGGAGCAGAACCCAAAGCCAAGGTCCTAGAGAGAGGTGCGATGTTTGTGCAAAGGAAAGTTGTTCCAAGCACTTCTGAGACAAAAAAGGTAAATTTTATAGCTAAGCTTAACAATTTAGTGGACAATTATCTAATTTTTAACCTATTTACTGTGCGATAAATTTAACTGAAAGTGTAAATAGCTGATAATAGCTGCGGAAAGCAAGATGGCAGCTTTTCTTTTATTCATTCATGGGATGTGGGTGTCGCTGGCAAGGCCAGCATTTATTGCCCGTTCCTAATTGCCCTTGAGAAAGTGGTGGAGAGCCGCCTTCTTGAACCTCTGCAGTCCGTGTGGTGAAGGTGTCCCACAGTGCTGTTAGTGATTTTCAAAGGATGCAAGACTTAGACCAATCCGAATGCTTTGCACGCTATAACACGTCGAAAAATTTCCCACATTCTATAAATCTTTACTATATTTTACAGATGCAGATTAGACGCAAGAGTTTTATACATTGGCTTATTTCTGACAGTTACGAGATTGGACCAGAAATTCGGGTCTCCACGGGTGAGTACGCGCTGGGTACTCACCCGTAGACCCAACGAAAGTGCCGGTTTCGCGCATGCACTGCGCATGCGCTGGAAACCGGAACTTCCGTTCCCCTGAAGGAAAGGGTTCAGAGGTCGAACGCGTGCGCCGGAGAGGCAGCGCATAGACCTCGAAGTTTGGGATTTTTTTCAGGTTTCACCGTGAGGGGAAGTACGGAGAAGCTGCACGGGGAAAAAGGAGAAGCAAGGCCTGCTTTTAACAAGGTAAGTGGTGAATTAAGTACAATTTAAACATTTTTTCCACAGGTTTATCTTTTTTACATACTTTAAAGAAAGGTAAGTTTATTTTTAGCACCGTTAAAAAGTGTAATTAATTTTTTCAAAAATAAAATTTTTTGTTTAAAGTAGTTAATTTATGTAATTTATAGTTATTTTAAAAATGTGATGTTTTCTTAAAAAATTATTTGAAGTTTTAGTGAGGTTTTGGGGCTGATCTCTATTCATAGATTTGACAGGTTTTCCTGTCAAATCTATGAATGAAGATTCCCTGCGCCGATTGGCTCTCCGTGGCCCACGTGATCCCAGGGGACGCTTCGAACTAGTTGTGCCCCTGGGATACGCAAGCACTGCGCGCCGGCAGCTGGAGGATGCCCAGGAGCCGAATTCCACGCGGGCCCACAGCACAACTGCAGACGCGGTATCCAAATGCAGGTCGGGGGTTTGCACCCGCGGGAAGCCCCCGACCCGAATTTCTGGCCCAATATTGTAAGGTTGCTTCCATGGAACACTGAGATTTTAACAGATGACGAATCATGCTCGATACTAGACAAAGAAATAAAGTTAATTTAAGGAAAAGGCAACAGCTAAGTGTCTTAATTAACTGAAAGCTTCCATTTCCACAATGGATCCTGTGAAAAAAAACAACTTTCATTTACATAGCGTTCTTAAAAAAATGTTGCAAGGCATTTCACAGAGGCATAACCGAAAAAAATGAACGCCAAGCCAAAGAAGGATATATAATGAGAGATGACCAAAACCGTGGGCAAAGAGGTAGGTTTTAAGGACGGTTTTAAAGGAAGAGATGGAGGTGGACAGTTGGAGGGGTTTAGGAAGTGAATTCCAGAGCATGGTGCTTAGGATGCTAAACTCAGAGCCGCCAATGATGGGGCGAAGTGGGAGATGCAGAACGAGGCCAAAGTCAGAGGAAGAGAGAGTTTGGGGAGCTTGTAGAGCTGGAGGAAATTATAGAAATAGGGAGGGTTGAGTTCATGAAGGGATTTAAACATGAGGATGATCATTTTAAATTGGAGGCTTTGGGGGACCAGAATCAAGTAGGTCAGCAAGGACAAGAGTAATGCATGAGAAAGAATTGGTGCAGGATAGGAAAAGGGCAGCAGAGTTTTGGATGAGCTGAAGTTTACAGAGGGTGGATGATGGGAGGCCAGGTCAGGAGAGCATTGGAATGGTTGAGTCTGGAGGTGTCAAAGACATAGATATGTGTTGTAAAGTTTCGCAATTATCGCGATTCGAAATAACAAGAAAGAAGCAGATTCGTTTGATCAGTTTTATTAAACGAAATGCTGTCCTGATTATAAAGGACACAGAAGCCTGTAAAATGGCCACCGCGCATCGTGGCAGAAGCTTCCAGAATTACAGTGGGCAGACAAGGTGGCGTTCGAATAAACATTTCAATATAAGATGGGATCATACTCGATAAACACTGATAAAGACAGGATGCAACCTGTTTACATTTGTGACAATAGCAAAAGATATAAGTGCTGGAATCGTTTTCCATGCACAAGTAAGAACCATTGTACTGGGCAATCGAAGGCCCATCCAGACACATCAATACACAAATACCCCCACGGCTCTACAATGAGAGAGACATTGACGGGTGATTAAACAAGTATTCGGGGGCCCCCAAAACCAGTCAGGGAGACGATTCATACGATCCTGGCTGGGTCAACAATGGGGAAAACATTAACGGGTAGTTGGCCAGTTTCAGGTGCTACCGAAACCCGTTAAAGAGAAGAATCGCCCCATGCTGGGAGGTTTGAGCGCCAACATTTCACAAAGGACAAACATTAAGATTTGGGCGGGAGATAAGGGAACACAGCACTATAACTATAGTGAACAAATGTCCATCTGTCTCTTATTCCCTTGATTCGACTCTTATTCTCCTGACTCGCTCGATCGCGGGCTGAAGCTCTTCTCTGGGGCTGGACTCTGTTGACTCTGGACTTTTAGCCGTACTGGACGGTTATTCGAATGTTGGGTGGAGCTCAATCGGAACGAGCCGCCTCAACGAGGGCCAGTGACCGGGTGCACCATCCCGAGAGTCGGTAAACGGTGTCTGGACCCGAAGGCCCAACAAGACAAGACGAAATGACAAGAAAAGAAGAAGAATCCACGTGCCGCCGCGGTCAGTAAACCCCGACCGCGCCCGAAAATATAGGACCCATTTCTTGAATTCTATGGGTTATTGCACGAACCGGTTTTGGGTCCATCGAATTCCTCATAACAACAAGAAAGACTCTTCTTTGAATTCTACCGACAACTGGTGTCGGTACAGGAAGACTTTTCTTTGAGCTCTACAGCCGGGCCCGAGTTCTGTCGAGTTCTTCATGACAACAGGGAGCCTGGCCTGCTTGCCGCAGCAGCGAAGATAAACAAGTGGGGTACAGAGACCCCTCCAAACACGTGACAGTCAGGCGCTGCAGCGAACGAGCCGAGTGCCTCACTTTAAAATTCTCCGAAGTATCACGAGTGGTGAGCATGTTTCACGATCCTACAAATCTAGATGTAGTGTAGGTATTGATAGGGGAGGGTGGTTTTATTAAGGTTAAAGTTTAATGTGTTCCCCTTTTTACGATGTGCCGTGCGTTCTTCATTACCATAGACCAAGCTTTATGAATGTATGTATACTTGTACTCTCGTTAATTTGCGCCTATGACATGTACTTCATGATTTTGGACGCTATGCAATAAAGATTTCCATTTCGTACTATTCAACCAGGTCTATTTGAGTTTTTCTCTGCATTACTGCTCTCGCACCTATGTCCAGTGTTAGAACCGTAAGGGCGAGTGGGTCGAACCACTCACAGGTGCTTATTGCAACAAGGCTGGCCGGAGACCAGAGCAAGCAATAGTATTAGGCAACGAAGGCCTAACCTCACACCAGCACCGTCTGTGATACAAGCACGCCAAAACCCCTTACAGTGTATCAGCAGAAGATGGGCTGTGGTAGAGGTGGAGGCGGGCAATGTTACAGAGAAGTAAACAGTTTTTGTGATGGCGAGGATATAGGGTCAGAAACCCAGCTCAGGGTCACATAGGGCACCAAGAGTGTGAACAGTCTGGTTCAGCCTGAGACTGTGGCCAGGGAGGGGGATGAAATCATTGGCAAGGGTACAGACTTTGTGGTGGGGGCTGAAGGCAATAGCTTCTGTCTTTCAATTGTTTAACTGGAGGAAATTGCAGCTCATCCAAGATTGGATGTTGGACAAGCAGTCCAGGCAACAAATAGGCAGTGGAGGGGTTGAGACAAGTGGTGAAGAGGTAGCTGTGGAAACTGAGCTCATGTCTGTCGATGGTGTCACCAAGTAGATGAGGAAGAGAAGGGGGCCAATGATGGGACTTTAGAGGTAATGGTACGGGGGCAGTGCTGAACATTCTCTGGCTACGATCAGATAGATAAAAATGGAACCAAGCGAGGGCGGTACATCATCAATGACTATAGCCCATACATTATATAAATCAGAAGTTTAAAGCAGCTTTTAAAGTAAACCCCCAGCTGAAATTACTAATGTCAAACCTTTTAATACTAATTACCTTGTAAAAATGGTCATATTGTAAGGTATGAAATCTTGAATGTATGATTGATTGTAAATTGATAATGCATCCCCTGTTCACAATGGCGTATTTTACTAATTACATTACGGGTCCAACCTTAGCTGTTCAGTTCATGATGTCAAGTAATGAACAGTTCATGTGAAGTAAAGGAAGCAACATAATTTTTGGTAATAAAATCTGAGGCATAGTTTTAGGAATATAAACTTTTCAAAACTCACGTTTTTGATAAGGAATCCTATTATTTTTCAAGCATTTAAATGTGTGCTAAAAGTCATAGTAGTGTCTTCCCAACGCATTTCAGAAAAAAACAAAGTAATGCTGCAATTTTTAAAATTGTAACATTGGGCCGTATATTCCGATCCCTACGGGTGTTTACGAGCTGTGTACACACCCGTAGGGACATCGGAAATGCCAGTTTCAGGCATACACAGCGCATGCGCTGAAAACCGGCATTTCCGATCTGTCAAGAATGCTCTTCACAGATCGGACGCCTGCCCTGGAGAAGGGCCTCCGTGGGCGGATAGTTCCGCTTTCTGGAGGCCCTCTGCCCGCAGAAAAACCTTAGGGGTAAAAATTCACTTGGTTGCGCCTCCCGTTAGCGCCTTAAGAGGGCGCTGATGGGGCGTTAAGCCGCTAACGACCGGGCGCAGCGCTGTTTGCGCCGCTCGAGAACTTAACTTGAGATTGTGCGGCGGCGCTAAAACTTACCGCTGCGACCACCTGCGCGCGCAGATTGTGACGTCATTCCATGGTGCAACGCCCTTGGGGCGCCCCGGAGCGGAAATTGAGTGGCGCCCCCTGCCTTACCGCCTGGCGCTTCCAACGACCGGAAGACTGGAACGTTATCAATCGGTGTGGGGCTGGGGGGGGCGCTATTTAAAGGGGGCCTCTTCCTGTCTTTTTCTGTGGTCGACATTTATGCACCACTCGTTCTGAGAGAGAGAGAGAGATTCGGAGAGAGAGAGAGAGAGACTTCTACATTGACTCAACGCTTTGTGAGGTAGTTTTGCCTAGTTCATCCTAACTTTGTTGCTACTTTAGTTGCTGTACCTCATTACTTTTCTGGCAAAGAGAATATGGGGGCTGCAATGATTGGGGGCGTCGTCCTGCTCCAGCTGAATCGGAGGATACCGAGACGCAGACAGAGAGTGGCAATGATGGCCAGACGGAGGAGGGCCATCAGGCGCATGTACAGGAGAGCTTACCCTCCCAGGGTATATCGTGAACAGCTCTCCTACATCCATATGTCCGAGGAGCTGTGTTTGCGAAGGCTGCGATTCAGCAAGGAGGTGGTCACTGAGCTCTGCCACCTGCTGCAGCCAGATCTGCAGCCTCAGCTGAGGTCCAGGACGTCTCTGTCGGTGGCAGTGAAGGTCACAGTGGCTTTGAACTTCTACGCCACTGGCTCATTCCAAGCTGCTGTTGGGGACCTCGCCAATATCTCCCAGTTTGCGGTGCATCGCTGCATCCGGCAGGTCACCAATGCCCTCTTCACAAGGAGACGAGACTTCATCTCTTTCCCTATGACCCCAGACAAGCAGCGTGACCGTGCTCTGGGCTTTGCGAGGGTAGCGGGCTTCCCCATGGTGCAGGGCACCATTGACTGCACGCATGTGGCTTTGCGTGCTCCGCGAGAGAATGCAGAGGAATTCAGGAACAGAAAGGGGTTCCATTCCTTGAATGTGCAGTTGGTCTGTGACCACAGACAGGTGATACTCGCTGTCAATGCCCACTATCCGGGCAGCTGCCACGATGCTTTCATCCTGCGCCAGACTACTGTGGCAGAAGTTTTCGAGGCACCGCATCAGCCAGTTGGTTGGCTTCTGGGGGACAAGGGGTACGCATTGAGCACCTGGCTGATGACACCGCTCCGTACGCCAAACACCCCTGCTGAGCTGCGGTACAATGAAAGCCATCAAGCAATCAGGAACATTATTGAGCGCACAATCGGCGTGCTGAAACAACGGTTCCGCTGTCTGGACCATTCCGGAGGAGCCCTGCAGTACTCGCCTGAGCAAGTTTCGAACTTCGTAGTCGTGTGCTGCATGTTGCACAACATGGCAATCCTCAGGACCCAGCCAATGCCACCAGGCCTTGTAGCACCACCAGAGGAGGAGGAGGAAGAGGAGGAAGAGGACGAGGACGATGATCATCAGCAGCACCAAGGCAGGAGGGCGGCCCACAATGGTCAAACTGCAAGGGCCGTCCGTCAACGACTAATAGCAAGCCGCTTCTAGGGCCCCTGCCATTGCTACAAACACTAATCAACCCAGCACGCAACCCCTAAGCCGGCCAAGGCACCAATAATTCCAACCACCAGCCATGTATATTTTGAATACAGAAACTTATTTATTTTACAAACTCTGCGTGTGTCAATACCTCATGACAAACTCATAGAAATAAACACAAAAAAACAGTCAATAACATAACTGGTTCTCACAACCTGGAGATAATGTCCAAAACACTAAACAAAAGTTGGACCATGAACCTAGGCCTTTAATAAAAAAATGACCAGCATTTTGTCACACCTCCTACTTTTTGCCCTTCGAGGGTGATCTCCTTCCCTTGCGCACTTCCCCCCTTCTAACCCTACTGCTCCTCCATAATGGGACCTCAGTGGCTGCAGCAAGGCTGGTGGAAGGCTGCTGCTCGTCAGACCCTGACACTGCAGATGCCCCTGAAGGACGGCCTCGACCACTTCTGGGCCTGGAGGGCCCGGCTGCAGACTGCACCAACTCTGCATGGGCGGCAGCAGTCTGTCCTACAGGCGGTGGCAAGTGCAGTGGAGAAGTGACAGTGTTGGCAGCAGGAATGCTGTCATCGTGAGAGAGGACAGCAACTCCCTGCTCGCCCGACACACTGGCACTCCCACGGGGCAGCACTTCAGCATCCGGAGCAATTTGCCGGACAACAGATTGCTGGCCTGCTGCGGCGCGGTGACAGCCCCGGGGACATGTGCACGAACCATCGAGGTTGGCAGCAGTCTGTGCTCGCGTGGCCTCCATCTGAGTCTGTATGAGAGCAGTCAGAGGTGGGATCACGGCAGCCAGTGACTGAATTGCAGCACTAAGCGTTAGTGTGGCATCCGCCTGTGCTACAGCAAAGTGCTCCACACTCCTTGCCAGTGACTCAATGCAATCGGGCACCCTTCCCACTGCACCCATGAGCTCAGTGTGCATGCCCACCGCCTGGGTGTTCATTTCTGCAATCAGCCGCTCCTCCTCTGCGTCCATTGCAGTAGGAGTGTCTGGCATACTCTCCCTCTGGGGAGAAGGCCCCCGTTCTTCCCTACCCCCCCCATGGCGTTGCTGCAGCCCGCTGGGTCCTGGAGCTTCACCATCATCAGCCCCTTCCCCCCTGCTCCCCTCCGGGGAAGGCGTGTTCCCAGTGTGGGCATGGGCTTCCTCGGGAGAGGGTGGCACTGATGCTCCGGCTTCCTCTTCCTCCTCAGCTGCAGCATCACTCCCAGTGGCAGCTTCAGGGCCCGTCTCCTCAGCTGGTGAATCACCATCTGAAAGCAGGGAGGTACAAGAGTGGCTTTAGCGTGAGGACAGGGTGGCAGTAAGGGAGGAATAAGTGCAGCGAGTTAGCAAGTTGAATTGAAAGTGTCAAAGGCTGGTATTGTGAGGGACAAGTGGAAAGACAGAGGACAAAAAGGTGATGACCTTACCATTGCTGTCCACAACGGGGTCGGCGTCTCCAGTGGCGACGGGACCGATCACCCGGCTTGCCACAATCCTGTGGACGCGCTCCTCCAGATCGCTGAGGGGTTGCAGCTGAAGCCGCCCTCCACCCGTCCGTTGCTGCTGTCTCCGATTATGAGCCAGCTTAGCCTGCAAGAAAAAGGACAGCATCTGAGTAAATATACAGGCATGGTCTTGCCTGATGTGCCTCCCATAGGTGAATAGCCCTTACAATATACAGCCATGGTCTTGCCTGATGTGCCTCCCATAGGTGAATAGCCCTTACAATATACAGCCATGGTCTTGCCTGATGTGCCTCCCATAGGTGAATAGCCCTTACAATATACAGCCATGGTCTTGCCTGATGTGCCTCCCATAGGTGAATAGCCCTTACTGTATGCAAAGTGTGGAATGTGTGTGTGTGTTTGATGAAAGGGCCATAGGTGTTGGATGAGTGTTGTGCATTGGGGTTTTAAGACCCTCTGGCCATAGAGTGAGGTTGAGATGGAGGGATGGAGAAGTATTGAGAAAAAGCCACTCACCCTGACGACCCGAGTGAGGTTGTTGAACTTTTTGCGGCATTGAACATGGGTCCTGGGCACCATGCTCCTGGAGGAGACGCTCTGAGCCACTTCCCTCCACACTCTTCTGAACTCGCGTGGCAAAGGCCTCCTGCCACTCTCCGGGAACAGCATGCATCGTCTGCGCTCCACTGCGTCAACCAGAGCATCCAAGGCCCGCTCGGTGAAGCGATGAGCGCGTTCTCTCACCCTCTCCATGCTTGGCAGCAAAATGGATTACAGGTCTCTCCAGGCTGAGATTCAAGGCTGCAATGAGCAGGGTGTGGCTGGGGAGCAAGTGGCCCCCCCCCGCTTTAAGAAGTGTCCGGCGCCAGTGTGTCTGTGTTCCCTCGCTAACTGGCAGCAGCTGCGCTGCGCTCGTGCGCTGAGTTAGCGCCTCACTCCTTGGCCTTTGCGCCTTAAGAGAGGTGTGCAGCGCCTACTTTCGCGCTCCACTCACCTCCCGGGGCGGTAAAAGTGAAGTTTCCTGTCAGTGCCGATAATTAGCGCCAGACGCTAATATTTGCGTCCGGACGATATTTGCGCCCCAAATGGGGCGCGACCTAATTTCTACCCCTTAGAATTCTTACGCCTGGTAAGAGCAGGTATAAGGCCTGCTTTTACCAGGATAAGAGTTGAAAAACAAATTTTTTTTCACTCATTTATCATTTTAAATACTTCTAAAAAATAGTAAGTTTATTTTTAGCCCCGTAAAAAACTTCAATTACTTTTTCAAAAAATTAAATTTTTGTTTAAAATAATTAATTTATTGTCATTTCAACTAATTTTAAAAAGGTGATGGTTTTTTAAAAATGTATTTAAAGTTTTACTATGTTTTTGGGGTGATCTCCATTCATATATTTGACAGGTCTATCTGTCAAGTGTATGAAGGGAAGTTCCCTTCTTTTATTGGCTCCCCATGGCCCACGTGATCCCAGGGATGCTGCGAACTGCCTGCGCCTCTGGGATACGTGGGCCCTGCACACTTGGAGTTTGGAGAGGCCCAGGAGCGGAAGTATAGGTGCCTCGGGAGCCCCCAGGTAAGTTTGTAGATTTTTCCGCACGCAGGAGGCCTCCGATCGGAAAATACGGCCCATATTCTCTAGAGTGCCTGGTTGGTATAAAAAACTTACTTAAATGTATTGTGAAAGCAGTTTCTCTAATATGGGAGTCACTTACTGCAAGAGCTAAATACCTACAGGCATAATAAGAAGCAACTGAGCACACTGAATACAGCAAAGACTGTGGGCCCTGATAACATCCCGGCTATAGTGATGAAGACATGTGCACTAGAACTAGCTGCCCCCCATCCCCCATGCTACACTCGTTATTCCAGTGCAGCTATGGCACTGACACTTAATTGACATTGTGGAAAATTGCCCCGGTCTGTCCAATCCACAAAAAGCAGGACAAATCTAACCCTGCCAATTACTGCTGTATCAGCCTTCTACCAATCATTAGCAGAGAAGTAGTCAACAGTGCCATCAAGTGACACCTATTCAAAATAGCCTGCATGCTGACACTCAGTTTAGGTTCCACTAGAGCTACCCACCTCTTGTCATAGCCTTGATCCCCACATGAATGCAAGAGCTGCATTCCACAGGAGAAGTGAGAGTAGCTTGCTTTGACATCAGGGCACCATCTGGCTGACTATAGCACAAAGAAGTCCGGGCAAAACTCAGGTGACTGGGGGGTCAATAGGAAAACCCTCCATGTAATATACTTCGATTAGATGCAATATACTTGGTTTTCAAAATGCCTTTGATAAGCTACCGCCTAGTAGATTCATAACTAACCTCAGAGCCTCTGGAGTCAGGGGACAAGCAGCAGAACAGAAAACAGACAGTAGGGGTTAAAGGTAGTTGCTCAAACAGGTGGAAGGTGGGAAGTGATGTTCCACAGGGATTGGTGCTGGGACCACTGTTGTTCACCATTTACATAAATGATTTGGACTCAGGAATCGGAAGTACAATTTCAAAATTTGTGGATGACACCAACTTGGGTGGTATAGTTAATACTGAGGAAGACTGCGACAAAATACAAGAAGACGTTAATAAACTTGAAGAATGGGCATGTAAATGTCAAATGAATTTCAATATAGATAAGTGTGAGGTTGTGCATTTTGATAGGAAGAATAAGGAGGCCACATACTCCCTAGAAAATAAGGGGGAGAAATTCGGCTGCTTTGCGCCTCCCTTTAGCGCCTGGGGGGTGGTAACAGGGCGCTAAGGGATTAGCGACCAGGCGCAGCGAATTCAGCGATGCCCGTGAACTTCCCTGCTGGTTTAGCGCTGGCGCTAACACTTGCTTTCTCGCCCTCTAGCACCTCGCAAATCGTGGTGTCATAAAGTGTGCAGCACCCCGTTACCGCCCCGGATGTGAAGTTGCCTCCCGTACCCTGCTGTATCGCAAGGCATCAGCAACGGCAGAAAGAGGAGGCGTTGTCACCTTGGCTGGCTTGGGGAGCGCTAATTAAGGCAGTGGTTTTCAGGTCGGCCAAACTTTACTCTTTGCACCAGTCTGGTGCCTGCTGAAAGTTTTCGATGCTTTATTGCTGCGAGATGTCCGAGCCCTCCACTCTCTGAGAGTGTTTGGGGCTGTAATGGCAGTCGCGCAGGTCGCCTGGCAACACAGAACTGAGCAGAAGTATGTTGTGCACCATCATTGGCCCTTCCCTTTAAGCGAGGGAAGCAGGCTCCGATGCCGGTATCTTTGTGCTCCACATTGTTCAGCGCTACTGCCGCTACCGCCCCGCTCTCGTACTTTAGCACCCTAAGAGAAGTGGTTAGCATTTGATTTAGCGCTCCACTTCCCTCTCGGAGCGCTAAAGCTCAATTTCCCAGGGATACTTTCTGAGATTTCAAAAGTTATCGCCCCAAATGGGGCGCTATGGAATTTCTAGCCCTAAGAGTTTAAATGGGGTAGAGGAGCAAAGGGATATATCTTTAAAATTATGAAGGGGTTTGATAGGGCAGACATAGAGAAGATATTTCCACTTGTGGGGAGGGTCCTAAACTAGGGGCCATAAATATAAGATAGTCAGTAATAAATCCAATAGGGAATTAAGGAGAAATGTCTTTAGCCAGAGAGTGGTTAGAATGTGGAACTTGCTACCACAGGGAGTGGTTAAGCTGAACAGATAAACACATCATTAAAAGTAGTAACACAAGTTAACAAGGCCATAAAAATGCAAACAAAACACTGGGGTTCATTTCTAGAGGAATAGAATTGGATAGCAGGGAAATTATGCTAAACTTGTATAGAACCTAGGTTAGACTTGGAGTACTGTGTACAGTTCTGGTCTGCATATTACTAGAAGCATAAAGAGGCAGTGGAGGAGTTGCAAAAAGTATTTACAAGGGTTGTACCAGAACTGAGAAGTCATAACTATCAGGAAAGACTGAACAGACTGGGGCTCTTTTCTCTAGAAAAGAGAAGGCTGAGGGGTGACCTGATGGAGGTCTTTAAAATTATGAAGGGGTTTGATAGGGCAGATATAGAGAAGATATTTCCACTTGTGGGAGGGTCCTAAACCAGGGGCCATAAATATAAGATAGTCAGTAATAAATCCAATCGGGAATTCAGGAGAAACGTCTTTAGCCAGAGAGTGGTTAGAATGTGGAACTTGCTACCACATGGAGTAGTTAAGCTGAATAGCATAGATTCCTTTAAGGGGAAGCTAGATAAGTACATGAGGGAGGAAGGAATAGAAGGATATGCAGATAGGGCTCGATGAATTAGGATGGGAGGAGGCTAATGTGGAGCATAAACACTGGCTCAGACCAGTTGGGCCAAATTGCCTGTTTCTGTGCTGTAAATTCTATGTAATTCTATGTGGCTAGAGTCATACCTGACAGAGAGGAAGATGGGAATGGTCACAGCCCTAGAATTGCTGTCAAAGTTCCTCAGGGTAGAGTTCTTGGTCCTACCATTTGCAGCTGATTCATCAATGACCTTCCCTCTGTCATAAGGTCAGGAGTGAGACTGTTCACTGACAATTCTATGCTCAGCTTTATTCAAAACTCCTCTGATAATGGCCCGAAAATTAAACCTAATACGCGAGAGTACGCACTGTGTACTCTCGCGTATTAGATCCCGAATTGCCGGTTTCCTGCATGCACTGCGTATGTGCGGGAAACCGGCACTTCGTGAATTGAAAAGGGGGCGGTTCCTAAGTGAACCGCGTGCGCGCTACAGGCTGTGCGCACGCAGTGCACTTCATTTTTTTTCCAGCTTTGAACGCGCAGGTAAGTGGTGAAGATTTTACACATAAAGAAAGCAGGCATAGGACCCCCTTTTAACAAGGTAAGTAGTTAATTAAGTGTTATTTTAAAAATTTTTCAACAGGTTTATCTTTTTTAGAGACTTTAAAGAAAGGTAAGTTTATTTTTATAACTTTTAAAAAGATTTTAAATTTTTTCAAAAATTTAATTTTTTGTTTAAAGTGGTTAATTTATTTAATTATACTTATTTTATTAATGTGATGGCTTTTTTTTAAATTTAATTGAGGTTTCGCTGTTCTTTTGGGGGTGTGTAGTATTCATAGCTTTGACAGCTCTTGCCGTCAAAACTATGAATGAAAGATGGTGTGCTGCCATTGGCTCTAACTGAATCACGTGATCCCAGAGCTCACACGAACTAATTGCGCCTCTGGGTCACGCAAGCACTGCACGGTTCCAACAGAGAGAGCCTTTGAAACTAAAGTTCGTGTGGGCCCGGAGCAAAAGGTAGGCGCGGAGTGCGATATCGCGGGGAATCCTTACCCCCGCGGGAACCATCCATGTTTAATTTCTGGGCCAATGAAGCAGCTCATGCCAGCCTAAATAAAATCTAGTTATACGATAAATTCCAGGTAGTATTTTCACTACACAAGTGCCAGTTAATGACCATCTCCAACAGGAAAATCACCTCCCTTGACCATCAATAGTAACACCAATGCTGAACTTTCCACCATCAACATCCATGGGGCTCCTGGGCTTGAAGCTTCACTGGACCAGTTATATCAACACTGTAACTATGAGCAGGGCAGAGGCTGGTTGCTCTGCGATGAGTAGCTCACCTCCCATTCCTTATTGCCTTTCTACCATCTACAAGGCTCAAGTCAGGAGTGTGATAGAATACGCACAGCTTGCTTGGCTGGGTGCAGCCACTACGACACTCAAGGGACTTAACACCATCCAGAACAAAATAGTCCACTTGACTGGCGCCTCTGCCACTCAATGTCCATCCCCTCCACCACCAATGCACCGTGGCTGCAGTATGTACTATCTACAGGATGCACTGCAGCAACTGGCCAGGTTCACTTTGATAGTATCTACCATCAAGAAGGACAAGAGCAGCAATATCATGGGAACTACATAATAGGCAAGTTTCCCTTGAAGTCACACACTTTCCGACTTGAATGTACAGCACAGAAACAGGCCATTCAGCCCAACTGGTCCATGCTGGTGTTTATGCTCCACATGAGCTTCCTCCCAACCATCTTCATCTAACCCTATCAGCATAACCTTCTATTCCTTTCTCCCTCATGTGTTTATCTAGCTTCCCCTTAAATGCATTTATGCTATTCACCTCAACTATTCCATTGGTAGCGAGTTCCCCATTCTAACTATTCTCTGGGTAAAGAAGTTTCTCCTTAATTCACAGTTGAATTTATTAGAGACTATCTTATACTCATTGCCCCTAGTTTTGGACTCCTCCTCAAGTGAAAATATCTTATCATGGGGCGATTTTCTGATGTCCGAGGTGGCAGGTTTGGAGGGAGGAAAGGCGGGAAAATCGGAAACAATGTTTGCGGGTTCGGAACCCGCCTCCGCGGGATTTTGCCGGTGCCGGTTTTGCAGGGCGGGAAACGGTCCCACCTCCAGCTGGCCAGAGTGCTTGTTAAGAGGATTAAATGCTCGTTAAGGGCCTCTCTAAGCCTATTTTGAGAGGTCTTCGTGATTTTTAGACCATTTCAGCGTGTTCCATGATCCTCCTAAAACACGCCAGCTAAACCTGGTGGGTTGACCAGTGGGTGGTCTCCTCACAGCTGCAGGTCCAATATTAAATTGTTTATTTCATCAGGGATTAGTTGCAGGTGGCAGAACTTTGCTTTAAAAGGTCTTTGAGCACTTTTAGCAGGCCTTCCGAAGTCGGAGGTGCTGCAGCTTGAATCCATCAACTGTGGGACCTCCTTGGAAGACCCTCTCCCCGCTTGCAATGAGCACTTCCCAATGGAGGCATCTGCACGCAGCATGGGAACCATTCGTTTTCTTTCTCCATGGACCTCAGATTCGGATGAGGAGCATCCACGGCAGCAGCAGAACCAGGCAGCTCAGGAACAACAGCAGCAGGGGCCCCAACCTCCTGCTCAGGAAACTCAGTAGCAACAGCAGCAGGAGCCCCAACCTCCTGCTCAGCCACCTGATGCTGCACAGGGCAGAAGATGCCAGCGCATCGAGGCACCTCGCTGCAGGAGATACCCCCGACAGAGGGTTTACAGACAGAGGATGAGCTACCTCAACATGAGTGAGCAGCAGTGCCAAAGAAGGCTGAGACTTTCACAAGAGGTTTTCCGAGAGATCTGCGGGCTGCTGCAGCAAGACCTGGTGCCCAGAGGAGCGGGTGGACACCCCTTACCAGTGGCTGTCAAAGTCACCACCGCACTCAACTTCTTTGCCTCAGGCTCCTTCCAGGGATCATCAGCAGACATCAGCAGCATCTCCCAGTCGGCCGCCCACAGTTGCATCACGCAGGTGTCCTTTTTGCTAAGGCCCACAATTACATCCAGTTCTCAAGGGATCAAGCAAGTATAACCACCTGTTTGGTTGGCTTTGCAAATATGGCAGGCATGCCAATGGTGCAGGGCATCATAGACTGCACACATGTGGCCCTTAGGGCACCCCATCACAACCCAGCTATCTTTGTCAACCGAAAGGGCTTCCACTCCCTCAACGTGCAGCTGGTGTGTAACCACAAGAGGGAGTTCTTCCATGTTTGCGCCAAGTTCTGTGGTAGTTGCCATGACTCTTTCATCCTGCGGCACTCTAGTGTTCCTCTTCTTTTCAATCCGCCAAACCAACTTAACGGATGGCTCCTTGGTGACAAAAACTACCCCCTGAAGAAGTGGCTAATGATGCCAATCAGGAGGCCAGCTAACGAGGCTGAAGAGCGCTATAAAGCCAGCCACACTTCGACCAGGTCCATCATCGAGCAAACCATTGGGTTGTTGAAGATGCGCTTCCGTTGCCTTGACCGATCAGGTGGAGCCCTGCAGTATACACCATACAGGGTCTCGAGAATGGTCGTGGTCTGCTGTGCACTGCATAACATCACACAGCGTCGTGGCTTGCAGCTTCCTGATGAGAAAGTGGCTCAGTTCCAGCCCTCCTCAGATGCGGATGAGGAGGAGGATGAAGAGTAGGAGGATCTGGAGGAGGAGGAGCAGCTGGCGGAGCAGGAGGAGGAGGAGAAGCAGGAGGATGTCAGAGCGCCGATGTATCGACCGGCAGCACGCGAGCACATGGCCAGATTTGCATAGGTTGCCCAAGTTGGCACATGTCCTTGGCTCCATCCTAAGACATCATTGACAATGGACATGACTCTCTTTCCTCCTTTCACTCAGGCCACCAACCTGACAACGCAAGTGTGGCGGAGCCCGCAATGTGGAGCTCCCTAAGGCAAAAGAACAGATGCCATAACGCCAAGATTTTGGCATCAACTCATTTTAATGCTTTCCAACATGGATGGCATTTCATCAATACACAGAAACATTCACCCAATCTGCACACAGATCTGGAGGTTATATCCCTTGCCAGCTGTACCCACACAGCCTTGGTTTCTTTGGGAGGCCTCTTCCTCCCAGATGAGTGGAAGAGCACCTCCCTGCTAGCTGTCACCCCCTCAAACAACATTTGCAATGCCTCATCCAAGAGCATCGGGGAGGCCCTTGCCTTGGAATTGGACATAGTGGTTTCTCAGAATATGTTGCAGGTGGTGCAGCATAGGCAGAAATCCTGTGGAATGATCCAAGGCAGCAAGAAGCCATAAAATCAGGCTGGAAAAGTGATGTCAGCAGAGGCGAGTTTCAGTCCCAAAACACTAATTGACCAAGGGCATCCCACACCTCTGAAATCAAGTGGCCAATCAGGGGAAAATCCCAATTTTTGAAAACTATCAGTGGAGGCTGGTTTCAAACCCACCCAAACCGAAACCCACCTCCATCTCGTCTCCAGTGGGAAAATTGCCCCCTACGTCTACCCTATCAAACCCTTTCAAAATCTTAGACCTCTATCAGGTCACCCCTCTAGAGAAAAGAGCCCCAGCCTGTTCAATCTTTCCTGATAGATATAACCTCGCAGTTCTGGTACCATCCTTGGAGATCTTTTTTGCCCCTTCTTCATTCCTATCATTCCTTCATCATTGCAGAGTCAAAATCCTGGATTTCCCTTCACAAACAACATTTATGGAGCATCATCAGCACAAGGACCATAGCAGTTCAAGGAGAAGGCCTAGCTTCATGGGACAACTAAGGACAGGCAATAAATGTAGCCTTTCCAGCATCGCCCACATCCAGGGAAAGAAATCATTTTCAAATAGTCAATACAATTACAGGAAGGCTCACTGTTAAGTCTCTATTCAGATTCTATTTTTTATGTCAGCCATGGTTCAGTTGGTAGCACCTTCGCCTCTGAGTCAGAAGGTTGTGGGTTCAAGTCCCACTCCAGAGACTTGAGCACAAAAATCTAGGCTGACACTCCAGTGCAATGCTAAGGGAGTGCTGCACTGTCAGAGGTGCTGTCTTTCAGATGAATGTTAAATCGAGGCCCTGTCTGCTCACTCAGGTGGCTGTAAAAGATCCCATGGCGCTATTTTGAAGAAGTGCAGCGAAGTTATCCCTGGTGTCCTAGCCAATATTTATCCCTCAATCAACATCACTAAAACAGATTATCTGGTCATTATCACATTGCTGTTTGTGGGAGCTTGCTGTGCGCAAATTGGCTGCCGCGTTTCCCACATTACAACAGTGACTACACTTCAAAAAAGTACTTCTTTGGCTGTAAAGTGCTTATGGTGGTCGTGACAGATGCTATATAAATACAAGTCTTTCTTTTTTTTTGTTCTACTCTATACCCAGGCAGACTGTTTACACATCGAGTCTGAAAGCCTGTAAAAATTTTTATAGGCCAGTTCAGAAGATTCATTTAAGTAAATTAGCTCTTACTAACTTGCATCATAAAGCATAAGCTTTCCATTACACATTAACCATGCATGGGAACGAGAAGAGAATCACTGAAAGGTGGGCAAATATCGTGGAGGTTGCGACTTGCGTTATATTGTCCAGCATTTTCTTGACTGCAAAGATAAGGGGTCGATTAGTGATTCTTTCTGTGCTGACACACTAAAATGCTAATTCCACTCGAGGTATTTTCAATTTTGTCCTCACAAGGATTGCCTACTTTTTGACTTGAGCATTAACGGGAGCAAGTCCATCAACATATGGGTCACTGAGATAGTTCTTGACATTGTGCGATAGTGCAAAACAGGTGTTAGTAAGCCGGCAACCCCTTTTGCATCTCTCCTGAATTTTTTTCCCAGTTATGCGGTTATGCCGAGTCTCCGCCGTTTCCTATTTTTGCCGATTCTGTCAGTCTCCCTCCAGAGTTACAGCGGGAGATTGGGAGAAATGCTGTAGAATTGTAGAGCCCGTGCTTCGACTTTTGCTGCAAGTAGTGACCAGACGTAATCGTGCTAACTTTAAGTTGTGACCAATACACAGTGAGTGGAGGAAATCATTCCTCATGGTGATCAATATCTGTCTGCAAACAGAAGTTTGCATGTATGAGGAAAGGTAATAAGGACTTTATTTCTCCCCACCTAGCCACCACAGAGATGTTATGCTATTACTGATATGATCCTCAATTGTGGTTTTATCCCTTGAGTGGGGAATGTAGGAGTAGAAATGTGTCTGAGCCCATTTCCAGGCCTAGTCACCTAGGTGTTTTTAGGAGACAAAATGTGTCAAGAGCCCTCATTATCATTAAATAGGCAGGCTGCCAGCCTAACTAGCACTATTGCTTGGCAGCTTGCTTAATGGGGGGGCATCCCAGATGTTAATTAAAGGCAACCTGCACCTCTTAAAGGAGAGGTGAACTTTGGCTGCAGGCAACCGGAAGGCAACTTCTGAACATGACAGGCCATGGAGAAGCTTCACGCCCGCAGCACTGGAGGTCTTGGAGGAGGAGGTCAGCAGGAGGAGGGACAACATTACTTTAGCAAGCACCTGCACCAACGCACTCCTGTCTGACCTCCCACATTCTACCCTACGTAAACTTGAGGTCATCCAAAACTTGGCTGCCCGTGTCCAAACACAAACAGAATGACAACACTTGATCAAAGGTATTAACATATCAGTGAGTAGATGCTTACATCAGATATCAATAAGTATGTAATCAATGTCGCGGTGTGTCTATTGGATAGGATTGTCATAGAAATATGAATACATAAAGGGACCAAAGTGTGTTAAATGGGATTCTTTATAAGACATGGTATCCTGAGACTAATCTTCTGAAATGTCAACCCATTATTATCATAGAGTGATCTCAATAATTTTGAAGAATAATCCTTTTGGTAATGAGGAGGATTAATCCACTAAAATCCTTATCTTAATTATGGTCATCATTTTTGTTAGATCCAGTATATATATATTGAGCATGTCTTTCAGCCAGTTCACTGTATTTTGGGGAATTTTAGCCCCCAAGGATGGGTGGGTCGGAGCGGATGGGAAGGTATATATGGGAAAAATATCAATGGATCCCTAGACCTTCAGGGAATATAGAATACATCACTCTCCTCATTAGACCAATTGGATCAAAGAGAATATATAAGGAGCTCGGAGCACAGGGTCAGATAACTAACAACATAAAAATACTCCAATCATCTCATTTTAATGACTAAAACCAAAAGTGTACCTTACAATGACGGAAATGGGTACACACATTCGATAATAATGATTCGCTGCTTTGGAGAATTGTTTGAAGGTTATTTTCCTCTGTGAGGCAAGAGATTTTAATATAATCTTTCTTAATTACTGCTGAAAGGAAGTCAAATACTTTAATGAAAAGTGTAGTCATTTCATGCGCAGCATTTGGTTTTCGATGGATTTCTCTGTTCCTTCCTGTGACGCCATTCAATTTTATAATACCAGGCATCTTAAAAGAAAACTTCTGTGCTATCACCTGGCACATTGTCGTCAAAGAATTTATTTTCATTTCTCTGAGTGCACTTCATCTTTGATGTGGTCTCACTCACTGAGGTGTGGCATTTGTGAAGAAAGGAAACTGCAGTGCCAGTACTTTTTAAGCTTTAGAAGGCATTCTGCGAGCTCACTGTAAGAAATACTAAAGTGACATTAAACATTGGACAATAGACGTATTTTAATTGGCTCTAATTGAATAGGGGATAGCTGAATAAGCACTACATCCCCAGTTCAATTAGTATTAATTCAGCACTGACAGCCCTTATTCACTTCTTTGTTTAAATTTTAAATAACACAGAAGCAGAAGAACATCAAAACAATATTACTCTTACTGGGGGGCCGGGGAGGGGGTGCATTTTGAAAGGAACAAACAGAAAGTCAGTGAGTTTTTGTGTCAGTTTATTCATAGGCAATCAATGGAAAAACAAAGAAGTCAACATAAAGAACAATAATTATAGCAAAAACACAGAGGTGATGCAATAATCTTACTCTATATAGAACACTATTGCATTTTGTGAAATGTTTAGTTCCCTGTAGCTCTTTATCTGAAAGTCCTTCACAGCCGCCTCTAATGTTAACCATTCAGTTGTCAACATTGGCTGGTCAATGAAGTAACTATTGGTTTGACACAGAGGAGAAGAATATTCTCTACGCAGCAACCATGACTGATCATCCCTACAAATATTGTTCAGATTAATTTGATAGCCTGCAATTGAATCTGAAACTGAAACAACAATATTATTGAGTTAGATAAGAACATGAGGGAGAAAGGAATAGAAGGATACGCTGATATGTTTAGATGAAGTAGGGTAGGAGCAGGCTCATGTGGAGCATAAACATCAGCAGAGACCAGTTGGGCTGAATGGCCTGTATCAGTGAAAAATGAAAAAAAGAAAGACTTGTAGTTATATAGCACCTTTCACGACCACCGGACGCCTTAAAGCGCTTTACAGCCAATGAAGTACTGTTTAAAGAACTGTAAATATTATGTAATTCTATGTAATTATTGCTTTAGGTGTACTGAGAGTTGTGGAGTGATTGTGGTGTAAGTTTATAGTTCAGGGCTAAAGTGAAGGCAAGAAAATACGAACTATGTCCGGATTTATTTAACCCCTTTCAAGTTATAGGTTCACAAATTTACATATATATAAACTCACATTCAATTATAAGTCCAGTAAGCTTGATTTATTTTTCACACTGAAAGCTAGAATTAGTTCTATTCCTTTGGGGGGGGTGGGGGGAGACTGACTAGTTCAGTTAGTCACCACCTGTGGCATGTAGGTTTGAATCCAGCCAGACCGACGGCATGAGTTTCCCATCTGTGCTGTCTGTAAGGAATCTACATGCAATGTGATTGGGACAATTTATCCAGTTTCCAGTGATTAATGACTTTTGCAGTGGAGAGGGTGGTGTTGAAAGATTGTGACTGAGGTGCATTGTTGGGGCAGAGTAGAGGAAGCCTTACTCTTAGCTGGGTGTGCTACTCCTGATCTTCGGATCACACCACCTGCATCAATGATATCCAGTTCATTACACTATGGTAATAGAGAGATCTGATTAACAGAATCATTCAGCTTCTGAATCATTTTGTATTTCATGGGCATTATGAAGAGTAAAATCAACTGCAGACAGAAGGATACAAAAACCTTGCATGGGAAGTAAGCAGTTTTGGAAAAAAAACAAGGCTCGATTTTGATAGCCCTGAGGAGGCGTCTTTCGAGGTGGGTCAGCAGCGAAAATCGGAAAAAACGGCTTCAGACTACCAACCCGCCTCCATTCGCCCCCACGCGATTTTCGTGAGTGTCGGGTCAGCCGCTCCCAAACTGACCCGCCTGGAACCGGTGGGACAGGTAGTTAAGGCAGGTAACAGCCTGTTAACTGCCTTGCTAATCCTATTTTGATACTGGTTTCCCATTTCCGTGCTTCTAGCTCCTGTTTCCCATCTTGTCAGAAACAGGCCCGCTGCAAGGAGACGAGTTGCTGGAGGACACGATTTGTAGTCATTGGTGCAGCACTTTAAAAGCGCTCCTGAAACATGGCTGACATTCAAATGCAACAACTTTGTTGTTGGAGGTTTGGGATAAGATTTTGCACATCTACTGACCTTGTGACTGTTCAAGCTGACACCCATCTGCAGTGTGACCTGATTGGAATAATTTCAGGCCACTTCGACTGTGCGCTTGCAAGCTTCTTGCCTCAAATGAAATCTATAGCAACGGGATGGAAACCATTTATGTCCTCACATCCTGGTCGTCATAATCGGAGGAGTAGCAGCTGCGTGGCTCAGCACAGATCTTCCTCGGAAGATGAGGAGGACGAGGAAGAAGAGGAAGAAGAAGAGGAGGAGGATGAGGAAGAAGAGGAGGAAGAAGAAGAGGAGGAGGAGGAGGAGGAGGAGGCGTGCCTTGCGTGCCCTGTTGTGACCATTGCAGCATCCCTCCAGGTCACTGCTGCCCATCAGGGAATGGTAAGATAGTGATAATGTCACTGGGCTAGTAATCCAGAGGCCTGGACTAATGATCCAGAGATGCATTTCAAATCCCACCACGTCAGCTGGGGAATTTAAATTCAGTTAATTAAATAAATCTGGAATAAAAAGCTAGTATCAGTAATGGTAACCATGAAACTATCGATTGTCATAAAAACCCATCTGGTTCACTAATGTCCTTTAGGGAAGGAAATCTGCCGTCCTTACCTGGTCTGGCCTATATGTGACTCCAGACCCACAGCAATGTGGTTGACTCTAATTGCCCTCTGAAATGGCCTAGCAAGCCATTCAGTTGTAACAAACCGCTATGAAACACAATAATAAGAATGAAACTGAACATCGACCTCGGCACCGGCTACGGACGCGACAACGGCACACCTAGCCCAGTCGACCCTGCAAAGTCCTCCTCATCATCATTTCGGGACTTGTGCCAAAATTGGGAGAGCTGTCCCACAGACTAGTCAAGCAACAGCATGACATAGTCATACTCACAGAATCATACCTTTCAGCCAATGACCCAAACTCCTCCATCACCATCCCTGGCTATGTCCTGTCCCACCGGCAGGACAGACTCACCAGGGGTGGCGGCACAGTGGTCTACAGTTGGGAAGGAGTGGCCCTGGGAGTCTTCAACATTGACACTGGCCCCCATGAAGTCTCATGGCTTCAGGTCAAGCATGGGCAAGGAAACCTCCTGCTGATTACCACCTACTGCCCTCCCACAGCTGATGAATCAGTACTCCATGTTGATCACCACTTGGAAGAAGCACTGAGAGTAGCAAGGGCACAGAATGTACTCTAGGTGGGGGACCTCAATGTCCATCACCAAGAGTGGCTCGGTAGCACCACTACTGACTGAGCTGGCCGGAAGGACATAGCTGCCAATCTGGGCCTGCGACAGGTGGCGAGAGAAACAACATGAGGGAAAAACCTACTTGACCTCGTCCTCACCAATCTACCTTGTCGCAGATGCATCTGTCCATGAGAGTATCTGTAGCAGTGACCACCGCACCGTCATTGTGGAGAAGAAGTTCGGTCTTCACACTGAGGACACCCTCCATCGTGTTGTGTGGCACTACCACCGTGCTAAATGGGATAGATTCAGAACAGATCTAGCAGCTCAAAACTGGGCATCCATGAGGCGCTGTGGGCCATCAGCAGCAGACGAATTGTATTTCACCACAATCTGTGACCTCATGGCCCGGTATATCCCTCACTCTACCATTACCATCAAGTCAGGGGACCAACCCTGGTTCAATAAGGAGTGTAGAAGAGCATGTCAGGAGCAGCACCAGGCGTGCCTAAAAATGAGGTGCTAACCTGGGGAAGCTGCAACACAGGACTACATGCTTGCTAAAAAGTGGAAGCAGCATGCTATAGACAGGGCTAAGCGATCCCACAATCAACGGATCAGATCAAAGCTCTGCAGTCCTGCCACATCCAGTCATGAATGGTGGTGGACCATTAAACAACTAACAGGAGGAGGAGGCTCCATGAATAGCCCCATCCTCAATGATGGTGGAACCCAGCACGTGAGTGCAAAAGACAAGGCTGAAGAGTTTGCAACCATCTTCAGCCAGAAGTGCCAAGTGGATGATCCATATCAGCCTACTCCTGAGGTTCCCACCATCACAGAAGCCAGTCCTCAGCCAATTCAATTCACTCGACGTGATATCAAGAATCAAAGCAGCCCGCTTGATTGGTACCCCATCTACCACCTGAAACATTCACTCCCTCCACCACCGGAGTACCGTGGCTGCAGTGTGTACCATCTACAACTGCAGCAACTCACCAAGGCTTCTTCAGCAGCACCTCCCAAATCCGTGACCTCTTCCACCTAGAAGGACAAGGGCAGCAGGCGCATTGGAACATCACCGCCTCCAAGTTCCCCTCCAAGTCACACACCATCCTGACTTGGAAGTATATCGCCGATCCTTCATCATCGCTGGGTCATAATCCTGGAACTCCCTACCTAATATCACTGTGGGAGTACCTTCACCACACGGACTGCAGCGGTTCAAGAAGGCGGCTCACCACCACCTTCTCAAGGCAATTAGGTTTGGGCAATAAATGCTGGCCTTGCCAGTGACGCCCACATCTCAAAAACGAATAATAAATAAAAAGCAGGGTATGCACACTGCCATGCCACATTCACATAAGCTTACTCTTCAACCATAGGTGGCTACCATATGGCTCTCTAATTGTAGGCAACCTTCCTCCAACATCATACATCATGTCTGCTATAACCCGTTCTTTCCTATCACTTTCACCATCAGCATTACAAATGCAAGTTGCCCTGAGCCCTCAATGCGCATTTGTAATTTCCCAGAACACATAGGCCACACATTCAACTGTTTGCCCTCATTTTTCTTTACGACAGTGACAAAAGGATCACAAAGCAAGTACAAGCAGAAAAATAATGACAAAACATCCACGTGAGTCCGCTTGTGACTATATGTGCTTTATCTTTCTCTTATGCGTGCTTCTACATAGTGCTACCCCTGTGGCTTCAGCAGATGTAGAGATACCTTGCTGACTAGGATGCTGCACCTGCTTTGATGCCTTTGGCGGGCCTCCTCTGGGTTTGGGAGCCTGGGTGGGGTCTGCAACAGTCTGCTCTTCCTGCGGCTGTGCAGGGGCTGAAACGGCCATCTCAGTTGCCTCCGCAAAGTAGGTCCCTGACTGAGGGCTCCGCAGTGGCATGGTCGTGTGAGCGCTTGGAGAGGAGCCCACACTTCCTTGTAGCCTGCCACCAACATCCCTCTCATGGGTCAGCCGCACCTCAGTGCTGGCAAGAGGCTGGATAGCACCTTGCTGCACATCAGGGGGGCCATGAGGACCCATATCTGCACTGGCAGTCCCCATCACAAAGACGTCCATGAAGCTCTGGTCTCTCTGCTCAATAGCTGCCCATCACTCCTCCAGAGATGACATTCTATTTTGAACAGTCACCATGTTTTCCTGACTCTGGCGACTTATTTCCTCCATGGAGGTTGCCATCCTATCCATGGAGGTTGCCATCCTATCCATGGAGGTTTCCATCCTATCCATGGAGGTTTCCATCCTATCCATGGAGGTTTCCATCCTATCCATGGTGGTGCGTTCATGCGCCATTGCCTCCACCAAGGCAGTGCTGATGTTAGAGATGGACTCCTCCATTCTCTCCACACTTGCACTTACCCTGGAGGCAAACCCTTCCAGAGCCTCCTGCACTTGTTCCTGGAGTTCCAGCAATGCTCTCTTTCTGGATGGCCCCAGAGGCACAGCATCTGCATGCAGCTCAGCAGAGCTAGGAGATTCCTGTGACCGCTGATGAGGATTCTCCACTGCTGTTGCTGGCTCCACCATCTGCTGATGCTCACTTGTGAGCTGTGATACATCAGGTGACAACACTACTCTAACTCGCGAGGGCCCCACCGAGGTGTGCATATCTGTGCTGGTGCTGGGTGTGCTGAGTCCTGGTGACGCTGCTCCCTCAGAGGCTTTAGGTTCCTCTGAGGAGTCGTCCAGCTGTTCATCCTGGACAGTGGGGAGGGAGGTGCTCGATGGTCCTGTGGGAGAGTAAAGGCATGAGTTAGACATCTGATATTGATGTAGCAGACACATCCTTTTGTGCAGCTGATGCAAAGCCATTCTCTATGAACATCATATGCCATTGCAGTCAATCACTAAATGTCAATGAGAGGGATGAAACTCTATTCTGTCACCAGCTTTGTCTAGTGCGCCCTTCTCTCCATCGCCCACTTCCAGCTCCTCGCCACCTCCGACAATTTCGTGCGCAGCCTCCTCAGCACTTGACAATGTTGCAAAGGTGTACTGCCTCCTGTGTGTGCTCTCTCCCTCTTATTGTGGGCTATCTTTTCCTGCAAGGAAGGACAGAAGTGGAGTTTCAACCACAGTGATGGAGTGAGTGTGAAGAATCCCTAACATAAGGGAGACCAAGATGGAGTGAGGTGCCGAGAGGAAGCTAGCTCCCTGTGCGTTGTTAGTTGTTGTCAATGCATAACAGTGAGAGCGAGTCTAAGGGGTGCATAGGCAGGATGGTGAAGTGATTCAGTGCAGAGAGAGAGATGGATAGGTAAGGATGCAAGGGAAGTAAGAGTAAGGTGGTATGTGGAGGTGCTGGTGATGAGAAGAGAATGGAAGCAGATTGAAGGTAAGTGTGATGGGATACTCACTTTTGATGATCGCAGAAGATCATTAAACTGTTTCCTTCACTGGATCCATGTACATGAACACACAGACCTAGCGCTGGCCTCCTCAGCAATGCGCAGCCAGGCTGCCTTGGTCTGCTGAGGAGGCTTCCTCCGGCCATCCGAGGGAAGAGAATCTCCCTGCGCCCTCTGACAGCATCAACAAGAGCGTGGAGGGACTCATCATTGAAGCGTGGAGCTGCCTTGCCTCTGGAAGCACTCATTGTAGTTGTCACAAATTCACAGACCATCAGAATCCAGAACACAAAGGCTGAGGCTGAAGGGGACCATTAAAAGCAGCTGCAATTATGACGTCAGCAGAGGCGGCCAACAGACCCGATCGCAGTCATTGGCCCGGCCAGCGCGCTCCAATGAAGTTAACAAGGTCATTCAATTAAAATCGGAAATCCACAGCTGATCCAGCCAGAAGCGGCTCCGAAACCCGCCCACCACGCAACCCGACTCCAAGCTGCCTCGTTAATTAAAATTGCGGCCTTATAAATAGTTAAAGCTAGTACCATTAAAACGAGGCTATCTAATAATTAGCAGACAGCAGGTTCAGTGTGATTCTATCAATTACAGTATTCATTCAATGCAGAGCTTCCCAAACTTGGGGGTGGGTAACAGGATATGGGGGAGGGGGAGGGGCAGAGGGAGCACAGGATGGCTGATATGGAGAGCCAGAGGGAGTGCATCAAAAGTCTTAATTTCTTAAATTTTAAAGCAACTGAGCAAATTTAAGTTTAAATTTAAAGAAAACGTGTTCACGGATGCAGCTTTACATGGCGTGGAATAAATGAATTAAGGTTGAATTACCACTGATTTCTAGAAGTGGAAGTTTGATCAATCAGAATTGCTTCTGGTGTCCTGTAATCAATTGCCCCAGAAGCAGCTCAGTTTGGTGTTCAGAAGAGTGAAAAAGATTTGGAGGGAAGGGAGTGATCAGGAGGGGGCCGAGCAGGAGCTGATATTTGTCTTCGGCATTGCAGTGGAGACAGAAGGAGCACTTCAGCTCCTCATTCAGGTAGATATTTTATAACAAATTTCCGGCCCAATGAGGAAGGAAGCATTGCTGGATCTGGTTCTGGGGAATGAGGTGGGTCAAGTGGAGCAAGTGTCAGTAGGGAAACATTTAGGGAACAGTGATCATAGTATCATAAGGTTTAGATTAGCTATAGAAAAGGACAGGGAGCAATCTAGAGTCAAAATACTTAATTGGAGGAAGGCAAATTTCAGTGGGTTGAGAACGGATCTGGCCCGGGTAAATTAAAATCAAAGATTGGCAGGCAAAACTGTTTTTGTGGGCTTTTGAGCAGAGACTTGTTCAAATCTGTGCCTGATCCAGCACGGTGCCCTCTACAGGGCATCTGTGGCATCTGTGAGTAGAACAAGAAACAGCGAGGCTCGTCAACCAATCTGAATGAAGAATCCTCACTGAGACACCAGGAAATATAAAGCAGAAAGTATTAATTAGATTTAAATCATGTACAGAAAGCAGAATGAAGATTCGGAAAGACAGATGGAATAAAGAGAGAGAGCGATAAAAGAGCCAGAAAAAATAAAATGTTTTTTTAAATCTCCGACACTAATTAACTTCTGAAGGAGTGAGACTCCACACATGAAAAATTAAATTTTCAGGACCAGAGAGTTTGTTTGTTAAAAATTATCAATTATCACGCTGTTAAAAGTTCACTTACTCCTGAATACACCAGCCCTAACTTTTTATGGCATCTTTACTGGGGCAGTAGCAGGTAAGCACCCCAAGTTCACACCATTGCATGTCTTTCAGTGCCAAGTCTATCGGCGAGGATTGTTACAGCGAACCCTGTGGAGGAGCGGCGTATCACTGACAGCAACTTCCAGATTTCAGCGTTAAAACGCACATGCGCAGACGGCGGAAGTGGCTGTCTGATTTTCTCCATAATAACGGTGAGCGCTGATAGCCTCACCGTTATTCTCCACGCAAAATCTGGGCCAATGTTTTCCTGAGTGCAGCCAGCCTGAAATGTAGACACCTCTTTTTCTGCCTTCACGAATATGGCACATGGTGCACTTCCGGCAGGGAATGTGCAGGCGAAAAACCACACGCCATATTGGATGCTTTGGCCTGTAAAACGGGCGTGGCATCAACCAATTTCTAGTCTCAAACATCCTGCCCTGAAAGATAAACCACAGGATGTTTTCAAATGAAAGTTCTTTCAACTGAAAGGACAGATGAAAGTAATCGAAGAACCCAGTGCTATCCCTGCCAATGCACTTGAAGTGTCCTACGCTGTCTCATATCAAATAGCAAGAAGTGAAAAGTCTCATACAATTGGTGAAAGTCTTGAACTGCCAGCGGCGATTGAAATGACATCGACAGTGTGTGGAAGAAAGGTTGCTGACCAGCTAAGTCTCATCCCACTATCCAACATAGTTAGCCGCAAAATGTTGATATGCCAGCAGACATCAAGGAGCAGCTAATAAAAGCAATGAGGCAAAACCCTTTTCTCACTCTACAAATTGACAAGAGTACTGAGTGCGCCAATGCAGAACAAATCATAGTTTTCATTTGATACATCAACTCATCTGAGATCAAAGTGAACTTTTGATTTTGCCATTCTGCCCCAACGAGAACTACTGCTGAAGAGTTGTTCAAAGTTTTCGATCAGTACACAACCGCTAAAAACATCGAGTGGAATCATTGTGTCGAGATTTGGATGGATGGGAAAAAAGTCACGACTGGAAGCAATAGTGGACTTGCTAGGTTTACCAGAATAATACCCGGACTCCAAGGGTTAAATTACGAGGAGAGATTACACAAATTAGGATTTTATTCCCTGGAATTTAGAAGGTTAAGGGGTGATTTGATCAAATTTTTCAAGATATTAAGGGGAACAAATAGGGTAGATAGAGAGAAACTATTTCCGCTGGTTGGGGATTCTAGGACTAGGGGGCATAGTCTAAAAATTAGAGCCAGACCTTTCAGGAGTGAAGTTAGGAAACACTTCTACACACAAAGTTTGGAACTCTCTTCCGCAAACGACAATTGATCCTAGATCAGTTGTTAATTTTAAATCTGAGATTGATAGATTTTTGTTAACCAAAGGTATTAAGGGATATCGGGCAAAGGCGGGTATATGGAGTTAGGTCGCAGATTAGCCATGAACTCATTGAATGACGGAACAGACTGGAAGGGCTAAATGGCCTCTTGTTCCAGTTAAAAATACTGGCCTAGAAATTCATCTCGGGCGGTATTGGATTGGCCGCCCTTTAAACGTAGCGCCTGACATTTGGTTCCATTGACTGGTATGGAACTGAATATCAGATGCTGTGTATAACAGGTGGTCGAGCCGATACCGCCCGTTTTCCGCCACAGCCCGAGTTGAATTTCTCGGCTAATCTTTCTTAGAAAGAGGGCGGCACCTTGCGTGCGTGAATCTCCCAAGCGAGGCTCAACAAAAAAAGTTTGGGAACCTCTGTTGTACTGTTTCCATATCTAATCTTCAGCTAATAACTGGTGTTTTAAAATGAAAACTATTTAAACATGTGGAATTGGTGCTATGCTTTCAGTTAGAAATCCTGGTTTGTAAATAAGAAGTGCCTGAACGTAAAAAATAGACTCTAACGACATATTCCTTTAATCCCTTTTACTAATCCGCAACTAGATTATGTTAATAAATGCAATGATTCATTATGACGTTAGAGAATTCAGGTATCATAAGAACATAAGAACATAAGAAATAAGAGCAGGAGTGGGACATTTGGCCCTACGAGCCTGCTCCACCATGCAATAAAATCATGGCTGATCTTCTACCTCAACTCCACTTTCCTGAACTATCCCATATCCCTTGATTCCCTTAATATTCAAAAATCTAGTGATCTCTGTCAGGGGCGACAGCTCCGAAAGCTTGTAATTTTAAATAAATCTGTTGGACTATAACCTGGTGTTGTGCGACTTCTCATTTTTGTCCACCCCAGTCCAACGCCGGCATCTCCACATCTTGAATATACTCAACAACTGAGCCTCCACAGCCCTCTGGGGTAGAGACTTCCAAAGATTCACCACCCTTCGAGTGAAGAAATTTCTCCTCATCTCAGTCCTAAATAGCCAACCCCTTATTCTGAGACTGTGACCCCTGGCTCTAGACTCCCCAGCCAGGAGAAACATCTCCCTGCATCTACCCTGTCAAGCCCTGTAAGAATTTTGTATATCTCAATGAGATCACCTCTCATTCTTCTAAACTCTAGAGAATATAGGCCTAGTCTAATCAATCTCTTCTCATAGGACAATCCTCCCATTCCAGGAATCAGTCTGGTGAACCTTTGTTGCAAGTATATCCTTCTATGGCAAGTATATCCTTCCTTAGGTAAGGAGACCAAAACTGTACACAATACTCCAGGTGTGGTCTCACCAGGACCCTATATAATTGCAGTAAGACGTATTTACTCTTATACTCAAATCCTCTTGTAATAAAGGCCAACATACCATTTGCTTTCCTAATTGCTTGCTGTACCTGCATGTTAATTTTCAGTGATTAGTGTACAAGGACTCTGAACACCAACATTTCCCAATCTCTCACCATTTAAAAAATACTCTGCTTTTCTATTTTTCCTACCAAAGTGGATAACTTCACGTTTCTCCACATTATATTCCATTATTCTTAAGGATTTGACCTGCGAGGTCATGAAATTCAATCCTGTTCAGATCTGAACATGACTCCCTGTGCATGGGAAACATGGGTGCATCCCTCCCACTGTACTACTAGGGTAAGTCAAGATGTAGTCACTGTTTCACAGCCAGGGTTTGGATCGAAGCACTAATCAGGATTTCAGGGAAAAATCCACTCACTGCTACTAGAATTATAGAATCATCCAGCACAGAAGGAAACCTCTCAGTCCACTAAGCCTGCGCCAGCTCTTTGAAAGAGCTATCCAATTAGTTCCACTACCTCACTCTTTCCCCAGAGCCATGTAAATCTTTCTTTTTCAAGTGTATATGCAATTCCTTTTTGAAAGTTATTATTGAATCTGCTTCTCCCACCCTTTGAGGGAATGTGTCTTTATTTGCAAGTGGGGGAGAAGGAGGTCAGGCTGTTGTGTCAAAGGTAGACTGAGTTAGACAGAGGAGAAGACTCCTGAGATAATTTGTCCTCTGATGCCAGTTGCAGCAGTCAGTGAGGAGTCTTCTGAGTGCAGGTCATCCTGATTGTCTACTCCATGTAGTTCTGGTTTCACCACAAAGAGGCCTTCCTCCTCAGCCATGTCAAAGCCCAGACCTTCTTGAATTGCAAGGTTGTGAAGGTCACAGCAGGCTATGACTATTTTGGTTACCCAATCTGAGACATAATGCAGATCCCCTCCTGACCTCTCCAGGTAGCAAAAGCGCGCTTTCAACATCCCGATGGTCTTCTCAATCACCAACCTCATTGCTGCATGTACTTCGTTGTAGCGCCCCTCTGTTGCTAATTTGAAGCACTCTGATTGGGGACATTATCATAGGAGCAGGAAAAATGCGTTGTCGGCCAGCAGCTATCTGTGGATCTGATTCTCTTCGCTGGAGGTCAAGGAGGGCTGAATGATGAAGGATGAAGGAAACATGGCAACTGCCCGCATATCGGGCGTTGACATAGTGTGCCAATGTGTTAGTGAGAGGAGATGATTTTAAAACTGGGAATGTGAGAAAGATCCCTAGAGCAGGGAGAATTGTGTATTACATTCCAAGTACTACCACACTCCTATTTTCAATGCATGGAGACTATTGTGGAAATGTGTCATACTTAGCAAAAGGTCACAATAGTTTTGTTGCTGCCATGCCTGTCATTTAACACCTGTGGGAACATTATGGGAAAGTGATAAAGGATTTTCAGGGAAAATTCATGTTATGTAGAAAACATCTGATCAGGATTTGGGAAGACAGATAACCTTGTGAACAAATTAATCGCACACTTGGAAATGCAGCTCACATAAGGTATCTGTCTGCATACAGACCTAGGAGACAAATCTTTGCTATACCTGTGAGCTGTTCTGCTTATTGATATCTAACTAAAGTGGCAACTGTTTAATTGACAGTACAGTCAGCTCCAGCTTGTGACCAGTGACATAGAAAATCAATTGAATCAATTGACTGTAATTAGTATATAGAGAAAATATTAATAATGCATTAATTCCATAAATTTCTCCACAAGCCTTCTGAAAGAATCTCGACAACCAACACTACAAAATTTATATCTTCATGATTACTAAATGAGAATTGAAAGGAGTAAAAAATAGGGTTAACTATAAGTTTCTGAATAATTAAAAGCAGTTTCTCTGAGGAATGTTTGGTGAATGGCCGAAGTGGCTATTCCTCATGTGTGAATTTTGTAAATGTTTGACAAGCTATTCAGCCTTGAGGGAGCTTGAACCTGTTCTCACCTGATATCCACACACCAAAAACTTCCCAGTAGAAGTCAGTAATAGTGATCAGGAGCAGCAACCCCAACATAGAGCCATGTTTCTAGTTTATTTCCTAATCCAGACAAACCAATTAAATGTTAAAACTGTATCCAAATACATATATACATACATTTTATGTATACACAATTAATTATATTCTCAAATCTATGGAGGGATTGCTCAATATTTTGGAATTCCTGGAGCTTATAGTAACAATAGTGAAGCCTTAGAATGATAGATCTCTTGTATAAATGATAGATTCCACCTTTTTCAAGCAACCTATTGCATCTTTTGTTGATCACTTACGACAAATTATATCTCCATAATTATTGGTTAAGCTTTCCCTCTCAGTTTGATGCTGAGTACTTTAAACATTTCATATCTCTAATAATCCACATGGTTCATCATCTTGAAACTTACTACAGCGTCAGATGGCTCGAAATTGGCCAACTTCCACACTGCTGACGACTTGGCAATGCTCTTGCCATCACTCGTTGGCATGTGAATGGTACCAATCTTTCGCAAGCCAGGAACTTCTTCACAAATTAGAAACTCATTGAAAGTAATGCCTCTTAGTTAAGCATTTTAAATGGGAATAACACTCATTTAGTAGAGTATATTAAAAGAGTCCTCCTCAATCCTCTTCAATTGCCTTCTCCCAGTGGCTGAAGAGCTCCTCCCAGAGTCGCAATGCGGATTCCGCCCACTAAGGGGCACAATGGACATGATCTTCACTACACGTCAATTACAAGAGAAATGCAGGGAACAGCACCAACCGCTGTACATGGCCTTCTTTGATCTCACAAAGGCCTTCGACACTGTCAACCATGAGGGATTATGGAGTGTCCTCCTCAAATTCGGCTGCCCTCAAAAGTTTGTCACCTTCCTCCGCCTGCTTCACGACGACATGCAAGCCGTGATCCTGACCAACGGTTCCACCACAGACCCAATTCACGTACAAACCGGGGTCAAGCAAGGCTGTGTCATCGCACCAACGCTCTTCTCGATCTTCCTTGCTGCAATGCTCCATCTCACCCTCAGTAAGCTCCCCAATGGAGTGGAGCTAATTTACAGAACAAACGGGAAACTGTTCAACCTCCGTCACCTCCAGTCCAAATCCAAGGTCGTCCCATCCTCTGTCGTCGAATTACAGTATGCAGATGACGCTTGTGTCTGCGCTCACTCGGAGGTCAAACTCCAAACCATCGTCAACACCTTCACCGAAGCGTACGAGAGCATGGGCCTTACACTAAACATCCATAAGACAAAGGTCCTCTACCAACCTGCCCCCGCCACACAGTACTGCTCCCCGATTATTAAAATCCACGACAAGGCCTTGGACAACATGGACCACTTTCCATACCTCGGAAGCCTACTGTCAACAAGGGCAGACGTCGACGACAAAGTCCAACACCGCCTTCAGTGTGTCAGTGCAGCCTTCGGTCGCCTGAGGAAGAGAGTGTTTGAAGACCAGGACCTCAAACCCGACACTAAGCTCATGGTCTACAGAGCAGCAGTGATAACCGCCCTGCTGTATGCCTCAGAGACATGGACCATGTACAGCAGGCACCTCAAAGCACTGGAGAGGTACCACCAACGCTGCCTCCGCAAGATCCTGCAAATCCATTGGCAGGATATGCGCACCAACGTCAGTGTTCTCGCTCAGGCCAACATCCCCAGCATTGAAGCTTTGACCACGCTCGATCAGCTCCGATGGACAGGTCACATCGTCCGCATGCCCGATACGAGACTCCCAAAACAAGCGCTCTACTCGGAGCTCCAGCATGGCAAGAGAGCCCCAGGTGGGCAGAGGAAATGCTTCAAGGACACCCTCAAAGCCTCCTTGAAAAAGTGTAACATCCCCACCGACACCTGGGAATCCCTGGCCCAAGACCGCACAAAGTGGAGGAGAAGCATCCGGGAAGGCGCCGAACACCTCGAATCTCTTCGCTGGGAGCAAGCGGACGTCAAGCGCAGGCAGTGCAAGGAGCGCACGTCAACCCAAGCACCCCACCCACCCGCCCCTTCAACCACCGTCTGCCCCACCTGTGACAGAGACTGTCGGTCGCATATTGGACTCATCAGTCACCTGCAAACTATTTTTAATGTGGAAGCAAGTCATCCTCGGTTCTGAGGGACTGCCTAAGAAGAAGAAGATATTAAAAGAGTTACAATAAACTGTTGGACTTGTTGAGCCTCTTTAAGCCTACGCAAAGTGCATTCCTTCACTTAAACAAAAGCAAAATACTACGGATGCAACATCGAAGAAAGCACAGAATAAGGTCCTGCTTTCTTCTGACTGGGTTAACAAAGGAGAAAAGATTAATACTCATTCAAAAGAGTGCACTATGGAGACTGAACCCCCCCCGGAATGGTTTCGGTCCTGATATTCAAAACTATGTTGAGATTAGAATTTTTTCCAGAACCGTTACAAAAAAGAGAGGTTTATTTGTGTTCTTTTTACGACCATTAATAATACAGGGACTGGAATTCTGCAGCCATTCCACTGATCTCTTGCCATAACCCCTGTGGAAATTCAACCCCTTTGTATTAAAAGGGGAATTCCATCTTGCAGGCTCTACATTCGGTTATATATGGAGAAGGGTGTTTTAGCAGTTAAAATATTTTACAGATTGCAAAGAAATATTAATATCCAAAAAGATAGTCATTGCATTAAAACAATAAATAACTGTTCGAACCTATACATCTAAAGCATTATGATTAACAATTAAACTCTGTCATACTTTCGATATTATTACTTATTTTTGGATTACTTTCCACCATTAAATTTAGAAAAAAAAAACCCACAGAAGTAATTGCTTGCTTACTGAAGTGATTCTTATCCTTTTGCTCCACAGCATAACCTATTCTGGTTGAAATTCCCCTGAATGATGTAACCTATCCTGCAGCAGATGCACTGTTAATGATGCTTTGATGCCATATGTCAAACCTCATCACTTGCTGAGTGGAGTGACATTTCTTTTGATAGCTCCTAGCAACAGTGATATACGTTGTTGGTGGTCACCTCGCACTGTACAAATAATTCCTGCAGCAAATACAGTTATTTTCAGTTTCACGCTAAGCTGCATATAGCTCACAGCTTTCCAATCTGTTATCTGAATAAAAGGTATTATCACAAAGACAGCCTTTTTAACGCAAACAATTGTTTGCTTACCAGAAACATTGGGCTGGATTTTCAATGACCCGTGGAGTCGGGTTTGGAGGCGTGTGGGGGGTTAAAGTAGCAGATTCGGGGGTCCCGACCCCATCCCGACTCCAACACGCCTCCACGCAATTTTGACAAAATGGGTCACAGGGTTCCTGACTCCGTCCCGCCTCCAAGAGGCGCGAGAGGCCATTAACGCTCTTAACTATCCCTAAATTGGCTCTGTAATGCCATTTTGAAACGTTTTAGCTAGTTTAACCCTTTTCCGACATGAAGTACGCCTGATGTGAAACACGCCAGTGAAACCTGGTGGGAGCACAAGTGGATAGCTGACTATCAGCTGCAGGTCCACTATTACAATGGAGATGTGATGAAGGTAGTAGTAGTATTAGGTCTGAAAGTCGCCTCTGATACTGCTGCATTGAACGTCTTCAGAAACTGCCTGGCCTTTGCTGTGAGAGGACCTGGATGCAAAAAAAATTCTCTCTCTCTTTCTCTCTCTCATAAAGATGGGATATTCCATTAGAGACAGGGCTTTCCTATCGTTCTGTCCTGAGTGAGAATGACCCATAATGAAGGTCTTTCTCATGAGGGGAAAAGCAATGGAGTGTATTGTTGCCAAATGGGATGGTCTGTTCATTCTATAGCCATCACAATTATTAAATTAATTCCATGAATCATTAAATGCTGATTCACTCACCTATTATTGATATTACTTTCACTGCTGTGAATAACAACAACAACTTGCATTTATATAGTGCATTTAAATGTCCCAAGGCATTCCACAAGTGTGGTATCAAACAAAATTTGACACCGAGCCACATATTAGGGCCGATGACCAAAAGCTTGGTCAAAGAGGTAGGTTTTAAGGAGCATCTTAAAGGAGCAGAGAGAGGCAGAGAGGTTTAGGGAGGGAATTCGAGAGCATAGAGTCTCGGCAGCTGAAGGCTCGGCCGCAATGGTGGTGTGATAAAAATCTGGTATATGTAAGAGGCCAGAATTGGAGGAGCGCAGAGTTGTCGTAGGGTTGTAGGGCTGAGGAGGTTACAGAGAGAGGCTAGGCCATGGAAGGATTTGAAAACAAGGATGAGAATTATAAAATCGAGGCGTTGTCAGACTGGGAGCCAATGTAGGTCAGCGAGCACAGGGGTAATGGGTGAACGGGACTTGGTTCAAGTTTGGAAACGGGCAGCAGAGTTTTGGATAAGCTGAAGTTTACAGAGGGTGCAAGATGGGAGGCCAGCCATGAAAGCATTGGAATAGTCGTGTCTAGAGGTAACAAAGGCATGGATAGGGTTTCAGCAGCAGATAAGCTGAGGCAGGGGCAGAGACGGGCAAAGTTACGGAGGTGAAAGTTGTCAGTCTTGGTGATGGAGTAGATATGGGGTCAGAAGCTCAGCTGAGGGTCAAATAGGATGATAAGTTTGTGAACTGTCTGGTTCAGCTTCTGACAAGTGGCCAGCGAGAGGGATGGAGTCGATGGCTAACGAACGGAGTTTGTGGTGGGGACCGAAGACAATGGCTTTGGTCTTCCCAATATTTATATATGAAGTTGTCACATTAGTGAACTATGAAATTTCCCAGCATAAATACAGGCCACTGTATTATTCACACTGTTTTAATTATTACTTACCTCAATGAAGAAGTTACACCTTTCTAGGGACATTCTTTGTTCTGTGGAGTGTTTATGCATTATCCATGCAGGGGTTGAAATTTCACAGAGAGTCCACCTATCTCCTGCCGTAACTCCAGCATCAGACTGATGGAGCCCCTATAGAATTTCAGCCCCTTTATTGTTAGTCTTTAAACTAATACACATTCTCTGTGGCAATATGATGTCGTGACAATAACGGAAAACGTGGACTTAAAAATGGTGAGGACTGGGCACTTAATATTCAAGGGTACAAGGTGTTCAGAAAAGATAGGGAAGGAAAAAAGGGAGGTGGGTTGGCAGTGCTGAATAAGGAAGACATTGTAATGTTGGAAAGGGAGGTTGTTCTTGAGGGGACAAGGACAGAATCCATTTGGTTAGAGTTGAGGAGCAAAAAGGGTTTGATCACGCGATTGGGGGTATTCTACAGACCTCCAAATAGTGAGAGGGAGGTAGAGGAGCAAATCTGCAGGGAAATCACAGAGATATGCAAGAGCTATAGAGTGGTGATATTGGGGGACTTTAATTACCCAAATATCGATTGGGGATAATGCTAGGGTAAAGGGAAAGGAGGGGGAGGAATTTCTGAAATGTGTTCAGGAGAATTTCCTTGACCAGTATGTTCTTGGCCCAACTAGGAAGGAGGCATTAATATGATAGCAAAATACTGCAGATGCTGGAAATCCGAAATAACAACAGAAAACGCTGGAAAAACTCAGCAGGCGAGGCAGCATCCGTGGAGAGAGAAACAGAGTTCACGTTTCAGGTCGAGACCTTTCGTCAGAAGCTGGCAGCTGTCCTTCATTCTGCCAGTGCATTTAACACTTCTTTTAGCCTTAACCTGTCACATTAACACCACCTCTTGCCTTGAATATCTCTTAATGTCTCTTAATGTCGCTTAATCTCTCCTTTTGTTCTTTCATCCCCTCCCCCTTTTCCCAGCTTTATCCTTCCCTTAAATCTATTTGATTTCCTGCTGTTTCCAGTTCTGACGAAAGGTCTCGACCTGAAACGTTAACTCTGTTTCTCTCTCCACGGATGCTGCCTCGCCTGCTGAGTTTTTCCAGCGTTTTCTGTTGTTATTTAGGAAGGAGACATTGCTGGATCTGGTGCTGGGGAATGAGGTGGGCCAGGTCGACCAAGTGTCTCTGGGAGAACACTTGGGTACGAGTGATCATCATAAGATTTAGATTAGCAATGGAGAGGAGCAAGGAACAATCTAGAGTAGAACTTCTAAACTGGAATAGGGCTAACTTCAATAGGATGCGAAAAGATCTAGCCAGGGTAAAATGGAACCAAAGACTGACAGGAAAAACTGTAATGGAACAATGGGTGATCTTTAAGGAGGAGATGTTCCAAGTACAGGCTAGGTATATTCCAACAAGAGGGAAGGGTAAGGGAATCAAAGCAAGGGCTCCTTGGATGACGAGGGAGATTGAGAAGATGATGAAACAAAAAAAGAGGGTGTCTGATGAATGTCAGGTGAATTCTTCAAGGGAGAACTGGACCAAATACAATAAGTTGAGAGGGGAAGTGAAGATGAAAATAAGCTTGGCAAAGAGAGAATATGAGAGTCGAATGGCTGTTAACATAAAAGGGAACCCAAAAATCTTCTACTGGCATGTAAACCATAAGCGGGTAGCAAGAGGCGGGGTGGGGCCTATTAGGGACAAAGAAGGTGATATATGCTTAGAGGTGCAGGGGAAGGCAAGAATACTCAATGAGTACTTTGTATCGGTGTTTACTAAGGAAGTGAATGCTGACAAAATATCGGTAGAAGTGGAAAAGGTAGAAGCAATGGAAGGGGTGAAAATTGATAGACAGGATGTACTAGAAAGACTGGGTATGATTAGAGTGGATAAGTTACCTGGTCCAGATGGCTTGCATCCCAGGTTGCTAAGCGAATTGTGGGAGGAGATAGCAGAAGGGCTTCCAATAATTTTCCAATCTTCCCTAGATGTGGGGGAGGTGCCTGAGGATTGGAAAGTGGAAAATATGACACCATTGTTCAAGAAAGGGTGTAAGGACAATCCTAGTAACTACAGGCCGGTCAGTTTAACATCAGTGGTGGGTAAAGTTTTAGAAACAATAATCAAGGAAAAAATTAATGGGCACTTGGAGAGGTTTAAGCTAATTAAGGAGAGCCAACACGGATTTGTAAAAGGCAGATCATGTTTGACTAATCTAACTGAATTTTTTGATGAAGTAACAGGGAGGATCGATGAAGGGAATGCAATGGATGTTGTCTACATAGCTTTTCGGAAGGCGTTTGACAAAGTACCACATAGCTGGCTGGTTAACAAAATTGAGGCTCATGGAATAGGTGGGTCAGTGGCAGCTTGGATAAGGAATTGGCGTAAGGACAGAAAACAGCGAGTTGTGTCAAATGGCTGCTTTTCAGACTGGAGGATGGTAGACAGTGGTGTTCCCCAAGGGTCAGTACTGGGGCCACTGCTTTTTTTGATATTTATAAATGACCTGGATATTGGAGTACAAAGTAGAATTTCTAAATTTGCCGATGACATCAAACTTGGGGGTGTGGCAAACAGTGAGGATGATACCAATCGACTGCAACAGGACATAGAAAGGCTAGCAGAATGGGTAGACAAGTGGCAGATGGAATTTAATACAGAGACGTGTGAGGTGATGCATTTTGGCAGAAGGAACAGGAAGAGGCAATATACACTTAATGGCACAGTTTTAAAGAGTGTGCAGGGACAGAGGGACCTGGAGTTAATGTGCATAGGTCCCTGAAGGTGGCGGGACATATTGAGAGAGTGGTTAGCAAAGCATATGGGATCTTGGGCTCTATAAATAGAGGTATTGAGTACAAAAGTAAAGAAGTTATGCTGAACCTTTACAAAGCGCTGGTTATGCCACAACTGGCGTATTGCGTCCGGTTCTGGTCACCACACTTTAGCAAGGATATGAAGGCACTTGAAAGGGTGCAGAGGAGATTTTCCAGAATGGTTCCGGGGATGGGGAATCTTAGCTACAAGGCCAGGTTGGAGAAGCTGGATTTGTTTTCATTAGAGCAAAGGAGGTTGAGGGGTGATTTGATAGAGGTGTACAAGATTATGATGTGTTTGGATAGGCTAGACGGGGAAAGGCTGTTCCCACTAGTTGATAGTACAAGGACCAGGGGACACAGATTTAAGGTTTTAGGCAAGAGATACAGGGGGGAATGTGAGGAAAATCTTTTTTACACAGCGAGTGGTGAGGACCTGGAACTCGCTGCCGACGGAAGTGATGGAAGTGGAGACACTCAATGTTTTCAAGGGGAGACTGGATAGGCACTTGAAGGAAATAAACTTGCAGGGCTACGGGGATAGAGCGGGGGAATGGGACTGACTGGATTGCTCTACAGAGAGCCGACATGGACTCGATAGGCTGAATGGCCTCTATCTGTGCCGTTATGACTCTATGATTCTATGACTCATCTATTCACATTAAACTGATAGAGCTTTGGAGATGAGCATGTAGGTTAATTTGTGACTTTTCACTCAACTTTATTAATTGTTAACTCCCTTTATGGCTTATCCAGTGAGCAGCTGAGCCACATGGACCAGGAACATCTCAAGTTCAATCCCCATTCCATAGTGGGTTAGCTGATCTTATGTAGGGTGGCGGTAAGGGCCTAGACAACTGGTCTAGGAACAAGAAACTGTCCAGGATCCTTTTCCCATCTGGAGAAATCTCTGTTTCTCTCTAGTAACCATCACCATCCTGATCTCCCCACGAAGTGTGAAAAAGTTTCATTTTGTAGTGATGTTAACTTGCAGGTTAAGACAGAGACTGCACTAATTCCAGCTAATCAGTTCGAAATCGGAAGATTTAAACAGACCTTAGACCTAGCTGCCTACGTTCCATCTAAGCGCTCAGTGGAACAACGATTCTTGCAAAGTCACTGAATCACTGAAAAAGGACCATCATGGCTGGCAACTTTAACGCAACTAGCCTCAACTCAAGGAACACATGGGACAGGGAGCTTTGGAATGTGCAAGCACTGCACCGGCACTGCTTCCTACATGCAAGATAATGGCATTTGGTGCACCACAGTTAGCAACACACAAGCTCAAGGCATTCATTACACATGTGTTAACATTTCTGGGTTAAGGTAGAGGATATGAGCCAAGCATGTACAATAGGATTGTTAGCATTCAGAAGTAAAAATTACAGTGCCTAGGGAGATGACTGGGCATAAGGCCACCATACCATACCAGTTCTGAGCTGCGTTTGTTAAAGATGTGTAACATTATGCCTATTTATTAGTTATGTGTACAATCAGTAAACCTTAGGTTACTGAATATATTTTGTACCAATAATACTTTTGAACCTTATTTGCATATTATCTGCCACCGTGAACAATTAATTATCTAATACATATGGGGGTAAAAATTCACTTGGTTGCGCCACCCGTTAGCGCCTTAAGAGGGCGCTAATGGGGCGCAAAGCCGCTAACGCCCGGGCGCAGCGATGTTTGCGCCGCTCGAGAACTTAACTTGAGATTGTGCGGCGGCGCTAAAACTTACCGCTGCGACCACCTGCGCGTGCAGATTGTGACGTCATTCCATGGGGCGCCCCGTAGCGGAAATTGAGTGGCGCCCCCTGCCTTACCGCCTGGCGCTTCCAACGACCAGAAGACTGGAACGCTATCAATCGCTGTGGGGCTGGGGGGGGCGCTATTTAAAGGGGGCCTCTTCCTGTCTTTTATTGTTGGTGGCATTTTTGAACTACGCATTCTGAGAGAGAGAGGGAGAGACTTCTGGAGAGATTCAACGTTGTGTGAAGGAGTTTTGGGTACTGAGCAGCACTTTGCAGGTTCATTTTGATTTGCCATTCCTTGTATCGATTTAGCAGAGACCGTGGGAGCTGCACTCTGAGCTCTTTGCCTGGTGCTCTCCATTGTTCTTTCCAGCACATTTGATGTGCAAGTCTCTCCAGGCCGAGATTCAAGGCAGCAATGAACAGGATGTGGATGGAAAGCAAGATTAACCATCCCCTTTAAGAACTGGCCCGTGCCATTGTGTGTGTGTTCCATTGCTGACTGACATTACATGAGCTTCGCCAGCGCTCCGAGTTAGCGCCTCACTGCTCGGCCTTTGCGCCTTAAGAGAGGTGTGCAGCGCCTGCTTTAGCGCTCCACTCACCTCCCATGGCGGTAAAAGTGAAGTTTCCCGTCAGTGCCGATAATTAGCGCCAGGCGCTAATATTTGCGTCCGGACGATATTTGCGCCCCAAATGGGGCGCGACCTAATTTCTACCCCATGGGATTTTTCTTCTTAGTGTCCCTTATCATTTCTCTATAAAGAGATATTTCTAATGTACAGCCTAGGGTTATTTTGGGGATAGGGTGAAAACAGGTGCTAAGTGGGTGCTGTGCTAATAACACATGGCTGTTTGAAAGTTTGGTTTTAGCACACACTTTTGGGGCTAACTAATGATTACCATGATTTAAACGTGCCTGAAGGCACTAAAACGGACACTTGCACATTTAGCACTCAAGCGCTGATTAGGAGCAATTTTCCTGGAGCATTATATGTAGCCTCCACCCGCGCTGCACCCTAACCCTTCTAGCTTTGTCATTGCAGGCTCCCAGGAGCAAGATCCACCTCACTCCCCAGAGGAAGAGGAGGAGGAGGAGAGTTAGGAAGATGGCACTGCGCTAATTGGTACCGTTGTCACAGGCACCGGTTCAGAGACCGGCACCACACGTAACTTAGAGGCTAGCGTAGAACACGGATCCTGACATTGGGACGCAGCGGGCACTAGTGGGCAGCAGCAGGGGGGGAGGGGGGGGGGGTGCAGGGTCGCATACGAGTTCTGCTATAGAGGAGTCAGATGATGATCTTGCAGGGCCAAGCTTCAGAAGAAGGCTGATGGGTTTAACAAACCAAATGCTTGGCGCAATGGACAGCCTGCCTGAAAGCTTATAGGTCGTGGCTGGGGGATGGAGGAGTCCGACTCCACCTTAGTCCGTGGTTTGATACAGAGCCTGGAACCCATCCTCTGCAGCATGGAAAGGCTGGCCAGTTCCATTCAGAGACCTGTGGAGCCCGACATCATGCAGCTTCTGATGACTGAGGTCAGAGATTTCACTGCAGTCATTGCCGTGTCTATGGAACTCCAAACAGCTTGCATGGAGCAACAAAGTGCTGCACTGGAAGCCCAAACAGCTTCCATTGCGCTACTTGCATCTTCCATGGAACGGCAAAGTGCTGCAATGGAAGCTCAGGCAGCTGCCATGGTGGCTCTGGGCTCCTCGGTTGAAAGGGATTTGCAGAGTATCTCAGCCCCCCAAAGATCTGTCCTCCAGCAGATCACTGGGCTGGCTGAACAGACGCTCACAGGTAGTGGCGTGGGAATCATGGAGCAGGAACCTACTGGCCTTTCTCCGGATGGCAGCATTCCTGCTTCCTCCCCCGCCACTCCACTATTGCCCTTGCACTTGCCTGTCAACCAGGCGGCTCAGACTGCTCAAGCCCATGTTGAGATTTTTTTTTATTCGTTCATGGAATGCAGGCGTCACTGGCAAGGCCAGCATTTATTGCCCATCCCTAATTGCCCTCGAGAAGGTGGTGGTGAGCCGCCGCCTTGAACCGCTGCAGTCGTGTGGTGAAGGTACTCCCACAGTGCTGTTGGGGAGGGAGTTCCAGGATTTTGACCCAGCGACGATGAATGAACGGCGATATATCTCCAAGTAAGGATGGAGTGTGACTTGGAAGGGAACTTGGAGGTGATGGTGTTCCCATGCGCCTGCTGCCCTTGTCCTTCTAGGTGGTAGAAGTCGTGGGTTTGGGAGGTGTTGCCAAAGAAGCCTTGGTGAGTTGCTGCAGTGCATCTTGTAGATGGTACACACTGCAGCCACGGTACGCCGGTGGTGGAGAGAGTGAATGTTTAAGGTGGTGGATGGGGTGCCAATCAAGTAGGCTGCTTTGTCCTAGATGGTGTCGAGCTTCTTGAGTGTTGTTGCAGCTGCACTCATCCAGGCGAGTGGAGAGTATTCCATCACACTCCTTACTTGTGCCTTGTAGATGGTGGAAAGGCTTTGGGGAGTCAGGAGATGAGACACTCGCCGCAGAATACCCAGCCTCTGACCTGCTCTTGTAGCCACAGTATTTATGTGGCTGGTCCAGTTAAGTTTCTGGTCAATGGTGATCACCTGGATGTTGATGGTGGGGGATTCGACGATGGTAATGCCGTCGGTGCAGTCTGAGGTGGGGCCATCATGGCCCACAGCCTCCCGATGGCATCCCAGGAGGCCATCTGAACTGCCCTCTTCAGAATGTCAGCAGCCATCCACATCGCCTGCTGCTGCTACTCAGGTTGCACTTTGCAGAAGCACCAGAGTAGGCAAGAACACTTATAGATAGCAACTAAGGGTAAGCACCAGGGTGAATAGTTTCATATTTGTAAGTGCTGTTAGTGATGTCATGTTTTCATTGTTTGTTTTTGCTGTACATAAGGAGTGATGATGGTAATTGGTAGTGGTGGAACTGGTGCTCTTTTTTATTGTGATCTTTATGGGGAAGGGGTTGAAAGGATTGAGTGCGGATGGTGGACTTTCTGATGGATCCTCAGCCATGGAAGGTAAGGCATGTGGCAACAGTGCGCTGAAGTCTGATGATGGAGGACGTGTCTGAAAAGTGGTTTTCAATTAGATGGCGGTGAGCATCCCTCCCAGGTGCGGGCTGTCTAGCTGGAACCCTCTGGTGCTCCCCCTAGTACCCCTCCTCTTCCTCCTCCTCCTGAACCTCCTCCTCCTCCTCTTGTGGCTCCTGAGCTTGACCCTCTAGCGTAATTGCTGGTGGTAACGGCTGGTCTCTCATGATCACCAGATTGTGGAGCGTGCAGCAAGTCAGAACAAATCTGGAGCTCTCCTCGCCCTCCTGTCCCTCCTGTCCTCTCTCCTGCAGCAGCTGGTGCTGCTCTGCCTGGCCTCATCTCCTCCTCTCATTCCTCCTGCAGCCCAAGGGGGACCCCTAGCAAGATCCCCATGACCAAGCTCTCCCTTTCTCATGGTGATTCCTATAAGGTCACTAGTAAGGTAGAGTAGCACCGCACTCACTCTCTTTAGGTGATGTCCTCACAGAATTTGTGGGGGAAATGTTAATAGAGTGTTGGTGAAGCCTTGACAAAGTGTCCCAGAAAGTCTCCTGATGTGTCTCAAAAGTCCTCTTCAAATGCAGTGTAGTCAGTCGATCTCCAGCAGCAAGTGAACAGTGAAAGCTTTAAGTAGCGCTCAAAATCCTCAGCAACGACTTCTTTATTCCTATTCAGCTGGTCGCCGTTAGGAGAGGTCGTTAATTGCAGCGCTAGGCAGCAAAATGGCGCGCAGTCTCTTTAATGAGTACTAACAGGCAATTTAATTTCAATCAGAGCTTTAACGATCATCGGGGTGGCTGTTCCTAGCGCGCGCTTAAACTCCTTTAACCAAGATGACATCTTGCGCTAAAGGCGGGCTAAACCGGCGCTGCAGCTCAAGATCCCATCTTGGCCACCCTCGAGGCTCTTTTGTGCCTAAAGTATCTGGGGATAGCCGACCCCCACTTTATCTTGCAATGTAAGAAAACCCATCATAACAATATGCTTCAATATTATACTTGCAACCTAATCATTATTATTTCAAAAATTCAGTAGAACTCTTTTCATTTAGTTCAACAATGAGGATTATTATAGAATTAAATGAGAGAGGAAAGGGGAAGGAATAGCAAATGCCGACAGCTTGTAAAAGAAAGCTTTGTTCAGGGGAAAAAAACAAGCCTTGGGCTAGAAGGAAACTAGTTTCTATGAATCTAATTTGAAAACACATTGGTTATGCTAAAGAATTATACTTTCTTTAAGACTGCAGTAAAATGTCACAGTCTGTGTCATTCTGTAACCATGGCAATGTTGCCTTGCGTGACTAAAGCAATGAGACAGGTGCATTACCATTGAGGAAACACGGGCTGCGAAGAGTTTTGAAAGCTGCGGCCTTTCTTTGAAGTTCATTTGTACAGTGAGCAGTGAACTGACTTCTTAGGCATCACTGTTCTCATGCCCAACCCCAAGAGGGCAACTCCACACAACTAGCAGCTCCCACAATTGACATGTTTTCATATTTGACAATCTCACTGGCTTACCAGGTGTGAGATCTTCTCAGATAAAAGACTATAGTATAAACCTCCTAAATATATTTTTTCAAGAAGTGGCATGAACTGTAGCATTGAAATGGGTTATTTTTTTGCACCGTAAGAAAAGGGACATACAGTGCAGTCTCACTTGAGTTTAAAAATGCTCTCTCTTACAAATAAACAAATAAGCACGTTTAAATGGGTTTGAGATCTGTCTCTGTCTTTTTGATCATAAAATTCACTCCAAACAATTCTATAGTGCCGATGATTCTAAGAGCCACATGTGAACATGTGAAAAGGCAAGGCTTAGCAGGGCAGCTTTTATAACTTCAGGCAGGCCATTGTGTTCAGCTCAGCACTTCACTGAAAACCAATTGTTCTCCAAGTTTTCTCTATTCTCAGTTTTCGTTTTTTTCAGCATAGAACGCAGTCAACTCCTGTTGTAAATTTTCAGTTGGAGTTAAAAACTGTAATGAAAGAGTGTGAGCATTTATAGATGTTCCTTTCAGTCACAGTCATGTGATAACCCAGGGAATCCACAGCATTTTCCTGAAGGGGCCTCATTTCATATGCAGGGTGGTACTGGGAAGGGAGGGAAATGTGGTTCAGCTGCAGTATTTCAAAGATTGCAGCTGATTAAAGAGCCAGAGCCATTTTCACTGCAGGAAGAGAAAGAGCAGAAACTGGTTTGCAATGGCAGCAGGAACAGCATCGGGGGTACTGGTAAAGCCAAAGACAGCTGATGGTAAGAGATCCATTAGTAGCACCCTAATAAAGTGGAGGAAAAGCTTTTCAGTCACTCTTCTAAGGGTAGTTACCAACTAAGGGTAGTTACCAACATATAACACAAGGTATGGGGTTGGTGAACTCCTAAACCACGGTGCAGTGAGGTGGAGGATTTGTGCAGCCGGTCATGTTAGAGAGTTAACAATCTGTTCAAGCTTAAGAAAGAGAATGAGCAGTGGCCTGTCCAATACCTTGCCTATCTTTGTCAGGTCATTGAACTTTTTCCTACATTGGTCTGCAGTTTCTTTTTTTTGGGGGGGGGGGGAAAGAGAGAGGTAACACTCAGTGCCACTGCCACCTCTCTGCACATGACTGTCAACACAGCTTGTTGAGGTTTCCTCGCATGGAAACCCAGCAGTCTCTCTCCTCTACTATGTTTCCAGCCAACCCGATCCTGTCAGTTTCCCACTGAGCAGGTTAGGTTAACATCATCCCCAATGGTGTCACAACAATCTGTGTCCTGATTTGCTGGTTTTACACTGGTCGCTGGTCATGTGACTGCTGCCCACATGCAAGAGCGTTTTGAATGCTATGAGGTTTGAGTTAATAAGAATTTAAAGGTGGGGGAAATGTGCATTTATTGAGACTAATTCATTGCTTTTTCTGCTGTTCTAGCCATCAAAGGAATCGTGTCTCCTATACGTTTTGGCAGCAGTAAGGCACATTGCATGATGGAAGTCCCCTTGCAAATCCCTCTGTATTTGTGCTATCTGGAAGAGGAGGAGGAGGAGAAGAAGGACGAGGATGAGCAGGAAGCTCTTTTGAATATAACAGCAGTAAGGTAGCACCAGAGGTGGATAGCACCAACTCGGACGTACCCAGCTGTGATTTTTGGGACTCTGTGATGGACATTGCTGGACCTTAGTGAAGGGAAGGCTCTAGTTAGAGTAGTGAGATTATCAAGGAGTTCTGTCTCCTGCTGGGTGAGGACCTTAAATTGCCGGTCCTCAGCCAGACAGCCCCTGCTTCCAGTGCTATGATGCAAGCCTCTCAAAATGCGGCTGTGGGTAGCCTTATGGGAGCAGAGACACAGCAATATACCCAGGAACATCTTCTATTCAGAGACAGCAGCATTGCCTCTCAGGCCTGCAGCTGCCTCTGGCCTATGCGATTGGTTCCATCAGGCTACCTATGGAGATCAGCAGCCAGAAAGTCTTGAATCAATCTGACGATCTTAGGGGACAGCAAAATACTAAAATGAAGGCCTACTTTGATATCTTCAACATGCCCCTGGCAACCCTTCGACCCTCTGGTCGGAAAAGGTCTGGGGCCAAGTGACAGCAAGTGGAATGAGCCGAGGAAGAGGTAGAATGCCCACACCTGTCTCAGGCACTGCTCCCACAGTAAAGCTCTGGGAATTTTGGGGCAGCCTTAAAGGAATGGAGACATAGCGATACAGCTCTCAGCCTCCTTTCTTTCCTGATCCTTCCACCTCGGAAATGCACGGTTCATGGATGCAAGGACCAGGAGATTCATCCCTTCAAAGGGAGCAGGCAATGCATACACTAACAGAGAGAGGCATGCACTGGCATACGTGGGAGTGCGACACATGTAGCTGAAGCCTGGGGCTCACCTGATTCTTGTACAGCCACCCGCTCACCCGTCCTCCGCCCGCTCACCCGTCCTCCCCCCCCTCACCCGTCCTCCGCCCTGCTCACCCGTCCTCCGCCCGCTCACCCATCCTCCCCCCTCACCCGTCCTCCGCCTGCTCACCCGTCCTCCGCCCCCTCACCCGTCCTCCCCCCTCACCCGTCCTCCCCCCTCACCCATCCTCTGCCCGCTCACCCATCCTCCTCCCCCCTCACCCGTCCTCCGCCCCGCTCACCCATCCTCCGCCTGCTCACCCGTCCTCCGCCCCACTCACCCATCCTCCGCCCCCTCACCCATCCTCCTCCCCCCTCACCCGTCCTCCGCCCCACTCTCCCGTCCTCCGCCCCACTCACCCGTCCTCCGCCCCACTCACCCGTCCTCCGCTCGCTTACCCGTCTTCCGCCTGCTCACCCGTCCTCCGCCCGCTCACCCGTCCTCCGCCCCCTCACCCGTCCTCCGCCCCGCTCACCCGTCCTCCGCCCCCTCACCCGTCCTCCGCCCCCTCACCCATCCTCCGCCCGCTCACCCATCCTCTGGTCCGCTCAAGCTATCGGAAACAGTCACAATCATTTTTTTGTTCTGTCCTCCTTTTTGAACCCATGTGACATGAACCCATCTTGTAAATTTTGCATTTACAGATTCGATGGGCAGAATTGGGAATTGTTGGTCCAAGCCAGTGCTTCTTTTGCCCTGATACAAAAGCAAAATACTGCAGATGCTGGAAATCTGGCATAAAAACAGATAATGCTGTAAATACTCAGCAGGTCAGGCAGCATCTGTGGAGAGAGAACAAGAGTTAACATTTCCGGTTGATGATCTGTTCTGACGAAAGGTCATCAACCTGAAACGTTAACTCTGTTTCTCTCTCCAACAGATGCTGCCTGACCTGCTGAGTATTTCCAGCATTATCTGTTTTTCTTTTGCCCTGGCTGACCAACTGGGCCCATTCTTCAAAGGAATATTTCCTGATTCTCAAATAGCAGCAGGATATGCTTGAGAGAGAACTATAACTACTTGCATTGTTAATGGGGCACTGAAAAACCATCACAGATCAAAATTAGTTGAGGAAATGAAAGTGAAATTTTATGCACTTGCAATTGATGGGTCCAGTGATACAGGACTACAGAAGATGAAGCCATTAACTGTGCAAAGTTTCATTTCTGGTGGAGTGTCAATCAGCTTTTGGACAAGTGCATGACTAGAGAATCAACAGTGGATGTCATATTGAGCAAAATGGATGAGATCCATGCACCAGAACAGCATTTTCTGGGGTAACTGTGCCAGTGTTGGAGTGGACAATGCCTCAGTAAACCGTGGTAAGGGGAACTCAGTCATGACCCTGAGTAACAGAAAAAAAAACAGCAGTCTTCCTTATTAGTAGTCCATGTCATATAATTCACAATCTCGCAAGCAAAGCTGACGATGCATCGGCTAGGGCAAATGTCTTTGACCTTGAAGAACTTTGTGTTGACGTATACTACTGATTCAACAAGTCAACAGAGCAAGCAGAGTTTGGAGGAATTTTGTGCCATTTGTGACACAAAATATGTGCAGAGGATCCAACATGCATCCACTGGATGGCTCAGTCTGGACAATACAGTAACCAGAATATTGGAGAAATATGATCACTTCAAAAGCTACTAACAGGAATGCAATATTCAAACGCCTTATTCAACAGTTCGAGAATCCCATGAGTGAAGGGTACTTCACGTTCTATTAGGCAGCTTTACAACAGTTTATCAATGTGAACAAGTTCACGCAGCTGGAAAACCATTAATCTCGACTGTGCATGATCTCCTGAGAAAACTTGCTGACATTTCCTAGTTGGCAAGACAGTGAAACAGGTAAAAGCAGAACTGGTGGACCACAAGGCTGACACGGCCAAGAAAACTGATGAGCAATTGGATATTGGCTTCACAAGCAAAAACTGTCCTCGGGAAACTGGTTATGACCTGAACAAACTCACAAGGTTCTATAAAGATGTCTGATCTTTCTATGTGGAAGCACTCCACTATGCTAGAAGTCATCCACCTCTGAATGATTCAGTCCTCAAGAATGTCAGGTTTCTAAACTTCGCACAGAGAGAGTCAGCTGAGTGTCCCAAGTGGCGCACTTTATTGGAAGGTATACCTCTCCACTACCTTTCAGCAGTGATCCATCAAAAGTGAAAAATCTGAAGGATGAGTTCATCTCCTGCCAATAGCTGGAAGAATGTGATGCATCCGCTGGTGTTTGAGAAAAGGCTGCAACAACCCTTGATGACTCTTCCCAATCAGGAAAAGCAAACCTTCACTCAATGGACATTGTACAGGAATACCTTGGTTCCAGGAGTAATGCGGATGGCAGCTGTCTGTTGTCCCTCTTCAGTCATTTGCGCAACTAGTATTAACTACGCTGCATTTCGATCCTGCTGAAGAGCGGCTCTTCGCCATGATTAGGAAAAACAAAACCCCTTCAGAAACACTGGAGGGTATAGTTACTACGAAAATGGCCCTACCAAAGATATCTCTGCATATAAGTTTGAACCCTCAAAGGACCTTCTTGTAGCTGCAAGAAAAGCAACAAGGGAGTACAGCCAAGCACACAAGAGTGACAGCAAGTGAACATGCAAGACTGGAAGCAGGTATGAGTTGTTACCCATATGGCCGCATGATAACTTCAGTGCAGAATTGTAGCCAAGCTTGTCCAAATAAACAGCAGTATCTTATAAGAAGAGCTTCCAAAAACGCTTACGATCTGAGAGTGTCTCAGGGCTTCGTCCCCTGGTCCTCCACAGGGGCTCTGTCCCTGAACAATGCTGGGGCCCTCGGACAGGCCCCAGACGCCAGCAAGTTTTGGAGGGACATTCTCAATGATTTCATACATGCAGGTTGACATCCCTGTAGTTATCTGGTCACCCTTATTCCTGGGAATACAATCAGTATTTGTCTGTCAGTATTTCCTCACTCCCAGCATACCAATCTGCAAAGGTCCATTTGACAACTGAGGCTCGAATAAATAATAATAATAATAATAATGATTCCGGTTGTCTCGCTTCTTTATCACTCAGTGCTGTTTTGCTGTAATTTCTGCAGATTGCTCTAACTTTCTGCCCTTCTAATTTTTGGCTCTAATTCACCCTATTTCCTTCTCCGTCATTCCTCTGTTTCTTTCTCAATTCTTAAATCTCATTGGTTAAGGAGATAGACTGTTGGCTCCATCATGCACCGAGGTCCCAGATGCCCCATTGCCCTCGCTCGCATTTCCAGCTAGTTACGGCACAAAAAATATTCAATCAGAAGGGTGCAGGAAAAATCTAACTAACAGCGCACACCGCAAGATGCTTCAGCAGGATTTGGCCCATTATTATGAAACAGTTTTAATTTTTATGAGTTTGTAAAAATTTCCTTTTTCCCATTCCCTCATCTGCACTGTTTGTAATAACCTCCTCTGGTAAAGAAATAAAGAAGTTATTTTCTCTCTTTTTCTCACATTATTTTCTCCCTTCTCTTCATCTTCCTAAGGCACTTGGGCAGAATGTGCAGTTGAGAGTATGCCGTCATACCGCCTTTGAAATGGACAGCAAGTTCGGGATTTCCATGTGCTAACTGTTAACTTGACAGATCATCCGCTCTAACTATGAAATCCTCATTGCTGCCGCAGAGTTGGGCTAATTGCCCACCAACTGCCCAGCAATTACACGTGAAAATGTTATGGCTGGTGCAAACAGGCACATGAGCCTGTTTGCACAGCATAAGGGGAGGGGGGTGGGATATGCAGCAGCCTGATATAAAGATCCATCATGATAACAAAATCTCTTCAAAATAAATCTATATCCATCTACCTATCTCCTGATCCCAACACAACTCTACCAAGAATGAGAGACTGATCTATTTATTAATTTACCTACCGGGGTGAATGAGACAAAAAATGTAATGAATGTGCATTGGAGATTTCTGTTTGCTGATTGGAGCACCGCCCCACCTGATCCCAGGTACGCTTACGCACACGGTGCGCCCCTGGGATCCGTGGGCCACTACGCTGCACTCAACTCTGCAGCATCTGACAGCAAGGTTATGTGTGGGGCCTCACACCAGGTAAGTGCGAATTCCTTTCGGAGGTCGGCGGTGTCCTCCATAACTGTGCCGCCGACCGCAATTTCTTGGCCATTGACTCCATAGTGCACTCTACTACCTTGTCTAAGGAGCTACTATTCACCTCTGAGCTTTGACAGAGTGCTGGCAAATGATTGGACCAACCGAGCTTGATTCTGCCCTCATCTGCTATCCAACCACTCATATTTTCAGCAGGGGTTCTTGGATAGTGACCGAGAGTAGGAAGCCTGGCTGATTCCTCCCCCCACCTCCAAGCTGGTTCAGCTATTCATCAGATAAATGCTCCATTTTCTATTGTTACATTGAGCATTAACTAATAGCAGTGAGAATCACAGTGGGCAAATGTTGCTTGGCGCTGTCATGGAGAAGCTCAACAATAAATGCTGAAGTGCTTATTTACTTTCCCTGATGCTGCTGTTTGCTTTCTGCTATTACCGTTCACTAATTGCCTTGCTCTCCAGCTAATGATCTCTGTGTATTTTCATGGCTCTGTTTGTCAATTCATTTTTAGTTTGCTTCTGTTCCTTTTGAAAAAAAAACTCAACCTCTTTTATTTTAACTAAATTTATATCACGCTTAATTGAATGTATCACTTCATGCCATTTGTACCTGTTTGCTCCTCGCCTCCCACACATATACGCATTTATTTAATTAACAGATACTTGCAAACTGCCAGGTTTCCCGCAACACTTTCCAAGTGCTTCCTTCACCCTTTCATCCTTCAAGGTAGAGATGAACAAATTAGCAGGACCTAGGCTACAAAAACACTTATTAGACCTTTTATTTATATAGGAAACAGAAATATATAAGCCAATGTATTTTTACTTTTGGCCAAAAAAATGTTACATTCAATACATAATAACAATGAAGGACAATCCAATATATCATGGAATAATAGTGGTCTAGCCAGTTTCTTTAAATTATTTACAAGTTCGTTTGCATGCTGTCTGGAGATCTGAGCAAGATTCCCAACTGTAGTCATCTAGACTTTTCTACGGCAACTGTGGAGCAGTACATGTTTAAATCTTAGTTCTGTTGCCTTCATGTGCATGTATTTTTTTCAAAACTTTTTACTTTATAATGAAGGCTGCCGGGCAAATAACTCGATGCTGTTTAAAAAGATTTAAAAACATTTTAAAATGTCTAATGCTGGTAAGATTAAATATTGCACTTTGCGCATAATAATAGAAACAGTAACAAAAGTTATTCTTTTGCATCTTGAAATAAGCTTGTCAAACTGAGAAATAATTAACCGAAGCCTGAATTGTTTGGATATTTTGGAGACAATGAAAACCAGCTGCTTTGTGATATCAGGTTGTCAAAGTGATGACTGTGGCAATATGAGGCAGGATCACCCAGGTTGAGGGCTGAATGGATTTGTGTCCTGTTTCCAGGGAAGATCTGTCTATTTTGATGTCCCAAAAAGCCAAAAGAAAGATCAGACATTTGGTCAGAATCCATCTGTAACAATTATAGATAACCACCAGAGAAAAATGGGGGTCGATTTTACCCCCTCCCCCCTCCCCCAACTCGGCAGATACCTGTTAAAATGGAGTGGGGAATTTACCCAGCCTGTTGCCGCCCTGATCTGGCAACTGCAATTTTAAACTGCAGGGACAAGGACATTCACCTGAAGCATACGGTAGTGCAGTGCAGTGATTATGTTACTGGAATAGTAATCCAGAGGTTTGGACTTAATAATCCAGTAGAACGTGTGTTCAAATCTCACCATGGCAGTTTGAGAATTTGAATTTAGTTTTTGAAAATATTGGTAGCATTAAAAGTGTCCATGAAGCTGTCTGATTGTCATAAAAAGCCAACTGGTTCTTTTAGGGAAGGAAACCTGCAGTCCTCACCCGGTCTGGCCTATTTTTGACTCCCACACCAATGTGGTTCACTTTGAGCTATGCTCTGACGTGGCCTAGCAAGGACAGACAGTTGAAGAAGGCACACCACCATCTTCTCAGGGCAATCAAAAGCCAGCCTTGCCAGCGATGCCCACATCACGGGAATAATTTTTTTTAAAAGACGTCATCGGGGCCCAACTGCTATTTTTACCTGAGGAATGAGCAGGGGAGAAGTGATGTTTTCCCCACCAAATGATTCCCCTCCCCGAGCCATCTGATGCACTTAACTTGTGCTGGGGACCGGCCTCCCTTCCCCGGGTCTGAGGCAGTGGCCACCGAGCGGCCCGATTCTAACAGCTGGGCAGCCGTGTGACGACTTCTTGGCCGCTTTGCTTGGGAAGTCGGAAAGCGGCGTGCAAATGAGTGGGCCGGCCACTCGCTAGGCCGAGTAAAAATCACCTCCATGATGGTCAAGTCCAGACACAGGAGCTACCTGTCATAGATACAGGAAATCCATGTCTGCTACTGCTTCCTGGGGCACAGTGCAATTCTGGAACGCTGTGCTCACTGTGACCCCAAACAGCACCTACTCTAGAGAATCAGACCTATCTACTCCAGTCCCATTTTCCTCCTCTTTTACTGTATCCTTTAATATTTTTCTTAAATCTCCCTCTTAAATGCTGTGGTTGAGTCAGCTTCAATAGCTCCATGTGTTAAGATATTTCATATTCAAATAACCCTTTGAACAAAGGAGAAAAATAACCTCCTTACTTTATCTCCCCTTGTTAGCGATTCACTGACCAGCGAAAATAATCCTTCATTATTTATACTCTGAAACCCTTTCATAATTTTGAAGAATTCTATTAGATCTCTCCTTAAGCTTATCTGCTCCAAGGAATACAGAACTAGCTTTTAAAGTCCCCTGTCAACTATTCCCGGTGTTATCATAGTTGATCCATGTTGTACCATTTCCATGGTTTCATTTTCTATAATGGTGTAGCGCTGCCAAAACTGCATGCAGTACTCCTACTATGACCTAACCAATATCTTTTATAGATTCCTAATATATTCCTGTAAATTAATAATCCTTAATATATGAATTAAGGCCCTACCATTTGCTGCAGTGAAATATTCCCCACTTGGATGTCACCCTTTCATTTATTTCCAATATGTAAATTCAGAATAATGCATTGAGATAATGCGATGTGACCAGTGTTAAAATACAACTTGAATCAGATTGGCTTTATTCTCCTGGTCTGAAAGCCTAGTCTGATTGTGACTTATAGTACAGTTAGAGTACAGCACAGACTGCTGAGAATGGCTGATGTTAATTGAATCTCCATCTCCACACACCTCAAGTAATTGGCTCAATTGGTGTTTATAGCCTATTAGCATAAAATGTGTTGAAGCTGTGAAATGGTATTAACATTGACTAAAGTATCCTTACTGCCCAGACTACCATTTTGCATTTGGTGATGAGGGATTTCAACAGGTTTCCATCCTGGCCACAGCACTGAAATGGCCCTAACTAAAGTCAGAAATGATATCCGATGTGACTGTGATCGTGGTAAATTATTCCTCCTCGTCCTTCTCGATTTGTCCGCAGCCTTTGACACGGTTGACCACATCATCCTCCTCCAACCATGGTCCAGCTGGGTGGGACTACACTCGCCTGATTCCATTCTTATCTATCCACACATAGCCAGAGAATTACTTGCAATGCCTTCTCTTCCCACTCCCACACCGTTACCTCTGGTGTCTCCCAAGGATCTATCCTTGGCCCCCTCCTATTTCTCATCTACATGCAGCCCCTTGGCGACATCATTTAAAACACAACCTCAGATTCAACATATATGCTGACAATACCCAGCTCCACCTCACCACCACCTCTCAAACCCTCCACTGCATCTGATTTGTCACGTTGCTTGTCCGACAGCCAGTACTGGATGATCAGAAACATCCTCTAATTAAATATTGGGAAGACCAAAGCCATTGTCTTTGGTCCCCGCCATGATCTCTGTCCCCTAGCCACCAACTCCATCGCTTTCATTGGCCACTGCCTGAGGCTGAACCAAACTGTTTGCAACTTTGGTGTCCTATTTGATGCTAAGCTGAGCTTCCGACCCCATATCCTCTCCATCACCAAGATCGCCTTCTTCCACCTCTGTAATATCGCCCGTCTCCAGCCCTGCATCAGCCCATCTACTGATGAAACCCTCATCCATGCTTTTGTTACCTCTAAACTAGACTATTTCAATGCTCTCCTGGCCGGCCTTCCTTCTTCCACCCTCCGTAAATGTCAGTTCATCCAAAGCTATGCTGTCCATATCCTGACTCACACCATGTCCTGTTCACCCATTATCTCTGTGCTCACTGACCAACATTGGCTCCCGGTCCAGCAAATCCTCAAATTTAAAATTCTCATCCTTGTGTTCAAATCCTTCCATGGCCTCACCCCTCCCTATCTCTGTAACCTCCTCCAGCCCTACAACCCTCCAATTCTGGCCTCTTGTGCATCCCCAATTTCCTTCACTCCACCATTGGTGGCCATGCCTTGAACTGCCTAGGCCCTAAGCTCTGGAATTCCCTGCCTAAACCTCTCCACCTCTCTACCTCTCTCTCCTCCTTTAAGATGCTCCTTAAAACCTACCTCTTTGACCAAACCTTTGGTCACCTGTCCTAATATCTCCTTATGTGGCTCGGTATCAGATTTTGTCTGATAACGCTCCTGTGAAGCGCCTTGAGATGTTTTACTACATTAGAGGCGTTATCTAAATGCAAGTTCTTGTTGTTGTTGGATGCTAAACATGATTAACAGTCCAAATATTGATTCCCAACTGAGAAAGCTTGAGATTTAATTTATAATTAATAATATCATACTATCCTGTCATATACCCAGCTGTACTATAGTACTATAACAATAAAAAGAAAGAAAGACTTGCATTTATATAGCGCCTTTCACGACCACCGGACGTCTCAAAGCGCTTTGCAGTCAACAAAGTACTTTTTGAAGTGTAGCCACTGTTTAAATGTGGGAAACGCGGCAGCCAATTTGCGCACAGCAAGGTCCACAAACAGCAATGTGATGAAACCAGATAATCTGTTTTTTTTGTTATGTTGGTTGAGGGATAAATATTGGCCAGGACACCGGGGATAACTCCCCTACTCTTCTTCGAAATAGTGCCATGGGATCTTTTATGTCCACCTGAGAGAGCAGACGGGGTTTAATATCTCATCCGAAAAACGGCACCTCCGACAGTGCGGCGCTCCCCCAGGACTGCACTGGAGGGTCAGCCTAGATTTATGTGCTGAAGTCCCTGGAGTGGGACTTGAACCCACAACCTTCTGACTCAGGCGAGTGTGCTACCCACTGAGCCACAGCTGACACTGTACTATAACATATGTGACTGTAGCCATTAAAGGGCACAGTTACCAATTTGGACTTACGTTCTGAGGTTCAGTGGCTTCAGTAGCTCCAGCAAATGGTCTTAGTCTCTTACTTATATGGGAGTAAACTAACAATAATACTCCCTGGTGACCTGGATCGGATGTTCGTGTCTTTTACATGAGTCCTTCTTCAACCTCTTTGAAAGCTGACCAATCAAACAAAGAAAAGGCCAGATCAGATTTGCTAAACCATTTTATTTCACAGTAAAGTGAACATACAGAACAGCCGTTGTGACCAGATTCATTGGCCCCGATAATAACTCCGAGGCATGTTTGGAGTAGGATGGTGCGATATCGGGTGCGAAATCCAAAAGAAGTTTCAGCGCGTCTGTCTGTGGTGTTTTAATGGAGCCACCTCATTGTAATATTACTTCCGGGCTTGGCGGCGAACCCGTATGACGCGATCTCAACTTATAGGGCTGGATTTTGCCAGGCCTGAGGAGGCGGGTTTGAAGGCGGGTCAGGTGGGAAAGTTGCCAAAAATGGCGTCGGGCTCCAATCCCGCATCTGAGCAACTTTCCCAAATGCAGGCTTGCAGACACCGTTTCGGCCCTTAAGGCACTTAACAACCACTTAAGTGCCTCTATAATGCCATTTTGAGAGGCCTTTCAGAGTTTACCACATTTCCCACGTGCTGCACGTCTCCCCTGGAAAACGCCAGTTAATCCAGTCGGGTTCACAAGTGGATGGCTTACTAACAGCTGCAGCTCCACCATAAAAACAGAGTTTTGCACAATGATCATTTGCAGGTGGCAGGATTTTCTTTTCTCAGGTCTGGGCGAACTTTTTGCATGTCAACTGATTTTTGAAGTTTTGAAGCTGAGATCCATCTCCACTGTGACCTCCTGGGAAACCCCACTCCCCACCTTGACTGAGCACTTCCTCAACTGAGGTATATACCTGCAGCATGGGAACCATTTATTTCCTTTCCTCCTGGACCTCAGATTTGGACGAACACCAGCCGCGGCAGCAGCAGAACCCAGAACAACAGCAGCACCAACAGCAGGAGCAACAACAGGAGCGCCAAGCTGCTGCTCACCCACCTGAAGCTGCACAGGCCAGAAGGCGCCAGCGCATGGAAGGACGTCGGCGCAGGAGACACCCCCAAAACAGGGTTTACAGACAGAGGATGAGCTACCTCAACATGACTGAGCAGCAGTGCCAAAGGAGGCTCAGACTTTCGCGAGAGGTAGTGGATGACATCTGCACAATGCTGCAGCAAGACCTGGAGCCCAGAGGAGCGGGTGGACACCCCTTACCAGTGGCTATCAAAGTCACCACCGCACTCAACTTTTTTGGTTCAGGCTCATTCCAGGGATCAACAGCAGACATCAGCGGCATCTCCCATGCGGCCGCACACACTTGCATCACGCAGGTAACCGATGCCCTCTTTGCCAACACGTACAATTACATCAACTTCTCCAAGGATCAAGCAAGTGTAACCACGCGTGCAGTTGGATTTACTAATCTGGCAGGCTTTCCAAGGGTGCAGGGCATCGTAGACTGCACACATGTGGCCCTTAAGGCACCCCATCACAATCCAGGTATTTTGTCAACTGCAAGGGCTCCTACTCCCTCAACATGCAGCTGGTGTGTAACCACAATAAGGACATTTTGCATGTTTGCGCCAAGTACCATGGCAGTTGCCATGACTCCGTCATCCTGTGGCAGTCTAGTGTGGCTCCGCTCTTCAGTCCGCCAGACCAACTTTGTGGATGGCTACTTGGAGACAAGGGCTATTCTCTGAAGAAATGGCTAATGACGCTGTTGAGGAGGCCATCCAACGAAGCTGAGGAGCGCTACAACTCCCGCCACATTTCCACCAGATCCATTATTGAGCAAACCATCGGCTTGCTGAAGATGCAATTCAGATGCCTTGATAGATCAGGTGGAGCCCTGCAGTACTCAGCAGCCAGGGTCTCCAGAATCGTCGTGGTCTGCTGTGCACTTCACAACATGGCACAGCATCGTGACTTGCAGCTGCCTGAGGTATAAGTGGCTCATCGCATAGCCTCCTCAGATGAGGATGAGGATGAGGAGGAGGACGAGGAGGAGGAGAGCAAGAACGAAGAGCTTGCGGAGGCGCATCAACCAGCAGCAGCAGCACGCAAAAACATTGCTGCCCGGGATGCAAGGGGTGCACTGATCTTGGCCAGATTTGCTTAGGCTGCCCAATCAAACACATTTGGCTCGCACCTTCTTACCACATCATCGACAATAGACAAGAACCTGCGGCTTCCTATCACTCTGACCACCATACTGACAATTCCAAGTCGCCCTGAGCCCTCAATGTGGAAGTCCCATTTGCAAAATAACACAGCCCACAACTTCAACAGTTTGCCATCAAGTCATTTTATAACATAAATTCACGGATGGCATTTCACAATTAAAAACAACAGAACACCCAAGTGACTACCCTTGTGACTACTTGTGCTTTATCTTCTTCTTACGCATGCTCCTACGTGGTGCTTCCCCTGTGGCTTCAGCAGATGTGGAGGCCCCTTCCTCACTTTCATGCTGCTCCTGCCTTGACACCTTTGGCGGGCATCCTCTGGGGTTGCGAGCCTGTGAGGGCTTGGCAACAGTCTGCTGCTCCTGCGGCTGTGCAGGGGCTGAGACGCCGATCACAGTTGGGTGAGGACTCTGGTGGGGCCCTGACTGAGGGCTTTGCAGTGGCATGGTCATGTGAGAGCTTGGAGAGGAGCACCCACTTTGTTGTTGTCTGCCACCAACATCCCTCTCATGGGTCAGCCCCACTTCATAGCTAGCAAGTGGCTTGACAACAACTTGCTGCACTTCAGGGGGCCATGACCCATTTCTGCACTGGCAGTCCTACTCCAGAGGACTTCCATGAAGCTCTGGTTTCTCTGCTCAATAGCTGACCATCGCTCCTCCAAAGATGTCAGTCTATTCTGAACAATGACCATGTTTTCAACACTCTGGCGACTTAGCTCCTCCATGCTATTGAGCAGAGAAACCAGAGCTTCATGGAAGTCCTCTGGAGTAGGACTGCCAAGCCACTTGCTAGCTCTGAAGTGGGCCTGACCCATGAGAGGGATGTTGGTGGCAAAATCAATATCAGTCACTCATGCAATGTCAATGAGAGAGATGAAAACTATTCTGTCACCAGCTTGCTCTGAAGCGCCCGTCTGTCCATCCCCCACTTGCGCATCCTCCTCGACTCCCATGATCTCAAGGGCTGCCTCTTCTGCACTGGTGAGGTGGCCCTCCTCCTGTCTTCGCCCTTTCCCTCTTATTATGGGCTCTCTTTACCTGCAATGAGGGACACAAGTGGAGTTTGAATGAGAATGAAGGAGTGAGTGTAGAGAATCCATAGCATAGATGCTCAGAAGGACACAAAGATGGAGTAAGGTCCCAAGACCAAGGGCCCTCCCTGTGTGTTGTAAGTTGTTGTCATAGCATAACAGTGATAGGGAGTGCGAGGGCTGCATAGTCAAATAGTTAAGTGAATGTGTACATAGAGAGAGAGGGAATGGTTAAGGGTGCAGGGATGTAAGGGTCCAGTGGGATGTGGAGGAGGAGGTTGACAAAGCAGAGTGCTGGTGATGAGAGGCGATGGGGATCAGATTGAGGGTCATGGTGATGGAATACTCACTTTTCCTGTGCGGAGAAGGTCATTAAACCTCTTTCTGCACCGCAGCCAGGTTCTGCTGCACATTGAGATGGCATTCACCTCCTGTGCCACTTGCAGCCACACAGCTTTGGTCTGTTGGGGAGGTTTTTTCCTCCCAGAAGAAGGAAACAGCACTTCCTTATTAGCTCTTGCTCCCTCCACCAGAGCTTGGAGGGAGTCCTCATCAAAACGGGGTGTGCACTTGGGCATTGAGCTTGCCATGTTTGCACCACTAATCCCTCAGAAGTCTCTCCAAAAAAAGTTGTACGGCAGAAAATGAACCAAGGCTGCTTGCAGGCCTTAAATGCAGCTGCATAGATGACATCATCAGAGGCGAGTTTCAGGACCAAAAGACTCATTGGGCCAGGGGTTCCCACACGCTGGAAATCAACTGCCCAATTTGGGCAAAATCGCTAAATTACCCCGCCTCACATCGGAGGCGGGGGCGGGACCCGCCGACCACCTGACCCGCCCCCAATGACAAAATCCAACCTGACATAAGAAAACTACTAGGCACTTGGTCTAAGCATTAAACAAAGCTTTAATCAACTGTTTACCAACATGGAGATCTAGTTGTGTCCTTCACTAGTTCCTGTTGAGGAATGTCCAAAGCAAGCTGGGCCCATGCCCGAGTATTTATACTCTCCCTGGACAGCGTCACCAGCAGGCCGCCCAGTATTACTTCATACAAGATTCATGTCACAAACCATAGTATTTAAAGAGCCTGGTGACACAAATAAATTTCAGCGACCCACATGTCATGTTGAGTTGATTTCAGCAATGAGTGAAGTATGATCATCTTCATAATGCTAAGTTGCAACATTATTATCTTGCCAGGACTAATTCATATATTTTGTCTCCTCCAGAGCCTTCACACGTGCACCAGCAGTCGGTGGAGCTCCTGGACAACGAATCCTCAGAGGAGCTGATTCATTCTGAGGGTGCACCGTCGCAGGACTCATGATTACCATGCACCAGCTCGAATACTCGCACTTCGGAGGGTCCAGCTAGACAGTTAGTTGGGATTTCATCTGGTGACTCACAGTTCACAAGTGAGAAAGAGCAGAGAGTGATGGCAGAGACATCAGTGGAGAGTACATGAGGAAATTTCAGCTCTTAAAGGGTTAACGCCTTAAACTGAAGACTAGCTAGCCAGTAAACAGGAAGCAAAATAACGCAAAGTGATGTTGCACATGGCTGTCTGCTAATTATTTTTGTTAGGAAATTATTTCATTGTTTATTCAGCAGTATAGATTAGTTTTATTATTGGACAGCATATATAAAGCATTGCCATAGAAAAGGTCCTTACCTAAGGCACAATAATTATTGATTTGTCTGTCTAAATAACTGTCCACCATTATTACTTCTCATTCAAAAATCAATATCACTCCAAAAAGTGCAGAAATGATTGCTTAATTAAAAAGATACACTAATGTGGCTTGCTAGCTCTAGTGGTGGAGCACTAATTTCTCGATTTCAAGGTGCTAGGCCATCAGTTAGAACGCAAAGATTAAATTTCACTATTTCCTGATATCTGACTGTGCTGGTGTGAATGTACGAGTACTCTGATGAACTCTGAATAGAATTTGGAATCCAAAACAAGCTGAACTGGGTGATCCAGGTGAACGAATGGACACCCAAATTATGTCATAACTCAACGTGTACGATAGCATCGTGGTTATGTTACTGGACTAGTAATCTCAGAGGCCTGGACTACTGATCCACGAGACATGAGTTCACATCCCACCATTGAATTTAAATTCAATTAAATAAATGTGGAATAAAAAAAAGCTAGTGTCAGTAATGGTGACCGTGAAACTACTGGATTGTTGTAAAAACCCATTTGGTTCACTGATGTCCTTCAGGGAAGGAAATCTTCTGTCTGTACCCAGTCTGGCCTATACTTGACTCCAGACTCTTAACTGCCCTCTGAAATGGCCCAGCAAGCCACTCAGTTTTCAAGAAAGGCTCCACCACCACCTGCTCAAGGGCAATTAAGGATGGGCAATAAATACCGGCCTTGCCAGCGACGACCACGTCCCATGAACGAATAAAAATAAACAGCGCTTGCCTCAGTATAAAAGTATTGAGGCAGCACATTCTCACTGACGCAGTGTTCAAACCTGTACCCAGTTATGATTTCAGCTTCTGCTAACATTGTGTTCACAGGTCATTTTAGATGTACAGACTGGGGCCGAGTTTGACTTTTGAGTGATTGCTTGACTGGACACGCTGGTTGGCCACCCGATGCCACGGCGAATCGACCCCCTCGTGATGGTGAGGCCCTGGCGGAGCACCAAAATCGGGCTGGGGCTGCAGTCAGCAAGCTAAGTTGTGTGAGGGGCCGCGATTATGGACGCCGGTGGAGCATTCCCCCGCCCCGATTTCCATATCAAACAGGCGGGCATGTTAGGCACCCGGCGGTAGGCTGCTTTTAAAATGGAACCACCCACATTGCCGGTATTACCATGCCAGTAAGGCTACCGACCCCCATTTTGAGGCTGTATATAAATACAAGTTGTTGTTGTTGTTGTTACCGTCCCATTAATACCAGGCAAAGGCCGTGAAGATCAACCTCACTAAGTCTTCCCTGAACCAAAACCTGCAGCCTTATGCATGTTGTGAATGGGGTAGCACATTACAAGACTAACAATTACCCTTTAATTATGCTACAATACACCAGGGACCATGTGTGATGCTCACCACAATCTCCTGTCTACTCTGAAAGGTGGTAAACATCAGACTATTATGTTCAAGCTGAAACTAACAGTTCTATCATTTGTACAATTAATAAGTTACACAAAAACAAATATACACATGTTATGATGGCAACAAATACTCAGAAAACAATAAAGATAGAATCAATGGATAAAAGTTGAAAATATCGCAGAATAGAACCATAAGGGGCGATTTTAACCCTGCTCACCCTGCGGAAACCGGGCGGGCTGTTAAAATCGCCAGCAGGCTTACCCGTCAAAGTCCTGCTGTCTTCCTGCAGATACCGACTTGAACCTAATCTTCTGAGCAGAGGAAAGGACACCCACCGGAAACTGACGGGGTCCTTCTTTAAAAATGCAGATCGGGCTCTGATGACATCACTGGGGCCCGACTACTACTTCGACCAGAGGCCTGCGCCAAGAAGCTGCTGTGACTTCCCTAAAACCTAGCGAGTAACAGAAGAGGCCCAAAAAGGTAAGTCGTTTTTACTGTTTTTGACTTCCCTTGTTGAGCCACGAGGGACAGGAGTGCTTCTCTGGGACCCACAAGGAAAGTTTGTCCTCTCCTGCCGCCCAGACTTCTCCTCCTACCCCGACCATGAGCCCCTCAGGAAGCCCCTCTTACCTGAGTGCCGGGGGGAGTGTTCCTCGGGTCCCCAGTGGTGGTCTTCTGCTGCCTGACATTCCGCTCCCGTCAGCCAGCCAGCCGGTTTTGGGTGGGAGGCTGACGGGAACTATGCAGATGAGATCTGGGAATTAAAATCCCCCGGGCCTCAGGCTGCCACGGTCAGGACGATTTGCCACTCGCCTCGACCCCTGCCCGCACGAGTTAAAATCGGGGCTAGAAAACTTTATAGCACAGAAGGAGGCCATTTCGCCCACTCTGCCCATTCCAGCTCTCTGAAAGAGCTGAACACTTAATCCCATTCCTCCGCTCTTTCCCCATACACTTTTAATTTTATTCTTTTACAAATACTTATATATTTCCCTTTTCAAATCTATTATGGATTTTGCTTCTACTATTTTTTCTGGTCGGTCATTCCATATACATATCCTAAGATCTCTCTGCATAAAATAAATCCTCTGAACTTCACCCTTGGTTCCTTTGGTGGTGATCTTAAATGTATGCCCTTTATTTAGTTACTCACTGGTAGAAATCATTTTTGATGATTTATCTTATCAAAACCCTTCATAATTTTGAACGCATCGATTGTATCTCCTTAGTCTTCTTTGTTCTAATGATCAGATTCCCATTTTCTCTCGTCTCTCCTCATAACTAAGTGGTCTAATCCCTGGTATGAGCTTAGCAAATCTCTTCTGCACCCTCTCCACGGCCTAGACAGCTTTACTAAAGTAAAACACCCAAAACTGAACACAATATTCTAACTGTGGCCTGATCAATGGTTGCATAGGTTTGGCATTGCCACTTTGGTTTTGTACTCTATACCTCTATTTATAAAACCTAATATCCCATATGCTTTTATTTGCAGCTTTATCAACTTGTACTCCAATTTTAAAGATTTGTGTATCTGATCCCCTTATTCTCTTGGTTCCTTCCATTCGTTTGAAAGTTTTGGGGCCCAAAATTCCGATCAGCCCGCTTTGCCCGTACAAGTGCAGTGGAGCGGGTCTTAAGTGCAATCATGTCAAAGATGCACACATGATGCTGGGGCCCAAGCCTGTGAGGGAACATCAGCAACACCTGCCCTGACAGTGGCCCAGAAAATCAGAGTGCCACCCTTAGCAGGCCAAGCAGGTGAGGAACTTTTTCACCAGGCTAGGCCTCTGAAGTAATCAATTTCTTCCAGGAATGATTATTTTTTCCATGAAGCAGCCTGGAACCTTTACTAGGCCCATAATGTAAACTACTCAGTAGGTGTGCATTCCATTAGCCCTATCAGGTGGCATACTGTAAGGGATTCTGACCCTGCATGTCTCGCAGCCTGTGAGATTCACGCGGCTCTGTGCAGCCTGTATGTCAGTGCGGGTTTAGGCCTTGTTGCCTGTTCTGGTCTCCAGCCAGTCTGGGAGCACTAGACACACCTGTGAGTGGTTCGAATCACTCGCCCTTACGGTTCTAGACACTGGACTTAGATGCGAGAGCAGTAATGGAGATGAAACTCATGTAGACTCGGTTGAATGGTACGAAATGGAAAATCTTTATTGCATGATATTTAAGATTACGAAATACATGTCATAAGCACAGATTAATGACAGTACAATCTTACAAGCAGTTATATAGCTGATCCTAGGGAAACGAGGAACGAACGACACACCGTAAATAGGGGCACACATTACAAGTATCCTTAATACTTAAACCCTCCCCTACCAATATCTGTCCTAGCTAGATTCGTAGGATTTCGAGACTCATGCTCACCACTCGTGATAACTCGGAGAAATTCCGAATAGCTGATCGGATGTTTTTCACCGCAGCACCCACGTGTCGGTCAGGAGATCTCCTGGTCCCACTTGTTTACTTGCTTCTGCTCCGGCTAGCAGGCTGGACCGTCTGCTGTGATGAAGATCTGTGTTGGTTGGTTTAACAGGTACTTTCCGAATCCAGACCAGTCAATATCATCGGTGATAATCCGTTCTTGCAAGTTCAAAGAAGTCTCCCTAGCAAGGAAAACTTGGCTATTCGACCTACAGGCGCGGTCGGGATTTACTGACCGTGGCGATGAGTATGGTCTTCCTCTCTTCTCATCTCATCTCATCTCATCTCATCTCATCTCGGACCTTTGGTTCCGATGCCAGTTACCAACATAGGTCTTCGTTACGCGACACGAGGTAGATCCGAACGGATCAGAAAGTTCAACAGTCTTTTTCAAAGAGGCACCAGGCAAGCAGGAACAAGACTACGAGTCAAAACACAGGAGCAGCCACGAGGTTACGAGTCGATCGGATAAGAGAATAAGAGAAAGATGGACGGTTGGAGCTTGTAATTATAGTACAAAATCTTCCGTTTCCCGCCCAACCTTAATGTCCTTTCTTTTGTTTGGGTTTGGCGCTCAAATGTCTTGTATGGGTGATCTCCGTTCTTAATGGGTTTCGGGGCTACTCGTAACTGTCTGAGTACCTGTTAATATTTCTCCCATTGTTAAATCGGTCGGTGTTCTCCCTGGAGGGGTTTTGGGGCTTCCAAGTGTTTTGTATAACTACCCGCTAACGGCTCTCTCATCGTAGAGTCGTTGGGATTTTACATATTAATGTCTTTTGGATGGGCCCTTGATTACTCGGTACAATAGCTTTCATTCGTACCTGGGAGACCGATTTCAGTATTTATGTGTATACTGCAAACCCATAATGTCTCGTGTATTATCTTCACTGTGCTGAATCTTAATCGATCTTGCACAAATGTTTATTGGAACGCCATCTTGTCTGCCTGTCGAAAAGTCTAGAATGTTCTGTCACGAGGTGCGGCGGCCATTTTACAGGCTGCTTGTGTCCACTTTGAGAAACCTGACAGCATTCTGCTGAAATAAAAGCTGTTTGAACGAGACTCTGTGTTTTCTCCTTATTAATAAAATCGCGATATATTGCGAATTCTACAATACTTGGCAGGATTCTCCCTCAGACATTCTCTCGCTGTACGGTGGATAGATGAAAGATTTGCCCTCTTCTCCCTACTGGAATTTCTCAGCCTCCTATCCATGGGTCGAATCCCAGTAAAACTGGCTTCTGCTGAATTTTTTATTTTATTTATTCGTTCGCGGAATGTGGGCATCGCGGGCAAAGCCAGCATTTATTGCCTATTCCTAATTGCCCTTGAGAAGGTGGTGATGTGCCGCCTTCTTGAAACACTGCAGTCCTTGTGGTGAAGGTACTCCCACAGTGCTGAAGTTGTTGTAGCGGTTTGGTACAACTGAGTGGCTTGCTAGGCCACCAGAGGGCAGTTAAGAGTCAACCACATTGCTGTGAGTCTGGAGTCTCATATATAGGCCAGACTGGGTAAGGACAGTAGATTTCCTTCCCTAAAAGACATTCGTGAACCAGTTGGGTTTTTCCGACAATCCGGTAGTTTCATGGTCACCATTACTAGCTTTTTAATCCCAGATTTATTTAATGAACTGAATTTAAATTCCCCCAGCTGCCATGGTGGGTATTTGAACTCACATCTACTGGATTATTAGTCCAGGCCTCTGGATTACTAGTCCAGTAACATAACCACGATGCGACCATAGCCCCTTTTTGCAGTTACATCAGAGGTGCGCCCAGGACCTGTGCAGCATTTTGGCTCCTAATTGGATACCTCCTTGCCCTATTCATCTTCCCAAAATGTATCACCTTGTATTTTATCTGATATGTACCTGCCCAATCTATATCTGTGTCCTCCTGCAGTCACTTATAGTCCTCTTCACAGTTAACCATGATCTGTTCCCAACACTGACCCCTAATGTTCGTGTTCTGTCCTTTAACCAACTTGCCACTTCATTTAATACCATGAGCTTTTATTTTATTAATAAGCCTCCTATGTGGCATCTTATCAAATGCCTTTTGGAAATCCATATACACAACATCCACCACATTTCCTTTATCAATAGTCTTCTTCAGAACATGGTTCTTACACAGCCTAATAATCTGCAAGACTTTTGGAGAAAACATTCTTTTGTAGACTTCCTGATCTGATGTTTGTACCTGGGAATTCATACTCCAGCCAGTTATGGGAAACCTCTAGAGCCCCAGAGAAAAATACTGTGTAATCTATAGATATTTACCCTGTTTGATGCATGACAGAAACCTGGTTTGCATCACATGCACACGTGCAGCACCATTTCACACATCGAGGGGGCAGTTTTCATAGGCCTATCGCTCCATTTATGCTGGAAAACGGGATGATAGGCAAACGAAAATTCGTATCAAAAAGCAGTGGTGCACACTTTCCGCCCCAGATTTGATTTTTGAGCGTGCCTCGAAATTAGAGGCCAGCAGTCCCACCTGGAACAGGAGGGGACCTTCTTCGAATATTTCAATCACGATCCTACACCCATTGTAGGATCCCAACCCGATTTCCGTGGACCAATGGATGGGGCAGCGCCACACATGACCCACCCATTGAGCTCTGGCATGGAACAGGCTAACAAGTGGCTCTTAAAGGGACCGCTGCAGGCCACTCCAAAAATGGCTGGACTTTTTTTAAATATCATTTTTGTGGGGCCTGGAGGAGCAGGAGCATTACTGCTGTCTCAACAAAAATATTCCGCTCCACTGAAGATCGGTCTCTGCATGGTCCCCCTGGGATTGACTCTCCCCTTTGGGTTCTTACTGTTGGCCGGCTTTGCGTATGAGCCAGCTGATTTACCGCCCTCCCTGACTCGCGAGCTACCTCGGAGCGCCAGTTCGACATACGCAAACCGGCGACATGCTAATAAGGCCCGACCAGCAAGATTGTTCAGGCTTATCGCTGCTGCAATTGGCAGACGATGCAATCGCACTGCCCTCTACCAGCCCGATTATCGCAGAAAGACAAAACCCAAATGTTTTCTTGTCATCCTTCTTCATCGGAATCTGGCACATGGCTCCAAAGGATTGGCGAATTTGCATGCAAATTCCGCTACGGTTCTCTTAATTGCCACCTTGATTTCGGTAGAACATTAGCGGAACCTCCAGATAACAGCCATATACGCATTTGATTGGGTTTTCCACTGGCTTCCAGCCAGAGTTACGGCAGATGACTGGTGGTAGCCACACAGAATTTCACGGCCATTTTGTCTTATTGATGTTTCTTGCAATCTGGTACTAATAGAAATAAAGAAAGAACTTGTAATTATAGAGCACCCCTCCAACCTCAAGTGTGTGGTGTCAGCCACGACTCAGTGGTAGCACTCGCACCTCTTAATCAGAAGTTTGTGGGTTTAAGCCGCACTCCAGAGACTTGAGCACATAATCTAGGCTGGCACTTATGTGCTGCACTGTTGGAGATGCTGTCTTTCAGACGTTAAACGTTAAACCAAGGCCTTTCAGGTGGTCATAAAAGAATCATAGGCACTATTTGAAGAAGAGCAGGAGAGTTCTCATGGTGTCCTGGCCAACCATTACCCCTCAACCAACAATTAAAAACAAGTGATTTGGTCATTTATTTCATTGCTGTTTGTGGGATCTTGCTGTTTGCAGGTTGGCTGCCACATTTCCTATATTACAACAGTGACTACACCTCAAAAGTGCTTCATTGCCTGCAAAACACTTTGGCATATCCTGAGGCCGTGAAATGCAAGTCTTTCTTTCTTTCTTTCTTTCATTTTGTCATAAAATGCTTTACAGCCAATGAAGTACTTCTGGAGTTCAGTTACTGTGTGCATCTAACGGCTGTGGGGATTTTTGACCAATCTAATGATGATCTCGGGGTTACCTCTCTATTACTTCCAAATTCTTGCCTGTTTTGATTATAATATGGTTAAGCCCTCTGCTAGTTTAGGTTTGGTCTGGCTATGTGCCTGTGCTTCCTGGCCACCTATGGACGTTTCACGCCTATCATATATAGCTAAATTATTCGCTCTCTTCATATCATCATTTAATTCTACTCTTGACAGAAAACTCAGTGGACCATATCAGAATACAAGTTTACAATATACAATACAATATTAATACTGAAAGTATTGAACTCACAGCATAATCTAGTTGCAATGTTGGTATTCATGGGTTATGAGGTGAAAATCATTTGTAGAGCAGGCATATCCTCCTCTTTTATTCCTAGCCATGGATAAAGGGCGAGAACAGACCTACTATTTACGGCTGACAGCCTCTGTGCATTTCCAACAGTTCAAAAGAAAGTTCAGATGCTTTTGCCAGTGATCCTGTTCAACTGCACACTCTGTATGAAGGCTAGTGCTGATTTAGCATCAGCAGGAACAATGCTGTCTCTTGTAAAATATTTCAATTGTCTGAGTCCATTCTGTGCACCGGGGGGAGAACAAGTAAGTTTCTCAAGTCATTCCCATTATAATGAGTAGATTTTAATAGGTCTCCTGCTACCAGATACATAGCACTCAGAGCAATAATATTAAATATTATTGATGGTGATAGGAAAACATCACGATGGTCTGAGGCAAAAGTTTATCATCCTGTTGCAATTTCCGGTTCAGTCCCGTCTAAAAACAGACTGAAGCAATTTTGCCAGAAAGATTACGGTGCTGAAGAAGAGTAAAAGGAGAATTATTTGACAAAGATGCACGATGAAAATTTAAGATCGTCTCTACCTGAACTATGCCAGGAAACAAACCAGGGCAGATTGAAGAGCAAGCTGTCCAATCTCATCCTGCATTCAACTTACCTTTCCTTAATCGTGAGGCAGAAAACAGGCAGCCATCTTTTACTGCATCAGCAACATCCTTTCCTCTAGAAATAAACTCCTAATTTAAAAAAAAGATTCTTTGTTTCAATGTATTCATTTAGTAAATAGCAAAATACCGCAGATGCTGGAAATCTGAAATAATAACAGAAAATGCTGGAAACACTCAGCAGGCCAGGCAGCATCCATGGAGAGAGAAACAGAGTTAACGTTTCAGGTCTGTGACCCTTCGTCAGAACTGGAAAAAGTTAGAGTTGCAACAGGTTTTAAGCAGGTGCAGAGACAGGGAAAGTGGGGTGGGGGGGTGGGGGAGGGGAGGAAAGAACAAAAGGAATGGTCTGTGCTAGGATGGAAGGCAGGAGAGATTAAATGTTGCAAATGGGGATGGCAGAATAATCAACAGCTGCCATGTGAAAAAATAGGGGCAGAGGTTATGGTCTGAAATTGTTGAACTCGATGTTGAGTCCAGAAGGCTGTAAAGTGCCTAATCGAAAGGTGAGGTGCTGTTCCTCGAGCTTACGTTGAGCTTCATTGGAACAGTGTAAGAGGCCGAGGACTCTAGTTTGTCTTTCATTTTTACTTTCTATTTGCTTCATAGATTATTCTAGCTCTGTCATTCAGTATAATACAGAGAAACAGGTGAGCTGACTATTAGTGGTGAAGTCCCAGGCTCAGTGAATCCAGGAATGTACTCCCGGGCCATCATAGGTTTGTAATATAACTTACTTATCACTTGTGAAATCTAAAGAATGAGAATCCATCCGAACAGCTGCTCAGTTACCAATTATGTGGCTTGACATATTTATCTGTACGTTAGTCTTGGGTAGAAGTGTGCAAATTCATGAACTGAAACTTCAGATCATAACCCCTGTCACTTGTGAAGCAAGCAAATACTGGGAATGCACCCAACAGTAAAACGAAGGATGCAGCCTTCACATTACTTTCCAAGCAGATAGTCAGCAGATAGGTTTGCACTTGCAATTTTCCAATACAAGGTTGATTAAGATTATATGGAGAAGTCATGCCGAGGGTATAAAATACAGAGTAACTCCACACCACGTCCTGCAGAGGGAGAGGCGGGCCAATACAAGAGGGTTTTCCCCTGCTGGAAGGCATTGACTCCTTGCTGAAGTACATTTAGCCACCCACTGAACATCCTCTGATGCCTTACCCAAGTGACTATTGTACATATATGAACCTTAACAGTAAGGGTCAGGAGGCTATTTACCCACTGGGAGCATTGCAACTGCGCCCAATCCTGCCCTCTCCCAACACCCACACACCCGCACTTCCAGCAGGTTCATTGTATTGAAATCAGAGTGGCATACTGAGGACAATTGTAGAATCTCCAACACTGGCTGAGATCAACAAACTCAGCACGGACCAGGGATTGAACTCAGGACCTTGCTAACCTGTATGTCTCACCTATTTACTGGATACACCCACAAGCCCATCAAAGGACCACTCAAGGATAGAATTAAGCAACTTTAATCTTGCATGGAGAACAAAGGAAGTTAAGTTAGTTACCTACAGCTCTGTCCTTGGGTACAATAGTATTTCTTATAGAAAGTCACTTTTACTGGTTAGCTAGTAGACCTCAGCAACACATTGGAGCCTACAGTTTACATTGAAAACTTCTCTATTCAATTTGCCCACTGACTCTTCTGCCCGTTGACAAGCAGTTTTACCTGCTAAGTAGTCATCCATTACTACTTGGTCAATTTAACTGAGGATATTATGATACTTAGTAAGGAATTAACAATGCCATTAATAAAGTCTAAAATTATATGGGTAAAATTGGTCTTGGCAGTAGCCCAAAACGGGTGATAGTGAAGCGGCGACCCGTTTTACACTCTTTGTCTACATTCTTTTCCAAGGAAAAGAAAATTGGGCACGGGGTATAGTGGGCTGCCAATTCGCTATCACCCATTTTACGGTACTGCCCGAGATGATTTCTGCCCCGTAACATTTGTTTTCATATCAGTCACATCAGACTAAGTACAAAACAAATTAGATACAAATGTGGTGGAGAGATTACCTTATAGCTTGATATTTATGTATTTATAAAGCAAAGTCATTGAAAAGAAAGAAAGGCTTGCATTTCTAAAGCGCCTTTCATGACCACCGGACATCCCAAAGCGCTTTACAGCCAATGAAGTACTTTTGAAGTGTGGTCACTGTTGTAACGTCGGAAATGCGGCAGCCAATTTGTGCACAGCAAGCTCCCACAAACAGCAATGTGATGTTGATTGAGGGATAAATATTGGCCAGGGCACCGGGGATAACTTCCCTGCTCTTCTTCAAAATAGTGCCATGGGATCTTTTACATCCACCTGAGAGAGCAGACGGGGCCTCGGTTTATCGTATTATCCGAAAGGCGGCACCTCCGACAGTGCAGCACTCCGTTATGATGTTCGCTGAAGATTAAAATTGCCCCCAATATGTGGTAAAAATTGACCTCAATATGTGGTAAAAATTGACCTCAATATGTGGTAAAAAGTTACCCCAATGTGTGGTAAAAAAATTGACCCCAATATATGGTAAAAAATTGACCTTAATATGTGGTGAAAAGTTACCTCAATATGTGGTGAAAGGTTAATATGGAAGTCCCTACACTAGCAAACGGTGTTGTTCTGAAAATAAAAGAGTGTGGTTATTTAATAATAAATTTAAAAAGGGCAGATCTCATTCTAGCCTAGGAATCACTGTTGCCATTATTAGAAGTTGAGCACTTTACACATTTGTATGAGATTCCTCAGTCCAGCGTTTAACAAAGTGACTAATTCATTTAAAATGGACAGCTACTGCCTACATTAAAATAGCATGTAGCAAAATGTTCACTGATATTAATTTCTATAATTTAAAAAAGATGATTTAATTAAATTGGCTTTTGTTCAGCCGTCAGACATTAGTTTTCAGTATTAAGCTCTGTGCTGCAAAGGGCTGTGAGGTACTTACAAAAAGCAAAAAAATATAGCTGAGGTTATCAACAAATTTCATTACTAATTTCAAGATATTTTTCTGGGAAAAAAACACAAGACGATGATAATACTAAGTACATGTTTTTAAATTATTTACGTAATGTCCTGGCACTCCTGAACGAACAGAACTGGCCAGCATGAAAAAAACGCTCCCAAAAAAGCAAGAGATGCCTTGAATCTAAAGTATAATTAATGGTGAGAAAATCAGGCAGGCTGACTAACGGGAATACTATCCTCTATGTCCGGTATTCCCATATGCATTACTGGCGTGAACTGCTTTGCTCTGGGAGTTCAAAAGTGGGAAATTAGCCCTATATTTCAAACCAGAAACTGTTCCATTTCATGGCAAGGCAGCTTTTAATTCTAGCACTTAAGAACATTTAAACCACCAGTTTGGCCAGTGGCCCAATTAGTAAATGAATTATCCAGTGTCACACAGGCCAGGAAGTCCCACGTTCTCTGCATGGCCTGTCATGAGTTTGCTGATCTCAGTCACTGTGGTGACAGGGGTGCTACCATTGATCTCAGCACTCTAGACGAGGAAGGGGGAAAAAAAATCTAGGGTTGCCCCTCTCCTGGCCATTATGTCGTGACCCTCCCAGAACAGTGTGAGAGCGTGGGAGTCAGATCAGGGTAACATTGAGCCGGCCTGTGATGCGCTCCACAATCAAACAGCCAGTCACATTCTGGGTTCCAAAGCGAAGAATGGCCATTTGAGTAAAGCACCAGAGAGCAGCTACTGCTGTATCAGATGGGGAATTCAGGAGGGAACGAGAAAAATATTGGAATATAAAACAACACTTTTTAAAAGATTTTCAAACTAATGAAAGAAGGGAGTGATTTACACACAGGAATGATGTATAGAATGGGTTTTAAAATATATTAGGATGTTGCAACATATTAAAAACATAGGAGTCTGATTACCTATGAGATACATTTTACTCCACATTTTAACTATAATTTGTTCGGCTGTTAGCGCCAGAGTGCTGGCGAAGTAATGGCAAATTCCATTCAAATTACCACTAAAGTCACCAGGAAATTATGGCATTAGAGAATAACACCAGGGTTATAGCTTCACCATAAAATGCTGGGATATTTAGTACTGCTCCACCTGAACCATCACTGAAACCTAGAAAGGATCGTAATTCAAGCTCCGACCCTCCCCTCCTCCTTCCCCCCATTGGAAACAGAAGTAAGGGCCAATTTGCTGCATTTAGGCCAGTTTTATTGGCATTGGTGGGAACACCGTTTCAGAAAGGCGCTGGAGAGTCGGGCTCAATATGTAAAACACAAGGCCATTTTCGATTCATATTTTGCAGTTTTATCAAAAGAGTAAAAGTGGAATTTGAATGTTTTCTCTGTAAATACATTTGTGGACTTCATGATGAACTTAGGAACAGCAGTAGACCATTCAGCCCCTCGAGCCTGTTCTGCCATTCAATTAGATCATAGCTGATCTGTATCTCAACTCTATCTGCCTGCCTTGGTGCCATAGGGGGAAAAATTCAGTATCGCCCCATTTGGGGCGCAATTATCGGCCAGGTGCAAAGATTAGCGCCTGGCGCTAATTATCACCTCCGACTGCAAACTTGACTTTTATCGCCCTTGGAGGTGATTGGAGCGCTAAATCAGGCGCTACACATCTGTCTTAAGGCGCAAAGGCCGAGGAGCGAGGCGCTAACTCAGAGCGCTGGTGAAGCTCATGTGATGTCAGTCAGCAATGGAACACACACACAATGGCCCCGGCCAGTTCTTAAAGGTGAGGGTTGATCTTGCTTTCCATCCACATCCTGCTCATTGCAGCCTTGAATCTCGGCCTGGAGAGACCTGTACATCAAATCTGCTGGAAAGAACAATGGAGAGGCCCAGGGAAAGAGCTCAGAGTGCAGCCCCCAATGTCTCTTCTAAATCGATACAAGGAAGGGCAAATCAAAATGAACCTGCAAAGTGCTGCTCAGTACCCAAAACTCCTTCACACAGCGTTGAATCTCTCCAGAAGTTTCTCTCTCTCTCTCTCAGAATGCGTGGTTCAAAAATGTCGCCAACAAAAAAAGGCAGGAAGCGGTCGCCTTTAAATAGCGCTCCCCCAGTCCCTTCCTGACTGCAAAACGCTCCCCTCAACCTGTCGTTGCTAGCGGCAGGCGGTAAGGCAGGGGGCGCCACTCAATATCCGCTCAGGGGCGCTACCGGGGCGTTGCGCACTCGACTGACGTCACGATCTGCCGGCGCAGGAGATCGTGGCGGTACTGTTTAGCGCCGCCACAAAATGTCTAGTTAATTTCGCGAGCGGCGCAAACATCGCCGCGCCCGGGCGCTAGTTGCTTTGCACCCCATTAGCGCCCTCTTAAGGTGCTAACGGGAGGCGCAACCAACTGAATTTTTCCCCCATAATCTTTAATACCCTCGCCTAATAAAAATCTATCAATATCAGTTTTGAAATTTTCAAAGCCTCAACAGCTTTTTGGGAGCGAGAGTTCCAGCTTTCCATTACATTTGTGTGAAGGAGTGCTTCCTGACATCACCCATGAACGGCCTAGCTCTAATTTTAAGGTTACGCCCCCTTGTTCTGGACTCCCCTACCAGTGGAAATAGGTTCTCTATCTACCCTATCAACTCCTTTAATCATCTTAAACACCTCAATTAGATCACCCCTTAATCTTCTATACTCGAGGGAATACAAGGCTAGTCTATGCAACCTGTCCTCATAATTTAACCCTTTTAGACACGGTATTGTTCTGCTGAATCTGCGTTGCACCCCCTTCAGGGCCAATATATCCTTCCTGAGGTGCGGTGCCCAGAACTGAGCGCAGTACTGTAAATGAGTCTAACCAGAGCTTTATATGTGAAATCATTCACTCCTGTTACATGAAAAATATGTGGTGAAAATGACTAAATTGTAAAGCTGGTTGTGTGAAGCCACGATGGATCTCAGCATCAGAGCCTTGCACAATTACAACCATCCTTTATTTTCCCCTTTGCTCGGTATACACAGCAGTGGCTGTTCTTGCTTAATAATATCCTTAAATAACAGGCGTGAAGCAATGCTTTGAGACCTGTCATCAATCAGAATTTTCCTTCGGCTGCGTTCTACGCTTTCTGTAACATATGCTGGGAGACAAAAGCAAACTGAAATGAATGTAAAACCCAGGTTCAGGATGGATTTTGTATCATCTGAAACTGTAAATTAAACAATTAATGGCCTTGAGCCAAAAAGGCAATGTTTCAGATGGCTTCAGATGTCTTATATGATGGATGCCTCATAAATTATGCATATACGACTAAATGCCGTGAGTTCAGTCGTTTGTAATAACTGATTAAAAAGGTAGCTGCCTCTGGTAGTCAATGAGTGCGGGCTCACCCTCAAATTCAAAATCAGTTTACGGAAAGATAAGCTCCCCAACTTCTTTAGCGAATATAACCTCGTCTCGACAAAATGGTGTGTTGCACAGCCATTCAACTTTGATTGTTTAATAATCTTAGCCCCCACAGTGGGAATCGGGACAGCGGCAGTTGAAGCGAGTGGCAACCCTTGCCCCCCCTCACCCCACCCCCCTCCCTGACCTCAGCAGAGTGAGGCTTGGTGATTTTATCTCCAGGGCCTCTTCATGCCCCCTGAGGTCAGTGGTACGCCCGAGAGCGGCGATAACTGGCAGCTGGCCGGCGGGTGGGAGCGGGATGTGGGAAGGAATTGTCCCCGGCACTCAGGTAAGTCGCAGGGAGTGCATTCGGGAGGGTCTCATGATTGGGAAAGGGGAAAGCCTGGGGCAGGGGAGGCCTAAAATGTTCCTTGTGGGGCCCCAAGGAGCTCCTCCTAGCACAACAAGGAAAGCCAAAAAAAAGGTTTCAAATATTATCTTTTTGGTTCTCTTCTGGCCTGACTCTTCTTCCCACTAGCTTCACCTGACGAAGAAGCCACAATAGCTTCCCCACTCAGGACACCGGTTAAAATAGCAGTCAGGCCCCAAAGACGTCATCGGAGCCTGATCCGCGTATTTAAAGAAGGACCCGGCCAGTTGCTGTCTTTGCCGCCTGCTCAGAAGAGCAGGTTAAAATTGAAGATGGTGGGGAGGGAGCAAGACGATTGCGGATATGTCACCCTTCTGATTTTAACTGGTTGGGCAGGATCAAAATTGCCCCTTTTATATTCGTTAAGGTTTTCATATAATGACACAGCTCCCTTTAGCGAAAGAATTACTTGGCCACTGAATGCATTTCACAAGTGCTTGCAATGTAAGCAAATGTGCAGTACAGTAGAATAGTCTTATTTGATCACAATGAAATTTTAGATTATTCACTGTCTGGCTGTATAAGTAATGCAGGTTAACAAGGGGCATTTGCTGAAACAAGGCTGGAGGTCATTCTGCGATGCTGAGCCACATGATACACCGCAGAAATCTCAGAGTCATTAAATTTGAATATAATTACTGTGATTCCAGCTACGATTATTCCACCACATGGAAAATAAGACAGTAATTAAATGAATTAACTAAACAAATTAAACATGAAGGGAAGGTGTGCAGGTTGATTGGAGCTGAGAATGGTAATGGATGGTAATGCTGCCCTGCAGTAAAATGAAATGGCAAGGACATCATTTAACAACCACCACGCTGTATTTTATTTATTAACTAAATTTCAAAAATTCAATACAATTTCCAAACACAGCATGATCTTCAAATAATTAAATGAATTTGTAATTTAATTTACATTTGACGTCAATTTCTAATATACTTCAGCAGCCAAGATTATTGAACAAAACACCCTATTATAAACTCCCCAATGACACAGATTTTTTTAAATGTATTTCGGCACCTTCAACTTAGTGAATGCAAACCCATTAATTCAACTGGATATGAAATTTTAAATCCAAATCTTAACTTTGAAATTGCTCGACTTTCTTCTGTGACTATCCTAATTGCCATTTCTTTAATGTATAATAGTTTCTGGGGTTTAACTGAAGTCTCTTTTCACTGTGGGGGGGTGCAGTGGGGGGGGGGGGGGGAATGCCAGAGGGATTGGTTTTGCCTTTTTATGATTTGCTAATAGGTGATTACAATATGTCACCCAAATTAGGCAGCAAATGTAACAGTTCCAATGTATCTTTTAAAGATGCCCAATCATATGTGTTTGGAATCCAAACCATTACACAGATAAATCTACAGCTGCCACTCTCTACGTCTTCATCCCAACAGGGATGGCTGCATGGTTTCCCAGGGTCATAGAGTCCTGGGGGGAGAAATTCAGTATCGCCCCATTTGGGGCGCAATTATCGGCCGGGCGCAAAGATTAGCGCCTGGCGCTAATTATTGCCACCGACTGCAATCTTGACTTTTATCGCCCCTGGAGGTGATTAGAGCGCTAAATCAGGCGCTTCACACCTGTCTTAAGGCGCAAAGGCCGAGGAGCGAGGCGCTACCTCAGAGCGCTGGCGAAGCTCATGTAATGTCAGTCAGCAATGGAACACACACACAATGGCACGGGCCAGTTCTTAAAGGGGATGGTTGATCTTGCTTTCCATCCACATCCTGCTCATTGCAGCCTTGAATCTCGGCCTGGAGAGACCTGCACATCAAATCTGCTGGAAAGAACAATGGAAAGTACCAGGCAAAGAGCTCAGAGTGCAGCCCCCACAGTCTCTTCTAAATCGATACAAGGAATGGCAAATCAAAATGAACCTGCAAAGTGCTGCTCAGTACCCAAAACTCCTTCACACAACGTTGAATCTCTCCAGAAGTCTCTCTCTCTCTCTCTCAGAATGCGTAGTTCAAAAATGGCACCAACAATAAAAGGCAGGAAGCGGTCACCTTTAAATAGCGCTCCCCCTTTCCCTTCATGACTGCAGAACGCTCCCCTCAACCTGTCGTTGCTAGCGTCAGGCGGTAAGGCAGGGGGCGCCACTCAATATCCGCTCCGGGGCGATACCGGGGGGTTGCGCACTCGAGTGACGTCACGATCTGCCGGCGCAGGATATCGTGGCGGTAGTGTTTAGTGCCGCCGCAAAATGTCTCGTTAATTTCGCGAGCGGCGCAAACTTCGCCGCGCCTGTGCGCTAGATGCTTTGCGCCCCATTAGCGCCCTCTTAAGGCGCTAACGGGAGGCGCAACCAACTGAATTTTTCCTCCCTAGAGTCATAACGGCACAGAAGGAGGCCATTTGGCCCATCGAGTCCATGCCGGCTCTCTGTAGAGTAATTCAGCCAGTCCCATTCCCCCGCTTTATCCCCATAGCCCTGCAAATTTATTTCCCTGAAGTGCCTATCCAGTCTCCCCTTGAAAACATTGAGTGTCTCCTCTTCCACCACTTCCGTCGGCAACAAATTCCAGGTTCTCACCACTCGCCATTAAGTTTATATTGCCTCTCCCTGTTCCTTCTGCCAAAATGCATCACCTTACACTTCTCTGTATTAAATTCCATCTGCCACTTATCTGCCCATTCTGCTAGCCTTTCTATGTCCTGTTGCAGTCGATTGGTATCATCCTCACTGTTTGCCACACCCCCAAGTTTGATGTCATCGGCAAATTTAGAAATTCTACTTTGTACTCCAATATCCAGGTCATTTATAAATATAAAAAAAAGCAGTGGCCCCAGCACTGACCCTTGGGGAACACCACTGTCTACCATCCTCCAGTCTGAAAAACAGCCATTTACCACAACTTGCTGTTTTCTGTCCTTAAGCCAATTGCTAATCCAAGCTGCCACTGACCCACCTATTCCATGAGCCTCAATTTTGTTAACCAGCCTTCTGGTGATACTTTGTCAAACGCCTTCCTAAATCCATGTAGACAAAATCCATTGCATTCCCATCATCGATCCTCCCTGTTACTTCATCAAAAAATTCAATTAGATGAGTCAAACATGATCTGCCTTTTACAAATCTGTGTTGGCTCTCCTTAATTAGTTTAAAGCTCTGCAAGTGCCCATTAATTTTTTCCTTGATTATTGTTTCTAAAACTTTACCCACCACTGATGTTAAACTGACCGACCTGTAGTTACTAGGGGGTAGAAATTAGGTCGCGCCCCATTTGGGGCGCAAATATCGTCCGCGCGCAAATATTAGCGCCTGGCGCTAATTATCGGCACTGACAGGAAACTTCACTTTTACCGCCCCGGGAGGTGAGTGGAGCGCTAAATTAGGCGCTGCACACCTCTCTGAAGGCGCAAAGGCCTAGGAGTGAGGCGCTACCTCAGCGCACGAGCGCAGCGCAGCTGCTGCCAGTTAGCGAGGGAACACAGACACACTGGCGCCGGACACTTCTTAAAGCGGGGGGGGCCACTTGCTCCCCAGCCACACCCTGCTCATTGCAGCCTTGAATCTCAGCCTGGAGAGACCTGTAATCCATTTTGCTGCCAAGCATGGAGAGGGTGAGAGAACGCGCTCATCGCTTCACCGAGCGGGCCTTGGATGCTCTGGTTGACGCAGTGGAGCGCAGACGATGCATGCTGTTCCCGGAGAGTGGCAGGAGGCCTTTGCCACGCGAGTTCAGAAGAGTGTGGAGGGAGGTGGCTCAGAGCGTCTCCTCCAGGAGCATGGTGCCCAGGACCCATGTTCAGTGCCGCAAAAAGTTCAACAACCTCACTCGGGTCGTCAGGGTGAGTGGCTTTTTCTCAATACCTCTCCATCCCTCCATCTCAACCTCACTCTATGGCCAGAGGGTCTTAAAACCCCAATGCACAATACTCATGCAACACCTATGGCCCTTTCATCAAACACACACACACATTCCACACTTTGCATACAGTAAGGGCTATTCACCTATGGGAGGCACATCAGGCAAGACCATGGCTGCATATTGTAAGGGCTATTCACCTATGGGAGGCACATCAGGCAAGACCATGGCTGTATATTGTAAGGGCTATTCACCTATGGGAGGCACATCAGGCAAGACCATGGCTGTATATTGACTCAGATGCTGTCCTTTTTCTTGCAGGCTAAGCTGGCTCATAATCGGAGACAGCAGCAACGGACGGGTGGAGGGCGGCTTCAGCTGCAACCCCTCAGCGATCTGGAGGAGCGCGTCCACAGGATTGTGGCAAGCCGGGTGATCGGTCCCGTCGCCACTGGAGACGCCGACCCCGTTGTGGACAGCAATGGTAAGGTCATCACCTTTTTGTCCTCTGTCCTTCCACTTGTCCCTCACAATACCAGCCTTTGACACTTTCAATCCAACTTGCTAACTCGCTGCACTTATTCCTCCCTTACTGCCACCCTGTCCTCACGCTAAAGCCACTCTTGTACCTCCCTGCTTTCAGATGGTGATTCACCAGCTGAGGAGATGGTCCCTGAAGCTGCCACTGGGAGTGATGCTGCAGCTGAGGAGGAAGAGGAAGCCGGAGCATCAGTGCCACACTCTCCCGAGGAAGCCCATGGCCACACTGGGAACACGCCTTCGCCGGAGGGGAGCAGGGGGGAAGGGGCTGATGATGGTGAAGTTCCAGGACCCAGCGGGCTGCAGCAACGCCATTGGGGGGGGAGGGAAGAACGGGGGAGCAGGGGGGAAGGGGCTGATGATGGTGAAGCTCCAGGACCCAGCGGGCTGCAGCCACGCCATGGGGGGGGGAGGGAAGAACGGGAGCCTTCTCCCCAGAGGGAGAGTATGCCAGACACTCCTAATGCAATGGACGCAGAGGAGGAGCGGCTGATTGCAGAAATGAACAGCCAGGCGGTGGGCATGCACACTGAGCTCATGGGTGCAGTGGGAAGGGTGCCCGAATGCATTGAGGCACTGGCAAGGAGTGTGGAGCACTTCGCTGTAGCACAGGCGGATGCCACACTAAAGCTTACTGCTGCAATTCAGTCACTGGCTGCCAGGAACCCATCTGAGACTGCTCTCATGCAGACTCAGATTGAGGCCACGCGAGCACTGACTGCTGCCATCCTCGATGGTTCGTGCACATGTCCCCGGGGCTGTCACCGCGCCGCAGCAGGCCAGCAATCTGTTCTCCGGCAAATTGCTCCGGATGCTGAAGTGCTGCCCCGTGGGAGTGCCAGTGTGTCGGGCGAGCAGGGAGTTGCTGTCCTCTCTCACGATGACAGCATTCCTGCTGCCAACACTGTCACTTCTCCAGTGCACTTGCCACCGCCTGTAGGACAGACTGCTGCCGCCCATGCAGAGTTGGTGCAGTCTGCAGCCGGGCCCTCCAGGCCCAGAAGTGGTCGAGGCCGTCCTTCAGGGGCATCTGCAGTGTCAGGGTCTGACAAGCAGCAGCCTTCCACCAGCCTTGCTGCAGCCACTGAGGTCCCATTACGGAGGAGCAGTAGGGTTAGAAGGGGGGAAGTGCGCAAGGGAAGGAGATCACCCTCGAAGGGCAAAAAGTAGGAGGTGTGCCAAAATGCTGGTCATTTTTTTATTAAAGGCCGAGGTTCATGGCCCAACTTTTGTTTAGTGTTTTGGACATTATCTCCAGGTTGTGAGAACCAGTTATGTTATTGACTGTTTTTTTGTGTTTATTTCTATGAGTTTGTCATGAGGAATTGACACACACAGAGTTTGTACAATAAATAAGTTTCTGTATTCAAAATATACATGGCTGGTGGTTGGAATTATTGGTGCCTTGGCCGGCTTAGGGGTTGCGTGCTGGGTTGATTCGTGTTTGTAGCACTGGCAGGGGCCCTAGAAGCGGCTTGCTATTAGTCGTTGATGGACGGCCCTTGCAGTTTGACCATTGTGGGCCGCCCTCCTGCCTTGGTGCTGCTGCTGATCATCGTCCTCGGCCTGTTCCTCCTCTTCCTCCTCCTCCTCTTGTGGTGCTGCAAGGCCTGGTGGCATTGGCTGCGTCCTGAGGATTGCCATGTTGTGCAACATGCAGCACACCACTACGAATTTGGAAACTTGCTCAGGCGAGTACTGCAGGGCTCCTCCGGAATGGTCCAGACAGCGGAATCGTTGTTTCAGCACGCCGATTGTGCGCTCAATAATGTTCCTGGTTGCTTGTTGGCTTTCCTGGTACCGCAGCTCAGCAGGGGTGTTTGGCGCACGGAGCGGTGTCATCAGCCAGGTGCTCAATGCGTACCCCTTGTCCCCCAGAAGCCAACCAACTGGCTGATGCGGTGCCTCGAAAATTTCTGCCACAGTACTCTGGCGCAGGATGAAAGCATCGTGGCAGCTGCCCGGATAGTGGGCATTGACAGCGAGAATCACCTGTCTGTGGTCACAGACCAACTGCACATTCAAGGAATGGAACCCCTTTCTGTTCCGGAACTCCTCTGCATTCTCTCGCGGAGCACGCAAAGCCACATGCGTGCAGTCAATGGCGCCCTGCACCATGGGGAAGCCCGCTACCCTCGCAAAGCCCATAGCACGGTCATGCTGCTTGTCTGGGGTCATAGGGAAGGAGATGAAGTCTCGTCTCCTTGTGAAGAGGGCATTGGTGACCTGCCGGATGCAGCGATGCACCGCAAACTGGGAGATATTGGCGAGGTCCCCAACAGCAGCTTGGAATGAGCCAGTGGCGTAGAAGTTCAAAGCCACTGTGACCTTCACTGCCACCGACAGAGACGTCCTGGACCTCAGCTGAGGCTGCAGATCTGGCTGCAGCAGGTGGCAGAGCTCAGTGACCACCTCCTTGCTGAATCGCAGCCTTCGCAAACACAGCTCCTCGGACATGTGGATGTAGGAGAGCTGTTCACGATATACCCTGGGAGGGTAAGCTCTCCTGTACATGCGCCTGATGGCCCTCCTCCGTCTGGCCATCATTGCCACTCTCTGTCTGCATCTCACTATCCTCCGATTGAGCTGGAGCAGGACGACGCCCCCAATCATTGCAGCCCCCATATTCTCCTTGCCAGAAAAGTAATGAGGTACAGCAACGAAAGTAGCAGCAAAGTTAGGATGAACTAGGCAAAACTACCTCACAAAGCGTTGAGTCAATGTAGAAGTCTCTCTCTCTCTCTCTCCGAATCTCTCTCTCTCTCTCAGAACGAGTGGTGCATAAATGTCGACCACAGAAAAAGACAGGAAGAGGCCCCCTTTAAATAGCGCCCCCCCCCAGCCCCACACCGATTGATAACGTTCCAGTCTTCCGGTCGTTGGAAGCGCCAGGCGGTAAGGCAGGGGGCGCCACTCAATTTCCGCTCCGGGGCGCCCCAAGGGCGTTGCACCACGGAATGACGTCACAATCTGCGCGCGCAGGTGGTCGCAGCGGTAAGTTTTAGCGCCGCCGCACAATCTCAAGTTAAGTTCTCGAGCGGCGCAAACAGCGCTGCGCCCGGGCGTTAGCGCCTTAACGCCCCATTAGCGCCCTTTTAAGGCGCTAACGGGAGGCGCAACCAACTGAATTTTTACCCCTAGGACTGTCCTTACACCCTTTCTTGAACAATGGTGTCACATTTGCCACTTTCCAATCCTCAGGCACCGCCCCCGCATCTAGGGAAGATTGGAAAATTATTGGAAGCCCTTCCGCTATCTCCTCCCCCAATTCCCTTAGCAATCTGGGATGCAAGCCATCTGGACCAGGCGACTTATTCACTCTAAGCATACCCAGCCTTTCTAGTACATCCTGTCTATCAATTTTCACCCCTTCCATTGCTTCTATCTTTTCCACTGCTATCGATATTTTGTCAGCATCCACCTCCTTAGTAAACACTGATACAAAGTACTGATTGAGTATTCTAGCCTTGCCCTGCGCCTCTAAGCATACATCACCTTCTTTGTCGCTAATCGGCCCCACCCCGCCTCTTACTACCCGCTTACTGTTTACATGCGAGTAGAAGATTTTTGGGTTCCCTTTTATGTTAACCACCATTCTACTCTCATATTCTCTCTTTGCCAATGTTATTTTCATCTTCACTTCCCCTCTCAACTTATTGTATTTGGTCTGGTTCTCCCTTGAAGAATTCACCTGACATGCGTCATACACTACCTTTTTTTGTTTCATCATCTTCTCTATCTCCCTCGTCATCCAAGGAGCCCTTGCTTTGGTTCCCTTACCCTTCCCTCTTGTTGGAATGTACCTAGCCTGTACTTGGAACATCTCCTCCTTAAAGATCACCCATTGTTCCGTTACAGTTTTTCCTGTCAGTCTTTGGTTCCATTTTACCCTGGCTAGATTCTTTCGCATCCCATTGAAGTTAGCCCTATTCCAGTTTAGAAGTTCCACTCTAGATTGTTCCTTGCTCCTCTCCATTGCTAATCTAAATCTTATGATACGATGATCCCTCGTACCCAAGTGTTCTCCCACAGACACTTGCTCGACTTGGCCCACCTCATTCCCCAGCACCAGATCCAACAATGCCTCCTTCCTAGTTGGGCCAAGGACATACTGGTCTCCAAGGCTTCTTCCTCAAAGGGTGGGGGGTGGGGAGGAATCAGAGATCTATTAACAGGAGATCACCATCTGTGGCCTAAGATTTCCAAATGTTATGGGCCGCTTTCTTCCATAAGAAAGAAGAGCAGCCACAAGTTTAAAAAAAAAAATTATTCTCAGTCGCACATAATAGACTTATTAGCAAAATTAACACCCGTGGGATTAAAGAGACAGTGGCAGCGTGGATACAAAATTGGCTAAGGGACAGAAAGCAGAGAGTAGTGGTGAACGATTGTTTTTCAGACTGAATGGTAGGGATGCAGTGGTGTCCCCCAGAGGCCGAGGTTGGGACCACTGCTCTTTTTGATATATATTAATGACCTGGACTTGGGTACAAAGGGCATAATTTCAAAGTTTGCAGATGAGACGAATCTCGGAAATGTAGTAAACATTGAGGATAGTAACAGACTTCAGGACGACATAGACCAACTGGTGAAATGGGCCGACACATGGCAGATGAAATTTAACTCATTGAAGTGTGAAGTGATACATTTTTGTAGGAAGAATGAGGAGAGGCGATATGTACTAAATGATACAATTTTAAAGGGGGTGCAGGAACAGAGAGACCTGTGGGTTTATGTACACAAATCTTTGAAGGTAGCAGGACAGGTTGAGAAGGCTGTTAAAAAAAGCTTACAGGATCCTTAGCTTTATTAATAGAGGCATAGAGTAGAAAAACAAGGAAGTTATGCTAAACCTTTATAAAAGACTTGTTCGGCCTCTGCTGGAGTATTGTGTTCAATTCTGGGCACCACAATTTAGGAAGGATGTCAAGGCCTTGGAGAGGGTGCATAAGAGATTGACTAGAATGGTACCAGGGATGAGGGACTACAATTATGTGCAGAGACAGGAGAAGATGGGGTTGTTCTCCTTCGAGCAAATAAGGTTGCGAGGAGATTTGATAGAGGTGTTCAAACTCATGAACGGTTTCAATAGAGTAAATAAGGAGAAACTGTTTCCAGTGACAGAAGGGTCAGTAGCCAAGAAAGACAGATTAAGATGATTGGCAAAAGAACTTCAGTCTGTCTTAGGCAGTCCCTTGGAACCGAAGATGACTTGCTTCCACATTAAAAAGGAGTTCTCAGGTGACTGATGAGTCCAATGCGGGACCAACAGTCTCTGTCACAGGTGGGGCAGACGGTGGTTGAAGGGGCGGGTGCTTGGGTTGACGTGTGCTCCTTGTGCTGCTTGCGCTTGGCTTCCGCTTGCTCCCGGCGAAGAGACTCGAGGTGTTCGGCGCCTTCCCGGATGCTTCTCCTCCACTTTGTGTGGTCTTGGGCCAGGGATTCCCAGGTGTCAGTGGGTATGTTGCACTTTTTCAAGGAGGCTTTGAGGGTGTCCTTGAAGTGTTTCCTCTGCCCACCTGGGGCTCTCTTGCTGTGCCGGAGCTCCGAGTAGAGCGCTTGTTTTGGGAGACTCGTATCGGGCATGCGGACGATGTGACCCATCCATCAGAGCTGATTGAGCGTAGTCAAAGCTTCGATGCTGGGGATGTTGGCCTGAGCGAGAACACTGACGTTGGTGCGGCTATCCTGCCAATGGATTTGCAGGATCTTGGGGAGGCAGCGTTGGTGGTACCTCTCCAGTGCTTTGAGGTGCCTGCTGTACATGGTCCATGTCTCTGAGGCATACAGCAGGGCGGGTATCACTGCTGCTCTGTAGACCATGAGCTTAGTGCCGGGTTTGAGGTCCTGGTCTTCAAACACTCTCTTCCTCAGGCGACCGAAGGCTGCACTGGCACACTGAAGGCGGTGTTGGACTTCGTCATCGACGTCTGCCCTTGTTGACAGTAGGCTTCCGAGGTATGGAAAGTGGTCCACGTTGTCCAAGGCCTTGTCATGGATTTTGATAATCGGCGGGCAGTAATGTGTGGCGGGGGCAGGTTGGTAGAGGACTTTTGTCTTACGGATGTTTAGTGTAAGGCCCATACTCTCGTACGCTTCGGTGAAGGTGTTGACGATGGTTTGGAGTTCGACCTCCGAGTGAGTGCAGACGCAAGCGTCATCTGCATAATGTAATTCGACGACAGAGGATGGGGCGACCTTGGATCTGGACTGGAGGCGACGGAGGTTGAACAGTTTCCCGTTTGTTCTGTAAATTAGCTCCACTCCAGCGGGGACTTACTGAGGGTGAGATGGAGTATTGCAGCAAGAAATATTGAGAAGAGTGTTGGTGCGATGACACAGCCTTGCTTGACTCTGGTCCGTACGTGAATTGGGTCTGTGGTAGATTCGTTGGTCAGGGTCACGGCTTGCATGTCGTCATGAAGCAGGCGGAGGATGGTGACAGACTTTTGAGGGCAGCCGAATTTGAGGAGGGCACTCCATAATCCCACACGGTTGACAGTGTCGAAGGCCTTTGTGAGATCAAAGAAGGCCATGTACAGCGGCTGGCGCTGTTCCCTGCATTTCTCTTGTAATTGACACGCGGTGAAGATCATGTCCATTGTGCCCTTTAGTGGGCGGAATCCGCATTGCAACTCTGGGAGGAGCTCTTCAGCCTCTCGGAGAAGGCGATTGAGGAGGATTCTTGCGATGACTTTCCCTGTGGCAGACAGCAGGGAAACTCCTCTGTAATTACCGCAATCAAACTTGTCACTTTTCTTACAGATGGTCACAATTACGGCATCTCTGAGATCCCCTGGCATGCTCTCCTCCTTCCAGATAAGAGAAATGAGTTCATGAATTTGCGCCAGTAGTGCTTCTCCGCCATGCTTTAGTGCCTCGGCAGGGATTCCATCTGCTCCTGAGGCCTTGTTGTTCTTCAGTTGTCAGATGGCCTTTTCAACCTCATGCTGGGCTGGGGTTGTGCTGAGATGGTGGTGGGTAGCATGCTGCGGGATGAAGTTGAGGACACTCGCATCGAAGACAGAGTCTCGGTTAAGGAGATCTTCGAAGTGCTCCTTCCAGCGGGCAATGACTGCCTCTCTGTCCTTGATGAGTACCTCTCTGTTCTTCACCCGCAGTGGAGTAGGACCTTGGGTGCTTGGGCCGTAGATGGTCTTGACTGCGCTAAAGAATCCACGCATGCCATGGTTGTCGGCTAGCTGCTGGATCTCCTGCGCTTTCTCCACCCATCGTCTGTTCTTTAGGTCGTGAGTTTTTGTTGGTCCTCGGCCTTCAGGCGTCTGTAGAGCTGCTTTCTTGCTCTTGAGTTGTGTTGCTGTTTCCAGATCAGGAATGCCTTGCGCTTGCGGCTTATTAGCTCCTGGATCTCCTGGTCGTTCTGGTCGAACCAGTCTTGGTGTTTCCTGGTCGAGTGACCGAGTGTCTCTTCACAGGTGCTGATTATGGGGGCCTTGAGTGCAGACCAGGTGCTGTGGACACTCTGTGTCTCTGCATCACTGAGAGTCGTCAGGTTGTTTGTGAGGCGCAGGATGAATAGGGCCTTCTTAGCGGGGTCTTTGAGTGCTCCAGCGTTGATTTTCCTGCGGCATTGTTTCTGTTGCCACCGCTGTTTTGGGGCTACATTGATGGAGATGACAGAGCGGATTAAGCAGTGGCCTGTCCAGCAGTCATCAGCTCCTGTCATGGCGCGGGTGATGTGGACGTCCTTGCGGTCCCTCGCTCGGACGATGATGTAGTCCAGCAGATGCCAGTGCTTGGAGTGAGGGTGCTGCCATGAAGCCTTGTACTTGTCTCTCTGACGGAACAAGGTGTTGGTTATGACAAGGCCATGTTCTAAGTATTTTGACAGGAGGAGGGTACTGTTGGAGTTGGCTTTCCCTACCCCCTCTCTGCCGATCACACCTCCCCAGAGGTCTGTGTCCTTTCCAACTCTGGCGTTAAAGTCGCCAAGGAGGATCAGCTTGTCCTCCGCTGGGACTCGGGACAGGGATTGTTCGAGGCTGGAGTAGAATTCCTCTTTGGTCTCATCTGTGGCTTCCAGTGTTGGGGCGTACGCACTGATGACCGTAGCGCACTGCTTCCGGGCTAGGGTGAGCCGAAGAGTCATGAGGCGCTCGTTTATACTGCTAGGAGAGTCTCTGAGACGCCTAACTAGTTCATTTTTTATGGCGAAGCCTACCCCATGGAGGCGGCGTTCTTCTTTAGGTTTGCCTTTCCAGAAGAAGGTGTAGCCACTGCCTTGCTCCTTGAGCTGGCCTTCCCCTGCCCGCCAGGTCTCACTTAGGGCAGCGATGTCAATATCGAAACATCTGAGCTCCCGAGCAACGATAGCAGTACGGCGTTCCGGTCTGTCACTGTTGGGGTTGTCCATGAGGGTCCTGACGTTCCAGGTCCCGAACTTCATTTTAAAAGGTGGAAGATGCCTGTGCGTGAATTATTTTAATGTGGGGTGGCCGTTGCACACTAGCTGCCACACGGGCTTGACAGAGCAAGGTCTTGGTCCAATGGCAAGGGGATCCAAGACGATTGGAGACCAGGCTCTGCTACAACGGTCTAGCACACACACACAAACATACTGCTACTGTCCTCCTCCCTCCTGCCCACAGGTCCTCTCTGCCTGGGTTTCGTAGGATGCATTGTGGTCCTCCCGACCTCGCTGTTGGCCTGTGCCGGACCTTCCCTGGGCCCCGACCCCACTGCTGGTCCACGCTGCGCCACTCCTGGGCCTTGACCTCGCTGCTGGGCTCGTCCTCGCTCCTGGGCCTTGACCTTGCTGCTGGGCTCGTCCTCGCTCCTGGGTCCCGGCCTCGGACATGAATGATGTTGTCTCTCACAGGATCAAATTAGCACTGATATTCTCGCGATCCCTGGCCCTGAGCTCCACTCGCAATCCACTAGTCATTAGATCACTAGTCCAGTGGAGAAGCATAGTTTTGAGGGCAGAGAGGTCTGGGAATTTGGAAGCTAAGTTTAAGTGAAGAGCCAGTGCTCACTGAGAACAAAGAACAGGCAAAAGAACTAGAGTCGACATGTGGAAACATTTTTTTACACAGCGAGTTGTTGTGATCTGGAATGCACTGCCTGAAAGGGTGGTGGAAACAGATTCAATAGTAACATTCAAAAGTGAATTGGATAAATACTCGATGGGAAAAAATTTACAGGGCTATGGGGAAAGAGCAGGGAAGTGGATAGCTCTACTAAAGAGCCAACATGGGCACGATGGGCCGAATGGTCTCCTTCTGTGCTGAATCATTATGGTTCTATAATTTTATGATGCTATGATTCGATGATATCGGCGTCGCTAGCAAGGTCAGCATTTACTGCCCAACCCTAGCTGCCCATGAGAAGATGGTGATGAGCCTTCTTCTTCAACCACTGCAGTCCATGTGGCGAAGGTAGTCCCACGGTTGCCTGCTTCCTCCAGTACTGCGATTTCCCCTTTCAGCAGCAACGGGTTTTATATCCTGTCGCTGCACCAGGTATCCATCTCTCACTGCTCTATCTTCCACCCTCCTCCGCCTTTGCCTACCAATCAGGGTGCTTTACCGGCCTAACTCCCACCTCTTGAGGACTTTACCAATAGCATATTCCTCCCCCGCCCCTCAACACCATCACCATGTATCTGAGATATAGCAGGCTGAATTTGCACAGCCTGCAGCCTTTGTGTTTCCTAATGGCTTGACTCCACGATTTAAGATGGGAGTCAAGATCAGGTCATCTTTATGGATAGAAGACTCCGCACCCCACTTCTGATGGCACTGTTGCACCATCAGAATTTTGGGCCCATGGAGTTTCTGTGGGGAAAATAAATTATTATTTTTATGGAGGAGTAATAAAGTTATTAATTTATCTAATTTAGTACGTTAAATTGGTTTTGACCTGTAAGATTCCTTGGGGGAAAAATTCGTTCTCGTCCGGAAGGCAGTCGGCGTCGTCAGCTGCCGTTAACGGCCGCCCGAAATGGCCGCCTATGTTAAACAAAGTCAATTGGTGTGGGGGGCATGGTGGTAGCTGGTGCAGCGCTAACCTTAGGTGCAATGCCATCCTGGTGCACGAGGGATCCAGGACCAAGTTGTAGTCCTGGTGCAGCGTTGCTGCTTCCCCGAGCGTCTGTGTGCAAGGCTGTGAAGCTCACAATGCATTGTGGGAAGTGAGGCTCTCTGAAATTGAAAGGGCCATGCACATTGAAGCAAGGGAAAATAAAATGCACTGATTCAATACATTTTTCAGCCTTTTCTGTCTATTAGCAAATAATCAATATTTAGAAGAAGTTTCAAATGTCAATATTCAGTACTTAAAGCTGAATTACCTTCCTAAACTCAACAAATGGGAAAACTGCCACAAATGGCTCAGCAAGCCAGGAAGGGGCACCCAGGGTCTCGCACGCAGCACTGCAGCTTTGTGAAGGGGGTCAACACTGCAAGACTGGCCCTCTACCCACAGGGATCAGGAGGCCCTCCAGAAAGAACGATGTGAGACCACATCACTGAGGCCGTCACTGCCAGCAGTGTCACCCCCACCACCAGGCTCCAGTGCCCAAAGAAGCTTCATCACCTCAGACCACTGGTCAAGGTCAGTGAATGCATCATCAAAAGTCGCCTCCTACCAACTGAAGCACTGGCCTCACACACTGCTCAATGCAGGACCCCCAATCACTCACCTACCAACAATCTGCATCAATGATGAGGCACATCTCCCATTCCTAGCATCACCTCACCCACTTGGAGGTGACAGTGCAGGCCATTCTTGGCAGGGGCATGGCTGAGCCCTTGGTCAGCGGCGGGGCTGAAAGGATACAAGATGCTGGTATCCTCATACGTTATCCTCCTTCTGGCATGCACCTCATGCTTTCCCACCCTCCCATCAGCACAACTCCACCCTTGTGCCTTCCTCATTTCACACGCCCAAGAAATGCATCCTGCCCAGCCAGTGGGACTGCAGGCAGATGATTCCATCCCGGATATGCCGACCACAGAGGGGCTGTCTGGGATGCATCCTTCCATCTGATTGCTCCTCTTCAGCTTCCTCCTCTTCTGCGTCTTCCACTTCTGCATCTCCTCTTCCCTCTGCAAGCAGACGCTGTAAATGTGAAATGACAGCATAAAATGCTGCAAATACTCAGTTGGTTAGGCAGCATGTCGACCTGAGATGTGAACTCCACGGATGTTGCGTGATCTGCTGAGTAGTCGTTCAAAGGCGTTCACTTATCATCCGAGCCATTGCAAGCATGCAACAACATTCCCAAAACATTAAAAAAACTTTTCATATCTATTGCAGCAAGCCACCACTTCAATAAAATTTAAAAAAACCCCAGTCCAACCTTCCATTCAAACATACCTGATTGATGTGTGTGTCCCTGAGTGCTAGGGTCGAAGTGCGCATAGGTGACATTAAGTTGGCGTTGCATGCCGACTTGACGTCACCACGCTGCCATTTTTTTTCCAGGGGGGCGACCAATATGGCGGGCATCGCCAGGACCGCCTCCAGCTGGCGCTAGAGTGGCGGCCACCATTTTTTAACGCATTGCTGGCACTACCAGGTGGCGGTAAGGACATCAATTTCTCGCCCCTTATCTCTTTGTATGCATACTTAAATGTATGTGTGAAAAGTGATTATTTTGGTTCAAAGAAACAGGAGATACAAAGCAAACAGTAGAACCATTGCAATTAAATCAACATTGGAGTTAAACTTTGTCGGCCTTGAAATTATGTTGCGGGAAATTGGCATGCAAACAGTTCATATGTGTGTATGAAATTCTTCTATTAGCTATTTTGATGGGAGCATCAGCACAATTAATTTCAAGGTCTTAAAACTGAATCATCTGATGTGTAAGGATCGAGCATCTTTCACCATCAGCCTCTCATTGTGACTCAATTATAGGGATGCTATTGTCCCTGTTCATACATGGTAATTAATGATAACAGTAAGTCAAGCCATCCAATCTAAAGTTGAGTATGTTGTATTACTTTAAAAAAGTTGTATTTTGTTGTTTTTTTAAAGGCATTTATTTTCTCTCCTTTGAGCCTCATTTGGTCTCCTCAGTATTGATTGGAAACTGGCCATGAACACAATCTTAACACTACGGCACTGTTCCATTGTACCTGCATGACCTTCTAGTTAAAACTACCTGAATACCTAGCATTGCTTCCCCTCTAAATACTGAAGCCAAACTAGCCAGCACAGGCATGATGGGGCGAATGGGCTCCTTCTGTGCTATATCATTCTATGATTCTAGCCACACAATGCAATATTTACATAACATTGAGCATTAGATGTCGGAGATTGGACTGTCCACAAAAATATTATTGAATATTAATGATAAAAAAAACTTGTCATATAACTAATGCTTTGCATGCCAAAGCTTGTGAAGGTTGTAAAACTAAAGGTATCCACATCACTTTACAGGCTTATTTCATAAACCATGAGCAGATCCGCCATGATGTTCTTCATAGTGAGCTAAAGGTTACACTGTTGCAAAAGGGGAGGAGGCTGTTGGGGTGTGAAAGCGGGAGAAAGGTACACATCTCCACATAAAGAATTTGGAAATAAATGTGTAAGACATCTCTTGAAGACAGTGATGGTTTTTGTAGAATTCGCAATATATCGCGATTTTATTAATAAGGAGAAAAACACAGAGTTTCGTTCAAACAGCTTTTATTTCAGCAGAATGCTGTCAGGTTTTCAAAGTGGACACAAGCAGCTTGTAAGATGGCCGCCGCACCTCATGGCAGAACATTCTAGACTTTTCAACAGGCAGACAAGATGGCGTTCCAATAAACATTTGTGCAAGATCGATTAAGACTCAGCACATTGAAGATAATACACGAGACATCATGGGTTTACAGTATACACATAAATACTGAAATCGGTCTCCCAGGTACGAATAAAAGCTATTGTACCAAGTAATCAAGAGCCCATCCAAAGACATTAATATGTAAAATCCCAACGACTCTACGATGAGAGAGCCGTTAGCAGGTAGTTACAGAAAACACTTGGAAGCCCCAAAACCCCTCCAGGGAGAACACCGACCGATTAAACAATGGGAGAAATATTAACAGGTACTCAGACATTTACGAGTAGCCCCGAAACCCATCAAAAACGGAGATCACCCTATACAAGACATTTGAGCGCCAAACCCTAACAAAAGAAAAGACATTAAGGTTGGGCGGGAAACGGAAGATTTTGTACTATAATTACAAGCTCCAAACCGTCCATCTCTCTCTTGACTCTTATCTTGCTGGTGTTCATCCTCGTGGCTGCTCCTGTGCTCTTGACTCGCCGTCTTGTTCCTGCTTGCCTCGTGTCTCTTTTAAAGACTGTTGAACTTTGTGATCCGCTCGGATCTACCTCGTGTCGTGTCGCGAAGACCTGTGTAGAACTGGGCTCTGAAGCCTTGAAGCGGGCGCACCATTCCGATAAGTCGGTAAACGGTGTCGGAACCGAAGGCCCGAGATGAGATGAGATGAGATGAGATGAGATGAGAAGAGAAGAAGACCATACTTATCGCCACGGTCAGTAAGCCCCGACCGCGCCTGTAGGTCGAATAGACATTTTCCTTGCCAGGAAGACTTCTTTGAGTTCTACAGAACTGACACAGGAAGACTCTTCTTTGAATTTTATCGCACCCGTGCGAGGGCACAGGAAGACTCTTTTTTGAGCATTGTCCGAACTCTGAAAACCAACACAGATCTTCATGACAGCAGACGTTCCAGCCTGCTAGCCGGAGCAGAACGAGTAAACAAGTGGGGCCAGGAGACCCCCTGATCGACACGTGGGTGCTGCGGTGAAAAACATCCGATCAGAGTTTTCGGAATTCTCCGAGTTATCACGAGTGGTGAGCATGAGTCTCGAATCCTACGAATCTAGCTTAGGACAGATATTGATAGGGGAGGGTTTCAAGTATTAAGGATAATTGTAATGTGTGCCCCCATTTACGGTGTGTCGTTCGTTCCTCGTTTCCCCGAAGTTAGTTACATAACTGCGTGTAAGATTGTACTGTCATTAATCTGTGTTTATGACATGTATTTCGTAATCTTAAGTATTATGCAATAAAGATTTTCCATTTCGTACCATTCAACCGAGTCTACCTGAGTTTCATCTCCATTACTGCTCTCGCATCTAAGTCCAGTGTCTAGAACCGTAAGGGCGAGTGGGTCGAACCACTCACAGGTGTGTATAGTGCTCCCAGACTGGCTGGAGACCAGAACAGGCAACAAGGCCTAAACCCGCACTAGCATATAGGCTGCACAGAGCCACACGAATCTCACAGGCTGAGAGACGGTCGGAAACCCTTACATTTTTTTGATTGGTTCCTGGAAAATATATAAATAGTATTTTCCTTAACCACTATAGGCAGATAAATAAATAAGTTTCTTCCCTTAAATACACATTAACATAAGTAAATACAATTTTGCATGTAATATGAGAGAGCAGTGCTTTACTGTCCATTCATTTAAGGCAAAGGTTTTTATAGTGCAGGACAAAAATATATATTAAACTTTAAAAATGTCAACTAATTCACATTCTTCCTTATTTACAAATATCTCTGCAACAGCACTTACTGTTAACAAATTAAATGTAAACATTTAAATTCAGGATTTTTAATCAGAACCAGCTTCCAAACACCATGCAGGACAAAGCAGCCCGCTTGATCGGCACCCCACCTGCCACCTTGAACAATCACTCCCTCCACCACCAGCGTACCGTGGCTGCAGTGTGTACCATCTACAAGAAGCACTGCAGCAACTCGCCAAGGGTTCTTTGATAGCACCTCCCAAACTACTATATCCTAGAAGGATAAGGGCAGTAGGCGCATGGGAACACCATCACCTCCAAGTTCCCCTCCAAGTCACACACCATCATGACTTGGCGATGTATCACCATTCCTTCATCGTCGCTGGGTCAAAATCCTGGAACTCCCTCCCTAACAGCACTGTGGGAGTACCTTCACCACAATGACTGCAGCGGTTCGAGAAGGCGGCTCATCACAACCTTCTCAAGTGCAATTAGGGATGGGCAATAAATGCTGGCCTTGCCAGTGACACCCACGGCCCATGATGAATAACAAAAAAAAATATTGATACATTCTTACACTAAAATCTCTTTGCTAGCTTAACTTACATGCCCATACTTCAGCAACTATTATTGTAGTAACATCGGTAAAGGTGAGCCCACAAAACAAGCTTCCAACAAAAGCTAGCTACATGATGCATGCACGCTGGGAAGTCACATGAGCACTTGGGGTGTCAATGTGCGTGCTCTTCAAACTTTCAACATTTTGAAAAGACTTCTCTGTTGGTAAGACAAAGCTACACACAACAGCAGGGAACAAACCAGCACAGGAGGAGAGCATCAGAACAGTAAGTACATTTGAGGAGGCCACACTAGAAATCCTGTGACTCAAGACAATAGATGCAGTGGGAAGGGTGAAGCCAAAGTCTCCTCAAACTCAAGGCTAGCTAGTACTAAACTTTTCCTGTTCTCCTTTCTCCCCATTCTCACTCACTCATTCACCTTCGTATAGGCATACAGAGACCCACATACATGGCACCCACTATATTTCCTTATAAACAATATTGGAAGAGGTGTCATGCAGGCACCATTCTAACATATGTTAGAATAACTTCTGTTTCAATAGACAGCCTCCAATGTGTCACGTGCCCCAATGCAACACAAGAAGCCAGCACCCTGCGTTACGCACTCTATCTCTCATGGCATCGGCAAAGATACATGCACCCCAGGTTGAAGAGGGAATATTGGGTGAATCAAAGGACTCGAGTGATTAGCAACATGCACTGGTGGCAGTGGTGGAGTAGGAACATGCTAACGGTGTGGAGAACTTGTGTCCTCCTCCGCTGCAGAAACCTGGGATTCCAACCTCACAGGACCTGCATATAAAAGACTGCTGCCTGAGCACTAGGATTATTGCATTCATTTCAATCTGTGCAGTGCACTCCGGAAGGTCGAGTGGCATTCATGGAGTTGTCCACGTTCTGTCCATTTCTGTGTAATGCTGCAAGCCTGCTGATCTAACCTGTGGTCCACTGTGAAACGTTGGATAGCTTGAGGGATTTTATCAAGGCAGCTTTGTGTGATGGAGCTCCACCACACAGTGGCTGTGTCTCTCATGAATGCTTACACTGCTGGTATGGAAGCCTCGGGCTTTGGAGGCAAATGTTATGATTTAGCGCTACTGGCACAGAACTTTCTTAATGGGGAGAAAATCAACTCAGCTGCAAATCAGGGGTGCTGACTTCAATAACTGAAATCTGGATATGCGCTCCCAATGTGCAAAGCTTTGGGCTGAAAGCACTACATCGTAAAATCTACTCCCTAAATAATTTATGTTGCAACAATAAAAATTCCAGCAATACTGTTGGAAGCACTCACTTTCTAAGAGTTCAGAATAAGCCATCCCTGTCATCTTCTATTTCACACGGACAGGCTGAGTGTACATCACATCACTCATTAAGGAATTACCCTCAACCTAACTTTAACATGTGGTGTGCAATTAACCAGCGTTCGTTCATTGCATTGCAGGCAGCACGTTAAATTGGTGCTGCCTGCTGTTTGACATGATTGCTGCGTGCAGCCAGCGCTCTCCGCGCTGTTCATTTGTTGCACGCATCAGCAGGTGGGCCCAATATTGTGAGTTGCCAGCACTACTTAAAGGCAGCCTGCACCTCTTAAAGGGGAGGTGCATTGTGGCTGCAAGAAATGGTGGGAGTCACTTGTGAACTGAATCTGTGCTGTAAAAATTTTTAGAATGGCTGAACATGCGAGAGAGCGTGCACCAAGGTTTTCAGACACTGCACTGGAGGCCTTGGTGGAAGAGGTGGAAAGAAGGAGAGATGTTCTGTATCCGCAGGGATGGCAGGAGGATCTCCAGACAGATGCTCAGGAGGCATTGGGAAAAAGTAACAGCGGAGGTCAATGCCAGGAGTGTTGCTTCAAGAACACGGATGCAATGCAGGAAGAAGTTTAACGATCTCACACAAGTTCTCAAGGTCAGTGAGTTCATCTTCAAATGGCATATCTTAACTGGAGGAGGAGAAGTGGGCCTGCGTGTTTTAACCCCCATGGAGAAGACAGTGCTAGCCATCATGGGAAGGGGGCATCGCTGAGGCAATGGTCACTGGCGGTGCTGAAGCAATCGATGATGAGGGTATCTGCATAGCTAATCCTTCTTCTCTCATCCCACTTCTCCTTCGTCCCTCAATCTATTCTGACTGAGAAGCTGCAGATGGCATAAGCATGCAATTCTTATTTTCTCCTCTCCCATCACCACAACTAAACCCTTGTCCCTTTTTCATTTCAGATACCCAAGAACTGGAACCTGCCCAGGCAGTGGAGAAGAGGAAGAAGAACGTGAAGATGAAGAGACACCATCACTCGATCTTACAGTCAGAGCCACCAGCTCAGATACTGACACTGCGCGTATTTTAGAGGATAGGATGGAGGAGGATCTGCACGTGGTGAGACACTGGGCACAAATGCGCAACAGGCAGGGTGGGGGGAAAAGATAACGCAGGTGCCAGCTCGCTGGAGGGTGCGTTTTTACACTAGTTCTGCTGCAGAGGACTTATATGAGGACTTTGATGGGCCAGGCTACAGAAGAAGGCTGATGAATTGAATAACCAAATGCTTGGTGCGCCGGAAAGTCTGTCAGAAAGTCTGCGCTCAATGTCAAGGAACTTTGACAGCCAAAGGCAATGCGGTCCTTGCCCTGCCTTGAGGTTGGAGTTGTGGCTGCAGCAGTTGGCAGATTTCAGTAATGACCTCTTTAGTGAAGCACAGACATCTCAAGCACTGGTCCTCACCGAAGTTGATGTAAGAGAATTCCTCCCGAAAGACCCTCTGCGGGTATGTCCTCGTGCTAAGAGCCCTTCTCCCCTTCCTCCTTCCTCCATCTTCTAGCAGCTTGTCCTGTTCTGCGTGGCCTCTCTTCATTCTCCCAGTCATGCTGAATTCCCAGAGGAAGGCCTACCAGGCCACCCTTGTCTGGAAGCAACTTGTTTCAGCACAAGCTTTCAAATCAATAAAAAAAAGTACTTCAGCACCAGCCAGACCACTTGTGGTAGACGATTGAAACTTTAGACAAATATAGAAAAGCTCCAAAAACGTGTATAATTGTGCCAGCAACCAGAAGAAATAATCTAACAACTAACCTGTAAGTCGTTCATGATCGCTTTAAGTAGCAGTTGTGGGGATCCTTCATGCCGATTAGCCATGCGAGGTTAAGACAGGGCATAGGCTGGAGTGTGGCATTTGGAAATGGCAGCGCTGGCGCACTGATGGCAGCATTGCACACTGATTGACTTCATAATCTGCCTGCTCTGCATGCTGCTGTTGGTCATTAGGTGCACGCCGCGAGCAAACCCTTTTACCAAGATGGCATCCGGCACACTTACCATTGGAAGTATGCATGTGCATCACGGTCTCTATTTTTGCACATTAGGAGGCCTTGTATCGCCTAAAAAATGGGCACTACAGAGCCCAATTTAGCCACCGTTAATATTTAAATTCTGCGCTGCTCGTTTTACCTGGCCAATATGGATCTCCAATGATGTCCTGGTCCTTGCTCTCCTGTTCAGCATTGGGAGCAGTGAGAGACTCTACCAGCCATACTTTAGCACAAATGTAGCACTAAAGAATAAGTCTTCTTCATGTGCACTCCTGGTGCAAAGTACTTCACATTTAAATTTAAATCAATGGATGGAAAGTAGGGCGACCTTCATGCTTAACAGGCATGTTATCCTCCACACCCAATACGCACACCCATTGTGGAATGCTCTGTGCTGGGAGTGCAAAGATGAAAGATTGCCCACTAAGTTACCAATCTCAGTGAGAGAGGTCATAAGGATGGGCTTGTATGGGACATGGCAAAATTTACATTGTACCGCAGACATTCTCATGAAGTTGAAACTGAGGATAAGGCAGGCATATAGTAGAGAGCGTTACTTGAATTAGGATTGCCTGATGCTAACACTGGATGCCAGCAATGAGAAAGTGTTCCATTCCCTGTATTCACATCCCTCCACTTGCTAGGCTTTATGTATAACTATGTATAAATAGCATTGCTTCTACTCTGAATAAAACCCTATTACTGATTTTTTTTTATAATAGGGTAGAAAAAAAGTGTTGTTGAAAATATTACATTTAATTGAGTGAAATCTACAACTGGTTTCCACTTGTGAAGAAGGCAGAAGAATCTCTCATGCACTATCCTGCATTTAGTAAACTGAATTATGTATATTATGTATGGAATAGCATATTATTGTAGTGAAGGGGAGACAGGCAGGGAATGTCAAGCGCCGGTATAAGGTAATTAGAATCCTAACTGTAATAACAGTGCTTTGTTTCCTTAGTGATCCTGAAGACTTGTGAAAAATCACACCCAATTATCAGCCGAACTGAAGCCATTCCACGAGAATCCGAGTTATTACTCAGCTGGCAGAGCACAATGGATCAAAGTTACACCACACAAACATCAAGAAAAGGAATATGTTAAATAAAGTTATGGAACATTTCCTCCAAGCACTTCATAAATTATCAGGTGTAGGATTTAGATTGGGACTAGAAAGAATTAAATTCTCAACTCGGAAGGGCAGTGGTGGGAGGGTGGGGTGCCTGGGATCCATTAATAAATTACAACAGCAGGAAGTAATTGGAGCTTAATCTGTAATACCTTCCACTCAAGGGTTTTTTTTATATCAGAGCTGGCATATTAGCCAATTTAATCTGAAACTGGAGACAGACTGATCATTAATGGTCTCACTTATATTGAGGAGCAAATAATGTTGCTCTTTTGACAGATGGAAAGAGAAATTCCAGAGAATTCAGCAAATGATTCCACTTTTTGTGGCAGATGAATCCAGGGTAGATTTACCAATCGGCTGTGCTTGTTGCCGAGATTAAGGTACAGGGTGGAAAACTGAGTGAGTAAACCCTGGGTATGCTTTACATCCCAATTCTTTCTGCCCATGATTTTCTGGCTGGCTGCATTCTGAGTGCTGGAATTTTATGGCATAGACTCATGAAGTCCCCAGGGTGTGCGTCAAAAATATTTAAATGTATACTCGCCACAATTTCCCAGCTTCTTCCAATAAGAGCAGGTCAGAGGCTGGGTATTCTGCGGCGAGTGTCTCACCTCCTGACTCCCCAAAGCCTTTCCACCATTTACAAGGCAAAGGTCAGGAGTGTGATGGAATACTCTCCACTTGTCTGGATGAGTGCAGCTCCAACAACACTCAAGAAGCTCGACAGCATCCAAGACAAAGCAGCCCGCTATATTGGCATCCCTTCCACCACCTTAAACATTCACTCCCTCCACCACTGGTGTACTGTGTCTGCAGTGTGTACCATCTACAAGATGCATTGCAGCAACTCGCCAAGGCTTCTTCGGCAGCACCTCCCAAACCCACGACCTCAACCACCTAGAAGGACAAGGGCAGCAGGCGCATGGGAACACCACCACCTCCAAGTTCCCCTCCCAAGTCACACACCATCCTGATTTAGAAGTATATCGCTGATCCTTCATCGTCGCTGGGTCAAAATCCTGGAACTCCCTCCCTAACAGCACGGTGGGAGTACTTTCACTACGTGGACTGCAGCAGTTCAAGGAGGCAGCTCACCACCACTTTCTCAAGGGCAATTAGGGATGGGCAATAAATGCTGGTCTTGCCAGCGACGCCCACATTCTATGAACGAATAAAAAAAAAGATTTCACCTTTTGTCACCCAAGCCCATTTTGATGTGATGCAGCTTTGTATTCTTTTCTTGTAATGCCTACTAAACTTTCTTTTAGGGCTGTGTTGTTTTCATTATGGATCCTTTCAGTATTTCTGAAAGTTTAATCTTTAACTAGTTGTTCTCTTGTGGCTTTCCACATGAGTGGTGGGGGTGGGGGTTAGGTGGGGGGTAATTTTCAACTGTCGGCCACCTGTTTCTCACCTGAAAAAGAAGCCATCAACAATTGAAAATTGGGGGTGGTGGGCCATCTTGGCTCCTTGGCCACCCCATTGATGACCAAGGCTCACCTGATGTAAATGGACAAACATCCTGCCCACCTGAAACAAGCAGGGGGCTGTTTAAATATACAAGTTGGGCTTCTACGCTGGGTGTAGCACCCCGATTCCAATTTTCAGGTACAAATGGGCAGTGCATGCACGCACATACCTCGCCCACTTGCAGTAGACATTGAGCGGCCTAATAGTGGTCCTTAAAGGCACTGCTGGTGGCTTCTCAAGAAACAGCAGGAAATTTGTAATTTTTTTTGCTGGAGATTCCTGCTCCTCCTGAGCGCCCCCCCCCCAACCCCCACCCCCACTCCCCCCCAAAAAAAATGCTGGCTTGTTTATGGCAGAGGTTGAAGATCGCCACCGAGAGCAAAGAACAACTGTAATCTTCAGGTGTAAAGGGTTAGAGGGAGGGCATTAATTGGACCAGGGCATGCAGATCTAATTCAATTCCCCATTTCAGAGTCAAACATTCTGCCTTAATTCTTATATTTCCATTATAAATTCACATAATCCACATTTATAATGGAAACTGCCTGTGTCAACTTGTCACAGTGTAATTACACCCTTCTGACACTGGCGCCGAGTAGTTATTACAACAACTACTTGCATTTATATCGCATTTTTAACGTAGTAACACGTCCCAAGGCGCTTCACAGGAGCGTAATCAAACAAAATTTGACACCGAGCCACATAAGGAGATATTACGACGGATGACCAAAAGCTTTTTCAAAGAGATAAGTTTTAAGGAGTGTTTTAAAGGAGGAGAGAGAGGTGGAGAGGTTTAGGGAGGGAATTCCAGAGCTTACTGTCTAGGCAGCTGAAGGCACGGCCACCAGTGGTGCAGCGGAAAAAATCGGGGATGCGTAAGAGGCCAGAAATGGAGGAGCTCAGAGATCTCGGAGGGTTGTTGGGCTGGGGAGGTTATAGAGATAGGGAAGGGCGAGGCCATGGAGGGATTTGAAAACAAGGATGACAATTTTAAAATTGCGCTGTTGCTGGACCAGGAGCCAATGTAGGTCAGCAAACACAGCGGTGATGGGTGAACAGGACTTGGTGCGAGTTAGGATACGGACAAAAGAGTTTTGGATGAGCTCCAGTTTACGGAGGGTGCAAGGTGGGCAGCCAACCAGGAGTGCATTGGAATAGTCGAGTCTAGAGGTAACAAAGGCATGGATGAGGGTTTCAGCAGCAGATGAGTTGAGGCAGGAGTGGAGATGGGCGATGTTACAGTGTAAATAGGCAGCCTTGGTCATGGAGACGGTATGGTGTCGGAAACTCAGCTCCAGGTTGCAAACAGTCTAGTTCAGCCTCAGACAGTGACCAGGGAGAGGGATGGACTCAGTGGTTAGGGAATGGAGGTGGTGGCGAGGACCAAAGACTATGGCTTCGGACTACCCAATATTTAATTGGAAGAGATTTCAGCTCATCGAACAAACAGCGTGACAAACCAGAGGCAGTGGAAGGGTCAAGAAAGGTTGTGGTGAGGTAGAGCTGGGTGTCGTCAACGTACATGTATTGTTACAGTGGGGGTAATTTTCAGTTTGTGAATTTGTAGTGTGGAAGGTTGGATGTGGGGTTTAGCAGCAGTTATGAGAACTTGATGTTTATTAGATCAAAGGAAGAGGCTTATAATGTTGCCAAAAAGAGTAGTAAGCCTGAGGATTGGGAGGATTTTAGAATTCAGCAAAGGAGGACCAAGAAATTGATAAGGAAAGAGAAAAAAGTATATGAGAGTAAACTAGCAAGAGACATAAAAACAGATTGTAAACATTTCTATAGGTACGTAAATAAGAAGAGATTAATGAAAGTAAATGTGGGCCCATTAGAGGCAGAGACAGGAGAAATTATAATGGGCAATAAGGAAATGGCAGAGATATTAAACAAGTACTTTGGCCATGATTTCCCCTACCTCGGCGGGTCCTGGGCGGGCATCATCGGTGTCGAGTCCTGACACCGCTGCTGGCTCCAGCCTGCTCTGTAGAATGATTTTACATTGATTGGGCTTGTTAAGCCCGTCCAGCGCGTTTGCTGGCCAATTGAAGGAAGTGGATCTGATGCCGTCACTTGATGACGCATCATCAGCCAGTTTCCTTAAAGGGACCATGCGCAAATTGATTTTGACATTTGTGCGGTCAGTGTTCTACAGCATCGAGGTGCTGCAAACACTGACAAGCACTGCACAGAAGAGCACGGCTGCACCCAGGCTCTCCCATGACTCCCTCCATATGCCAATGGGTGAAGAGACCTCCCCAGGAGATCAACACAGCCTGGTTGCACATTGCACAGGAGGACACAAGCAGGGATGTCGTAAGGAAGTCTAGGCTGCAGTGGCGCAAACCTTTCAATGATCTCAGTAGATCACAAAACATTACTGCAAAGCCACACTCAACCTCATCCTGCTGTGCCACTCATCACATCCCCATCACTCTGCCTCCCCTACTCTACTCCTGCACATCCTTACTCACACCAACTTACCTTGGACCTCCACCTATCCCTCTCTATCTACATTATCACATCGCCATCTCACTAGCCACCCCTCACACTCACTCTCATCCTAGTCCAATCACACCAACTAACAACACACAAGGGTAGGCACTTGTGTGTTTAAGCCAATGTTCATGTAAAGTTTCTGTTAATGTGGTGTCAAACATTGAAACCTTTATTTTCAACACTTTGCATTCTTGGACAGATCTTTTTGCACCTTTGAAAGTGGCTTAGTGAGTTGCAGTGAATGTTGAGACATAACGGTACCCCCTGCAATGGTGATGAGTGTGAAAGGAATGGCTTGGGCAGTGTAGGGATGTTTTATGTTGTTGGTATGGGGTGGTGCCAACCTGGTGCATCATGTGGCAGCCAGGGTGTACAGCGTCAAGTGAAGTAAATCTGGCCATGGTGAAGCCATCCCTGGCGTCCCGGGCAGCAATGTGGTCAGCTGCTGATGCCTACTGTCCTGTGCAGCATCAGTTGATTGTGGAGAAGGTTGGTGTTGTTGTTGGTGCTGCTGGTGTGCGGAGAAGGTTGGTGCTGCTGGTGTTGGGGCTGATCATGGTGGGATTCTGATGACCTAGGTGAGATAGTTTCAAGGGCACCGATGCTGATGTAATAGATGGCAGGTGAACTTGAGATGACAGAAGCGATCTGTCAGTGGTGAGAGAGGTTGTTTCAATGAGGTGACACTGGATAGAGAGTTTGCTCCAAACACTTGCAACCTGCATAAAGCTCAATCTGTTTTCCAAATGCAGTAAGCAACAGCTTCTGAGCTTGGAAAGTGAACAGCTATGCGATTTGCAGCTGTCAAGTAATGAGATGATTCCATGCTCATACTACTCCCGACCTCCTCACCTGATGTGATCCCCGAGCAGCGTGGGCTCCATGGGTGACCTTGTAAAATGGTAAGGTGAGCTCAAAATACTTTTTAATGGGCTATTAACAAGGTCATAATGACCTGAATTGCCTCCCCCACTGCTGCGTGTCAGGTCTGTTCAGCCCTCACAGACCTGACATCTGGGAAAGTCACGTGGTGGCGGGTTGACAGCGGTGTCCTGACCCGCTGTCAAAAAAAAATTTCCCACCTGACCCAGAAACGAACGCGCCCACTGACCCCCCAAAAAATTCCCCCTGAGTATCTGTCTTCACAGTAGAAGACACAAAAAACATTTCAGAAATAATGAGGAACCAAGGGTCTAGAGAGAATGAGGAACTTAAAGAAATCAGTATAAGTAAAGACATAGTACTGGAGAAATTAATGGGACTACATGATGAAAAATCCCCATGACCTGACGACTCATGGTATTGGGGGTAATATATTAGCAGGAATTAAGGATTGGTTAATGGACAGAAAACAGAGAGTAGGAATAAAGGGGACTTTTTCAGGTTGGCAGGCTGTAACTAGCAGGGTACCGCAAGGATCAATGCTTGGGCCTCAGCTATTTAAAATCTATATTAATGACTTAGATGAAGGGACTGAGTGTAACGTATCCAAGTTTGCTGATGACACAAAGTTAGGTGGGAAAGTAAGCTGTGAGGAGGACACAAAGAGGCTGCAGAGAGATATAGACAGGTTGACTGAGTGGGCAAAAACATGGCAAATGGAATACAATGTGGGGAAGTGCAAAGTTATCCACTTTGGTAGGAAAAACAAAAAAGCAGAATATTTTTTGAATGGTGAGAGACTGGGAAATGTTTGCACTCAGAGGGACCTGGGTATCCTTGTACATGAATCACAGAATGTTAACATGCAGGTACAGCGAGCAATTAGGAAAGCAAATGATATGTTAGCTTTTGTTACAAAGGGATTAGAGTATAAGAGTAAAGGGGGGAAAAATTCAGTTGGTTGCGCCTCCCATTAGCGCCTTAAGAGGGCGCTAATGGGGCGCAAAGCAACTAACGCCCGAGCGCAGCGATGTTTGCGCCGCTCGGGAAATTAACTAGACATTTTGTGGCGGCGCTAAACACTACCGCCACGATCTCCTGCGCCGGCAGATCGTGACGTCAGTCGAGTGCGCAACGCCCCGGTAGCGCATATTGAGTGGCGCCCCCTGCCTCACCGCCTGCCGCTAGCAACGACAGGTTGAGGGGAGCGTTTTGCAGTCAGGAAGGGACTGGGGAGCGCTAATTAAAGGCGACCGCTTCCTGCCTTTTTTTGTTGGCGACATTTTTGAACCACGCATTCTGAGAGAGAGAGAGAGACACTTCTGGAGAGATTCAACGCTGTGTGAAGGAGTTTTGGGTACTAAGCAGCACTTTGCAGGTTCATTTTGATTTGCCCTTCCTTGTATCGATTTAGAAGAGATTGTGGGGGCTGCACTCTGAGCTCTTTCCCTGGTTCTCTCCATTGATCTTTCCAGCAGATTTGATGTACAGGTCTCTCCAGGCCAAGACTCAAGGCTGCAATGAGCAGGATGTGGATGGAAAGCAAGATCAGCCCTCCCCTTTAAGAACTGGCAGGGGCCATTGTGTCTGTGTTCCATTGCTGACTAACATCACGTGAGCTTCGCTAGCGCTCTGAGTTAGCGCCTCGCTCCTCGGCCTTTGCGCCTTAAGACAGATGTGTAGCGCCTGATTTAGCGCTCCAGTCACCTCCAGGGGCGATAAAAGTTAAGTTTGCAGTCGGAGGCGATAATTAGCTCCAGGCGCTAATCTTTGCGCCCAGCCGATAATTGCACCCCAAATGAGGCGATACTGAATTTTTCCCCCAAGAAGTCTTACTACAATTATACAGGGCATTGGTGAAGACACATCTTGAGTACTGTGTACAGTTCTGGTCTCCTTACCTAAGGAAGGACATACTTGCCTTAGAGGGAGTGCAGTGAAGGTTCACTAGGCTGGTTCCTGGGATGTGGGGATTGTCCTATGCGGAGAGATTCAGTAGACTAGGCCTATATTCCTTAGTGTGGAGATGCCGGTGTTGGACTGGGGTGGACAAATGTGAGAAGTTGCACAACACCAGGTTATAGTCCAACAGTTTTATTTGAAATCACAAGCTTTCGGAGCACTGCTCCTTCGTCAGGTGAAGTCACCTGACGAAGGAGCAGCGCTCCGAAAGCTTGTGATTTCAAATAAAACTGTTGGACTATAACCTGGTGTTGTGCGACTTCTCACATATATTCCTTAGAGTTTAGAAGAATGAGAGGTGATCTAATTGAAACATATAACATTTTTAAGGGGCTAGACAGGGTTAATGCTGGGAAAGTGTTTCCCCTGGCTGGAGAATCTAGAACATGGAGTCACAGTCACAGAATAAGGGGTAGACAATTTAGGACTGAGATGAGAAATTTCTTCACTCAAAGGGTTGTGAATCTTTGGAATTTTCTATCCCAGTGAGCTGTGGATGCTCAGTCGTTGAGTATATTCAAGACAGAGGTCGATAAATGTTTGGGAACGAAGGGAATTAAGGGATATGAGGATAGTGCGGGAAGATGGAGTTGAGGTAGAAGATCAGCCATGATCTTACTGAATGGTGGAGCAGACTCGAAGGGCCAAATGGCCTACTCCTGCTCCTAATTCTTATGTTCTTATGTTAGCATAAGTGGTAAAATGTGTGGTTTGGTTTTATGAGTGATTTCTTGTGTCTATCCGGACCATAGTATGTGGGGGTTCCAGAGTTTGGCTGCAGTGTAGGTGGGTCCAAGGTCTCAGTACACTGTTAGGAGGTACAAGGTCTGCCAGCACTGGGTAGAGGGTCCTAGGAAGTTGCATCACTGGGAAGAGAAATCCTGTAGTGTGGTAGCACCGGAAATAGGTATCAGGTTTTGGCAGCACTTGCGGGAGTTGTCTTGTTCTTTGGAAGCACTGGGAAGGGGTCCCTGAGTCACAGAACATTGGAGAGGGGCTTTCAGTATCTGGTAGCATTAGAGGAAGCACTGTGCAGTTAGTGTCCTAGGGTCTATGAGCACTGGGACAGGTACTAAGATCTGTCAGTACTGGTTTTGGGGGCGGGGGGGGGGGGCGGTGGTTCCTGTATGTGTGTGTAGTGCAGGTGGGAGGAAGTTTTGGCCTGGAATACTGCAGAATGTCAGGTTCTGGGAGCAACACCTCGATTGGTAAAATTCTCACCCTGGTTTTCACATCTCTCCATGGCCTCACCCCTCCCTATCTCTCTAACCTCCTCCAGCCCTACAACCCACCGAGATCTCTGCGCTCCTCCAATTCTGGCCTCTTGCACATCCTTGATTTTCATCGCTCCACCATTGGCGGCTTTTCATTCAGTTGCCTGGGCCCTAAGCTCTGTAAACCTCCCTGCCTCTCTACTTCTCTCTCCTCCTTTAAGCCGCTCCTTAAAACCTACCTCTTTGGCCAAGCTTTTGGTCACCTGTCCTAATATCTCCTTATGTGGCTTGGTGTCAAATTTTGTTTGCCAAGGCTCCTGTGAAGTGCCTTGGGACATTTTACTGTTAAAGGCACTACACAAATGCAAGTTGTTGTTGTTGTTGTGGTGGTCTTGAGATTCAGGAGCACAGGAGAGGAGAATTTCGTGCTTGAGGAGCATAGCAGAGGATCCTAATTCTAGCTGCACTGGGAGGAGATCCTGGGATCTGGTAAAAGCAGTGGAGACCCAGAATCTGGCAGCATTGGGAAGTGGGTTCCTGGGTATGGGACCACTCGAAAATTGTCTTTGGTAGCACTGGGAAGGGTGTCTCGGAGCCTAGGAGCACTGGGAGAGAGGTGCCTGGGTTCAGGAGACCTGCGAAGGGTGCACTTAGGGAGACCTCAAGATTTAGGAGCACTGAAAGAGGGGATTTGGGGTAGGGGAGTACCGAGCAAGGGGTTCTGACGTCTAGAGCACTAGGAGGTCCAGGGCTCTGGGAGTACTGGGGTCAGCAGCACTGTGAGAGGGTTGCTTGAGTTTGGAAGCACCAGAAGGGACCCCATGAAGGATCTCTTCAGATATTTCAGCACTGGGAGGGGTTCATGGGTCTGGGAGTCCTGGGGTTGGATTGATAATTGATAGATATTTATATATTAATAAATGTTGTCACTTAAGTAAATTGATAAATAGTTTTTTTTCTTATTTTACCATTCACACGAGATATGGGAGTAGCTAAAGGAAGTTGCCTGTTAGCAAGCAGCTGCTGTGTAGAAAATAAAGGGAGATAAATCATGATAAAGAATGAATTGAAAATATATGTATGTATATATAAGTACGGTGAACAAGCAGGAACTTCGTCATAACACTATTTATACTTAAAAGGCAAGCTCGCCTAACAATACACTACAAACCTTTTAAGCAGGATACTGTTTCTGAAGTTTGACACTGCCTTGCTAACTACAACCCAAACCCACACTACTTCCATTATAAGCTGCCAATCAAATTATATGGTTATATAGCTGAATATACACAGTGTAAGACAAATACTGTTGCCCCAGTATGATCACGATTTTATCCACTGACCGTTGGTCTGTCCATTTTACCTCAAGCCACTAGCTCCAGCAGTATTCTAGCTATCTATCTGTAATGTCTGCACTGAGGAGCTCCCAAGAGACCAGATGACAGAAATCGTTGAGTCATCTACAAATCTTTATCCTCCCAGTCTAATTCCCTTGTTGCTTTACCTTTACTCCTTCTCGTTCCTTTTTTCTGACATGATAAATGAAGCAAATACCAAAGAATGTTCTTTATCTCTTTGGCAAAAGCTTCTCTTGAATGCTGACAGCAATTACTGCCCCTGCTTCATAATGTACTGATGCAAGACAGATTATTTTTCTTTTTTTCTTCTTTTTTATTATCGCGGCTGAATTATTCAGCAGTGCCCATGAGCAAAAATAAAAGCAATGGCTTGAAAATATTATATTTAGGTTTCCTTGTTGACTGCTTCGGCAATGATTATCTAAGGCAGCTCTTTAGTATTTCTGACAAGAAGAATGCAATGTCCCTAACCAGCTGCAATTAGAAACCGGGAGGATTCGATAATGTGCTAAATCTCAGCACAGCTGCATTCACAGCCCCATCGCAACCTCTGCTTATCTGCAATATCTTTCTAATGACATAAAGGACATTTTTAGTTTTATTATAGTGGGAAATCTAGATTGATACTTTAATGTAATTTACTTGTTGTAAATGTTCTGGTACGGAGGCCTATTTGTTCTTATTATTGTCTGTCTTTTATAAGTGCTTTACACACACACACACACACATATATATTCTTTTTATTTTGAAAGTGCATTAGATAATTAGTGATGGAATGATTTGGGTCGGTACGTATTTAAAATACTTTCGAGAGCAATTTTATACATAAATGCACCTAAATGTCTCCTCATGCCACTGCGAAAAGTCACGGCCCCAGGTTTTGAATAGCTTAGAGCTGAGGTACATAAGCATTTAAGGATATTGCCCATGCAGAAAAAGATAATTAACATACCTAGCTAATTAGTCCCACAGCATTGAACAATAAAGTATTAGCAGCTGCCTTACGTGTCACGAGCTAATTAGCATTATTAAACTTCAGAAATAATTGTCTCGTTTGTTCTATGTCATAATACCATTCCTTAATTGTGCATTGGAGATCACCAGTTATAAATGGTGGCTCAGATTGCACTTGTCTGCTTGCTTTCTGATGAGAGGATCGTAAAAACCTTTGGAATTATACAAAGAATTGAGGCAACATTTAAGCAGAGAGGGATTAGAGTAGTTGCAATTATCTTCACATTAAAAAGTTTCATACTAACAGCTTTACAGCTTCAGCTATCAAGATGAGTTCATTTTAATTTGCGTTCCACTAGATGTCATGTGACATTCCTTTCTGAGGATTCCCCATGTTAAATCATACTCAGTAGACAGTGATCTTTGAGAAACACAGCCTTCAGCACCAGGTCTAGTGCAACTGGAGTTGAAAAGCTAAGAGCAATAATTGGGGCGAAAGTATGGAAATAAGTGACAAGGCTTTTTTAGAGATTGCAGTATCTTTCAAGATGCAGGAACGGGAGTACTGCTAATCATGCAGCGAGTTTTCTTGGTATCAATGTTTAATTAATGTTATCTACTTGTATCTGCTGACGTAAGAGTGAAGCATCTGGTAGATGGCATTATCACTAATTTTGCGAGCGAACATTTTATTACCCATTCTAATGTGTTGCATTTTCCCTTATGGTACGTATTAACAATTTCTAATTGCACTATTGGGGGCCTCATGTATGATGTTTGTTGTTTGGCCTATCTCCCGGTGGAGGCAGCAATCTTTATACACGGATAACTGACGCAGTGCATTTGTTGACAGCACGTGCAGTTCAGCGATTCTGAAGCCCAGGAATTAATGAACATTGATGCAGAGTAGAATCATAGGGGTAAAAATTCAGTTGGTTGCGCCTCCCGTTAGCGCCTTAAGAGGGCGCTAATGGGGTGCAAAGCCGCTAACGCCCGGGCGCAGCGATGGTTGCGCCGCTCGGGAACTTAACTAGACATTGTGCGGCGGCGCTAAAACTTACCGCTGCGACCACCTGCGCGCGCAGATTGTGACGTCATTCCATGGTGCAACGCCCTTGTGGTGCCCCGGAGCGGAAATTGAGTGGCGCCCCCTGCCTTACCGCCTGGCGCTTCCAACGACCAGAAGACTGGAACGCTATCAATCGCTGTGGGGCTGGTGGGGGGCGCTATTTAAAGGGGGCCTCTTCCTGTCTTTTATTGTTGGTGGCATTTTTGAACTACGCATTCTGAGAGAGAGGGAGAGAGACTTCTGGAGAGATTCAACGTTGTGTGAAGGAGTTTTGGGTACTGAGCAGCACTTTGCAGGTTCATTTTGATTTGCCATTCCTTGTATCGATTTAGCAGAGACTGTGGGAGCTGCACTCTGAGCTCTTTGCCTGGTACTCTCCATTGTTCTTTCCAGCACATTTGTTGTGCAAGTCTCTCCAGGCCAAGATTCAAGGCTGCAATGAACAGGATGTGGATGGAAAGCAAGATTAACCATCCCCTTTAAGAACTGGCCCGTGCCATTGTGTGTGTGTTCCATTGCTGACTGACATTACATGAGCTTCGCCAGCGCTCTGAGTTAGCGCCTCACTGCTCGGCCTTTGCGCCTTAAGACAGGTGTGCAGCGCCTGCTTTAGCGCTCCACTCACCTCCCGGGGCGGTAAAAGTGAAGTTTCCAATCAGTGCCGATAATTAGCGCCAGGCGCTAATATTTGCGTCCAGACGATATTTGCGCCCCAAATGGGGCGCGAGCCTAATTTCTACCCCATAGAATCATAGAATGGTTACAACATGGAAGGAGGTCATTCAGCTCGTCGAGCCCGTGCCAGCTCTCTGTAAGAGCACTTCAGCTAGTCCCACTTCCCCGCCCTTTCCCCGTAGCCCTGCAAATTATTTTCCTTCAGGTACTTATCCAACTGCCTTTTGAAAGCTGTGATTGAGTCTGCCTCCACTACCCTTTCAGGCAGTGCTTTCCAGATCCTAACCACTCGCTGAGTAAAAAGTTTTTCCTCATGTCGCCTTTGATTCTTCTGCCAATTACCCTAAATCTGTGTTCTCTGGTTTTCAACCCTTCCGAAATTTGGGAACAGTTTCTCTCTATCTACTCTGTCCAGACCCCTCATGATTTTGAACACCTCTATAAAATCTCCTCTCAATCTTTTCTGATCTAAGGAGAACAACCGCAGCTTCTCCAGTCTATCCACGTAACTGAAGTCCCTCATCCCTAGAATCATTCTCGTAAATCTTTTCTGCACCATCTCTAAGGCCTTCACATCCTTCCTAAAGTGCAGTGCCCAGAATTGGACACAATACTCCAGTTGAGGTCGAACCAGTGTTTTATACAGGTTCATTATAACTTCCTTGCTTTTGTACTCTATACCTCCATTCATGAAGCCCAGGATCCCGTAAGCTTTTTTAACCGCCTTCTCAACCTGCCCTGCCACCTTCAACGATTTGTGCACATATACCCTCAGGTCTCTCTGTTTATGCACCCCCTTTAGGATTGTACCCTTTAGTTTATATTTCCTCTCTTCATTCTTTCTACCAAAATGTATCACTTCGCACTTTTCTGCATTAAATGTCATCTGCCACGTGGCCGCCCATTCCACCAGCCTATCTATGTCTTCCTGAAGTCTATCACTATCCTCCTCACTGTTCACTATACCTCCAAGTTTTGTAATTGCTGCTCTCCCTCAGCTGGACTTTTAAAAATATGTTGGCTTACAACAGCATCATGGGAGCCTGGAACTTTGCGAGCCTATAAATGATTTTTTTAAATCTAGGTATTGTGGTAAGTTGTCTCGTTTTCTTTGCTTTCTAATATTTCTCTACCCATTTTCTCTCCTCCCTTTATGAAGGTGTTGACTCCTTGCCGGGATACAACTCCACAGGCACCAGGTGCCCTTAAGTATCTCTCCCAGATGGCCACTGGTCATCAAGGAGCCTTGACAGGGATTATCTGAAGGCAATTCGAATGCACCACAGTCAAATCCGATCCTGTCCTTACTTGATAACCATGCGTATGCACTTCCAGTAAGAGCCAATGGATAGTGATTAGAAGTGGGATCCCTAACTGAGTATCCCCTTCCTAACCAATTATAGCATCCTAACTGTAAACCAGCTGACATCAGCTAATCCAACACAAACTGGGGAAAGAACATGGGAGCTTTCTGGTCTTCATAGTTCACCTATTCACTGCCTAAATACGTTGAGTTCATTTGGGAGCCATAGTAAAATGATTGTGTGTGAATATATAATATTAGGATGCATACCAAATTAAAAATGTAACAGGCTTCACTCTGCAACTATAGCCATGCTTGTCATAATGAAATAAATCATTGTTCAAATTTTTCTATTGGGCCAAAAATTCAGCACTTGCCAGGTGAGTACGCACTGTGTACTCACCCGTAAGGCCGCCTGAAGTGCCGGTTTCCTGCATGCACTGCGCATGTGCGGGAAACCGGAACTTCCGGTCTCGTGAAGGGAGCGGTTCAGAGGTGAACCGCTGTGCGCGGTAGAGGCTGTGCGCATGCAGCAAACTTAGGTTTTTTTTCAGGTTTCTCCGAGAGGGTAAGTATTGAAGAACCTGCGCTTTTAAAAAGGAGGCGCAGGACCCGTTTTCAACAAGGTAAGTGGTTAATTAATTATAATTTGAAAAAATTTTCAACAGGTTTATCTTTTTTAGATACTTTAAAGAAAGGTAAGTTTATTTTTAGCAGTGTTAAAAAGTATTTTACTTTTTTCAAAAATGTAAATTTTTGTTTAAAGTAGTTAATTTATTTAACTTATAGTTATTTTAAAAATGTGATGGTTTTTTTTTAAAATTTATTTGAAGTTTAGCTGTTCTTTTGGGGCCGATTTCAATTCATAGATTTGACAGGTCCTGTCAAATCTATGAATGAAAGATGGTCTGCTGCCATTGGCTCTCCGTGGCCCACGTGATCCCAGGGGACGCATCGCACTAACTACGCCCCTGGGACACGCAAGCACTGTGCGCAGGCAGTTGGAGCAGGCCCAGGAGCTGAAGTCCCCGTGGGCCAGAAGCAGAACGGCAGACGCGGTAGGTAAGTGCGCGCACGATCCTTACCCCCGCGGCAAGCCGGAGAGGCGAATTTCTGGGCCATTGACTTTTAAACCACGGGGGTTAAAGGGTTTCTGCAAAGATAATTAAACAAAGGTAATAAAGAAACATATAGCAGTGTGGATGCAAAATTTTTGGGGGGATTTGGCTTTCAAATGTCTTGACTACCAAGCTCCCTAGCCACCAGGGAATGGAGATGCTGTCCTCTGCCCTACCATCACCCACATTATACGATTAGTGAAAAACGATGAATACTGGAATTGGATGTACACACAGCTCCCCCAGCCCCCCCAAAAAAACCTTTTAAAATCACCAATGCTATCAGATTTTTTAAAAAGACATATTCTACCTCTAAGCTACTAAGGCAAATGTACATATATTTGGACTGCCAGCAATCACACGTCCACTGCAAACTCACCAGTCTGACAGAATTAATTCAAAACTGCTCACTTCTAGACCCTCACACTTTGCAATTTGGTTCTAATACACACTGCAGCCACCAATTTCAGTTCTGTTCTTTTGCCTAATAACTTTTTTATGGAATATAAAAGAGCTGAAAATAATAACATGCAAATGTAGCACGTCTTAAAATTAATATCTGTCTTTTGCCCATAGACTTTGAGACCTTGCATTAAAATGGAACATTAAAAATCCTCATTTAAACAGCTTACATGTCAGACTTGGCAAAGATGAAGGCAAAAGTTAATGCCAAAAACCATCTAATTTCCAAGGATAGGGGGTCAGATCACAGAGCATTGGTTACAAGCATTCAAACAACAGAGTTCCCAACATATCAGTTACATGTGTACCAATGTCATGGTGTAATGTTTGAAAATACAGTTTCACAGGAAACATTATCCTCAGATCAAGTTCTTTGCTGTTGGACTGAGGTTTCTGTGGAATAGGTTTAAATGTTGACGATACATTGGAATTCTGTGCTTGAATCCAATGTATATTTAACATGTTCAACCTTTGAAAACTGAATATGCTTTGCAACTCCTTCACCTTTAAAAAACACTTTTTTATTACTGTCAAAAATAAAATTCACTGTTTCCCCCAGAAACAGTGGGGTAAATTTTAGCCCCGATATTTATGGGGAGGCGGGGAGGGAGCAGGGTAGCGCAGTTGCGGGGGGGGGGGGGGATCCCGGAAATCCCGGGGATGCGGAGGTCCTGCCGGATTTAATGCCAGGACCATATTATCATTTTTTAATTCCATTTCCCGTCAGGCAGAGAGCCAGATTGGCAGGCTGGCCAGCTGTCGGGCGCGAAAGCCAGCAGTAGAAGGTTGCAGCCGGGGTCCCTTGGGGACAGTCCCCAACAATCGGGAAAGAACAGGGCATGGTGTGGGGGTGGGGGGGGGGCCTCGGAGCATGGCAGCAAGGAGGGCGGGCGGGAGGGAGGGTAAGATCGAGGCGTGGTGTGGGGTGGGGGCTGTCGGCAGATTGCGGGGAGGGAGGCAAAGATCGCGGGTAGGTTTGCTAGGTCATGCTTAACGTACCTAATTGAATTTTTTGAGGAAGTAACTAAACTAGTAGACAGGGGAATGTCTATGGATCTAGTTTATATGGACTTCCAGAAGGCATAGAATATACAGCACAGAAAAAGGCCATTCGGCCCAACCAGTCCATGATGGTTTTTATGCTTCACTTGAGCCTCCTCCCATCCTTCCTCATCTAACTCTATCACCATAACCCTCTATTCCCTTCTTCCTCATATGCTTATATTGCTTCCCCTTAAATGCATCTATACTATTCACCTCAACCACTCCCTGTGGCAGCAAGTTCCACATTCTCAACACTCCTTGGTTAAAGAAGTTTCTTCTGAATTCCCTATTGGATTTCTTGGTGACTATTTTATATTGATGGCCTCCAGTTTTGCTCTTCCCCATAAGTGGAAACACTCTCTCTCTGTCTACTCTACCAAAACCTTTCCTAATTTTAAAGACCTCTATTCGGTCACCCCTCAGCCTTCTCTTTTTAAGAGGAAAGAGATAAAGAGAAAAGAGAATGTTAGCCTTTACATTTAGAGGGCTTGAATATAAAGGGGAGGAAGGTTTCCTACAGCTATACAAAGCCCTGGTTAGACCAGATCTGGAGTGCTGTGTACAGTTCTGGGCACCGCACCTTAGAAAGGATATATTGACCTTGGAGGGAGCGCAGTGCAGATTCTCCAGAATGTTACCAGGGCTCCAAGGGTTAGATTATGAGGAGAGATTACATAAACTAGGCTTGTATTCCCTGGAATATAGAAGGTTAAGGGGGCTGATTGATTTTAGGAATTTGATAGGAATTGGTAGGGTACATAGAGAGAAACTTTTTCCACTGGTGGGGGAGTTTAGGACAAGGGGACATAACCTTAAAATCAGAGCCAGGCCATTGCGGAGAGAAGTTAGGAAATACTTCTTCACATAGTTTGGTGGAAGTGTGGAACTCTCTCCCACAAAAAGCAGTCGTTGCTAGCGCAATGAATAAATTTAAACTGAGATCCATAGATTTTTGCTAGCCAAGGGTATTAAGAGAAGGAGTTAGGATACAGATCCGCCATGATCTCATTGAGTGCCGAATAGGCTCGAGAAGCTGAATGGTCTACTACTGTTCCTATGCTCCTCTGTTGAGGAGTGTTGGAGAAATCCTGCTCCTCCTGGCTCACAAGCAGTGCTATTAAAAGCACTTACCTGCTTGATCTGGCTGCTCCCGTCTCCATTTAGCTGCCGGGTTTCCTGAGCCCTGGGAAACCCGGCTGGCTAACGTTAAATTTAAATCCGGCTCCAAAACTGCATTGTGGGAGTCTGATTTAAATATTAGAAAGAACTGTTCTGCCTCTCATGAGCTACACAACCTGCCGGATTAAAAATGGCGGCAGGTGCGTACGCGGCAGGTTGAGGCCACGTTACACGATTTAACATTTTTATCCTCCCCCCAACCCTCTCCTGCCCATCGTGGGCAGGGTTAATAGTGACCCCTTTGTCTTTATGCATTAATATAAAATGGATGATAGCAAATCAGCAGCGTGTTTTACACGCCTCCCGAGTGACTTCAACTGAAAATCGGGAGAGATGTAAACCAAGCCACCGACTCGCTATCACCCGTTTCACACTATCGAACAAAGTCAAAATCTACCCCAGTGAGTTTATCCGGTGAATACATTTGCCTTATAAACTAAGACAGTCGCAGGCTCCACACTAAGTCTGTGCTCAATAATATTGATTGCTATAAAGTGGATCAAGAGAACAGCACAGATTTAAAGCAGATTTATTCATAATTCAGACAAAATGAAAAAAGAAAAATGTTTGAATTTTGTACTATTGGTGCAAAAATGCTTGTATAGTTGCCAAAGATTTAGGAAGGATTGAAAAGATATATAATTATCATACGGCAAAATATTCTTCTCTTTTTCTTCTTTAAAAGGATAATCTTATGTGCCAAGTTAAAAGTGATGTGCTTTGATTTTCCCAACTCATTTTGTGCTGATCTGTCATGATTATCATGATTTCTGGTTGTCATAAAAGAGACTAATACATTATATGATTATTATTGGTTTTATTTCTGTGATAGTTCATGAGATAAATGATACCCATCAATGATGATAAGGCAATAATAAATTTAGTTGATATCGCAAAGCATGTGACCAAATTTCAAATGGTTTATAACTGCCATTTGAACCAAAATTAGATTCTATCTTTGAAATATAGGGCTAGGAATTACTTTTGGCAATATTAGTCAATGAACTCTAAGTACATCTATAAAGCATTATCACTTTTCTCGCCTGCTAGTTTAATGCTATTTAAGATAAATGGGTTAACAGCTCCATTAAAAAGGCATTGACAGAATTGTCCTACAAATCTCTTAAGTGTTTGTCTGCTATTATTGGGGACAATAATTACTAACTTATAATTCTCTGGTATCTAACCTTTTATGGGGTGCCGTGTAGTTTCATTTGGATGGGTGAAGTTTCCACATGAGCTAACCCTTTTAATTTGACTCAATTTTTATTCTGGTGTTGGCTGCCAGTGTTAATCACTAACCGTGCACTCTCTTTGCTTCATATATGATGGTGCTCGCACAGGGGCATTAACACATTCGCACAAACTTGGCAAGAATTTAGCTATGGTTGATTACCAAGAGAATGATGTTAGATAATGGATAGTGAAAAATGTGTATTGCTGAAACAGAGGCCTAAAAATTGGAGGTTTTAGCGCCGGCCGTTAAGGCCCGTTTTGGTGAAAAGGATGGCAGCCGCCTCACTCGCGCCTGCTTCCGGCGGGTCCCGCAGTGACCGCCATTTTCGGCAGGTCAGCAGTGCTGCTGTTGCCTGCGCTCGCGGCAGGTATTTTCATTAGCAGGAGCGTGACGTCAATTGGCGTGCAGTGCCGAATTGATGCACGCTTATCTATTTTGGAGCTCACCACTCCTCTTACCGCCCTCTCCAAAACACGCCCGTGCGGCAGCGGTTGACAGCGTGGAGAGGCGGGAGAAAGCGGAGGTGAGCTATAACCCGTACAGTAAACAGCTTCTGGGATAACAGTTAACTATGGAAAGCTATTGGAGTGAAAACTGCTTCCAGTGAGATGCATCAAATCTCCCCCCTGTTCAGTCAAACATTATAGGAGGTAAATACTTTTAAAATAAACTATACTGTACTACAGTTCTAATAAGCTCAAGAAAAAATCAGAGCTGCATTTCCTTAAATTTTATACATTGGGGTTTTCTAGTTTAGGAACTGATAAAATAATAAGCAAAGTTTGGAAGTCTGTTTTTAAAAGGATTAACAGCATATTCTCACCAAGAGCTATAGAATCATAGAATGGTTACCGCACAGAAGGAGGCCATTCGGCCCGTCGAGCCCGTGCCGGCTCTCTGCAATAGCACTTCAGCTAGTCCCACCCCCCCACTGCCCTTTCCCCGTAGCCCTGCAAATGTTTTGCCTTCAGGTACTTATCCAATTCCCTTTTGAAAGCCCCAATTGAGTCTGCCTCCACCACCCTTTCAGGTAGTGCATTCCAGATCTTAACCATTCACGCGTAAAAAGGTTTTTCCTCATGTCGCCTTTGGTTCTTTTGACAACCAACTTATACCTGTGTCCTCTGGTTCTCAACCCTTCCGCCAATGGGAGGAGTTTCTCTCTATCTACTCTGTCCAGACCCCTCATGATTTTGAACACCTCTATCAAATCTCCTCTCAACCTTCTCTGCTCTAAGGAGAACAACTCCAGCTTCTCCAGTCTATCCACATAACTGAAGTCCCTCATCCCTTCAACCATTCTCGTAAATCTTTTCTGCACCCTCTCTAAGGCCTTCACATCCTTCCTAAAGTGCGGTGCCCAGAATTGGACACAATACTCCAGTTGAGGCCGAACCAGTGTTTTATAAAGGTTCATCATAACTTCTTTGCTTTTGTACTCTATTTATGAAGCCCAGGATCCCGTATGCTTTTTTAACCGCTTTCTCAACCTGCCCTGCCACCTTCAATGATTTGTGCCCATATACCCTCAGGTCTCTCTGTTCATGCACCCACTTTAGGATTGTACCCTTTAGTTTATATTGCCTCTCCTCATTCTTCCTACCAAAATGTATCACTTCACACTTTTCTGCGTTAAATTTCATCTGCCATGTGTCCTCCCATTCCACCAGCCTGTCTATGTCCTCTTGAAGTCTATCACTATCCTCCTCACTGTTCACTATACTTCCAAGTATTGTGTCATCTGCAAATTTTGAAATAGTGCCCGGTACACCCAAGTCCAAGTCATTAATATATATCAAGAAAAGCAGTGGTCCCAGTACCCCTGGGGAATACCACTGTATACCTTCCTCCAGTCCGAAAAACAACCGTTCACCACGACTCTCTGTTTCCTGTCACTTTGCCAATTTCGTAACCATGCTGCCACTGTCCCTTTTATTCCATGGGCTTCAACTTTGCTGGTAAGCCTATTATGTGGCACTTTATCAAACGCCTTTTTGAAGACATGTACACCACATCAACCACATTGCCCTAATCAACCCTCTCTGTCACCTCATCAAGAAACTCGATCAAGTTAGTTAAACACGATTTGCCTTTAGCAAATCCGAGCTGGCTTTCCTTATTTAATCCACACTTGTCCAAGTGACTGTTAATTTTGTCCCGGACTATCATTTCTAAAAGTTTCCCCACTACCGAGGTTAAACTGACTGGCCTGTGGTTACTGGGTTTATCCTTACACCCTTTTCTTCAAAAGTCTGCTGTTGTTATAAATTTAATTAAACTCTCTTCTGCACCATTTACACCAGTAAACTCCTGACCAAGAGGTTCATGTTCCCCTTTTCAAAGTTTATTTCCATTAATGGCCCAAAAATTCGGCCGAATACGGGAGAGTACCCGCTGCGTACTCACCCGTATTTGGTCCCGAAGTGCCGGTTTCCTGCATGCACTGCGCATGCGCAGGAAACCGGCACTTCCGGTATGGCGAAGGGGGCGGTTCCTAGGTGAACCACGTGTGCACTAGAGGCTGCACGCACGCAGCACACTTAGGTTTTTTTCAGGTTTCAACGCGAGGGTAAGTATGGAAGATTTTACACAAGTAAAAAGGAGGCGTAAGACCCCTTTTGAACAAGGTAATAGTTAATTAAGTATAATTTAAATTTTTTTTTAACAGGTTTATCTTTTTTAGAGACTTTAAAGAAAGGTAAGTTTATTTTTATAACTTAAAAAGAATTTACATTTTTTCAAAAATTTAAATTTTTGTTTAAAGTGGTTAATTTATTTAACTATAGTTATTTTATTAATGTGATGGGGTTTTTTTTAAATTTATTTGAGGTTTAGCTGTTCTTTTGGGGGCGATTTGTATTCATAGATTTGACAGGTCTCCTGTCAAATCTATGAATGAAAGATGGTCTGCTGCCATTGGCTCTCCATGGCCCACGTGATCCCAGGAGTCGCATCGCACTAACTGCGCCCCTGGGACACGCAAGCACTGCGCGCCGACACCAGGGAGAGGCCCAGGACCCGAAGTTCCTGTGGGCCTGAAACACAACGGCAGGCGCGGTAGGTAAGAGCGCACGCGATCCTTACCCCCGCGGCAAGCCGGCCACCCGAATTTCTAGGCCAATGTCTCATGCAACGGTTTAAGGACATCTGTGCCGCAGTCTTTATGTGGTTCAGTTGATAGCACCTTAATCTTTGTGTCATGAAGTTTGTGGGTTCAAGTCCCACTCCAGAGACTCGAACACAAAAACAAAATCCAGGCTGACACTCCAGTGGAGTGCTGCACTGTCAGAGAGTGCCGCCTTTCAGATGAGATGTAAAACCGAGACCTCGTCTGCTCTCTCAGGTGGACGCAAAAGATCCCATGACACTTTTTCGAAGAAGAGCAGGGAGTTATCCCCGGTGTTCTGGCCAATATTTATCCCTCAATCAACATCGCTAAAATAAATTATCTGATCTTTATCACACTGCTGTTTGTGGGAGCTTACTGTGCGCAAATTGGCTGTTGCGTTTCCTACATTACAACAGTGACTACACTTCAAAAAGTACTTCATTGGCTGTAAAGCGCCTTGGGAAGTCTGGTGGTCGTGAAAGGCGCTATATAAATGCAAGTCTTTCTTTTCTTTGGTGTTTCCAGTCACAATGCCTGATCTGAGAGGCAGGCTAGTGCACTGTCACTGCGAGCTGCAAGATGGTGCATCCCCATCCCCCTCCACCTCCAGCACCATGGTGGAGCACAAACCTCCACACAGCAACCATCTGGGTGAAAGATCTGTGGAGCTATGGCAGCCAGCGAAGGTGGGAGTACCAGGCAGTCTGGCAACCATTTGTGGACCCCACACAAGACCCAGACAAATGTCCACGATAGTAAGAGGGGAGCCGTGGACAAACAGATGCTTCGTAATGTGCCGCAGCGCACAATGCTCCAACCCTACAAGGGCCATCAGCGGAATCGATAGCAAAAGCCAGGAGCCATCACCAAATGATTCGACACAGCACATTACCCGAGAACGCCGCACCAATCCTTCAGACGCGACCTTCGGCCTCCTGCTGAGGTTAGCGCTGGAAAGAGCGCGTTGCACAAGAGATTCTCCGCTCCGCTCCTGTAAATTAGCAGGCAGCACCAAAATACCGGAGCTGCCTGCGCTCTCTCTGCAGGCGGCCGTTAGCCTTGGCCGGCGCCGTTACCGGCAGGTTTCCAGCCTAATCGAATTTCTAGGACACAATCTCAAGATTCAGACAACATCCTAAAGCCACAAGAGCAAAGCTCTGATGTTTTATCAATGTTATCTTATACCTGAGTCTCTGCTACTAGCTTAAGCTCCCTCCTAAGGACTGGAGCTGTTATTTTATAGAAAACAGTGTATTAAATGCATTACTTTTTACTATTAATCTTTTTCCTGGGCCCTCATGCATTGTTAGCAATGCCCATATCCCAAGAACAAATTAAAAAAAACACAGCAAGATTTCTGCTTCAGTCAAAATGGGGCAAAACATTTTTTTAAATATATTTTTATTGCCATAAATCCACATTGCAGCATTCCTAGAAGGAGATAGGGCTAGGCTAGATGCCACTGTTGATGGTAGCATCACTGACTGTTAGCACCTTGCAACCCTGGACGTCCATTATTTTGAGTGTGATTTTGAGCAGCGTGGACCCAGCATTAAGACCAAACAAGATGCGAGAGGTGTTAATACATAATTCTCACACCATTTGAATATTATATTTAAGCTCTGGCCTGTTTCAGGTGGGAACTTTCTCTTACCAACCCCCCTCTACTGGAAATGCGTGTCATGTGCAAAAAGAGTTACACATCTCTGCGCCTTTTCCATGTTTAAAAGTTTCAGGAACTCTCACACCCAGGGGCCTAAAAATTTAGTTGCTTTGCGCCTCCCGTTAGCGCTGGGGCACAAGGCAACTAGCGCCTGGGTGCGGCGTTGCCAACGCGGGAGGTTAGCGGCGGCGGTAACCGTTAGCGCCCCGCAGCCCTGCGCCGCTGGCGATGACTTCATCGCGTGCGCAGCGCCCCACTCGCACCCCGCTCGCGTCCCGGCCACGATCTTCGGTAGCGCCCCCTGACTTACCGCCAGACACTATGTCCGACGGGGCGGGGGGGGGCCTACCTGTGGCCAGGGCGGTGCAAATTAAAGGGGAGGTGCCAGGCGGCCATTTTTGTTGCTGGCCGCCTGCCAGCACCTGCCCCCCGTTGCCATCCCCGGCCTCCTCTGCAGCCCCCCTGCGGAGTGCCAGCTGCACTCCGTGAGCCCAGCACTTCTCTTGAGTGCCGGGCTCTTTTCCTGGCAGTCCGATCCCTGGTGGCTCAGGTGGGCCCCAGGGCGCGCTGCGCTAGGCCCCTCCCCTTTAAGAAGAGGAGCAAAGTACTGCGGCGCGATATTCACTCGCAGCGCCCCAAGAGGGAGGCGGGGTGCTTCCAGTAGCACCCCACTTCCCTCTTGGGGCGCTACCGGTGTATTTCGGCCGCGGGGGCGCTAACCAGCGACATTAGCACCCCAAAGGGGGCGCGACTCAATATTTCCCCCAGGACATTTAAAAAATTACAATCCAACCCATTGTCTTATGGGCCAAGGGCAAAAGCCAACCTCCTGTCATTGCATGGTACAGCACATTGACAGCTCTAGCATGCTGAGGTAGCATAGTGGTAATGGTATGGTAGCATCGTGGTAATGTTGCTGGACTAGTAATTCATGATGCCTGGACTAATAATCCAGTGAAACATGAGTTCAAATCCCACCATGGTAGCTGCAGAATTTAAATTCAGTTAATTAAATAAATCTGGAATAAAAAGCTAATATCAGTAACTATTGGATTGTTATAAAAACCCACCTGGTTCACTAATGTCCTTTAGGGAAGGAAATCTGCTGTCCTTACCTGGTCTGGCCTATATGTGACTCCTAGACCCACAGCAATGTGGTTGACTCTTAACTGCCCCTCAGAAATGGCCCAGCAAGCCACTCAGTTGTATAAGGTGGCTCACCACCACCTTTTCAAGGGCAATTTGGGATGGGCAATAAGTGCTGGCCTTGCCAGCGCTGCCAACATCCTGTGAATGAATAAAAAAAAAGAAAATTCTGTATGCCTGGGTCAGCAATGGATTGTTTGCATCTTATTCCCATTACTCACACCACTCCAGTAATCAGAACCATGTCAGCACACATCATATTAGATGGACTTCTCCTTTGGTCACAGACCATAACAAATGAGTTGTATGTTTTTTTTTAGTGCATTGTTTAATCGACCACTTCAATGGTTGGAACACCTGTTGTGCCTGTTGTGTCTCTCAGTCTCCCCTCATCAGTTGAATCACAAATTAGTGACAACAAATTTATAATTATTAATTGAAATTCATGTCCATACTTGATGCTCAACTGCAAATGCTGTAGATGTTAGCGTTAGAATCAATGATTGTATTTAAAGCAGATTCATTTTGCAGCATACTAGACAGGGCACTTTAGAGAGCAGAATTGATTGAAATTTTCCAGGTAGCTCGAAAACTAACTAAAAGAAAATCTATTGCTCAAGTCTCTAATAAAGCAAATGCCAACTTTTATTTGATATTGTTAATACTGAACTCTGTGCAGTGATACTTCTTCCCATCCCCACGCCAGACAAAACCATCAAGGACCCAGCTTTGCTGAATAGTTTCTCTGTTGAATTTTGCTAAAATTAAAATGTAAATTCTTTTCATTGCAATTAAGTTCCACATACCACGGACAAGGAAAGGTTGGCAAATGAGAAAATCAGAGGATAGCAATCCTTTTAAGACTTTTTCCAGATACTTGCTTAACTTACATTGTCTGTAAGAGCACCCAACATTTACATTTTTCTCTACGTGGTCCGCAGGAGTCTATTAACATTTATCTACTATATTGCTAGTTATAAATAGGTAAAATATTAATTGCCTACAAACGGTAGTAAAAGGACATATAAATATAGGGGGACAATACAGAAGAAAACTGGGACATATCAAAAGTATAAAAAGGGAGCAAAAAAGCAGATTAGGAAGATTAAAAGGTTGTATGTAAGAAGATTGGCAGTCAATATAAAAGGAAATAGCAAGGTCTTTTGTCAGCACATAATAGTAATATAAGGAGTGGGAGACTGATTTATAAATGATGGGGACCCTCTTGCACTTCAGAGTGAGGGGATGTTAGAGATAATTAACATTTCACCTCAGTTTTTGTAGAGGAAGGTGAAAATGGAACATTTCGTACAAGAGCAAAGAAGTACTGATAATTTTGTCAAAAATATTGGTTAGTCCACAGTTATAGAGTACAATGTATAGTTTTGGGTACCCTATTATAGAAACAACATTAAAGCCACACAGAGCATACAGTGTAAATTTACTTGGATAATGTCTGGGATGGGAAATTATAGTTATGAGGAGAGACTTGAGATCTTGGTACTGGAGCAGAGAAGGTTAATTGGGGAATTAATGGAGGATTAAAATGGATTTTTGATAGAGAGAATAGGAATCACTATTTTCTGTGGTGGGAGAGTCAGTGACAAGGTATCATTCATTTTAAATAGTCACAAAGAGACTGAGGAGAGAGGTTAGGAGAAATCTCTATACCCCACAGGATGTTTGGGCCTGGAATGCTTTGACACAGGGAGTGGTTGAGGTAGAGACCATTGCATTTTTTAAAGGAAAATTGCATTAATATTTGAGGCAGAGAAAGAGAAATGGCTATGGGGAGAAATCAAGGCAGTGGGATTAGTTTTGGATTGCTCCAGGAAAGGGACAGCACAAAAACAATGGGCTGAATGGCCTCCTTCTGTGCCGTATACTTCTTTGGCCCTTCTATAGTTTTAGGTGGCAGATGCAGTTCAATACAAAGAAATAAGAAGTAATGCATTTTGAGAAAGAGAACAATAAAAGTAAGTATACCTAAACAGTAAGGCTCTGGAATTCTGCGTGGGTTCGACCAGTCTCCTACCATAACTCCAGCAGGAGACTGACAGAGCCCCAAAGACATGGCATATATAGGTTGAAAAGAGTAGGAGACCAGTAGAACACACACAGAATTCCAGGGCCTAAGACTCTTAACGGAGTGGAGGAACAGAGGGAACTAGGAATGCAAATACAGAATTTTTATAGATAAGACTGCAGGTAGGAAAGACCATAAAAAGAAAAATAGGATTTCTGATTTTCATATATAGCAGATTGGCCCAGGAATTTACGGTGGGTAATGATGGCGAACTGTCAGCGTTCACCGTCATCACCCTCTGAAACTGACCGCGACTTCAGGATGTAGCGCATGCACATCTAAACGCGTAAATCCTGAAGTTGCGGTCAGTCATTCACTCTTCCGACACTGGCTGCGCTGTGGACGCCCCCCACCTCCGCATAGCTGGCAATCAGTAAGTTGTGTAGATGGGAACAGAAGGTTACAAAGGAACATTGACACAGACTAAGTGAGTGGGCAAAACAGTGACAGTTGAAGTTCAATGTGGGGAAGTGTGAGGTCATCCACTTTGAATCCAAGAAAGACAAATCAGAATATTTTCTTAATGGCGAGAGACTAGGAACTGTGGATGAGCATAGGGATTTGGTATCCCAGTCTAGTTGAATTTGTTGAGGAGGTAACTAATATGGTAAATAAGGGAGTGTCTATGGATATTATTTATATGGACTTCCAGAAGGCATTTGATAAGGTTCCACATAAGAGATTGTTAACAAAATTAGGGTGCATGGAATTGGAGGCAACCTATTGCCATGGGTAAAGAGTTGGTTAGCAGGTAGGAGACAGAGAGTAGGGAAAATGAGTATGAGCTCAGATTAGCAGGATGTGACTAGTGCTGTCCCTCAGGGATCTGTACTGGGGCTTCAGCTTTTCACTATATTTATAAATGACTTAAACAAAGAAATAGAGAGCCATATATCAAAGTTTACTGATGAGTGTAGATGGGAGCAAAAAATTGCAAAGGGACATTGATAGATTAAGTGAGTGGACAAAACTGTGGCAGATGGAGTTCAATGTGGGGAAGTGTGAGGTCATCGAATCCTAGAATGATACAGCACAGAAGGAGGCCATTCGGCCCATCATGCTTGTGCCGGCTCTTTGCAAGAGCTATCCAATTAGTCCTATTCCCCTGCTCTTTCCCCATAGGCCTGCAAGTTTTTCTCCTTCAAGTATGTATTCAATTCCTTTTTGAAAGATACTATTGAATCTGCCTCCACCACACATTCAGGCAGTGCATTCTAGGTCACAACAATTCGCTGCATAGAAATTATTTTCCTCATGTTGCCTCTAATTCTTTTGCCAATCATTCACTTTGGACCTAAGAAAGATAGATCAGAGTATTCTCTAAATGTGAGAAGCTAGTAACTGTGGAGCAGCAGAGAGATTTTGGAGTCCAAGTACAGAAATCATTAAAAGTTAGTGAACAGGTACAAAAAAAATTAACAGAAAGTTAACATGCGGATACAGCAAGCAATTAGGAAAGCAAATGGTATGTTAGCCTTTATTTCAAGGGGGTTGGAGTATAAGAGTAAGAAAGTCTTGCTGCAATTATGCAGGGCTTTGGTGAGGCCACACTTGGAGTACTGTGTACAGTTGGTCTCCTTACCTAAGGAAGGATATACTTGCCTTGGAAGGGGTGCAACGAAGGTTCACTAGATTAATTCCTGGGATGAGAGGGTTGTCCTATGAGGAGCGATCGAGTAGAATGGACCTATATTCTCTGGAGTTTAGAAGAATGAGAGGTGAACTCATTGAAACATACATAATTCTTTAGAGGACTTGACAGGTTGATGCTGAGAGGCTATTTCTCCTGGCTGGAAAGTCTAGAACTTGAATGCATAAGGGGTTGGCCATTTAAGACTGAGATAAGGAGACATGTCTTCACTCAGAGAGTTGTGAATCTTTTGAATTCTCTACCCCAGTGGCTGTGGATGCTAATTGGTTAAGTATATTCAAGACTGTGACTGATGGATTTTTTGACATTAAGGGAATCAAGCGATTATGGGGATAGGGCGGGAAAGTGGAGTTGAGGTAGCAGATCAGCCATGACCTTATTGAATGGCGGAGCAGGCTCGAGGGGCTGTATGCCCTACTCCTGCTCCTATTTCTTATGTTCTTATGTTCTTAAAAGGCTAATGGAATGTTAGCCTTTATCTCAGGGGGGCTGAAATACAAAAGAGTTGGAAGTTATGTTACAGTGATATAAAGCTCTGGTTAGACCCCATTTACAGTATTGTGTTCAGTTCTGGGCACTGTCCCACAGGAATATATTGGCCTTGAAGGGGGTGCAGCACAGATTCACCAGAATAATACCTGGGCTAATAGGGTTAAATTATGAGAAGTGGTTGCACAGACTAGGCTTGCATTCCTTGAGTATAGAAGATTAAGGGGTGATTTAATTGAGGTGTTTAAGATGATTAAAGGAATTAATAGGGTAGATAGAGATAAACTATTTCCTCTAGAACAAGGAGGCATAACCTAAAAATTGGAGCCAGGCCATTCAGGAGTGATGCTAGAAAGTGCGTCTTCACACAAAGGTTAGTGGAAATCTGAAACTTTCTCCCCCAAAAAGCTGTTGAGGCTCGGTCAATTGAAAATTTCAAAACTGAGATTGATAGATTTTTGTTCGGCCAGAATATTAAGGGTTGCAAAACCAAGATGGGTAGATGGAGTTAAGATACAGATCAGCTGTAATGTAATTAAATGGCAGAATATGCTCGAGTGGTTGAAAGGCCTACTCCTGTTTCTATGTTCATATGGTACACAAATCACTAACATTTAGAGCACAGGTACAAACAGTAATCAAAAAGGCTAATCGAATGTTGGCCTTTAGCTCAAGGTGGGGCTGGAGTACAAAGGGGAGGAAGTTATGCTTCAGCTGTACAGAGCTTTAGTCAGATCCTATCTGAAGTATTGTGGTCAGTTCAGTGCACTGCACCTCATGAAGGAAATATTGGCTTTAGAGGGGGTACAGCGCAAGTTCACCTGAATGATACGAGGGCTTAAAGGATTAAATTACAAGGACAGGTTGCATAAACTTGGCTTGTATTCCCTGGAGTTTAGAAGACTGAGGGGTGAACTAAGGCTTTTAAAATGATAAAGGGATTCAATACGGTAGATACAGAGAAATTATTTCCTCTGGTGGAAGAATCCAGAACAAGGCATAACCTTAAAATTCAGGAGTGAAATCAAGAAACACTGTTTCACAAAAAGGGTAGTGGAAATTTGGAACTCTCTCCCCCAAAAGATTCTGGCTGTTGGGCCAATTAAAATTTCCATAACTGAGATTGATCGATTTACTTTAGGTAAGAATATGGAGAAAAGACAGGCAAATGGAGTTGAAATACAGATCAGCCATGATCTAATAGAATGGCAGAGCAGGCTTGATGGGCTGAATGACCTATTCCATTTTCCTATGCTCTTCTTCATACAAAGAATCATCATTATGTGGATTGAGCTCTTGGGTAGGACAGTGAAGGCAAAAATCCTGAAGTCATTCAAGAAAATGTTGGTTTATGTAATGGAAGGACTGGAGATTCTTTCAGGATGGATGAGCAAGGATGGGACGAATAGCCTTCCTCATCCATATTTACCTTGTGGTAACTGAGAAGCATTTTGTGAAGACTTTGTGTTCAGAAGCAAATCCCAAAAGCAGCACCTTTTATTACTAACACTTGCCTGCCATTTGAAAGTGTAATTACTTTCTATGGCTTCTCCAGATGTACTTGTGGAATTAAACATTTTTAAAGTGCAATCGTTGCCAGATTATTTTGCCAACTGCCTGAACAACTGGACAGGGTAATTCTGCACACTTGCTCCTCAAGAGGCTGCGCGTGTGTTGCTACCCTGAGAATTGGGTACTTGAATCCCAAACCTTCCCTGGAACTAGGATAGTCGGCAGTAATGAGAAAATAATCATGGTAGTTCTCTAAAGCCAGAGTCCAGATTTTGGCTGATGCCAGGTGATTCATTTGCAGCCATCCAAAACCTTCTGACCAGTTTCACAGTTAAGAGCAGTCACTGTTTAAAAACTGCCAAGAATTGTAAGGAGCAATCATCTTTGTGGCATCAGGTGCAAGCCAATTAATAAGACCTCAGCAACTCAGGGGTAATTTTTCATCTTCACAGCTTGGGCAGCGGTTTGGTGGAGTGAATTGCCCACCCTTTATAGATACTGCCTAATTTTCAGTTGATAAGTGAGTGAGAACACAAAATTACAGAAGCTCTTCCCCAAGATTTGGGAATCCCATCTGAATGTCTATCCATAGTTTTTAGCTGTAAGATGTTGCTGGAACAGGGAAAGAAAGAAAGAATGAAAGAAAGAAAGAAAGAACAGTAAGTAATCCTATTCTATGCCTTCCTTCTATGCACATTGATCACCAACATCCTATTGAAGGCTACACAGAAGGGGTGTGGGCCATTTTGATTGATATATTTGTTTCCTTCTGATTTGAAGACAGAAAAATAATTTAGAAATAAATCTCACAAAAATCTGAAGTACTTTTTCTTCACATTTTGACTATCACTTCCAAGTTTTTATTAGCTGTAGATTACTCATGTCTGTCCACCTTTTATCTGTCTGCTCCCAGTACAGCATTCTCAAAGAATTTAACATTTATCAAAGGCTGCCCTTTCAGTCAGGGCATGTTTCAAAGACCTTGCATCCCATAAATAAATCAGAATTTAAAAATTATATTTAATGAATTCCAGAAAGTCTTTCTCTTCTGTGTGCAAAAGGTTTGTGTCTGTGCTTGGGATGGTTCCCAATTTTAACACTCTATATATGGCTGATTTATTAATGAGATCATGGGAATTATTGAAATCTGCGTTAAAGATCCAGCGTCTTTTTGCTAAAAGAAATAAAAATATAAAAGACAACAAGAAAAAAAAGTGAATGAAAGGTAAGGGGGGATTTTAGCTAGCAGAAATCAGGCAATGACAGTTAAAATGCCTCGGGTTATTTACCCAGCAGAAAGCTGCCTGGATCCCACCACATTCCACCTTAAACTGCTTTTCTGAGCAGGCGGAAAAGTCACCTGCCTGAAGCAGGCGGGGTTCTTCTTTAACTATGCTAATCAGGATCCGATGATGTTAATTGTACCCCAATGGGATGCCACCTGCAGTTTCCCCACCGGGCTGAAGCAAGTCACAAGAGGATCGAGAGGTGAACAGATTCTGACAGGTAAGGATTTTTTTTTACTTTTCTTTTTTTTTATTCGTTCGCGGAATGTGGGCATCGCTGGCCTTGCCAGCATTTATTGCCCATCCCTAATTGCCCTTGAGAAGGTGGTGGTGAGCCACCTGATACAACTGAGTGTCTTGCTCGGTCATTTCAGCGGGCAGTTAAGAGTCAACCACATTGCTGTGGGTCTGGAGTCACATATAAGCCAGACCAGGTAAGGGCAGCAGATTTCCTTCCCTGAGAACATTAGTGAACCAGTTGTCTTTTTACAACAATCCAATATTATATAGTAATTTACATGGTCACTATTACTGATACTAGCTTTTTATTCCATATTTTAGTTAATTAATTAACTGAATTTAAATTCCCCAGCTGCCGTGGTGGGATTTAGAACACATGTTCCCCAGATCAGCAGTCCAGGCCTCTGGATTACTAGTGCAGTAACATAACCACTATGCTACCATGCCCAGTTTCCTGCTCCGCATGGCCCCACAAGGAAAGTTTAGGCCACCCCGGCCTTGGATTTCCCCCAATCCGCCCCCCCCACCCCCCGCGAGACCCTCCCAGAATCCATGCCCCACAACTATCTACATATTGGCAGGGTGCCATGCGGCCTAGCGGTTAAAATCACCCTGGCCTCATGCTGCTGCGGGCGGATGGGAAACTAACTGGGAGTTCAAATCAAACCCAAGATGAAATATTCAAGGCAGAAAGAGTGAGGAAATATAAAACAAGTGAAAAGAATTAACATGTGGAAAATTATTAAGGCAACAAGTGGAGAGAAAAGTATAAATGAGTTCAAAAAATAATAAAGTGAGGAAAATTAATGAAAAAGAAAATGCCATTTGCCAAACTATTCAATATAGGAGTGCAGTGTATAATTCAGACATATTACTGTTGGTACTATAAGTGGTGGGCATTATATTGGTAAAACATAATCCACATGCTCATAGGGTTTCCAATATCTATAGTTGAGTTATTGTTTTCTGGTGTCTGATTCCTCTTCAGTTATTTCCATTGTGTTAAATGTCAATCTGGAGGAAGTGTGTTATATATGGAATGTGCATTTCAATGTTCAGGTTGGTTTGCTTAGTTTCAATGCCTTTTTGTGTGTCTTCATTTCGAGCATTTAAACTGATACTGGGGATTAGACAACAGGGGCAAGGTTATAACCCAGCCAGCATGGCGCAATTGAGGTATGCTCGTCGTGAAAATGCTGGAACGTTCAGCTGCGATCCCAATGTGATCCCACCACCCCTCGCCATCTTAACTCACCTCTAAAACAGGCACGGGAGGGCCTCCCATCCCAGGCAAGTGGGGGTCTACTTTACATTCAAAAGTCGTGGCCCTTAGGCGTCATCGGTGGCGCAATGCCATTTTAACTCAAGATTTGGGAGGCCCGCTCGGGTCAAACCCAACAGGCAGACCTATTGGCAGCCAGCTGAGTGCCCAGAAAAGAATGAGGTAAGACTCTATATTTAACATTCCTTGTGGGATTTAGAACTCATGTTCCCCGGATCAGTAGTCTAGTCCTCTGGATTACTAGGAGGAGTAGGAGTTCTCCCCCTGGTCCTGCAGTGAGGCCTTGGGGCCTCATGGCCCCAGCCTTGCTGCTCCTCCCTCCCCCCCCCCAGCACTAATTTCATGCCAGGATTGTTCACTTGGGTCCTCAGCATCCTCAGGCTCCCATTCCAAATTTCACTCCTGCCCGTCAGCCTTGACATCATTCCTGCCATTTTTATGCAGAGACATATCGTGACACATGCTAATGAGGCCTGGGAGTTAAAATGTTCCAGGCCTTACTTTCAACTCCCCACTGGGCTTTTCCTCCAATCCCATACACTGCCTGCTCTGAGTTAAGATCAACCCCCTGAGCTCTGAGGAGACACTGAGGAAGCTACGAATGTATACACTGGAGAGAAAACCTTATCAAAGTTTGAAAATTCTAAAGCCTAAAAAATTGCTTGACATAACTACATGTTTCGTTACGGGTGTGGGCACAGGCTCAAGCTTAGAAACGGGAAAGTGAACAGACAGTTTAAATTTAATTACTTCACACAGATCGTAGTGAATGTATGGAATAGACTGAATAGGGGGGCCACAGTTATTATTAGAAAATGTAAGGGCCTTGAAATTCGATGGCACCCTACCTGTTTCTCAGGCGCAAAATGGGAGCCTAAGGATACATGATGGTGGGCGGGACGCCTGCACTCATTCTGTGCCAGAAGTGTGTCGCCCGCCATATTGGTAAAGGCAGAAATAGAGGCGTCCAGACCCGTGCCTGAAACAGGCTTGAGGCCCTTTGCATATGGATCATTGATCCTCTAGAGTCTGCTTGCCTGCAGGTCAATAGGAGTCCTGAGATGCAGTCCGATATCAGGGGCTGTCATGCAATGGGAATGGAACGTGTTGCCATCCCTCAGGATGACAGCACATCTCCACTTGCACAACCCCCTCAAACAATACCCAACCTGGTCCCAGAAAGCCAGCATACGCCAAATTGCTGCAGTCTGCAGGTAGGCCCAGTCAATCCCGAGCTTCTAGAGATCGGCAACTACAAGCAGCTCATGAGCCCTTGAATGAGCTATGTTAGTTGATATGAATATCAATGTTGGCCTTTGCGTAGTTACAGTTTATTTGAGAGTGAAAAGATTGGGAGAGATGTTGGATAATGCAAGGGGCAGGGAACTGCTGCTGAATAGCTCTGGCTGCTGGCAATCATTAGATCCCTCTCACTTCCTTGCCATATTCTGTGTCATCAGTGTCCCCTCCCTCATGGTGAAGGTCCTCATCCAATGGTAGCTCCATGTGTCATCCCCATTGCAGAGCAAAGTTATGCAGCACTCACCAGTAACATAAGGGAGTTGTATTGCAGGATGCCACCAGACCTGTCCAGGCATCAGAATTGTTGCTTGACGACTTCAGTGGTCTGCTTGATGAGGACTCTACTTGACCCATTATTTTAGTGCAGTCCTGCCACCAATTGTGGCTTCCTGAGAGGAGTCATGAGCCAGGTGTGCAGGGGTTAGCCTTTGTACCAAGCAGCGAGCCTGTCCCTCGCTGTGCAGGGGCAAAGAGTGAGGGACTAAGGATTGCTGCAATATAAAAACATCATGACAGCTGCCAGGAAAGCAGGCGCAGACCTGCGTGATAAGCTGATGGTAGTCAAACACCAGTTGCACATTATTACAGTGGAAGCCCTTGCAATTCATGAAAGCAATGAGGTTGTGTGAAGAAGCCCACAGGGTAAAGTGGGTGCAGTCAATAACGTCCTGGACTTGGGGGTGATTCTGCATTCTGTGCTAATGCCTCTCCTGCTGCTTCCGGTCGTCTACGGAGAAAGTGATGGAAGCTCTAGAAAATATGGCATCAGTCACCTGCTTAATGCAAGCATGAACTGCAGACGGACTGATGTTGCTGATATCCCCTGTAGCAACCTGGAAAGTGCTGGAGACAAAGGGCTGCAGTGAACTTGACTGCTGTGCTAGCTATTGGCAGTTCATTGCAGGAATGCTTGCAGAAGGCAACATAACTCTGTCATAGCCTCCCTAGAAAAGCAAAGCCTCCTTCTGCACTGCTCCTCAGAGAACTGTAAGTATGTCGACTCGGGCCACTAGACTCTGTTGAGGAGGTATCGATTCCTGTGAGCCGTCCTCCTATTTGCTGTCCCTGCTGCTCTGTTTGCTTTCTTCTGCTCCCCCTCCTCCTCTTGCCAGAGTAGAACTGGCAGTAGGGTCCCCCAGGAAGTAAAAAGTACATTGTCAGAAGCCCCTTAAGAGTTCAGAGTGTCCTACAGCTATTAAAAGCATTTTGAAATTGTCTAGGTAGCCAAAAACCAAAACAAGCAAAACATCTCCCAAAACTTTCTAGCATTTTACCTGAGAGCAACAAATATCGCTGGAAATGGCCACCTCCCGATTTGTACCACCCACGGTGGTAGCATCATGGGCAATGACGAAAATGGCACTGGGGTCGTAACTACGTCAGCTGACCCTGATTTGCATTGATTAATGAGGCGCCAGCCTGTTTGTAGCGGTAAAGAAAGAAAGACTTACATTTCTATAGTGCCTTTCACAACCACCGGATGTCCCAAAACGTTTTACAGCCAATGAAGTATTTTTTGAAATGCAGTCACTGTTGTAATGTAGGAAATGCAGCAGCCAATTTGTGCACAGCAAGCTCCCACAAACAGCAATATGATAGTGACCAGATAATCTGTTTTTTTAGATGTTGATTGAGAGATAAATATTGGCCAGGACACCAGGGATAACTCCCCTGCTCTTCTTCGAAATAGTGCCATAGGATCTTTTTATGTCAACCTGAGAGAGCAGACGGGGCCTCGGTTTAGCTTCTCATCTGAAAGACGGCACCTCCGACAGTACCGGTCTGGAGTGTCAGCCTAGAGTCTCTGGAGTGGGACTCAAACTCACAACCTTTTAACTCAGAGGTGAGAGTGCTACCCACTGAGCCACAGCTGATACGCTGGTGAGGTGGAAATCTGGAACGGGTAGAAATCCAACGGTAAGTCGGCATTTCAACTGTACACCAATTTTGGTCCCGCTAATTGTAGGCGCAAACAAAAATCACCCTCATAGTATGGCATTTTTTAAACTTTTAAACCAGATTGACCGCAAGTTTTTTTTTCCAGTCTTGTATAGTCGCATGTTCCTATTATGAGTTTTTCTTTCTTATTAAAAGTCACAGTCAGGATATAAATCACAATCAGCTGAAAGGGTCAAACTTTGGTAAATGGCTGAAGTGTCAATCAACCTCTGTCCACCCTGGGAATTTCATGCTCAAGGCTTTTGATGTCTGTCTTTTACTTTAAACTTTCGCCACTTAAATTAAGCGTTTGTTTATTGTTCTTTAGATTTTTATTGAGCCTTGCTGTTGCAGCGCAACCACAATACACAGACTTCAGGATTAATTACAAACTGTAATGCATCAGCGTCTGCCACTTCAGGTTATTGGCTTCTACATCATTGCTATCTCCATCAGATGTCTGTTGAGGGTGGTTGGAATGGTTTTATGGATGGGCACCGAGTGAGCAGCAATGATGTAATGGACTCCTTCAAAAAGTTTCATTCCACTCAACTTCTAGCGTTTCCTAGAATTTGAAAGAGTTTAAAGGGACCACAAATTGTGTGGAACAGATGTGCCAGCGAGTGCAGTTGAGAGCTAATTACGTTCCATTATGCTCTGATTTGTCTTACTGATTGGTATAGGGTCCTGACTTTTACACATTGTTACAACTAACCTTTTATCCAGGAGATTGGCCCTGTGTTCGGTCGTGATTATACACGTGTAATCTCTAATGACACTAACCCTCCGATTAGATCATTGATTTTGAATGAATGTGTATACAATTCAGTCTAATAGCTGCCTCGCCAGTGAGCATTATCAAATTTAAAGAGAGAAAATAGCCATTACTGAGCTTCATTTTCAGCAAACCATTAATACAGGTCTATGTGGGGTTTAGTAAATCCAGCTAAGTATTTTGAAGTGCATGAACTGTAGGAATGTACTTGGGGTTATTTCTTTTAATGTTTGCCATGCATATCCTGAGGAAAGCTAATACTAGTCATAGCCTATTTCCACCTGCGTAACATCGCCCGTCTCCGCCCCGCCTCAGCTCATCTGCTGCTGAAACCCCCATCCATGACTTTGTTACCTCTAGACTTGACTATTCCAATGCACTCCTGGCTGGCCTCCCACGTTCTATTCTACATAAATTTGAGGTCATCAAAAACTCGACTGCCCGTGTCCTAACTCGCACCAAGTCCCGTTCACCCATCACCCCTGTGCTCGCTCACCTACATTGGCTCCCGGTTAAGCAACGCCTTGATTTCAAAATTCTCATCCTTGTTTTCAAATCCCTCCATGGCCTCACCCCTCCCTATCTCTGTAATCTCCTTCAGCCCCACAACCCTCCGAGATATCTGCGCTCCTCTAATTCTGCCCTCTTGAGCATCCCTGACTATAATCGCTCAACCATCGGTGGCCGTGCCTTCTGTTGCCTAGGCCCTCAGCTTGGAATTCCCTCCCTAAATCTCTCCGCCTCGCTACCTCTCTTTCCTCCTTTAAGACGCTCCTTAAAACCTACCTCTTTGACCAAGCTTTTGGTCATCTGCCCTAATTTCTTCTTATGTGGCTCGGTGCCAAATTTTTGTCTTATAATACTCCTGTGAAGCACCTTGGGATGTCTTACTATGTTAAAGGCGCTGTATAAATACAAGTTGTTGTTGTTATTGCATGCTTGGAGCTGGTGGTGGGAGTGATACCTTTATTTACCTTTCGAATTTCATTAGAAACTTCAGTTTCCTTTGATGTTTCCTAACAATTGAGTGCTGGGAGTGCGCATTGGAGCACGAAGCCTAACTGAGGAGTGGGAAAATACTGGTGTAATCGCCCATTCACTCAGTTTCTGATCTGTGAAATGCTGAACAGGCTGCTGCCAGGTAGAACTTGTGTCATCTCCCAGCGGAGGGAAGGGAAATTCCGATTAGGTATAATTGTCAGATTGCTATCCACCTTCCAGGGGCTGGCCAATAGGAGGCAGGCGAAGATCCAGATGCAAGTCAAAGCTCTCGTCAACAGAGTAGGATCTAGTGGGACCTAAAAGTTCTCTCGGCAGAAAACGTACTGACAAATAGATACTCTGAATAAAAATAAATTTAGCAATGCTAAGCATTTTGGTCAGATCTTTAGACCGAATTAAACAATCTCCAAAGTTAGGAACATTGTAATCAAATATGAAGCCAAATTCTAAAGGAGACCAACTTTACATTCCCAAGCACGAATTCTAACCTAAAAAAAAGGAGTGGGTTGGGGGCGTGAAGGTGGTTAAAGTGTTAAAAATCTGAATCCCGACCTGAACTCGCCTCCAACCCGCCCACTTCCGGTTTTAACGATGGCGGGATGGGGGACAGGACAGGGGGTGGGCAGTCAATCTATTGCCAGTAGGTGGGATGTCTATTTAAGTATTATAATGAGGCTGGAAGCCTCTTCTTCAACCTCCATTTTATCTTTAACTTTAGCTGGTCAGGTTTTGCAAGCCTCCTGAAACCTGCCAGCTAAAGGAAGGCGAGGACTGCTGGATCCAGGAGGTAAGTGTCTTTACACTTACCTTCTGAATCCAAGGCCCCTTCCTAACCCACCCCCCGTGATTGGAGATCCCCTCACAAGGCCTCCGATCCCACCCACCCTGTCCTCCAATTTCCACCCCCACCCAGGCCTCCCCGCCCGACCCCCCCCCCCCCCAGGCCTCTGATTTCCCCCCCTCCCCAAGGCCTCTGATCCCCCCACGAGGCCTCCCCCCCCAGGCCTCCGATCCCCCCATGAGGCCTTCCCACCGCTCCTCCGGCCTTCCCCGTGCTGCTCCCGCCCCCCGGTCCTCACCCGACCACCACCACCTCCGTGCTGCTCCTCCAGCCACTCCGCAGCACGCGATCTTCTTGAGACCCCCCCCCCCCCCCATGCTCCTCCTGGCCCACAATCGCTAATAGAACCCCCCGTGCTCCTCCGCCCACACCCCGTCCCCCATGCCATCCCTCCCTCCCTCCTCTGTGCTGCCTAGTGTCGCAGGCCTACCCGCCCGGAGCCAGCCAGCCTCTCCATCTGGTTGGTTGCGGGTGGGAAACAGAGGCTTTCCATGCAAATCAGGCCCTGCCATTAAATTCGGCAGGGCCTGTGGGAAACCCATTCTCCTGGGTTTCCCGACTGCTTCGGAGCCCCCCACCCCCCGCCCCACCCCAACCCGCCTTCCCCATTAAAATTCAGCCCTATTAATTTCTGTACGTACAAAGGTGTTGCTGCTCTGACAACAAAAAATCCATGACCTGTTCATGCATCAGAGTAACTGTGAAATTGAACCCCAGAGGGATTGGTACTACGAAATATGCAGTATGTGGAAATGTACCACTAAAAATATTATCAGCAATTTAGCAATGAAATCGCTATGGAAACCAATGCATATGAAAATATTTCTGAGTGGTCATTGAGAGGAAAAGGTTGAACATAGATAAGAAAGAACTTGCATTGATATAGCCTCCTTCACAATCTCAGATACAGTAGAGGTTGACATTTTGCTCTCTACGTTTTTATTGGAGCAGTTTGGCTACGAAGATCGTATCAGTTGTGCCTCTTCCCTTTCTGAACCCACATTGACTGTCTGGTAGGATTTATTCAGCAATGTGTTGATAAAAGCGATTAAGCATCACTATTGCAAGGATCTTTCCAGCAACGATAAGTACAGAGATTCCCTGGTGATTATCACAGATAAAATGATTTCCCTTTCCCCTGTAGAGGTGGACAATTGAAGTATCTTTGAACTCCTGGGGGATCTTTTCTGACTAGTTTGTTGAGGCATTTGACTAAGTGGTCGCTAGAAGATTTGTATAGCTCATCTGGGATAGCATCAGAACCAGGGGTCTTCCCATTTGAGAGCAGTCGGATGGCAGTTGCAGTTTCTAAAATAGTAGTGTTGTGGCTGCCGCGAAACACGAATTAAGGCCGAGTCCATGTGTGGAACACAAAGCTTTTAATTACATCTGCCTGGTAAAATGGCTGCTAACAAACTGATCTGGAAACTCTGAGGCCACACCCACTCCTTTTCTCCTGCCTTAAAGGCAGCATGCGCCTTAAAGGCAAGGTGCCCGATTTATTGTCCACGGACGGAAAAGTGGATTGCGCCCGTTTAGGTGGTGATCCGCCACACAGCTCCCCCCAGAATCCTCTTAGGAGGTGTGGACGAGACGGTGCGGCGGTCTGATGGGTCGGCCGGAGCGGCTCTTGTAGGACGCCGGTGGACGTGGAACGGCCGGGCGTGGAGCAGCCGGGTGAACCGGCTTGAGGGCAGGTCGGCCGCGTGGCGGTGAACGAGCTACAGGGACCTGCTCACTGGGCTCCGAGTGTGCTGGCTTGAGTCGGTCAACCGACACTTTTTCGGTCCTGTCGCCCACTTACAGGGTGAAAAATTTGTCCCCAGCCTGTAGCACCTTGTAGGGCCCGTCGTACGGGGGTTGAAGGGGTCCGCAGTGGGCGTCGTGCCGGATGAAAACGAACCGTGCCTGGTGCAGGCTTAGTGGGACGTGTGAGATGGATTCGCCGTGTTGGGCAATGGGCACCGGGGCGAACTGTAGCGCCGGTGAGGCGAAGTCGTGGCGTTGCTGGTCGGCTGACAGGGTGTCGTGGCGGTGGGCAGGAACTCGCCGGGTACGCACAGCGGCTGACCGTACACGAGCTCTGCTGCCGATGCATGGAGGTCTTCTTTAACCGTGGTGCGCAGGTCGAGGAGGACCCACGGAAGTCGGTCGGTCCAGGCGCCATCCTGGAGGCTGGCTCGAAGAGATGCCTTCAAGGATCTGTGGAACCGCTCACACAGTCCGTTGGCTTGGGGGTGGTACGCTGTGGTGCGGTGAATGGTCACCCCGAGATTGCGTGCGATGGCGGTCCAGAGTTCAGAGGTAAATTGTGGACCTCTGTCCGACGTCATGTCGGGGGGGACGCCGAACCATGCGACCCAGGTGCTGACAAAGGCTCTGGCGATGTCGGCGGTGGTGGTAGAGGTCAGTGGAATTGCCTCGGGCCAGCGTGTGTGCGGTCAACGATCGTCAGCAAGTGCGTGTGGCCTTGTGACGGCGGCAGGGGCCCGACGATGTCCACGTGGATGTGGTCGAATCTACGCGAAGGGACGGTAAAATCCTCGAGGGGTGCTTTCGTGTGTTGCTGCACCTTGGCCCGTTGGCAGGCTAGGCAGGAGTTGGCTCAAGTACGCACATCCTTGCGAAGGCCGCGCCAGACAAAGCGGTTGGCTACCAATTTGATGGATGCGCGGGCGCCGGGGTGGGAGAGGTTGTGGAGAATCTCGAATACCTGGCGGCGCCAGGACGCTGGGACGACGGGCCGAGGTTGACATAGGGATATGTCGCACTTGACCGTGACTGAGGTCGGGCCACAGGCGACGTCGGCCAGGCGTAGCCCTGGTAGGTTGGTAGGTGCAGAGAGCAGATCAGGGTCGGTGATCTGGTCTGCTGTGAGTTGAGCGTAGTCGACTGCCAGGTGTACGGCGTGGATGGCGGGGCTGGAGAGGCAGTCGGCTACCACATTGTCTCGGCCGGAGACGTGTTGGATGTCCGTGGTGAACTCGGACACTGCCGCGAGCTGGCGCTGCTGCCTGGTGGACCAGGGGTCGGTTGTCTTTGCCATTGCGAATGTCAGGGGCTTGTGGTCGACAAACGCAGTGAAGGGGTGGCCCTCCAGCAAAAACCGAAAATGGCGGACCGCCAGGAACAGCGCGAGGAGCTCGCGGCCGAAGGTGCTATACTTGGCCTCCGGGGGGCGTAGTCGGCGGCTGAAGAAGACAAGTGGTTGCCAGGCGCCGTTGACCCACTGCTCATACACGGCGCCGACCGCGTGGTCGGAGGTGTCCGTGGTGAGCGCTACCCTGGCATTGGGCCGTGGGTGTGCGAGCAGGGTGGCGTTGGCGAGCGCGGTCTTGGTGGAGTCGAAGGCGGCTGACGCGTCTGCCGTCCATTCGACCGCCATCTTGCCGCTCCTGCCCCGGAGGGCTTCATACAGGAGCCTCATGAGGGACGCCCCTTTGGGGATGAAGCGGTTGTAGAAATTCACCATCCCGAGGAACTCCTGGAGGCCTTTGATGGTGGTGGGGCGGGGAAATTGTTGGACAGCCTGCACCTTGGTGGGCAGGGGAATGGCCCCAGCATGGGTGATGTGGTGGCCGAGGAAGTCGATCTTGTCCAGGCCGAACTGGCATTTGGCTGGGCTGAGGATGAGCCCGTGGTCGCTGAGGCGCCCGAACAGGATGCGAAGGTGTTCGAGGTGTTCCTGCTTGAAGGAACTGGCTACCAGGATGTCGTCCAGGTAGACGAACAGGAACTTCAGGTCCCGAAGGACCGAGTCCACGAGCCGTTGGAATGTCTGGGCCGCGTTTTTGAGGCCGAAGGGCATCCGCAGGAACTCGAAAAGGCCGAAGGGGGTGATTACGGCCGTCTTGGGGATGTCCGCGGGGTGGACGGGGACTTGGTGGTAGCCGCGCACCAGGTCGACCTTGGAAAAGACTGAGCGGCTGGCCAGTCTAGCCGAGAAGTCCTGGATGTGCGGCACGGGGTACCGATCAGGGGTGGTGGCGTCGTTGAGGTGGCGGTAATCCCCGCAGGGGCGCCAACCTCCGCCTGGTTTGGGGGCGATGTGGAGTGGGGAGGCCCAGGGACTGTTGGAGCGGCGGATGATGCCGAGCTGTTCCATGGTGGCAAACTCAGTCCACGCGATCTCCAGTTTGGCCGGGTCCAGCCTGCGGGCGTGGGTTTACACTGGGGAGCCTGTGGTGGGGATGAAGTGTTCCACCCCGTGTTTGGCGGCCTCCGCGGAGAAGGTCGGATTGGTAAGGGCTGGGAATTCGGCCAGGACTGTCAAGTAGTCATCCGTGGCCCGGGCGTGGCACTGTGATGCCATGTCGGCGGGTTGACGGGGGGCCATGGCGCCCAGGATGGGGGACATGGTGTTCATGTCCACGAGGCGGTGTCGAGGGATGTCTACCAGTAGGCCGTGGGCGCACAGGAAATCTGCACCGATGAGAGGGGAGAGCACCTTGGCAGTGATGAACTCCCATCGGTAGCGGCGACCAGCGAGGTCGAGGTGTCTGTGTGGGTGCCGTACGTCCGCATGTCCGAGCCGTTAGCAGCAGCCAGCGCCGGTGCTCGTTTGCCCTTTTGGATGTCAAGGGAGGAGGCCGGGATGATGCTGTGCTGAGCTCCAGTGTCGCACAGGAACCAGCGGCCGGTTTTGTCATCTGTGACGTACAGCAGGGAGCCCGCGTTGCCCACGGCCATCACGGGGTCTGGTATGGGGGCGGACTTGAAAGAGTAGGGAGGTGTGCACCGTTGTGCCCTGGCGCCGAACCGTGCGTGGTAGTAACAGTGGCCCGGGTTAGTGGGGCGCGAAGGCCCCGTGAGCCCGGTGGCTGGGCCTTGTGGCCGCGTGGTGGCCGGTGAGGGAAGTGCCCAGGCAATGGCTGCCAGGTCCGGAGTGACGTCGCGGCTGGAGTGAGCGGACAGCAGCTTGTCGGCCTCATCGGCCAGGGCTTCCAGGTCTGTGAGGCCGGACGCCACGATCGCTGGGTGGATGCTGAGAGGTAGCTGGCGGATGAACAGCGTGCGGAGGAGGGATCCAGGTGGGCTCTCGTCGGTGAGGGAGAGCATGTGGGAGAGGAGGTCTGACGGTGAGGCATCACCGAGGCCTGGAAGGTCGAGGAGGTGGCAGTTTCGCTGGTATGCCGAGGCCGTAAATTTTTTAAGGAGCGCGGCCTTAAGACGTGCGTACTTGCCCTCCTCTGGTGGGTTCTGCAGCGCTGTCCAGACCTTCGTAACTGTGGAGCTACCGAGTGATGTGACGAGATAGTCGTACTTCGTCCCATCTGTGGTGATGTTTCGCAGCCGGAAACGCGACTCGGCTTGGAGGAACCAGGCTTCGGGCTGTTTTTCTCAAAACTCCGGCAGTTTCACGGAAACTGCGTTCATGTGCGCCATTGCAGTGCTCGGAATACGTTCTGAGCGTCGGGGTCACCAATGTTGTGGCTGTCGCGAAACACGAATTAAGGCCGAGTCCATGTGTGGAACACAAAGCTTTTAATTACATCTGCCTGGTAAAATGGCTGCTAACAAACTGATCTGGAAACTATGAGGCCACGCCCACTACTTTTCTCCTGCCTTAAAGGCAGCATGCGCCTTAAAGGCAAGGTGCCCGATTTATTGTCCACGGACGGAAAAGTGGATTGCGCCCGTTTAGGTGGCAATCCGCCACAGTAGGTTCTTTTGCAAGGATATCATTGATGGTTCACTGAGGCAGCTGATTGATGGCCTCATCATTGATAGCTGATTTATTATTTAGAAGGTTTTGGAAATGGTCAGCCCATCTTTTCAGGATCTGATTCTTGTCTGTGAGAAGAGTGGTTTCATCAGTGCTCATAACAGGAGTGGTGCCACTAGACTGTGGGCCATATACTGTCTTCAGCATATTATAGAAGTTCTTCATGTCATTCTGGTCAGCATAAGACTGCAACTCATCTGCCTTTTTGCTCCACCAGGTGTCACACATAATCCTTAGCTCGGTCTGGACTTGCTTCATCTTGGTTGATGAATTGTTCTTTCTCCACAATGAATGCAGCCAATCTTTCTCATCAAGTAACCTTTTAGTGTCATCATCATTTTCATCAAACCAGCCTTGCTGTTTACGGACAGTTTGGCCCAAGACTTCCAAAGCTGCATTGTGGACTGCATCTCTAAAGCAGTTCCAGTCAGCTTCAATGTCACCAGAAGCTGTACTTACAGTGATCAAATGGTTTTGAGTAGCTGTGCCGAATTCTTGTCTTGAGCAAACAGACTTGAGTTTGCTCACATTTAACTTATTGGGTGTTCTTCTGCCCTGGGGCCTCCGAGGAGGTTTAATGTGAATGTTGAGTTTTGCGTGAATGAGATGCTGGTCTTTCCAACATTCAGCACCTTTCATTGCTTTGGTGATCTTGACATCATCGATATCCTTTTTCCTGACTCAGATGTAATCAATCAGATGTTGTCTTAGGAACGAGGATAGATCCAAGACGTCATGTTTTCATTTGGCAACTGGAAGATGGTGATGATAAGGCTGTGCTCAGCACATTTCCATAGGATCAGAAGGCTGCTGCTGTTGTAATTCTCAATGCCATGTTTGCCAATGATGCTCCGCCAGGTTTGATGGTCTGACCCTACAATAATGTTGAAGTCGCCCAGGATGATGAGTTTGTCATTCTTAGGTACCTGAGAGATAGCGCGGTCTAGATCTTCATAAAACTTCATGATGTGGAGATAGCCAAACTGATAGCCAAGTTCCGCACTCATGAGGAGGGCCTCAATCGCGATATCGGGTTCATGTCACGATACAGAACGTGAATTGACATCATGGCCGGTCTTCCCAGGTGTTTTTTTAAAAAAAAGGCTAACACAAGAACCTACACAGATTGACAGGATATGCAGCCAGCAGGTGGTTTGACACGTTGGACCCCCTGGGACACATCTCATTGTCTTGGCTATGCTCTTTGATGTGGGAAAGATTTGAATATATTTTGTCTGTGTTTAAATTGTGAATTCTGGGAGATTCTCTCACTGCTAAACTTACCTGACGAAGGAGCGAACTGCTCCGAAAGCTTGTAAAATTAAATAAATCTGTTGGACTATAACCTGGTGTTGTGCGACTTCTCATTTTCATAAAACTTGTGTTTGATTTTGTCTGGGTTGGTCATGGTTGGTGCGTAGGTGCTGATGATGGTGGCAAAACATTTCCCTGCAAGTGGCAATCTTAGTGTCATCAGGCGGTCATTGATACCTTTGGTAAAGTTCTCAAGTTTGTCTGCAATACTGGACTTGATAGCAAAGACAACACTGGCCTCACAATGTTTCTCTTTGGGTCGGTCACTCCAGAAGAAGGTAAAGTCAGCACCAGTTTCCTTAACTTGGCCAACTTTGTCAAGGCAAATTTTGCTTTGTGTCTATTTTATATCTGTTCAGTTCTCTAGCAATCGGCGCAGTTCTGTGTTCAGGTCTATCGGTGGAATCATTGTTCATGAGTGATAGAACATCCCAGGCAGCAATGCTGAAGGGGAAAGATTTGGTTCTTGATTTTGGATGATTTTGACCACAAAAACAGGTTGCTCGACAGCTACGGCATGCTGAGCAGGGACCAGAGAAGCGAGCAATCTTTAGGGCACCTTTTCCTCATGCCGTGGAGGTGAGTGCTGCTCTAGAAAGGGCTCCTCAGTCACCCGGGGTCTGCCGCTTCATTCAGTGAAGAAGGACCCTGTGCCCTGAGCCGCCTGAGTGCCGGTCTGTAACTAAAGCTTCCAGTGTAACCTCGCCTGCTGCTTCGCTGCTCGCCCATCACCACAGGGCTTGTAGAAATAGAACAGAAATATCAGATGGATGGCACTTGTGCGTGAAATTGATTAAAGCGAGGGAAATTTGCGCAGAGTTTGCCTCAATCTCTCTGCCCCCCACCTCTGAATTCAGTGGCAAGACAAAGTCAAGATGTCTGAAGATGGGTGGGAGGGGTGTGGGCTGCAGTGGATGGCAAGCAGTTTCTGATGCGCCCAGAGTGAAGCCCTGAGCTTTCCACATGGCCTTGTTACCATGCCTTCTTAGCCAGAGAAGTTAGCATATCTGCCCAGTCCACTTAATTTGCCACAGCAATCCTCGTGCACTGAGGAGATGGGTGCCACTTTTTCACCTGGGACACAAATACTCGCATTACCCTCACCTACTTCAGCCTGTAAGCCGACGCAGTAACCTGGGGCGTGGCCGTCGCCATGGGTAAGCGAGTACTTGGCGCCACAGGTGAGAGTTGTGCAAGCAGAGTGGACCAAAGATTGGGGGCCCATAAGAAGGATGTGGCATGTTCCCCAGTCAGAGAGCTACCCCTTCTGCTCAATGCCCGATTAAAGTGATTAATTCTTTAATTTACTGGTCGGAATGAAAAACAGAAAAAAATATATATCTCAGAACATTTCTTCATTTGCTGAGTAGACTGTAAACATAGCTATAAAGGCACAGTAGCTGGCGAATGTTATGAACTGTCGATTTAAATTTAATATAATACCTGGCATGATATATACTTCTGGGTACCATAACTACATTATGAGGTATCAGATTATAAAATGAAGTTTACTCGCAATAAAAAAATCATTTTCAGTCCTGCCTTTGTGTCTGGCAGGGACGAGTGTGCCTGCTCAACAGTATTACTCCATTTCAAAGATTCTTGTAAAGTTTTTTTTAATTACAGCATCTCTCTGTGGACCCGAAACACCATCCTAAGGCAAAATAGAAACTGCAGCTGATTTCAGGGCTTCGGTGAGGGAAAAATACTCTAATAGGCTTGCAGAGCTTTACATTCATGTTTGCTAATCTTAATGGAAAAGTAGGCAGAAATAAAGATCGGTGAAACGTTGGGAGAAGGCACCAGAGGATAATTTGTGATCATAGAGCTATGCTCCGAGCATTCCGTGCATCAAAAAAGCTTTAAAAAACTAGCAAAAAAAAAATAAGCGAAGGCCTTGTTGCAGGTCACATTAATCATGCAGTCACATTGAAAAGGCAATATTTTACTCCTGCTCAGACCTGGAGTTCATAGAATCAGAGAATGGTTACAGCACAGAAGGAGGCCATTCGGCCCGTCGAGTCCGTGCCGGCTCTCTGCAAGAGCACTTCAGCTAGTCCCACTCCCCCGCCCTTTCCCCGTAGCCCTGCCAATCTTTTTTCCTTCAGTTACTTATCCAACTCCCTTTTCAAAGCCATGAATGAGTTTGCCTCCACCACCCTTTCAGGCAGTGCATTCCAGATCCCAACCACTTGCTGTGTAAAAAGGTTTTTCCTTATGTTGCCTTTGGTTCTTTTGCCAATCACCTTAAATATGTGTCCTTTGGTTCTCGACCCTCCCGCCAATGGGAACAGTTTCTCTCTATCTACTCTGCTTAGACCCCTCATGAGGACATTGGTTCCTGCTCTGTTGAGGTGCAACCCGTCCGGCCAGGACAGGTCCCACCTCCCCCAGAACTGATCCCAATGTCCCAGGAATCTAAAGCCCTCCCTCCTGCACCATCTCTCCAGCCACGCATTCATCTGCTCTATCCTGCTATTTCTATACTCACTAGCTCGTGGCACAGGGAGTAATCCAGAGATTACTACCTTTGAGGTCTGTAAGGTTTCCAAAATTTGCAGATCCCCAAAAACCTAAGGCAAAAGGACTTTGGAACTACCTCAGAGTGATAAAAATGCGTTTGGGCCTAACCTAAGGAATTTAAGACCAAAAACCAAGTTTTGGCATTTTAAAACTATGTCTGGGCCTGTAAAGGGACAAGGAGGTGGGTTCGACCTCCGTAAAAGCAGTTTGGTTATTGCAGTTAATTGCACTGTCTGGGGAACCGGGATGACCCCACTCAAGCCCAGCAGACATTAACATTTGAACAATAGACCCTGGGAAAGAGCAGTCCCACCCTAAATACAGGCCCCATCAAACCGATTACAGGGCCCATCAGAAAACTTGCATAATACAAATCACTCAGGATCATTCTATAGAAAAGACCGAGTCCAGCCTAGAAACCCAAAACACGAAACCAATCACCAGTGATCAGCCAAGGAGATCGACAGGATGCAAACCATTCCAAAGGAGGACACAAATAACCTCCCAGAGATGTTGGAGAACATACAGTCTGATGAAAGGGAGGAACTGAAAGAAATCAGTATTTGCAGGGAAATGGTGTTAGGGAAATTGACGGGATTGAAGGCCGATAAATCCCCAGGGCCTGATAATCTACATCCTAGGGTACTTAAGGAAGTGGCCCTAGAAATAGTAGATGCATTGCTGATCATCTTCCAACATTCGATGGAATCTGGAACTGTACCCATGGATTGGAGGGTAGCTAATGTTACCCCACTATTCAAAAAGGGTGGTAGAGAGAAAGCGGGGAATTACAGACCAGTAAGCCTGACATCGGTAGTGGGGAAAATGCTAGAGTCCATTATAAAGGATGTAATAGCTGAGCACTTGAAAAACAGTGATAGGATTGGACAAAGTCAATATGGATTTACAAAAGGTAAATCGTGCTTGACTAATCTACTGGAATTTTTTGAGGATGTAACTGGGAAAATAGATAAGGGAGAACCAGTAGATGTGGTGTATTTGGACTTTCAAAAGGCTTTCGATAAGGTCCCGCATAAGAGATTAGCGTGTAAAGTTAAGGCACATGGGATTGGGGGCAAGATATTTACTTGGATAGAGAACTGGTTGGCGGACAGAAAGCAGAGAGTAGGAATTAATGGGTCTTTTTCCGAGTGGCAAGCAGTGACTAGTGGGATACCGCAGGGATCGGTCCTTGGACCCCAGCTATTCACAATATACATTAATGATCTAGATAAGGGAACTAAATGTAATATCTCCAAGTTTGCAGATGACACAAAGCTGAGTGGGAGTGTGTGCTGCGAGGAGGATACCGAGAAACTCCAGGATGATTTGGACAGGTTGGGTGAGTGGGCAGAAGCGTGGCAGATACAATATAACGTGAATAAATGCGAGGTTATCCACTTTGGTGTCAAAAACAGAAAGGCAGACTATTATCTGAATGGCAATAGATTGGGAGAAGGGGAAATGCAAGGAGACCTGGGTGTCCTTGTGCACCAGTCGCTGAAAGTAAGCATGCAGGTGCAGCAGGCGGTGAAGAAGGCAAATGGTATGTTGGCCTTCATAGCGAAAGGGTTTGAGTATAGGAACAGGGATGTCCTGCTGCAGTTGTACAGGGCCTTGGTGAGACCACACCTTGAGTACTGTGTGCAGTTTTGGTCGCCTTATCTGAGGAAGGATGTTCTTGCCATGGAAGGAGTTCAGCGAAGATTCACAAGGGTGATACCTGGGATGGCAGGAATGACATATGAGGAGAAATTGGGTCGATTGGGCTTATACTCGCTGGAGTATAGAAGAATGAGAGAGGATCTCATCGAAACATATAAAATTCTGACAGGTCTGGACAAACTAGATGCAGGAAGAATGTTCCCGATGGTCAGAGAGTCCAGAACCAGGGGTCATAATCTAAGGATAAGGGGTAAGCCATTTAGGACAGAAATGAGGAACAATTTCTTCACCCAGAGAGTGGTGAACCTGTGGAATTCTCTACCACAGAAGGTAGTTGAGGCCAAGTCATTAAATATATTCAAGAATGAGTTAGATATATTTCTTAAAGCTAAAGGTATCAAGGGATATGGGGAGAAGGCAGGTACAGGGTACTGAGTTTGGATGATCAGCCATGATCTCATCGAATGGCGGAGCAGGCTCGAGGGGCCGAATGGCCTACTACTGTTCCTATCTTCTATGTTTCTATGAAACCAACAACCGCACATTACCCCCAACTGACCGGGTAATAGCAGGCCACCGCGACCAACAAAGACCAACTCAAGGAAAGAAAACCCGAAGAACCGCAAAGTTGCCACACAACAAACTACTCCTGACTTACCCCTGGGTAAGATTTCTACCAAAAGACTCTAAACCCTACTCCTAACCAAAGGAAATTGGGTACTCACCTGATAGATCCAAAACGCACCCTACCGCATCAGCGGACTCGCGAAGACTGACCAGAGACGCAGGTGAAGTCCTCTACCGCGTACGGGGTACGGCAGACACTAACTGCCATAAACAGCGAACCCCAAAACCGCGATTTAGCCCAACTGTCAAAGGATTGGTGAGCATTATCCCTGGTCCTACAAAACCTAACTTAGCTAGTAAAGTGGGGTTGGGAGGGGTGAAGTATTGTTCTACTGTCATTTCCCTCGCTTGTACCGAAGTGTTCCCCACCTTTAGAGTGTTAAGAGTGTTGTCATTTGTGTTTTACCCTTTGAATAAAGATTGAAGTTCTTTTCATCAAACTCAGTTGTCTGCTGCACCTTTTGTCACAACCCCCAAATAAGTCCAAGGTCTAGAACCAAGGAGATTGGGAGCGATTCGAACTGCTCAGAAGTCAGAGGTAAAGCTGACACAAACCACCACCCTCTACAGGAACTGCTTTTTAATTTATTTCCTAGCTCCCTAAAATCTGCCTGCAGGACCTCATCCCTTTTACTACCTACGTCGTTGGTACCGATATGGACCACGATCTCTGGCTGTTCATCCTCTCCCCTCAGAATGTTTGGGGTGGGATTACACCGGAATACCGTCTCTAATGCTAGCTGTAAGTGATTACCTGACTAGATGTTAATTGTTGTGGATGGCTGTTGACTGACTAGTGTAAATAGTGTGTTTCTAAAAGGTACATATTTAAGAGATATTTGCTAAACACAGAGCTGTGTGTCCACAGAGCTGGGAGTATCTGCTAAACAGAGTGGCTTGCTATACAGTGTGGAAATGGAAATTTGGTGAGAGTGGGAATACGGTGCAGAGGGAGAAGGAAATTACAAGGGGGAAAAATTTGGTTGCTTGGCGCTAACTGGGCGCGAAACAACTAGCGCCGGGGCACAGCGCCGCAAACACCTCCCGCGAAATTCAGCGAGCCTCCGGCGATGACATCAGCGCCCCGCTCGCGCCCCAGCTGCAAACTTGGCTCGTGCCCCCTTGCCTACCGCCGGACGCTATATCTGACAGGGTCAGGGTGGTGTTTTTGCGGCCGGGGCGGTGATAATTAACGGGCAGATGCCAGGCGGCCATTTTTCTTTGGGCCGCCTGCCAGCACCTGCCCCCTCTGGCCTATTCTTGCGGGGTGCCAGCCGTGATCCATCAGCCCGGCATTCCTCTTGTGTGCCGGGCTCTTTTGCCAGCACCCTGCTGCCCGGTGGTCCAACAGGGCCCCGGTGCACGCTGCGCGCTAGGCCCCTCCCCTTTAAACCAGGGAGGGAAGCCTGCAGTACCGCTGCGCTACGTGCCGACGCGCCTGGCGCTGTTGCACGTAGCACCGCAATATTCAATTGGAGCGCTCCAAGAGGGAGGGGGAGCGCTTCCAGTAACGCCCCGCCTCCTGCTTGGGGCGCTACCATTGAATTTTGGGCAAGGGGGTGCTAACTTTTTCGGGTCACTAAAAGTATTGCCCCGGCGAAGTTAGCTCCCCAAAGGGGGTGTGAGCCAATTTTCCCCCCTAAGTGCTTTAAACCAATGGGCAACAGTAAATATATAAATAATCAGATTAATTAATTCGATCTAAAGGGATAAAATTAAAATTAACTAAGTAGAGGATACCAACATTAAAGGGATCCAAATTGCATTAAATAAAAATCTGCTTTCCATAAATAATCAAATAATAAATTAGAGCAAACACACTAAGCGAAAAACACATATATATATATCTATAACTAAGATATATCTATATCGTAAGTAGATAGACTTTTAAGCAAAATGATGAGAGAATCACATGTGCAGAAAGTGCCTCCATTTGCTCGAACTCGAGCTCAAGGTTTCTGAGCTTGAGGAGAAGCTGGAGTCACTGCAGGACATATGGGAGGCTGAGAATTTCCTACAGTGCACGTTCTACCCCACAGCTACAGAGAGTTCAGGAGAATAGTAAGTGGGAGGCCATCTGGCAGGGTAGGAAGAGGCAGGCAGTGCAGGAATCTTCTGGGAGTGTAGCACTCTCAAACTGGTTTTCAGCGCTTCATTGAGGGTGGTGACACCTCGGGAAAGTGCAGGCTAGAGCACATCTACCGCACTGTGGGAAAATGACTACACAGGGCGCACAGCAAAGTGTAGAAATGCAGTGGTCATAGGGGATTCGATAGTCAGGGGGATAGACAGGCGTTTCTGCAACGCAGACGTGAGTCCCACATAATGTGTTGCCTCCCTCGTGCCAGAGTAAAGGACATCACCGAGAGGGTGCAGAACATTTTGAAGGGGGAAGGGGAACAACCAGAAGTTGTGGTCCATGAGGGAACCAATGACATCGGAAGGAAAAGGGTTGGGGTCTTTCAGTCAGAGTTTTGGAAGCTAGGGAAGAAATTAAATAGCAAGACCTCAAATGTCTCTGGATTACTCCTAGTGCTACGCGCAAGTGAGTATAGGAACAGTAGGATAAGACAGGTTAACGCATGGCTGGAGAAATGATGCAGGATGGAGGACTATGGATTCCTTGGGCATTGGGACCAGTTCTGGGGAAGGAGGGACCTGTTCATTGCAGAAAGGTTAACTAGTACTGTGGGGGAGGATTTAAACTAATTTGGCAGGGGGATGGGCATCAGGATGAAACATTAGAGAGGAGAAACAAGGTGCACAGGGGACTGGGAGAGACACATAGCACTAAAGTAAAGAATAGTTCAGAAATAGGAGGGATCAGACAGAGGGCAAATTACAGGCAATCTAAGATGGGTTTGGAGTCCATGAACGTAAATGGATGTAGCGTAGTAAATAAGGTTGGTGAGACGCAGGCACAAGTCACCATGTGGGACTCTGATATAGTGGCAATAACAGAGACCTGGCTAAAAGAAGGGGAGGATTAGGAACTGAAGGGGAAAAATTTGGTACCTTAACACCTCCCAGTTGTGCCAGCAGATGGCGGTAACGGGGCGCTGATGCAGTAGCGCCGGGGCGAGGCGAATCCAGCACCGCACGGCAAATCCGCCCCCCCCCCCCCGCCCCATTGCGCTGCCGGTACGAGGTACCGCCGGGGACTTCAATGGCAGGCACATCGTGACGTCAGTGAGTGTGCAATGCTCACTGGCCGCCCAATCTGGAAAATTGATTGTCACCACTTACCTTAGCGCCTTGACCAGACAGCGACAGGGAGAGCTGGTGTGCAGCTCCAAGAAGCCGGCTCCAGCGACGTTATTTAAAGGCATCAGCATTAATCACTCCCAGCTGTCAGAGCAGATCAGTTTCAATGGTTTCTTGTCAGTTTCACCCACTGGAACAATTTCTATGAGTTTCTAGCTTCTTTTGTATCACCAGTCTTCTGACAACTACAAAGTAGCTACATTAATTGTTCTAAGATTCAAACTGCTACACTTGACAACATTCATGGGGGCTGTACTAGAATGCCACCTCACCCTCCAGGATCTATGGTGGAGGGAGCATAGGCAGCGAGAAATACCAGAACATGTGCGCAGAGGGATGAGGAGGGTCATCAGGGCTCTCACCAGGAGGCCTTACTCTCCGAGGGTATTCTGACTGCACTTCTCCTACCTTCAATTAAGTGAGGAGCAGTTCATTAGATGGCTCCGCATCACCAAGGTGGTGGTCACAGAACTCTGCCACCTCCTCCAAACAGACCTCCAGCCTCACACCAGGATGACTTAAACCCCAGATCCCTTTTGCTCACCACATTTCCATCATACCATCCCTGTGTCATATCACAGTGTCCTCCTGGGCGCAAAGGTGAAATGAGAGAGACCACAAAATATTGCAAACTCCATTAATAAATTTATGCATAAACATATCACACATATCACATTCATTCTAATAACTAATGACCCTTGTGCCTGCCACAGTTGAATGGCTGTCATTGTGTGCAAGGTGTGAGATGTGGGTGTGAGTGTTGGTAGGTAGAGATTGTTGGTGGGTGAGTGCTGGGGGTGTGGTGCTTTGGGCAGTCTGTGAAGATTGTGGTTTAGATGGTGGTATGTAGCATTTGTTGAAGCATTCAATCACCCTGACCACCCGAGTGAGGTGGATCTGCCATGAGCGCACCTGCTTCAGTCCTCTGGTTCTTTCTCCTTGTTGTGCTTCTCCTTGCTGAGGCAGCTGCCCAACCAGCAATGCTGAGAATGAGGTGCTGCAGTATCAATGAACCTCCCCTTTGAGTACTGGGGAAAGCCTATGGCAATCATGACTTGCGATTAGACTACACCTGATATTGGTCGTGTAATGCCAGTGGGCTTTAAGACTTGAATTAGGACTCCAATCATTTTTTGAGCAGTGAGCACGAATTTTGCGTGCGGTCTAAAGCATTAGCGCCTGGCCCTAATTCTCCAACTTTTCTACTGATACCGCCCATTCCTGGGCTATAACGAATTTCTAGCCCATTATATTCCTGAATATTCCTTATTATTAATGACTGACAGGCTGGAGGGCGGGAAGCCTGCTTCACAAGGCCAAAACTGACGAGAGCAGGTAGGTGTATTGGGGGAGTGAGAGAGATTGTGGGGGGCGGTCCCAATTGGGGGAGAGGGGCCTCCCGATTGCAGATGGGAGTCCGATGGTGGTTGGGGGGGTTTGCAATTGCGGAGTGGGGGGGGTGGGTGGTGCAATGGTGGTCAGGGGGTAGATGGTGTTCGGGGGTCCGATAGATGTCGGGGGAGCAGATGGTGGTCTGGGGGTCCGGTAGTGGTTGGGGGGGGGGTCTGTTGGTGGCCAGGGGGTTCCGATGGTGATTGGGGGCTTGTCCAATGGTGGTCATGGGGGTCCGATGGTGGTCAGGGGGTCTGATGGTGGTGGCGGGGGGAGCAGACAGATCATGGGGGGGGTAATTTATGGATTGTGCCATCTCGGCTCCTTTCTTGAGGCCTGGGAAACCCGGCCGAAATGAGTTAAAAATAGAATGACTGTTAAAATGAAGGCAGGCAGCCCATTATAATATTTAAATGACCAACCCGCTTCCTGTGAGCGGATTGGTCACCTGCCCCATGCCCCAATTCCATTAAACTGGAAGTGGGCGGATTTGAGTCACCTGATGGGTTCCTGATTCAGATTTTTTGCATTTTAACCTCTGACACGACCCCAGTCCACAAGTTCACCCATCACCCCTGTGCTCGCTGACCTACATTGGCTCCCGGTCCGGCAACGCCTCGATTTAAAAATTCTCATCCTTGTTTTCAAATCTCGCCATGACCTCGTCCCTCCCTAGCTCTGAAACTTCCACCAGCTCTACAACCCTCTGAGATCTCTGTGCTCCTCTAATTCTGCAATCTTGTGCATCCCCAATTTTAATCGCTCCACCATTGGTGGCTGTGCCTTCAGCTGCCTCGGCCCTAATTTCTGGAATTCCCTCCCTGAATCTCTCCACCTCTCCGCCTCTCTCTCCTCCTTTAAGACACTCCTTAAAACCTGCCTCTTTGACCAAGATTTTGGTCACCTGTCCTAATATCTACTTATGTGGCTCATAGTCAAATTTTGTTTGATAATGCTCCTGTGCAGCACCTTGGGACGTTTTACTACATTAAAGGCGCTATTTAAATGCAAGTTGTATATTGCAGTGTAGTGTGAGAATGAGGAAGAGAAAAGGGCAGTTGGGGATTACAACTGGCATATACTCGAAACAGGTGGTGAGAGAACCAACACGAGGGAAAAACTTACTAGTCTTTGTCCTCACCAATCTACCTGAGGCAGATGCATCTGTCCATGACAGTATTGGTAGCAGTAACCACCGCACAGTCATTGTGGAGACGAAGTCCTGTCTTCACAGTGAGGAGTTCCTCCATCATGTTGTGTGGCACTACCACCATGCTAAATGGGATAGATTCAGAACAAATCTAGCAGCTCCAAACTGGGCATTCATGAGGCGCTGTGGGCCATCAGCAGCAGCAGAATTGTATTCCACCACAATCTGTAACCTCATGGCCCGGCATATCCCTCACTCTACAATTACCACCAAGCCAGAGGACCAACCCTGGTTCAATAAGGAGTGTAGAAGAGCATGCCAGGAGCAGCACTCGGCATACCTAAAAATGAGATGCAAACCTGGGGAAGCTGCAACACAGGACTAAATGCATGCTAAAAAGTGGAAGCAGCATGCTATAGACAGGACTAAGCGATCCCACAATCAACGGATCAGATCAAAGCTCTGCAGTCCTGCCACATCCAATCGTGAATGATGGTGGACCATTAAACAACTGACGGGAGGAGGAGGCTCCATGAATATCCCCATTCTCAATGATGGTGGAGCCCAGCACGTGAGTTCAAAAGACAAGGCTGAAGCGTTTGCAACCATCTTAAGCCAGAAGTGCTGAGGTCCCCACCATCACAGAAGCCAGTCTTCAGCCAATTGAATTCACTCCACGTGATATCAAGAAACGGCTGAGCGCACTGGATACAGCAAAGGTTATGGGCCCCGACAACATCCCAGCTATCACGCTGAAGACTTGTACTCCAGCACTAGCTGCGCCTCTAGCCAAGCTGTTCCAGTACAGCTACAACACTGGCATCTATCTGACAATGTGCAAAACTGCCCAGGTATGTCTGGTCCACAAAAAGCAGGACAAATCCAATCCGGCCAATTACCACCCCATCAGTCTACACTCAATCACCAGCAAAGTGATGGAAGGTGTCATCAACAGTGCTATCAAGCAGCACTTACTTACCAATAACTTGCTCATTGATGCCCAGTTTGGGTTCTGCCAAGACCACTCGGCTCCCAATCTCATTACAACCTTGGTGTAAACATGGACAAAGGAGCTGAATTCCAGAGGTGAGGTGAGAGTGACTGCCCTTGACATCAAGGCAGCATTTGACAGAGTGTGGCATCAAGGAGCCCAATAAAACTGAAGTCAATGGGAATCGGGGGGAAAACTCTCCACTGGCTGGAGTCATACCTAGCACAAAGGAAGATGGCTGTGGTGGTTGAAGGTCAATCATCACAGCCCCAGGACATCGCTGCAGGAGTTCCTCAGGGCAGTGTCCTAGGCCCAACCATCTTCAGCTGCTTCATCAATGATCTTCCCTCCAACATAAGGTCAGAAATGGGGATGTTCGCTGATGACTGCACAGTGTTCAGCGCCATTCACAACGCATCAGATAATGAAGCAGTCCATTCCTGCATGCAACAAGACCTGGACGACGTTCAGGCTTGGGCTGATAAGTGGCAGGTAACATTCGCGTCACAGAAGTGCCAGGCAATGACTATCTCCAACAAGCGAGAGTCTAACCACTGCCCCTTGACATTCAACGGCATTACCATTGTCGACTCCCTCACCATCAACATCCTGGGGGTCACCATTGACCAGAAACTTAACTGGACCAGCCACATAAATACCGTGGCAACAAGAGCAGGTCAGAGGCTAGGCATTCTATGGCGAGTGTCTCACCTCCTGACTCCCCAAAGCCTTTCCACCAACTATAAGGCACAATTAAGTAGTGTGATGGCATACTCTCCACTTGCCTGGATTAGTGCAGCTTCAACAACACTCAGGAAGCTCGACACCATTCAGGACAAAGCAGCCCGCTTGATTGGCACCCCATCCACCACCTTAAACATTCACTCCCTCCACCACCAGCGTACCGTGGCTGAAGTGCGTACCATCTAAAAGATGCACTGCAGCAACTCACCAAGGCTTCTTCGGCAACACCTCCCAAACCCATGAGCTCTATCACCTAGAATGACAAGGGCAGCAGGCGCATGGGAACACCACCACCTCCAAGTTCCCCTCCAAGTCACACACCATCCTGACTTAGAAGTATATCGCCGATCCTTCATTGTCGCTGGGTCAAAATCCTGGAACTCCCTACCTAACAGCACTGTGGGAGTACCATCAACACACGGACTGCAGCGGTTCAAGAAGGCAGCTCACCACCACCTTCTCAAGGGCAATTAGGGATGGGCAATAAATGCTGGCCTTGCCAGTGACGCCCACATCCCAGGAACAAATTTTAAAAAAAGACACTACTCTAGACAACTAGGTCTCAATCTCTCACCTACCTCATTCACTTGAGCACAAGTTAGCTGGAGTATACCTAAAGTGTCTTTAACCTGAAGCCACTGAGCTTCCTGGGTTCAGGCCATTTGCAATGGCTCAGTATTGCCAGCCACTGACACACCTGTTGGCAGGTCCCTGCACTCAGAATTGAAGGCAAGAGTCTTTTTTTTTTAATTCATTCACAGGATGTGGGTGTCACTGGAAAGGCCAGCATTTATTGCCCAACCCTAATTGCCCTTGAGAAGCTGGTGGCAAACCACCTTCTTGAACCGCTGCAGTCCATTGCAGTTTTGATACAACTGGACCAGAGGGTAGTTAAGAGTCAACCACATTGCTGTGGGTCTGGAGTCACATATAGGCCAGACCAGGTAAGGACGGCAGATTTCCTTCCCTAAAGGACATTAATGAGCCAGATGGGTTTTTACAACATGGTTCCATGGTTACCATTACGATACTAGCTTTTTATTCCAGATTTAATGAATGAACTGTATTTCAATTCCTCAGCTGCCATGGTGGGATTTAGAACTCATGGGGGCAAAATTCAGTATTGCCCCATTTGGGGTGCAATTATCGGCCGGGCGCAAAGATTAGCGCCTGGCGCTAATTATCGCCTCCGACTGCAAACTTGGCTTTTATCGCCCCTGGAGGTGATTGGAGCGCTAAATCAGGCGCTTCACACCTGTCTTAAGGCGCAAAGGCCGAGGAGCGAGGCGCTACCTCAGAGCGCTGGCGAAGCTCATGTGATGTCAGTCAGCAATTGAACACAGACACAATGGGCTGGATTTTCATTGACCCGTGGAGGCGGGTTTGGAGGCGTGTAGGGGGTTAAAATTGTGAAAACTGGTGGGCGGGCACAAGTTTGCCTTCATCCCACCTCCACGCAATTTTCATTAAATCGTGTCTGCTGGTCCCGACTCCGTCCCGCCTTTAAATGGTGGGATAGGCTGTTAAGGCCCTTAACAAGCACTAAATTGGCTCTATAATGCCATTTTGAAAGGCCTTTGTGATTTTAACCCTTGTTCTACGTGAAGCACACCTGTTCTGAACCACGATTGTGAAACCTGGCGGAAGCACATTTGGCTGGCTATGGGGATGCATATATGGATAGAGAGGAGACATATCTGGGAGTGGTGGTGTAAAAATATCTGGGAGCAGACTTAGGGATGCTGCTTATTTTGCAGGTCCTCTCACAGCAAAGGCCAGGCAGTCTTTGAAGACCTTCAATGCAGCAGCAATTATGACATCATCAAAGGCGACTTTCAGACTGAAAACACTAATTGGGTCATGGGTTCCCACATGCTGGAACTCAATTGCCCAATTAGGTGAAAATTGCATCAATCTCCCACATCCAATTGCAGTCGGGTGGATAACACAAAAAGTGGATGACACGACCCCAACCCACCCCAGTATCAAAATCCAGCCCAATGGCGCCGGCCAGTTCTTAAAGGGTAGGGTTGATCTTGCTCTCCATCCACATCCTGCTCATTGCAGCCTTGAATCTCGGCCTGGAGAGACCTGTACATCAAATCTGCTGGAAAGAACAATGGAGAGGCCCAGGGAAAGAGCTCAGAGTGCAGCCCCCACAGTCTCTTCTAAATCGATACAAGGAAGGGCAAATCAAAATGAATCTGCAAAGTGCTGCTCAGTACCCAAAACTCCTTCACACAGCGTTGAATCTCTCCAGAAGTCTCTCTCTCTCTCTCTCTCTCAGAATGTGTGGTGCAAAAATGTCACCAACAAAAAAAGGCAGGAAGCGTTCGCCTTTAAATAGCGCTCCCCCGTCCTTTCCTGACTGCAAAACGCTCCCCTCAACATGTCGTTGCTAGCGGCAGGCGGTAAGGCAGGGGGCGCCACTCAATATCCAGTCCGGGGCGCTACCTGGGCGTTGCACACTCGACTGACGTCACGATCTGCCGGCGCAAAAGATCGTGGCGGTAGTGTTTAGCGCCGCCACAAAATGTCTAGTTAATTTCATGAGCAGCGCAAACATCGCCGCGCACGGGCGCTAGTTGCTTTGCGCCCCATTAGCGCCCTCTTAAGGCGCTAATGGGAGGCACAAACCAACTGAATTTTCCCCCCCATGTCTCCGGATTGTTAGTCCAGGCCTCTGGATTACTATTCCAGTAGCATAACCAGTATTCCACCATACCCCCAGGCTTGAGAATGGCTGCAGGCCTGAGGATCAATTGGAGGCCAAAAAGAAAGATTTAATTTGCATTTTCATGTTTCTCTGGTCTTGTTGCCTGCCCTCTGATCTGAGGGGGTGTCAGGTGCAACAGCACTTCAAATGGGCACCCATCCAACTTTCCTGAGGAAAATATCATTGAAGGTGCCATTAAGATCCTCCAACCTCATTTCTATTGCACAAGCATTCTCCCACCCCTTAGGACCCCAGGAAGTCCCCGGACAGCATAAAGGTTCGGGACCCAGTGTCACAGGTCTCCACCCCTTTTTCTTTCATTCCTGGAAACTGAACATTCTCCAGGTTCATAGAAGAGAAACATCAGGGCCTAACTACCTGGTAAAGGTGGAGGAGCAGTGCATGAGAAGGCTCAGTCTCACCAGGAAGACTATGACTGAGTGATATAGACCAGAAGGAAAACTCAATTACCCGCACTGCACTACCAGCAACAGTGTAGATGACCCTGGCCTCCAGACTTGTGCCAAAGGGATCGTCCAGCCACCCACAGCAGACACCCCATGAGTCAACCATTTTGTCCTGTGCTGCTCCATTAAGGAGATACCCAGAACTTCTATAACATCACACATACCATCACATACAAAAATCAGCAGCAGTCTAGTGAGGGAGATAGACATGTGAGGGTCTCAACGCCCATGCCTTCCAGAGAGCTCTGCCATGCCATTGGCCATTATTATTTTCTTTTTGGACTATTAATCACAGAACTGCATGCATTCCCTATTTCATTTTCGCTGAACGCTGCGTATGTTTTGTTTGTTTGGCATGCGGACAACTGATGATCTATCTTCTGTACAATGAAAGAATGACAGACTGCAAGATATATTAAAACTGAATGAGTTCAATTGTGTTGAATCGTGCTGGCACTCTATGCATTTACTGTGTTTTGTTGCTGAGGTTGCCCCTTGTGCATTGTAAACTTTTGTTTGTTGGTTGTGAATGCGTCCTAGGCCCCTAAAATCCACAGCCATCCCAGCCTAGTTTAGCAGGAGGCTGGGAGTGGATTAACTGAATCCCAGCCTTGTGGCAAAAAAATGTGGCTGGTCTTATGGGGGCAGAACTTCTTCATGCGCCAAAAGATGGGTAGGGCTGGGACTCCCAAAGTCAGGACTTCCCACAAAGTCTTCAGAGGAACCCAGCATATGGTTGGTCGAGGCCCTGCCAATAGGTGGGACCACTGCCAAGCCATTGCAAATGACCTGAATTCAGGAATCCCAGCGGCCTCAGGCCACACCAGGAGCTGTACTCCAGGAGTCAGTTATTTGTCAGACCCCTGGAAATTGTGGGGCTCACCTGCCAGCCTAGGGAAGGATCGTCGCCTGGACCCCTGATGATTTGGCTGCAAGAATTTTTTTTTAATATCATATTTGCACGGTCGGAGGTGCCGTCTTTCGGATGAGACGTTAAACCGAGGCCCCCTCTGTTCTCTCAGGTGGACGTAAAAGATCCCATGGCACTATTTCGAAGAAGAGCAGGGGAATTATGCCCGGTGTCCTGGCCAATATTTATCCCTCAATCAACATAACAAAAACTGATTATCTGGTCCTGATCACATTGCTGTTTGTGGGAGCTTGCTATGCGCAAATTGGCTGCCGCATTTCCTACATTACAACAGTGACTCCACTTCAAAAGTACTTCACTTTGGTAAAGCGTTTGGTATGTCCGGTGGTCGTGAAAGGCGCTATATAAATGCAAGTCTTTCTTTCTTTCTATTTAAAGCAGGCATCTTACAACGGGGGAAGGGGGTAATCGGCACACTTTCCAGTGCTGATGGTGGCCACCCCTGAGACAGCACTACTGGCATGCTCATCTGCCATTGGCATGAGAAAGAAGGGACCTCCCGCTGACCCTGAAAACTTTGATGGTGTCAAGGGGAGGTTCCGGGCAGGTCCACCTGTGACTAACTCTGCATCAGTGCCAGGGAGCTCTGCTGCTGCCGTTGCTGTCTGTAGATTAGTGCTTTCAAGTACACCCGTATAGGGATACAATTAAATAAATTACAAATAAATGCAAGCTCTTTCATTCTTAATTTCTCAGAACAGCCACTGATATGAGCCCTGCTTTCATATTACTCCATGAATGCCACTGGTAGAGGGCATCACATCATGTGTCAGCATGGAACATTGTGTATCTATGAGATTGCTGAATCTCTCCCTCGTGGTTACCCATAGGCATTCGCCAATTGATTTGAGTTCAGCTGGGGCTGAATTTTGGAGGTTGTACCCCAAAGTTTCCAAAGCAGCAGCCAGCGCATTCATGTAAGACACTCTCACTATTCCCATGGTCTGTATAACTGAGGTTCCACTCCATAGTGCGTGTGACCCTGTGGTGGCTCCTGCTTCAAGTGGGGGTGGTTCTCAAATTCAGAATTAACAAAATATTCACTTGAATATGTATAATTTAGGCTGGTACTTTAGTATAATACTGAGGGAGGGCTACATTGTTGGCGCCTCTGTCCTTTAGTTAAAACATTAAGCTGTGATCCCACCAGCCTGTTCAATTGGATGTTAAAGAACCAATGCACTATTCATAGGCAGGGAATGCCCCTTCAACCGATGCACTAAAAAAACACAATGGGCTGTATATTCCGATCCCTACAGGTGGGTACGCGCTGTATACTCACCCGTAGGGACATCGGAAATGCCGGTTTCAGGCATGCACAGCGCATGCGCTGAAAACCGGCATTTCCGATCTGTCAAGAATGCTCTTGACAGATCGGACGCCTGCCCGGGAGAAGGGCCTCTGTGGGTGGAGAGTTCCGCTTTCTGGAGGACCTCCGCCCGCAGAAAACCTTTAGAAATCTTACGCCTGGTAAAAGTAAGGTCTGCTTTAACCAGCATAAGAGTTGAAAAAAGTTTAAAAAAAAATTTTTTCACTCATTTATCATTTAAAAATACTTTTTAAAAAAAAGGTAAGTTTATTTTTAGCCCCGTAAAAAACTTTAATTTTTTTTTCAAAAAATTACATTTTTGTTTAAAATATTTTATTTATTGTAATTTCAACTCATTTTAAAAATTTGATTTTTATTTTATTTATTTATTTAATGTTTTGAAGTGTTTTTGGGGTGATCTCCATTCATATATTTGACAGGTCTATCTGTCAAGTGTATGAAGGGAGATTCCCTTCTTTGATTGGCTCCCCATGGCCCACGTGATCACAGGGATGTTTGCGAACCGCCTGCACCCCTGAGATACGTGGGCCCTGCGCATTTCGAGTTGGAGAGGCCCAGGAGCGGAAGTGTCCGGACCTCGGGAGCCCTCAGGTAAGTCCGTAGATTTTTTCCAGATTGGAGGCCTCCGCACGCAGGAAGCCTCCGATCGGAAAATACGGCCCTTTAATGAGTTATTCCCGACTGCTGTTTGCAGACATTGCTGTCTTAAAACATAACACAACAGTCACTACATTCCAAGAAGCAATTCAATGCATGAGGTGTTTCAATAATTTGATAAATGCAAATATTTATTTTCCTTTTTCCTTTCAGGTCTGAAACATGAATCCAAATCAAACCCAGATCATTCGGATGAAAGTTTCCCCTCCCTGTCACCTGCAGCTTGTAGCTTGGGCGGAAGCCTCAGCAAAATTCCTCGTGGTTGTGAATCCACACGACAAAGTGCCAGTGACTAGCAGTCTAATCAGAGTAGCCACAAAGGTGAATCATTTTGGAAAATTAGAAATGTCTTGCTGATGTATAAGAAATGCTCTTCTGAGGTTGAGGTGAAGACACATTGGCCCGGAGTTTCCGCACAGCCACCATCACTCCACCGCTGCAACTTCGCCCAGAGTAGATGCGTAAGCAGGGTTTCCGCTGCACTTCCAGCGAAGTTACGGCTGAAGTCACTGCAATGGGGCTTAAACCCACAATTTTCTGATTCATAGGCAAGAGTGCCACCACTAAGCCAAGGCTAACGCACATGGCAGTGCTTGATATGGACAGCAGGGGAAAACACAGGAAAATATTTCACTCTCCACTATACTTATTGCTAACAAAAAGTCACCAAGTAAATGACAGCTTGATGATGTAATGGCTAAGGCTGTATTTTTTGCAAGGGCTGCACGGATTCCATTCAATTGAGTAAGCTCTGTGAGTTTGGAAAATCATTCAGGTGAAATTGATCTTGGGCAGCAACATAATAAGGACGAATGGTGAATGGGCTGCCCGTTTTATGCCCCGTCCAATGCTCGTTTCCACAGGAAATGTTAAATCGGGTGAGGTGTAAAACGGACGGCCCATTCGTTGTCACCTACTTCGCGCTACCGCCCAAGACCAATTTCATTCCCCATGAGTCCACCTTGAGTGGGAGCAGCCGGATTTGTGAAGGAGGTAGGGAGGAGATGGCAGCAGCAACTCAGGTGTAACTCCATTTTGGGCAGAAGCAGCAGCAATTTGGGCAGGAACAGCCATTTTGAACAGAAGCAGCAGTATTTAGAGCAGGAACAGCCATTTTGAACAGAAGCAGCAGTATTTCGGGCAGGAACAGCCATTTTGAACAGAAGCAGCAGTATTTAGAGCAGGAACAGCCATTTTGAACAGAAGCAGCAGTATTTCGGGCAGGAACAGCCATTTTGAACAGAAGCAGCAGTATTTAGGGCAGGAACAGCCATTTTGAACAGAAGCAGCAGTATTTCCAGGGGCAGAAGCAGCAGCAGTTCAGTCTCAAGTGAGAAATTTTTACCTGGATCAATGTCATAAAACTTAACAATTTACTGCCTCAGTGGAAGATGGAATGTTTCCATCATTTCTCACTTTCCCATTGTTTTGCAACAAATCCACCTCTGTCCTACGCCCTCAGCTGTGTGCCTTTACAACGAGATTTTCCATATTGAAGAACTTAATTTAATTCAATATTTAATTGAACTTACTGTCAGTCTCTTTTCTTTATTGCAGACCTGAGAGAAAGCTTAAATCCAGCTTTATTTGCTTTGTGCAGTTCATTCAAGGATACACTACTGTGGTTAGTGTCATGTACGAGGACTGTCTTGAGTTAATCAGTGAAATATTGTAGAAAGCAGGCTGTTTTTTATTGCTCATTTTACGCACACACACACACACTGGTTTCACACTCAAATGAGAATTTTAAGTGGCTATGTGAGCACTTTGCCAGGAATTGTATGGAATGAATATATCAGCGTTGACTTTTTTTTTAGTAAGTCATGCATAATCTATGGAGTTTGTCTTTTCTGACCATGCGAAGAATGTTAAATATAACGAGAAATCTCATAAATAAAGAAAGAACAGTAGAAAGTAATAAAAACAGAAAATGCTGGAAATACTCAGCAGGCCAGGCAGCATCTGTGGAGCGAGAAACAGAGTTAATGTTTCAGGTCAATGACCTTTCATCAGAACACGGTGGCATAGTGGTTAGCACTGTTGCCTCACAGCGCCAGAGACCTGGGTTCGAATCTGGCCTCGGGTGATTGTCTGTGTGGAGTTTGTACATTGTCTGCGTGGGTTTCCTCCGGTTTCCTCCCACAGTCCAAAGATGTGCGGGTTAGGTTGATTTGGCTATGATAAATTGACCCTTAGTGTTAGGGGAGGATTAAATATGTGGGGTTACGGGGATAGGGTGGGATATGTGTTGGTGTAGGCTTGATGGGCCAAAATGGCCTCTATCTGCACTGTGGGGATTCTGTGATTCTGTGAGAACTGGAGAAAGTTAGAGATGTAACAGCTGCATAATTCGGCTCCTTAGCGCCCGTTTCTTCAGAGCTACGAGTGCTGTTTTAGCTCCAAAATGGCATCCGTGCCATGGAGATTGTTGGTAGGTGAGTGATGGGGCTGTGGTGCATTGAGCAGTGTGTGAGGCTTGTGGTGCAGTTGGTGGGATATAGCATTTGAAGATGCATTCACTGACCTTGACCACTTGTGTGAGGTCATTGAACTTTTTGTGGCACTGCATCCAGGTCCTCGGGGCTTGACTTCTGGCATTGACTGCCATGGCTACCTGCTCCCATTGCCTTCGCAGAGTTTGTATTAGCTGGCTCCCTGTGGATAGAGGACATCTCTCCTCCTCTCCACCTCCTCCACCAAGGCCTCCAGTGCAGCATCTGAGAACCTTGGAGCATGCGCTCTCTCCCCTGCTGTGCCATTAGTCACTCTTCTTGCAGGTCAGACTCTCTTTTGCAGCCATTTCCAGCACCTGCTCCAGCCAGAATGCACCTCCACTTTAAGAGGTGCAGTTTGGCTTTAGGTAGTGCAGGCTTGCTTTAAGTGGTGCTAGCCTCGCACGAACTTGGGCCCCCTGCTGAGGCGGTCAGCCACTCAACAGTGTGTTCAGTGCTTCCTCAATGCTGCAATCATTTAAATTAACTGGCAGCATGAAGTTTGCATGTTGCCTGCATCAGAAGCAACGGGCGCGGGTTAATCGCGCATCGCGATCCCCGGCCCGTTTTCAGGGCCTATGGAATTTAGCCCCCAACAGGTTTGAAGCAAGTACAGAGGCAGGGAAAGGGGGGAGGGGAGGAAAGAACAAAAGGGACGGTCTGTGATAGGATGGAAGGCAGGAGAGATTAAGAGACAAAAGGGATGATGGTGCAAGACAAAAAGGGGATGGTAATGGGACAAGTAAAGTAACAAAAGATGGGTCGAGAGGAGCTGATAATGACAAAAGCAGATTTATTACCAGCAACTGCTATCCAAACAAATGGGGGCAGTGGTGAAATTGTTGAACTCAATGTTAAGTCCAGAAGGCTGTAAAGTGCCTAATCGAAAGATGAGGTGCTGTTCCTCGAACTTCTGTTGAGCTTCAATAGAACAGTGTAGGAGGCCAAGGACAGAGAGGTCAGAGTGAGAGTGGTGTGGAGAATTAAAGTGGCAAGTGACCGGAAGGGAAGAGTCGGAGATGGACCATGTGAAGGCGAGGGAGGGATGGAAATTGGAAGCAAAGTTGATGACAATTTCTAGTTCGGGGCAAGAGAGGAAGCAGTGCCGATACAGTCATCAATGTATAGAAAAAGAGGTGAGGAAGGGCACCTGAGTTGGACTAAAACAAAGAATGTTCCACGTATCCCATGAAAAGGCAGGCTTAGCTGGGACCCATAAGGGTTCCCAATGCAACACCTTTTATTTGGAGGAAGCGAGTGGAGTCAAAGGAGAAGTTGTTCAATGTAAGGCCAAGTTCAGCCAGGTGGAGGAGGGTGGTGGCGGATGGGGACTGGTTGGACATCTGTTTAAGGAAGAAGCGAGGGGCCCGCAGGCCGTCCTGGTAGGGGATGAAGATGTAGAGGGACTGGGCGTCCATGGTGAAAAGGAGACCGTTAGGGCCAGGAAACTGGAAACTGTTAAAGTGATGGAGGGCGTCGGAAGAGTTGTGGATGTAGGTGGGATGAGACTGGACAAGAGGAGAAAAATTAGAGTCAAGATAGGAACAAATAAGTTCTGTGGGGCAAGAACAAGCTGAAACAATGGGCTGGATTTTCGAAGCCCCGAGGAGGCGGGCATGGAGGCGGGACAGCTGGGAAACTCGGAGAAAGTGGGGGCGGTTGGTAAAGCCACCCCCATCCCGCCTCCGTGCCCTTTTGCCAGAAGGTGGGAAGATGTGCAGCTTCGGGTCCCGTCTCCTGGAGGCATGAAAGGCATTTAATCCCTTTAACTGCCTGTTAACAGGTAGTTAACAGGCAGAAAAAAGGATTAGTGCCATTTTACCTGCACAGATGAAGGCTTCCCGACCTCGGAGAACCCCATCGGGTTGGAGGAGACATGGAGGAGGTCTGCAGTGGTCGGAGGCACCTGGAAGTAAGGTGTAGAGGTGAGTGATGGGTGCAAGTGTGGAGTGGTAAGTATGCAAGGTGAGTGATAAGTTTAAAAAAGTGTTCACTTACCTTGTTTTCTTCATACAGCCTTTAGCCGCGGTGGATCGGGAGAGCCGACATCCTCCTTGTCAATTTCACAGAATGGCTGTTGGAATCTCCATTCTAATAGCCATGTGAAATTTACAAATTTGAAAGGTTTGATGAGTCCTCAACACAAGGACTCATCAAACTAAAGAGAATGTCAGTGTTTGACAGCTTCACAGAGCTGTCAAACGCTGACATTTCTTCTTTCAAGAAGTCTTGACAGATAGCACATCTGATGTTGACGTGATCTGTCAGTGACTTCCTCCCTAATTGGCCTGCTGAGCCCGCAGGCCGGGCCTAACAAGCTCAATCGGGGAAAATCCCTCTGGTTGGTCAGGCGAGGATGGAGGCGGGACATTGACACGACAAGCAGCTGTCCCGCCTCCAACTCGCCTCCATTCACAAAATCCAGCCCAATGGGTCTACTAGTGCAGTCCTGTTTGTGGATCTTGGGAAGGAGGTAGATGTGAGCTGTGCAGGTTTTGGGAACTATGAGGTTGGAGGCTGTGGAGGAAAGATCTCCAGAGGAGATGAGGTCAGTGACAGTCTAGGAAATGATGGCTTGAGTTTCAGTGGTAGGGTCATGGTCCAGGAGGTGGTAGGAGGAGGTATCAGAGAGTCGGCGTTCAGCCTCTGCAAGGTAGAGGTTGGTTCACCAAACAACAATAGTGCCACCCTTGTAAGCAGGTTTAATGACAATGTTTGGGGTCAACCTGAGAGAACGGAGTGCTGCATGTTCAGAGGGACATAGGTTAGAGTGAGTGAGTGTGTGGAGTAGAAAAATTGAGACAACCGATGTCACGCCGGCAGTTCCCAAGATCTAGAGAGTGTAAGAGGCCCGAGGGAGAGGTCCAGGTGGAACGAGAATTCAGAAGATGGGAGAAAGGATCCGCTATGTGGGGCGAAGACTCCTGGCCATAGAAGTGGGTACGGAGGCGAAAGCGACAGAAGAAGAGCTCAGCATCAAGCCGAGCTCGAATTTCATTGAGGTGGGGGCATAAGGGGATAAAGCTGAGGCCTTATCTGAGCACTGATCATTCAAGGTCAGAGAAGGGAATGTCAGAGGCGATAGTGAAAACACGGCAAGGGGTGAGATTGGAAGGAGGGATGGGATAAGAGGAAGCTGAAGGAGAAGAAGGATCCAGAGGGATGTTGGTATCCAAGAGTTGTTGAAGCTTGCGGTCTTTACACTTGAAAGGAAGAAGAAATGTATTTTGTTAAAGCGTCGGATGAGACGAAGGATGAAATGGAACTGCGGGCCAGAACTATTCTGAGATAGAGTGAGTCGGTGTTGCTGAAGGGAAAGGTCAAGAGTGTGTATGTGACGGCCCATGGCGTTGGTGAAGGTGAACAAGGTAAAAGAGACAAATGGAAATCCCGTCGGAGAGAAGAGCAGAGCATCTTTAAGGTTGGCATTCCTGGAAGAGAAGTGGCAGTGAACCAAACACTAATACAAAAGCAAAATACTGCAGATGCTGGAAATCTGAAATAACAACAGAAAATTCTGGAAATACTCAGCAGGTCAGGGAGCATCTGTGGAGAGAGAAAGTAATGGTGGTGTGATGCTGTATTGGATTGAACTATATACAGCAGGGGTGGCTTGTACCAGTCACACAGATTTTTAAAGGAAAATTCACAACTGAATTAAAAATGCCTTGCAAATGTCATTCAATTAAATAATTCGCAAAAAAATTACTTGTAAATAAACCTAGTATTGACCCCTAGTTTTGGACTCCCCCACAAGTGGAAACATCTTCTCTACATTTACTCTATCAAACACCTTCATAATTTCAAAGTACTCTATTAGGTAACCACGCAGCCTTCTCTTTTCTAGAGAAAAGCTCTCCAGCCTGTTCAGTGTTTCCTGATAGTTATAACCTCTCAGTTTTGGTATCATCTTGTTTGTACCTTGTAGAATTCGCAATATATCGCGATTTTATAAATAAGGAGAAAACACATAGTTTCGTTCAAACAGCTTTATTTCAGCAGAATGCTGTCAGGTTTTCAAAGTGGACACAAGCAGCCTGTAAAATGGCCGCCGCACCTCATGACGGAACATTCTAGACTTTTCGACAGGCAGACAAGATGGCGTTCCAATAAACATTTGTGCAAGATCGATTAAGATTCAGCACATTGAAGATAATACACGAGACATTATGGGTTTGCAGTATACACATAAATACTGAAATCGGTCTCCCAGGTACGAATGAAAGCTATTGTACCAAGTAATCAAGGGCCCATCCAAAGACATTAATATGTAAAACCCCAACGACTCTACGATGAGAGAGCCGTTAGCGGGTAGTTATACAAGACACTTGGAAGCCCCAAAACCCCTCCAGGGAGAACACCGACCGATTAAACAATGGGAGAAATATTAACAGGTACTCAGACATTTACGAGTAGCCCCGAAACCCATTAAAAACGGAGATCACCTATACAAGACATTTGAGCGCCAAACCCAAACAAAAGAAAAGGCATTAAGGTTGGGCGGGAAACGGAAGATTTTGTACTATAATTACAAGCTCCAACCGTCCATCTTTCTCTTATCCGATTGACTTGTATCCTCGTGGCTGCTCCTGTGTTTTGACTCGCCGTCTTGTTCCTGCTTGCTTGGTGTCTCTTTTAAAAGACTGTTGAACTTTGTGATCCGTTCGGATCTACCTTGTGTCGTGTAACGAAGACCTATGTTGGTAACTGGCATCGGAACCAAAGGCCCGAGAAGAGATGAGATGAGATGAGAAGAGAGGAAGACCATACTTATCGCCACGGTCAGTAAGCCCCGACCGCGCCTGTAGGTCGAATAGCCATTTTCCTTGCCAGAAAGACTTCTTTGAACTTTGAAGAACGGACCCTGGAAGATTCTCCGTGAAGATATTGACTGGTCTGTGAAACCCATCAGGGCAGTGTCTCATGACGGACACCGAGAGAATATTCTCGTAAGTGTTGACTGATATGTTGAACCAACCAACACAGATCTTCATCACAGCAGACGTTCCAGCCTGCTAGCCGGAGCAGAAGCAAGTAAACAAGTAGGGCCAGGAGACCCCCTGATCGACACGTGGGTGCTGCGGTGAAAACATCCGATCAGCTATTCGGAATTTCTCCGAGTTATCACGAGTGGTGAGCATGAGTCTCGAATCCTACGAATCCAGCTAGGACAGATATTGATAGGGGAGGGTTTAAGTATTAAGGATACTTGTAATGTGTGCCCCTATTTACGGTGTGTCGTTCGTTCCTCGTTTCCCTAGAATTAGCTACATAACTGTGTGTAAGATTGTACTGTCATTAATCTGTGCTTATGACATGTATTTCGTAATCTTAAATATCATGCAATAAAGATTTTTTCCATTTCGTACCATTCAACCGAGTCTACATGAGTTTCATCTCCATTACTGCTCTCGCATCTAAGTCCAGTGTCTAGAACCGTAAGGGCGAGTGATTCGAACCACTCACAGGTGTGTCTAGTGCTCCCAGACTGGCTGGAGACCAGAACAGGCAACAAGGCCTAAACCCGCACTGACATACAGGCTGCACAGAGCCGCGCGAATCTCACAGGCTGAGAGACACGCACGCAAACCCTTACAGAAAATGGCGACCGCGGCAGGACACTGGCAGCGAGAGGGTAGTGTGTTAGACTTTGGTATGACTGTACGAAATGTTATGCAGGAAAAGATAGCAGATTATGTTTTCGGAAAGGTTAATCTAACTAAGAAATGGATAAGTGAATTGTTAGCGGATAAAAGTCCACTAGAAGCAGCCGAAAGGTGGACAGATAGTAAAGAACATAAAAAGACCCTCGAGAAAGCAGTCTGGCTAATGTGTTACAAAAGGCAGGTCCAGATTTCAAACCAGACCATTACAGCGCTAACAGCTCGAATCAGTCATTTAGAGGGAGAAATGGATGAGAAGGTCTCTGGAGGGGAATTGCTCATTAGGAATTTAAGTGCGCTGCACCAAGAACGCCAGGAAATCTCCAGTCACCATAAAACAAGGATAGATTACCTCGAGTGCCAGGTCACTGAGGCAAAGTTAAATGAGGGCAGGTTAAAGGAACGATGTGCCCGCCAAGCTGCCCAGATAAGAACTCAGGAAGAGAGCTTAACGGGGGTTAGGGCGGCATATAAGTTGGCCCTTGAGGATAAGTTTCAGGGAGCCGATCATAGCGCCTGCCAAAAAGAGATAGAGCACCTCAAAAGGGCCGTGAACAAAGCGCACGGCATGGTGTGCCTTATCAGTCCGTCAGCACACCAGCCGCTAGTAAATGAGGAGTTTCAGAAATCCCCACCAAGTAAAGCAGAGGAAGTATTAGCCACTGCGCCCTCCGCGCCACCCAGCTATTCGGAAACCTGGGTAAGGGAGGAAGCAATGGAAGAAACGAAAGAGCCCATTGAGAAAGAAGTGGAAAAGGGACCATTGTATCCAGTAACAGGTATAAAAAGGGGCCCAAACAGAAACGGTGGGGAGGAACCAGGGGATCTCCTCGGCCAGCTTGTGTTGCCTCACAGCTCACACCAGCTGAGAGTTATGATAAGTCACGTACGGAAGCTAACCGAGGTAGACGACCCTTCCGTACATTTCAGAGAAGTTGAGCAAACCGCAGCCATTAACGGCTGCGATGATGGGGAAACAGCAAAAATGCTGTTGTTTTCGTTAGGCAGTTCAATCCTTCAGTGTCTCTCGGGCGAGAGCAAGAGGGGAACCAAGACTTATGAGGCATTAAAGAATGAGGTCCTGGAAGTGTTGGGGGCGGACGATGAAGGTCCGTTTGCTAGAGTGGGACAGACAGTGCAGATGGAGGGAGAACCCCCGAAGGTTTTTGCCGACAGGCTGTGGCCAGTATATCAGCGCAGCTGTCTAGGTGCGCCAGAGCGCGACGATGTGGAGGGCGCCGGTTTAGCTCATTGGCTTAGGTGCATAATAGCCAACAGTTTACCAGCCGTCAGAGAGCAGGCAAAAGCATGGTTTGATCCCAATGACCCCAACATTACGGAAGAGTCGGTCTTGAATCGACTCACGTTAGGATATCGCAATATAAGGGGTATGGGAACACGTCCCCTTAAGGGAAAAGTACATGAGGTACGACCCGCAGCCCCGTATCAAAGGGAGTGGCATCAGGAGGGTAATCGCGCCCCACAGGCAAGTAATGCTTGTTACGGGTGTGGGAAGACAGGGCACTGGCGCAAGCATTGCAGGAACCCTTGGAAGGATTCCAAGGATAAAAATCCCGCAGCCCGAGCCCAGACGCCTGTCCCTGCTAGGGAAGCTGGTGCACCCACCCCTCCCGACGACCTCGAAGTAGTGTTGGGAGCCATGCGCAGTTTATTGAGTGCACATGGAAAGGTGGCGGTTGCATCCGGCCCCGTAGGTGCCGCAGGACCGTCTAATAGAGCCCCATGACTAGAACCCGCGCAGCCCGTCTACCTGTGTCCGCTCAGCTATGATGCGTGGAAGCGACCTTTGGTGGAGATGGAGGTAGAGAGACAGAAGGGTAGTTATTTGTTGGACACGGGAGCTTCTTGCACCATAATCCATACGGATAGCACTTTTGACTCGCCGCTATCTACCAGGGTCCCATTCACGTTAGCGGGGTTCACGGGAAAAGAACAGGCTGGCGCGTTCTCCCTTCCGCTATCCATTCGTTTGGGAGCACTTCACCTTAAGTGGAAGTGTATACTGATGGAATGGCAGGAGGGGGGTGGAAGAGGTATCCTCGGGTCCGATCTCCTATCAGGGCACGGGATCCTCGTGGACCTCAGAAATCACTGTCTCTGGGGGGCTAAGAGTGAAAAAGGCGAGGTAGTAGTGATTCCGGGGGAGGAAGAAACAGGGGTCCTGTGTACCGTGCAGCCATCCGGAGGCTACGACCTCGGGCTTATGATCGCAGGTGTCCCAACGGACCTGCAAACGTACGTGTCAGATAACATGCACGCGTTTGCAACCCACAAGCACGATTGTGGGAGGGTTACCGGGTTTGAGGTCAGCATAGATGGGGACCCCATGACCCGGCCCCAAAAGCAGTATAACTTCCCCAAAGAAGCAGAACCCGATATGGAGACAGCAATGTCCTCCTTGGTGCAGCAGGGCATGTTGAGGCCGATAGCCACACACGTGAACTCCCCATTATGGCCGGTTAGGAAGCCGGATAATTCGTGGAGAGCCACGGTGGACTACAGAGTCCTTAACAGTAACATTCCCGCCTGCGCGCCCACGGTAGCAGCAGTTGCTGACCTAATAGGGAGTATCCCAGCGTCCGCGACCATGTTCACGGTGTTGGATATCTCGAACGGTTTTTGGTCCATCCCGCTGCGGCGAGAGGACCAGTACAAGTTTGCCTTTACTTTCAAAGGACAACAGTACACATGGAACTGTCTGCCACAGGGTTTCCACAATAGCCCCAGTATTTTCCATCAGTGTATGGCAGGAAGTTTAAGGGAGTTTAGTCAGCCCAATCAGATAGTGCAGTACGTGGATGATTTGCTCCTATTTACGGATTCAAGGGAGGAGCATGGACCACTGCTGGACGAGTTATTGGAGCTGCTAGCGAGAAAGGGTTTTAAAATAAATCCTAAGAAAGCACGCATCGGTCAGCAGGAAGTAAAATTCCTGGGACTGACCATTCGCGCTGGGGAAAGAGCCATAGACAAAGCTAGGAGGGAGTCGGTGCAAGAGTTACCGATTCCCAACAACATAAGGGGTGTGAGGTCCTTCTTGGGACTGACTGGTTACTGCAGGGATTTTATCGAAGACTATGCGGCCACAGCGGTGCCGCTCCTCCGACTCCTCCATAAGGGAGTGGAGTGGTCTTGGGACGAGGGCTGCCAAGCAGCCTTCGAGAAGTTAAAAAGGGATCTGCAGACCGCGCCAGCCTTAGGGGCCATAGATGGGGGGAAGGAGTTTTTCCTGGAGGTAGCTGCCAGCGGAGACAGCTTGAGCACTGTGCTGCTCCAAGAGCGTCACGGCAAGCTGAGGCCGGTTGTCTATTCATCCAGGGTGTTAACGGATGTGGAGAGAAGTTTCTCCAATTGCGAAAGGCACCTTTTAGCCACGCATTGGGCTGTGAAAAGATCAGCGATCTTCACAGGGCTCTCTCCCATCACTCTCCTCACACATCACACACCAACTAAGATGCTTCTAGATGGGAGGATTAAAGATGGGACCGTAAGCAGCGTGCGTATTGCGCGCTGGACCCTTCTTCTTTCCCAGATGGATCTTAAAGTAAAAGGTCTTTGCGAGCCCAGGCTTGCGGCCAATTTGGTACACCCCGGTACAGCCCACCGGTGTTCGGTGGAAGGGGTGTGGGACGTCAACATAGGTTTACGGGCCGGGATACATCCCACTGGGCGCGAGATTTATGTTGATGGGTCTAGCACAGTATCTGCTGGCGAACGACTCACAGGGTGTGGAGTTTATGACCCTGCGGCAGACCTTGCCCTGGCGATCAAGCTCCCTAGCACCATGAGCGCACAGCAGGCTGAGCTGTCTGCCGTGGTGTACGTTGTTACCCACCCAGACATTTTCCCAACCCCATACACGATTTGCTCGGACAGTATGTTCACCTGCAATTCGTGTACGGAATACCTGGCCATTTGGTCCCGCCGTGGATACACCTCCGCGGACGGGCGACCTTTAACGGTGAAGCCCTTGCTGGAAAAGATCTTAGCAGCAGCAGTAGGGGAGGAAGGAGAGATTTTCATCCAGAAGGTGAAGGCTCACTCCTCCACAGAGCCCCGTGGGGAGGGCAACCAGCAGGCGGATGCGCTAGCCAGGGAAGGTGCCCGCAACGGCATTTTCTGGGACCCCTATGGGACCAGACCCATGGCAGCGATCCAAGGCAGGGACGGGAATCCCGGGAACACCAGGGTAGCATTGCCCCTAGACCTTAAGACCGTCCAAACCCAGGATCCCGCCCTAAAAGCAGTCCTAAAAACCATTGCTGAGGGGAAGCAGGTAGAGGGTCCGTACAGTACGGCAACCCTCTCAGTTAAGGAAGGCATGCTGTTCCGCGAGGAGCAGTGGGTTGTGCCGCAGCAGCACAGGAGGGAATTCCTCCAGTTGGCTCACGAGGGACCAGGGGCAGGGCACCCCGGGCCCGAGGTTACCTGGCAACGGGTAGAGCAAGCGGGATTGTGGCCGGGGCTCATGGAACAAGTCCGCGAGTTCTGTGCAAACTGTCTTGTGTGCGCTGCAAACAACCCAGACCCCCAGAAAAGGAAGGTGCCCATGGGACACGTAAGAAGGGTAGAGGGACCATGGCAGTCGATACAGATCGACTATATAGGACCCCTGCCCACCACCCAGGGAGGCTATAAATACTGCCTCGTCTTGGTGGATGTGTTTTCCAAGTGGGTGGAAGCCTTCCCCTGTCGAACAGCTACAGCACTGGGTACTGCAAAAATCTTGGTCAGGGAAGTGTTCTCGCGGTGGGGACTTCCCCGTTTTGTGGAGTCAGACCAAGGGAGTCATTTCACCGGCCAGGTGATGCAGAACACCCTCATGCTTTTGGGCATTGAAGGGAAGTGGCACGTAGCACACAATCCCCAGTCATCCGGGATTGTTGAACGCATGAACCGGACCCTGAAGGAGAAATTGAGGAAAGAGACTAGGAACTCGCCCCAAAAATGGGCGGAAGTTCTGCCTTTAGTCCTCATGGGGGTCCGGGCCAGTCAGTCGAAAAGTACGGGGTATTCCCCGCACGAGGTGATGACTGGGAGGCTCATGCGAACCCCCACCCATGTGCTAGCGCCGGTGCTCACTGAGGGTCAGCTCCAAGAGATAAGCAGGGACAAGTTCGCCCAGACCCTCTTGGAGCGCCTGAAGCAGGTTTATGAGCAGGCGGCTGGGAACATGGGAAGGCAGCATCAGGGCAATCGCCTGTTGCTGGAACCCCGCAAAACGCGGCAGTGGGAAGTAGGAGACCAGGTCATGGTCAGAAACTACGCCAGAGTAGGGAGTCTGGAACCACTGTATATGGGACCCTACAATATTGTAGATAAGGCGAGTCCCATGGTATACGCCGTAAAAGTACCTCGGCGCACTAAGTGGTTCCATGTAAACCAGTGCAAACTGTACAAGCCAGGTGCGCAAGGGAAAACCACAGGGGTAAACCCCGCGAGTGGGGAAGCGCAGCCCCAGGTAGGACCACAAGGCACACAGGCAGGCAAAGCAGCTTGCATCAGGGGAGGAGACATCCTGGAAGATCACAAAGCATTTTTGTGGGGATGGGAGTCAGATGAGGATAGTGATGAAGACGAGTGGGTTTTGGGGAACATAAGGAACGTTCCCATTTTAGGTATAGGGAGGACACGGACTGCAGATGGAGATCCGCACAGGGCAGGGCCACAAGCTGCAGGTCCCGAAGACAGGAGGGAGGAGCTAGGGGAGGCGGAGCCAGCCGCTGTGGGAACACAGGGAGTGACGGTGAGGACCCCCGAGCCCGAGCCTCCCGCTTTGAACGTCCCGCCCTCGGGGGAGGCAGAGATCGCGAGTGAAGGGTCGCCTGCTGGGCCGAGCAGGGCGGAGCCACAAACTGCAAGCCCCGAGGTTAGGGAGGCGGAGTCAGCGGAGGCGGAGTCAGCGGAGGCGGAGCCAGCGACTGTGGTGGAACCACAGGTCGTCCCGATGGAAGTCTCGGAACCCGGTCCGTCGGTCATGGGATCCCTGCCCCTGACAACTCCCCGTAGGTCAAGTAGAGAACCCCAGCCCAGGAAGATGTGGTCATGTCCCCAGACTGCCCCAAGGTGCAGACTTAAGGTTAAGGCAGCCCAGATACAGCCCGGTCCCATCGCAGCAGCAACAGGCTGCGGCAGATCAGAGGAAGGGGTCAGTGCAGCAACAGGCTGCGGCAGATCAAAGGGAAGGGTCAGTGCCCTCCCACCGTCGGGAAGAGCTCGCAGCAGCCTTCTCAGAATTTAAAGGGGCCGCCCTGAGAACGGGCGGCGCTGTACAGTAATAAGTTTTAAGTTTTTAAGTTCATAGTTTAAGTTTCTAGGTTTATAGTTTAAGGTTAAGAATAAGTTTATAAGTTTTAAATCAGGTTAAGTTTGTAGTTTAATTTTAACTGAAATTGATAAAATGATGGGAGCTTTAGAGATAGGTTTAGTTAAAGTTTATTCAGCGAACGTTGAAGTTTACGTGAGGCGAGGTCAGGGGACCCGCTCACCCTTCACAGAAGCCAGAGACTCTTGCGAGGCTGGCTACCTCATTCTATCTGATCACAGGAACCAAGGAAGGATGGAACGAATTCTAGTATTGCTCGCGGCAATCGGATGTGGATTGGCCTATCGAGGCCGCACCAAGGATGTCGTGGTGTTTGGATGCTCCGGGGACACGGCCCCCATCGCGGTGGATGGGACCGGAAGACGGGAGGCAGAGGAGACCACCACCTATTTCCACAAGGGAAGGTGGCCAGGATGGCTGGGAACGAACTCGACGGAGTATTCTAGCACATCGGGGTTTGCCTACCAAGAGACTTCTTTAATGTGCCCCAAAGTAAGGATCATCGCACCCAGGATCAGCGTCACCGTCGGCAAACGGATTTGTTTGACTTGTAGTGGGAATGTCCCATTGAGCCGATGGTGGTGGCTGCGAAAGCTGAGCAAAACTATGAGGAACTCTTCGGTCGAGTGGGAACGACTGGGTAATAATACCCATCGGACAATTACGGGGACAAACGGACAAGTGAGAGTCTGTTGGGACAAATGGTGGGAACCGGATGAGGGAATTTATGTATGCATGTGGGGGTCAAAATACCCTTGCCCCAAAGGCATATCCATATTTTTCATTAATCAATGGCAGGATAACGGACAGGGGATGAGGTGGGATGCGAGCACCAGGGGGTGCGGAGCCCCATACTCTTCGATCCCGGTAAATGCCACTGAGCTCATTACGCACCCACGCAAAGCCCCGCCCACGATTCCAGTGGTTCTAGCTGAAGAGGAAGGGTGCCCTAAAACTAGTAAGGGACCCGGGAATGGTTTGGTACTGGTCCCCACAGACCAGATACTATTTCAGGGGGTACATTACGCGGTGGCCTCGGTGATTTTAAATCTCACCGAGGTGCGGTTACCAGAGTGGTGCCCCAAAAAGACGGAACAGTTGTATCAGGTCCTGTTGACCAAGATGTTCAGACAATTTTACGAATTCGATTTCGCGGAAATTGATAAAACAAGTTTGTACACTGCACCACATGAAGTTTCTGATCAAGTAGGGAGGCAAAGAAGGGGTGTAGTGAACGACGCGTTCACTGCTTTTAACACGGGTACATCTGTGGTCAACGCTCTAGACAGTGTGGAGCTGCAGACCCAGATTAATGGTTTAAAGACACAATTAAAAGACATTCTAACAGATGAGAATAAAGTGGTTGGGTCGGGTCTACACGAGGACCAAGCCATGACTCTCCATTTAAAGGAAATTATAGCAGAGTTAGAGAAACATGCAAAGACGGTAAATGCCCTGATTAGGGAAGATCGGAATGCATCCGATCAAGCTGCGCAGAACGAGGTGTGCGTGCTTTACGGGGCGTGGTTACTGGGCGAGGGCCGCAGTAATTTGGAGGATTTAAAACAAGGTTTGGTCCCGTCCTGGATAAGTAACAAACACCTGCGGGCGCTCCACCCTTTTCAGAACGCATTAAGTCCGTGCCAGCTCAGGCTAGCTTCAGAAGCTTACCCAGTCCCCGTGGACTGCGGACGATCAAACCATACTATCATGGGTATAGTTTTACGTATGCCGGTTTTGGGCGACACAGCAAAGCCCGCCCCGGTGTATCGGGTAGAGAACATTGGTGTCATTCAGGGGGGAGCCCACATTCGCTATGCAGCGGTTCCACCTTACGTCATCCGCTGGGAGCAAACGATGACAGGTACAGATCTCTCTGGTTGTCGTGGCAGGGGAGCACACATAATACTGTGTCCCCAGCACTTGAATGCCTTTTTAACACCACAGTGCGGGTTCAGAACGGCTGGCGCCAAGTCCATGAATTGCACCATGGAGGCAATGGCACAAGATCATGTGCCTCCGCAGGTAGCATACATCGGGGGTGGAACATATTGTGTTACCACTGCAGCGCAACACTACCAGCATGGAAACCGTAGCCGGTGTCCGGTGAGTGACAGCAGTTTCTGTTTCAAACCCAGGGCGGAAGTTCAAGTAGCACAACAGCGAATTGTCCCAATCCCTGAACCATCCACTGTTCATCTAACAGTAAAAGAGAATTTCACCGACTTGCAGCGATTCGTCGCGCATTTCGGATACCTCATTCCCCCTCTCCCGGAACACCTCACCAAGCTTTTAAAAGCCGTCGCGGTGTCACAGAAACATTTTTACACATTAGAACAGAAAACTGTCGAAATAGGAACAGACATTCTGGATATAGTAATTCCACCGTGGTGGAATCTGTTCACCAATATTGAAGTGCCTTCATGGATCAGAATAGCCTCCCACATTTTAGTCGTATGCCAAGTTTTCATTGTAGTGTACCTATTGGTCGTACATTGTAAAAGAGACAAACGCCTCACTAAGCATGAAAACACGGGAGAGTGGCGAGAACGTTACGTGCGCGTGCACGATGAAAGCACCGTGTAATCGGAAAATGGCGTCACTCCCGCTCGCCACGTGCGCCGCGGAAGTTTGTACTTGATCATGATTTTTAAAGACTGTAAATACGTTGGGAACTCGACATGTTTTAAGAGTTGGTGTTGATTATTTTGGTGATGGTGTTGTAGTTAAAAATGATTGTTTGGTTTTGGGTTTTGTTTTTCCTTTCCCTGAATAAAAATATGAATATACAGGTGATACGAGAGGCATCGGCCTGGTTACGCCGGGAAGGAAAACAAGTGGTGTAAGTTTAAAGGCAAATAATGCCTACGGTGATGTAAAATGTAATTTTCTTGGGAAATAAGGACGACACAAAGACCCTAGCTAGGTTAAGTTATGGGATTAATTTTCTGGATTCGGAGAAAATCGAGATAATATTGCTCACCACATTATTTTTGATACGATAAGCGGAGTTATTCGCATCAACAGGAGGGACTGTAGAATTCGCAATATATCGCAATTTTATAAATAAGGAGAAAACACATAGTTTCGTTCAAACAGGTTTATTTCAGCAGAATGCTGTCAGGTTTTCAAAGTGGACACAAGCAGCCTGTAAAATGGCCGCCGCACCTCATGACGGAACATTCTAGACTTTTCGACAGGCAGACAAGATGGCGTTCCAATAAACATTTGTGCAAGATCGATTAAGATTCAGCACATTGAAGATAATACACGAGACATTATGGGTTTGCAGTATACACATAAATACTGAAATCGGTCTCCCAGGTACGAATGAAAGCTATTGTACCAAGTAATCAAGGGCCCATCCAAAGACATTAATATGTAAAACCCCAACGACTCTACGATGAGAGAGCCGTTAGCGGGTAGTTATACAAGACACTTGGAAGCCCCAAAACCCCTCCAGGGAGAACACCGACCGATTAAACAATGGGAGAAATATTAACAGGTACTCAGACATTTACGAGTAGCCCCGAAACCCATTAAAAACGGAGATCACCTATACAAGACATTTGAGCGCCAAACCCAAACAAAAGAAAAGGCATTAAGGTTGGGCGGGAAACGGAAGATTTTGTACTATAATTACAAGCTCCAACCGTCCATCTTTCTCTTATCCGATTGACTTGTATCCTCGTGGCTGCTCCTGTGTTTTGACTCGCCGTCTTGTTCCTGCTTGCTTGGTGTCTCTTTTAAAAGACTGTTGAACTTTGTGATCCGTTCGGATCTACCTTGTGTCGTGTAACGAAGACCTATGTTGGTAACTGGCATCGGAACCAAAGGCCCGAGAAGAGATGAGATGAGATGAGAAGAGAGGAAGACCATACTTATCGCCACGGTCAGTAAGCCCCGACCGCGCCTGTAGGTCGAATAGCCATTTTCCTTGCCAGAAAGACTTCTTTGAACTTTGAAGAACGGACCCTGGAAGATTCTCCGTGAAGATATTGACTGGTCTGTGAAACCCATCAGGGCAGTGTCTCATGACGGACACCGAGAGAATATTCTCGTAAGTGTTGACTGATATGTTGAACCAACCAACACAGATCTTCATCACAGCAGACGTTCCAGCCTGCTAGCCGGAGCAGAAGCAAGTAAACAAGTAGGGCCAGGAGACCCCCTGATCGACACGTGGGTGCTGCGGTGAAAACATCCGATCAGCTATTCGGAATTTCTCCGAGTTATCACGAGTGGTGAGCATGAGTCTCGAATCCTACGAATCCAGCTAGGACAGATATTGATAGGGGAGGGTTTAAGTATTAAGGATACTTGTAATGTGTACCCCTATTTACGGTGTGTCGTTCGTTCCTCGTTTCCCTAGAATTAGCTACATAACTGTGTGTAAGATTGTACTGTCATTAATCTGTGCTTATGACATGTATTTCGTAATCTTAAATATCATGCAATAAAGATTTTTTCCATTTCGTACCATTCAACCGAGTCTACATGAGTTTCATCTCCATTACTGCTCTCGCATCTAAGTCCAGTGTCTAGAACCGTAAGGGCGAGTGATTCGAACCACTCACAGGTGTGTCTAGTGCTCCCAGACTGGCTGGAGACCAGAACAGGCAACAAGGCCTAAACCCGCACTGACATACAGGCTGCACAGAGCCGCGCGAATCTCACAGGCTGAGAGACACGCACGCAAACCCTTACAACCTTCTCCAGTGTCTCTACATCCTTTTTGTAATATGGAGACCAGAACTGTGCACAGTGTGGTCTAACCAAGTTTCTATACAAGTTTAACATAACTTCTCTGCTTTTCAATTCATTCTACTAGAAATGACCCCCAGTGCTTTGTTTGCATTTTTATGGCCTTGTTAAGTTGCGTTGTTACTTTTAATAATCTGTTTATCTGTATCCATAGATTCCTTTGCTCCTCTATCCCATTTAGACTCATTTTCCAAGGAATATGTGGCCTCCTTATTCCTCCTACCAAAATGTACCACCTCACACTTATCTATATTGAAATTAATTTGCCATTTATTAACCTCTTCTTGAATTTTTTCGCAGTCTTCCTCAGTATTAACCATACCCCTCAATTTGATGTCATCTGCAAATTTTGAAATTGTACTTCCAATTCCCAAGCCCAAATAGTTTATGTAAATGGTAAACAACAGTGATCCCAGCACCGCTCCCAGTGGAACACCACTTCCCCCCTACTGCCAGTCTGAATAACTACCTTTAACCACTACTCGCTATTTTATGTTTTATAGCCAGCTTGCTATCCATTCTGCTACTTGCACCCTAACTCCACATGCTATGACCTTAGTTATGAAACTGTCAACATAGGACAATGCACTTTACCAATCCTGATAACTGAAAACCATGTTTCAGAAAGGTTGATTGACAATCAGGGATATTCCCTGCAGTTATAGCTATTGACTCTAACATAACATCTGCAGACAGATGCTGAGAACAAATATCATGAGGCAATGGGACTACAAGAAGTTTGATAGAGCAGGCCATTAGCATTCTGAAGTTTAATTTTAGGTGTCTGGACAAATCTGGTGGAGCCTTGCAGTACAGCCCAGCAAGAGTATCCAGAAATAATGTACATAATGTTGCTATGTGGACAGGGTTACTACATCCTGAAGCTGAAGAGGATGATGGTGAAGAAGAGGAAATTAGCCTTCCATTGACACATAAAGAGGAGGTTGCCCAGGATGGAGAGGAGGTAGAGCAAGACATCCATCAGCTCACAGCTAGAGAAAGGAGGCAACATCTTATTGCCAATAGTTTTTTTTAAATGCTGTACAAAGAAGTAAAAATCGTTCCCTATTAGCTGGAACCACCACAACCCCAACAGTCACAGTAAGACCTGCATTCCCAAAGGCATCTACTCCTTGGCTTAGTAAACATCTGGTGCCATTATTTATAGACCACTGGTGCTGGGCATAGGCTTGCAGTTGCAGCTGGCCAGTGTGACAATTGAATAAATAGTCCCAATTAAGTCTTGGAATCCATGTGAAAGGGTTGTTAGGCTAACGCACAAGACATTTATTGTGGCAGTGGTAGCTGCCACTCCTGAAACCACCAATTTATTTAGAACCGCCTCATGGTGCCTTGTTGCCACAGATACTGCCTGGACTGTCACATTCTCCAGGGTAGAAACATAGAAACATAGAAAAATAGGAGCAGGAGTAGGCCATTCAGCCCTTCGAGCCTGCTCCGCCATTCAATATGATCATGGCTGATCTCCTATCTCAATACCATATTCCTGCTCTCTCCCCATACCCCTTGATGCCTTTTGTGTCTGGATGATGCCTTTTGTGTCTATTTCTAGTAGAATGAAGTTTGTCATGTCATGTTCTGCATGGCATGACAAACTTCCAGCATTGTGTTGCAGATGGGTAGAGTAGAGCCTTTCCACTTATCCATTATCTCAACCACATACATGGAGCCCTTCTCCACTGCCTGCACATAAGATTGACACTCCCTATTTAATGCTCTTCTGAACACTGTGCTGAGCTCCATGGGTCCCAAAGCTCCAGAGCCAAGGACAGGCATTTCTCCACCCTCTGTGGAGGAATAGCTTGCTCCCTCTCTTCCACTCCCAGGTCTTCATAGTTGCTTGTGCTCGATGCTTCATCCTTTGCAAACTCTTCTGACCTGTTAATTACTTCCTCCTAAGTGGGTGTCTCTGAGCTGGTGCTGGAGCACATAAGATATCATGATGGACTTCATGATATTCCACATGAAGCTGAAAGAACTGTTCTCTCTCTCGCCCTGCTTTCAACAGTCTGCTCTTGACACTTCGGGGGGAATTTTAACATGTAAAGAGCACGTGGATTTGGGTTCAGGAGGGTTCTTAAAATTGGCGAAAATGTCAGCGCATCCGGAAGCCGACTCCAACGCACCAACTTCTAGGTTTAACTCAGGCGCGCTTTGATGTGTGTGCATAACCCCCACTGGAGAGGCGGGTTAGTGCTTATAATATTTAAATGAGCCACTTTGGACGAGATTTTGACCGGCATTTAAACTTAACTTCACATGAACGGGTTTCTCGGGATTCCTGAAACTTGCCATTGAAACCAAAGTGAGAAGACTGATCTGGAATTCATGGGGCTCATTAAAAGTCAGGCATATGGGCATCAATAAACGTTCAGTGCTCACAGCTACTTTCTTACTTCCCACTGGGGAAGGGTTTGTTGAGAGTATTTGTGGCGAGAGGCTAATTTGTGCACTTTGGAGGTTTCGAGACTCAAGATCAGGATGGGTGGCGCTGTGGCTGCCTTAGATTAGGACTCAGACGAGGAGCAAGGTGACCGTCAGCAGCAGCAACAGTCTGCTGTGGAGAGACCTGCAGTTGGTCAGCAGAGAGGGGAGCAGCAGAGAGGGATGTGGAAGAGAGGGAGCGGCAGAGAGCGATGTGGAAGAGAGGGAGCGGCAGAGAGGGATGTGGAAAAGAGGGAGCGGCAGAGAGGGATGTGGAGAGAGGGGTGCAACAGAGAGGGGAGCAGCAGAGGGGAGCGGCGGAGAGGGATATAGAATAGAGGGGTGCGGTAGAGAGGGGTGTGGCAGAGAGGGAGCGGCAGAGAGGGATATAGAATAGAGGGGTGTGGTAGAGAGGGGAGCGGCAGAGAGGGGAGCGGCAGAGAGGGGAGCACCGGATTGGGGAGCAGCGTAGAGGGATGTGGAAGAGAGGGGTGCGGCAGAGAGGGGAGCGGCAGAGAGGGATGTGGAAGAGAGGGGAGCAGCGGAGAGGGGAGCAGCAGAGAGAGGAGCAGCAGAGAGGGGAGCAGCAGAGAGGGGAGCAGCAGAGAGGGGAGCGGCGGAGAGAGGAGCGCTGGAGAAGGGAGCGTTGGAGAGGGATGTGGAAGAGAGGGGAGCGGCGGAGAGGGGAGCAGCAGAGAGGGGAGCGGCGGAGAGAGGAGCGGTGGAGAAGGGAGCGGTGGAGAGGGATGTGGAAGAGAGGGGAGCGGCGGAGAGAGGAGCGGTGGAGAAGGGAGCGGTGGAGAGGGATGTGGAAGAGAGGGGAGCGGCGAAGAGGGGTGCGGCAGAAAGGGGAGCGGCGGAGAGGGGAGCGGCAGAGAGGTCGAGATTACAGGAGGCACTACCTGTGAAACAGGGTGTACAAGCAAAGCCTTAGCATCCTTGACCTCTCGGAAGAGCAGTGCTTCCGGAGACTGAGATTGTCACGTCAGGTGGTGGCACCTCCTAGAAAAGTATCTGCTCCCCACTGGACCTGGTGACCACACCTTACCAGTGGCTGTGAAAGTGACCACTGCCCTCAACTTTTTTGCCTCCAGATTCTTCCAAGGCATTGCCAGAGACATATCCAGGATCTCTCAGTTAGCTGCACATAAATGCATTAGGCAGGTCACTGATGGATTGTTTGTCAGGGCCAACAATTATGTCAACTGTGCCTGTGATGATACCAGTCAGAATGAGCGGGCACTCAGGTTTGCGTCTCTGGCTGGCTTTCGACAGGTGCAAGGTGTCCTCAATTGCACATACGTGACAATCCGTGCACCCCAAGATCGACGAGAAGTATTTGTGAAGTGCGAGGGGTTCCATTCCATCAATGTTCAGCTGGTGTGCAACCACAAGTACAGGTTTATGCAGGTGTGCACCAGATTCCCAGGGAGCTGCCATAATGCTTTCACCCTTCAGCAGTCCAAGCTCCCCAACCACTTTGGACCTGCTAGCAGACTTAAAGGGTGGCCACTGCGAAACAAAGGAAACCCCCTTCAAACTTAGTTGATGAAACTTGTGAGAAACCCAATCCCACTGACACAAAGCAGTCCTGTAACCAACAGCCACCCATTGTACATCCCCCCCCATTGGTCCCCGTCAATTCATGTCTTCTCATTCATCAACAAGCAACTGAAAAGGCGAGTTGTCACCCAGCAACGAAAAATGGACAACATGGGAAAGTGGTGCAAAGTAATAAATTTTATGTGATTGTACTAAACAACGGAAACTAACAACATTACATGTTCTCATACACCCATGGCCAGACCCTTGTGAAACTACAAAGCTTTACTCTTCCTTTTCCTACCACTCCGACGTGGTGCAACCCTTGTGGCTTCAGCAGAGGTAGAGGAACGCTGCTCAAATCCCTGCTCTGTCTGTTGAGATGCTCTTGGTCGTGACCTCTGGCTTTTGAAGCCCGTGAAGGCCCCGCCAAAGACTGCTCCACCTGCACCTGTGCAGGGGCAGACTCGACCATCGGGAGACAAGGCACCATGTGGACTACTGACTGAGTGGTGGGCTATGGGTGAGAAGTAGGAATGCTTTGAGTAGATTTCCCATTTCCATGTCCCCTTTCGCCATCATCCCTCTCATGGGTTAGCCGTACTTCACTGCTACCACTCTGCTGGAGAGCAGCTTGGTGCAGATCAGTGACACGCTGTAAGGCCATGGCTAAGGTGTCTGGCATCCTATTTAAGGCGCCAGACATGTTGGCATACAATGTGTGCACGGCCGTGGTCAAGGCCTGCATGGACTCATTTGATTATCGTAATTTATGTTCCATGGAGGAGGCCACTCTATCCATGGAAGTAGCCTCACAATGCCCTGTGGCATCAACCCACTCATGCTTGAGGAGGACTCCTCCATTCTCTCTGCAATCGTGGACAGTGTGCGTGGAAGGCCTGCCAGTACGTCATAGATATTCTGCTGCCCCTCAATGATTATCCTTTTCATTAATGGCCCCTGGGATACAGCATCTGTGTCCACTGAGCAGAACTTGGAGAGGGCTGTGCCCTCCGATGTGGACGATCCACGGCTGCTCCTGCCATCACTGTCTGCCCGTGCTCACTGTGTAACTGTGAGTTCAACTGTGATGTGAAATCCCAACTAACTGCCTAGCTGGTCCCTCAGATGCATGAGTATCTGAGCTGGTGCATGGTATGCTTGAATCCTGTGACGGTGCTCCCTCATAAGGAATCAACTCCTCTGAGGATTTGTTGTCCGGGAAGTCCACCGACTCCTGCTGCATGCATGAAGGCCCTGGCGCAGAGAAAATATGTGAATTAGTCCTGGCAAGGTCAGAATGTTGTAATTTAGCATTATGAAGATGATCATATTTCACTCGCTGCTGAAATCAAGTCAACATGACTGAGTGTTGCATGACATGTGGGTCGCTGATATTTAATTGTGTCACCAGGTGGCTGGAAGGTCCCAATATCCCCATCTTCGATGGTCAGGGATGCCGAAACATCACTGATCCCCAGTGCTTCCTCCTCTGCAGCTGTCAACTGTGCAATCTGTGGAGGACCGCCTCCAGTTCTCTCCCTCTCTCTAGTGTTCTGCGCTTTCTCCTCCTGCAACGGGGTAAAGTATCAACCTATGAGTGACTGCAATAGCATTTGTTCACCCGATGGATGCAGTTCATTTGGTGAGAGTGACTATCAGGGATTAAGTTGCATAAGGATGAGGGTGAATGGGAGTGGTGGATGGATAGATGAGGATGTGAGGAAGTGCATAGAAAGAGAAGGATGGGTGCACCTGCAAGGTAAGTGGGTGTGAGGAGTGATGTGATAGAGTATGCTTGACAAGGCAGAGTGACGGTTTGGGGTGATGCGCACAGCAGGATATAGTTGAATGTGCAACTGTACTCACCTTTCCTGACCTGGTTAGGTCATTAAACCACTTTCTGCACTGAATCCAGGAGCATAGCACAATGCTCCTGTTGCTGATCTCCTCGGCCACCTTCAGCCATGCCTTCTTCATTGTAGGAGCAGGTTTCTACCTCCTGTTGCTGGGGAAGAGTATCTCTCTCTGACTCCTTACTGCCCACAGCAATGCATCAAGGGAGACGTCATTAAATTACAGTGCAGCCCGTAACTGTCCGGAATCCATTACAGCAATTCTCCCTCCCAACTCCTCCAAATTCCATCCTTTAATTGGCCCTTTAAATGCTCCAGTTGAGATCGCGTCATGCGGGTCCGCACCATGCCCGCTGTTGCGCAGTCAACACTAAATCCAGCAATAATATTATAATGAGGTGGCTCCGTTGAAATAGCACAAACAATCCCACTGAAACTTCTTCCAGGCTTCGCACCTGATATCGCACCCCACCACTCCGAATAAACCTCAGAGTTATTATCAGGCCCCCATCTTCTACCTCCCTGTCTCCCACAACCTTGTCTGTGTGCTTTCCAATTACAAATCCTCCTCAAGTGTAGACAACCTTCAGAAAGAAAGTATTCCCCTTGAAGTTATGTTTCTTGTCATGTGCAACCATTTCCTTTGCTACAACAGAACACGGTGATGAAGGAATCTTTGTGATAATTGCATTTCTCTTCACCCAGGTTTCTGCATCTATCCCACAATTATAATGTTAGCAGGGGCACACTCCTCATTAAAAACCAATACAACCCCGTTGCAGCAGGCAACGTGAATTCACACAGTGCTTTAGAGTTAACGTCATGTATTACTGCTCCAGAGGTTCCCTGCGACTAGGTCAGTTTTCCTGACACCCAAGGAATGACACAAAGAGGGCATGAGGTAATGAGTTTTTCACATCGCTATCATTCCAAGATGACGGAGACATGACATGCCACAGGATGCGTAAGGGGAACAGTGTTTTCACTTCCCATTGCCAACCTTTTGAGGTCATTAAACCTCTTCTTGCACTGTGCTGGTGTACACACTGCATCTGCTGGTAGATTTTCCTTTACGGGAACACCCCTTCACACCTCATTAAATGACTAACAGAATACCCCAATCCTTACCTTCCATTCCTCCAGTCTCCACTTTCAACAGATCAACTTCCACCATTCCACCACAGCTTCCCCTCCTCTCCTCTCTCCATTTTCCAGAGAGATAATTCCCTCTGCAACACCCTGATTTGCTCTTCCATCATGCCCGATTCCACTGCCCTTCCCCAAGGCACCTTCTTGTACAAAAGCAGGAAATGCATCACCTGGCCATTCACCTCCTCCCACACAGTTGTCCAGGGCCCCAAACACTCCTTCTGTGTGAGGCAGCAATTTCCATATACTTGCTCTAATTTAGTATGCTCTATCCTCCTTTTGTGTTTTTTCTCCTCTACACTGAGGAGACCAAATGCTGATTAGATGACCAGTTTGCTGAACATCGCCATCTGTCTGTAAATGCAACCCCGAGTAAACGGTGGCTCGCCACTTTATCTCCCCCTCTCATTCCCGATCTTACCTCTCTGTCATTCGCCTCAATACACTGTTCCAATGAAGCTCAGCACAACCTGCAATAACAGTATCTTATCCTTCTCCTAGACACTCTGCAATCCTCTAGTCTGAACTTGACTGTATTAACTTCAAACTTTAGCTATATCCTCATTTTCAAATCTGTTTTAATTTCACACCTGACTCTCGAAGATTTCCATTTTCTCACATTTCCCCAGGCCTACCATAGCTACCTACACTTCCTAGGCCCTGGATTTTCCTGACATAGTTGGTAAAATAGTAATACAGGACTTCTGCCTGCCCTTATGATCCTGCCTGTAGCTGACCGCACTTTCCTTGAATATGCAAGGTGGGATATCAGCTCAAATCCCACTCCTGACTGGGTCTGCCCCGCTGACAAGGAGAGAAATTGAGACAGGATGCAGCAGTTGAAATGATCAAGAAGCACGGCAGGTGACTCAGAATGGAGGGAAAGACAGACAGACAGAGAGCTGGACTTGCACTTGAACATTGAAAAATGATGGCAGAAAGAGGAGCACCATCCTGGGGGCTCTGCAATGACCAAAACACCAAGATCCTCAGAAACTGTGGTAGAGTTAATGCTGGCCAAGATAAGGGCCAGAAGATCTTGGCACCCAGGGAGTAAAGCCCTAGAAATAAGATGTACATGCAGTCTAGAGGGTGATGGCACTGTCAGTCAATGCCAAACCTACCACCCACCCATAGCTATTCAGTGTCAGAAATATTTTAATGACCTCATCAGGCTGGCCAAGGTAAGTGAAGGCACAAGTGCCCATGCAGCTTTTGAGAAGCAGTACACATCTCCACACCATCCAGAACCACTTAGTGTCAAAGAAGAAATGAGTAGTATTCTCGCTGACCCTTAGTAGGCACTTGATCCCCCACCGTCCCCCCACGTGTACACATCCTCTCCTACCATTCCACTCTCCCATATCACATGTCCTGCCGTGCTTGACTGAGAAGTGAAGAAAACGTTGCATTGCCTGCACCTGATGGTATGTTCTCAAGGGAACGTTGTCATATGCAGGGTGTAGAAGGCATTGTGAATTTGTCTGTCGTATGTCTTAATCTTTCTGTCTTTGTAAAGGAGAAACATGTGTACAACCAAAGGCAAAGAACTGCCAGGGGAGGAGGAAAGGCTAGCATAGAGCTCTTGTGTAGGTATTCGGAGGAACCTCTGCAGTTCCTGGGCAGACACACCGGAGAAACTGTGGGTGATAGAGTTGAAGGAGAGCTGGCAGGTTCAAGTTGGTAATGGGATGGCGTGCTTACACAACTGTGAGTTTTTACTTATGCAAAAGTTCTGATGACTTGAAGGGCCTCCTGATATTGCTCAGTCACATTTTCTGAATCACAACTCAGAAAACACCTTCCTAAAATAAATGTCGCTTGCATCCCTCACAGGTGCTAAAAGTTTACAGAAAGAAGCATCTGGATACACTGGCTGCTGCATGCTGAAGGGCTCCTCCAGATCTGTCAAGGCATCTGAATCGCACTTTGAGTATGCCTATTGTCTGCTCTATGACACATCTGGTGGAGATGTGGTTTTCATTATATCTCTCCTGGGCCTCAGTACTTGGCCTCCTCAAAGGTGTCAGGAGCCACGTTTTCAGTGGATAGTCCTTGACTTCAAGCAGCCAGCCGGAAAGTCTGTTTGAAGGTGCGAACAGCTGAGGGAGGGTGGACTGGCACAGGACGAAAGAGTCATGACAGCTACCAGGGAATTTGGCGCACACATGCATGATGATCTTCCTATGGTTGCAGACCAGCTGCACATTGAGGGAGTGGAACCCCTTGTGGTTGACAAAGACACCTGGGTGATGATGGGGTGCCCTGATGGCCACATGTGCGCAGTCGATGACACCCTGCACCCGTGGGAAGCCAACCAGAGAGGCAAAGCTGAGCACCCACTCAGTAACACTGGCTTCATCAGTGGCAAATTTGATATAATTGCCGGACTTGTCAAGCAGAGCATCAGTGACCTGTGTGATGCATCTGTGGGTGGCTGATTGCGAGATGCCGCAAATGTCTGCAGCAGATCCTGGGAAGAAGCCTGAGGCGAAGAGGTTGAGGGCACTGGCGATTTTGACAACCACTGGTAAGGTGTATCCACTTGTTCCTCTGGGCTGCAGGTCTTGGTCCAGCAATGTGCAAATGTCTGCGACGACCTGGCATGATAGCATGAGCCTCCTTTGGCACTGCTGCTCAGTCATGTTGAGGAAGCTCATCCTCTGCCTGTATACCCTGTGTTGGGGTTATTGCCTCCGGCTCGGTGCAGCCCTGCGCTGATGCCCTCTGTTCTGTGCAGCATCAGTGCATTGAGGAGAAGATTGGTGGTGTTGTTGTTGGTGCTGCTGGTGTGCCTGGTGCTGCTGATGTTGGGGCTGATCGTGGTCAGATTCTGAGGATCAAGTTGAGACAGTATAAGTGGTACCCATGCTGATGGAATAGATGGCAGGTGAAGTAGAGATGACAGAAGCAATCTGTCAATGGTGAGAGAGGTTCTTCCAATGAGGTGACAGTGGATGGAGACTTTGCTTGAAAGACTTGCAGTTGTAGAAAGCTCAATCTGTGTTGCAAATGCAGTGAGAAACAGCTTCTGCATGAGGAAAGTGATCACTGGTCAGGTGGTTGCTTTTATAGTACATTCGATGCAGTCAAGCAATCAGCTGGAGCAATAGCCACTCAACTCCCGCCACAAGTTTACAGACATGCTTCCCAAACAGCGTGGTCCCCGTGCGAATCCAGTGAAATTTACAAGGTAAGTTTACTGCAATTATATAGGGCCCTGGTGAGACCACACCTGGAGTATTGTGTAGTGTTTTGGTTTCCTTACCTTAGAAAGGATATACTTGCCATAGAGGGAGTGCACCGAAGGTTCACCAGACTAATTCCTGGGATGGGGGGATTGTCTTATGAGGAGAGATTAAGTAGACTAGGCCTATATTCTCTAGAGTTTAGAAGAATGAGAGGTGATCTCATTGAAACCTACAAACTTCTTACAAGGCTTGACAGAGTAGATGCAGGGAGGATGTTTCCCCTGGCTGGGGAGTCTAGAACCAGGGGTCACAGTCTCAGAATAAGGGGTCGGCCATTTAGGACTGAGATGAGGAGAAATTTCTTCACTCAGAGGGTGGTGAATCTTTGGGATTCTCTACCCGAGAGGGCTGTGGAGGCTCAGTCGTTGAGTATATTCAAGGCAGAGATTGATATATTTTTGAATATTAAGGGAATCAAGGCATATGGGGATAGTTCAGGAAAGTGGAGTTGAGGTAGAAGATCAGCCATGATCTCATTGAATCGCGGAGCAGGCTCAAAGGGCCAAATGGCCTACTCCTGCTCCTATTTCTTATGTTCTTATGTTCTAAAATCACTCTTAAGGGACTGACAACAAAGTAATATTTGTTTAAATTGAGTCCCCCGCCACTGCCGGTCGGGTCGGCTTCGCAAAGACAGATGCGCCTGTGGGAAAAGCACGCGGGAACGAGATGACAGCGGGTTCCCGACCCACTGTCAAAAAAAACAACTTTCCCACCCAACCCGCCACCGATCTTGCCCGGTACCACCCCAGAAAATTCTGGCCGTCAATTCACCTTATCCATCTGAATTGGGCCTATATTCATATTCTTATCAGTGAGGATAATTTTCACCTTCGGTGGGAGTGGAAAACTGATCAGCTGCCCGTTATACACTCCGCCTGATTTTCCTGTCCACTGACGTCAATGGTGTATAAAGGGCAGCTAGTCCACTACTGCCAGCCTCCAACCCTGTCAAAGTTGAAAATTACCCCTGGTGTTCTGTTTAAATTTCTTTGATTCTGATTAATATCAATTCTTTAAATCGATTCCAGCAATACTTGGAGATCAGTAATGCAAAATGAGGGATGAGTTATTTGACTGAAGAAGTAGACAACTGCTGGCTTTTATTATTTTCATGCAACTGTATGACCACAGGTGCCTTATTATAGTAATAATAAATATTATTAGAATGATAATAAATAATAGGTGATAGAAAGTTAATTAAACTATGAAACACGATTGAGTATTTAATCAGCTTAAGGTTCCTTAGACTATAAAATACATTTAAACATTATCATTAACAGTCATTTAATAATGCAGGTATTACCAAATGTTAATATCCTTTTTCTCAAATGATTTATTTTATTTTATCTATGCAAATGATACTTGATTGTAATTTGAAACAAAAGGTTAAATATTCGCTGACTAAAACTATTTTATGTCCTTTATTGTCCAGATTACTTTCTTCTTTGGCTATGTTACCAATAAGTGTGTTATATTCAAGTATATATTTGTAGCTGGCAATATGGTGTGCAATGATTAGGGACTGTTTCCAGAAAATCTTCATCAGATAAATAGATTTTGCATAGTGGGACCAGGTTGACATGTCTTCAAGTCAGAATTTTAGCTCAATAGTTAGGATATTATTGAGTGAGAACGGCCATAATACTTCCTTTATTGAAACCCTGGGAGAAGACATCTTCTTGGAGACATCATTTACCAAAAACATCTTTTGGTCAAATGATGCTGTTTCTCCTTTATCCTTTAATCAAAAAATGAACATTGACTGAGGATCTTTTTTTAAATTTGTTTATGGGATGTGGGTGTCGCTGGCAAGGCCAGCATTTATTGCCCATCCCTAATTGTCCTCGAGAAGGTGGTGGTGAGCCACCTTCTTGAACCGCTGCAGTCCGTGTGATGAAGGTACTCCCACAGTACTGTTAGGGAGGGAGTTCCAGGATTTTGACCCAGCGACGATGAAGGATCGGCGATATACTTCTAAGTCAGGATGGTGTGTGACTTGGAGGGGAACTTGGAGGTGGTGGTGTTCCCATGCGCCTACTGCCCTTGTCCTTCTAGATGAAAGAGGTCGCGGGTTTGGGAGGTACTGCCGAAGAAGCCTTGGCGAGTTGCTGCGGTGCATCTTGTAGATGGTACACACTGCAGCCATAGTACGCCGTGGAGGGAGTGAATGTTTAAGGTGGTGGATGGGGTGCCAATCAAGCGGGTTGCTTTGTCCTGGATGGTGTTGAGCTTCTTGAGTGTTGTTGGAGCTGCACTCATCCAGGCAAGGGGAGAGTATTCCATCACACTCCTTACTTGTGCCTTGTAGATGGTGGAAAGGCTTTGGGGAGCCAGGAGGTGAGACATTTGCCACAGAATACCTAGCCTCTGACCTGCTCTTGTTGCAACAGTATTTATGTGGCTGGCCCAGTTAAGTTTCTGGTCAATGGTGACCCCCAGGATGTTGATGGTGGGGGATTCGGCGATGATAATACTGTTGAATGTCAAGGGGAGGTGGTTAGACTATCGCTTGTTGGAGATGATTGACCTTCAACCACTACAACCATCTTCCTTTGTGCTAGCTATGACACCAGCCAGTGGATCGTTTTCCCCTGATTCCCATTGACTTCAGTTTTATTAGGGCTCCTTGATGCCGCACTCGGTCAAATGCTGCCTTGATGTCAAGGGCAGTCACTCTCACCTCACCTCTGGAATTCAGCTCCTTTGTCCATGTTTGGACCAAGGCTGTAGTGAGGTCGGGAGCCGAGTGGTCTTGGCGGAACCCAAACTGGGCATCAGTGAGCAGGTTATTTGTGAGTAAGTGTCGCTTGATAGCATTGTCGATGATACCTTCCATCACTTTGCTGATGATTGAGAGTAGACTGGTGGGGCGGTAATTGGCCGGATTGGATTTGTCCTGCTTTTTGTGGACAGGACATACCTGGGCAGTTTTCAACATTGTCGGATAGATGCCAGTGTTGTAGCTGTACTGGAATAGCAGGCTAGAGGCACGGCTAGATCTGGAGCACAAGTCTTCAGCACAACAGCCGGGATGTTGTCAGGGCCCATAGCCTTTGCTGTATCCAGTGCGCTCAGCCATTTCTTGATATCACGTGGAGTGAATTGAATTGGCTGAGGACTGGCTTCTGTGATGGTGGGGACCTCAGGAGTAGGCCGATATGGATCGTCCACTCGGCACTTCTGGCTGAAGATGGTTGCAAACGCTTCAGCCTTGTCTTTTGCACTCACGTGCTGGGCTCCACCATCATTGAGGGTGGGGATATTCATGGATCCTCCTCCTCCCGTTAGTTGTTTAGTGGTCCACCACCATTCATGACTGGATGTGGCAGGACTGCAGAGCTTTGATCTGATCCATTGATTGTGGGATCACTTAGCCCTGTCTATAACATGCTGCTTCCGCTTTTTAGCATGCATGTGTTGCAGCTTCCCCAGGTTGGCACCTCATTTTTAGGTACACCTGGTGCTGCTGCTGGCATGCTCTGCTACACTCCTTATTGTACTAGGGTCAGCCTAGAAGCATTGACATGATGTGTTTGGGATCAAACTCAGTTAAACCCATGGTAAGACATGATAAAATATTCCATCCCATTCTCCAACTCAATATAAAAGCAACTGCAAATATGAAAGCAAGTTCCAATTGCAGATCATTGGTGCTGGCTTTTGACTCCTGTGTCTTGCCGGCAAACCTTCCAATTGCACTCCTGGAGCAGTAAAGTCCAGTGATTTTCCAACAACGTCGAGGAGTCAGGCACTGGCACAGGTGATCAGCATCATCTCCAGATGACGTGCAAGATCTGCAGGCAATGGAAGTGAATGTGAAAATGAATAAGGTAGAAAGTGAACATGAGAAACAGATTGAAGATGGAAAACCCCTGCAAGTCAGCAAGGGCAATTCTGAGGGAGGGTAAGAGGGGTAGGAGTTGGGTAAAGGGGTAAGGCACTAGTCAGGAGTGTGATGGAATGCTCTCCACTTGTCTGGATGAGTGTAGCTCCAACAGTACTCAAGAAGCTCGACACCATCCAGGGCGAAGCAGTCTGCTTCATTAACACCCCACCCATCAACTTAAACATCCACCGTGGCTACAGTGTGCACTATCTACAAGATGTACTGCAGCAACTCGCCAAGTCTTCTTTGACAGCACCTCCCAAACCTTCGACCTCCACTGCCTAGAAGGACAAGGGCAGCAGGTGCATGGGAACACCTCCAAGTTCCCCTCAAAGTAAAACACACCACCCTGACTTGGACCTATATCAGCATTACTTCATAGTCACTGGGTCAAAATTCTGGAGCTCCCTACCTAACAGCATTGTGGGAAAACCTTCACCACATGGATGGCAGCAGTGCAACAAGAAGGTCTACCATCATCTTCTCAGGGCAATTAGCGATGGACAATAAATGCCGGCCTTGCCAGCAATGCCAATATCCCAAGAATGAATTTAAAAAATGTTTTAATAAAGAGCGCCGAGAGTGGGAGCAGCGGCTCAAAGAGAGCCGAGAGCGGGAGCAGCGGTATAAAGAGCGCCGAGAGCAGGAGCAGCGGCACAAAGAGCGCCGAGAGCGGGAGCAGCGGTATAAAGAGCGCCGAGAGCGGGAGCAGCGGTATAAAGAGCGCCGAGAGCGGGAGCAGCGGTATAAAGAGCGCCGAGAGCGGGAGCAGCGACACAAAGAGCGCCGAGAGCGGAAGCAGCGGTATAAAGAGCGCCGAGAGTGGGAGCAGCGGTATAAAGAGCGCCGAGAGCGGGAGCAGCGGCACAAAGAGCGCGGAGAGCGGGAGCAGCGGTATAAAGAGCGCCGAGAGCGGGAGCAGCAGTATAAAGAGCGCCGAGAGCAGCAGCAGCGGTATAAAGAGCGGCGAGAGCGGGTGCAGCGGTATAAAGAGCGCCGAGAGCAGGAGCAGCGGTATAAAGAGCACCGAGAGTGGGAGCAGTGGTATAAAGAGCGCCGAGAGCAGGAGCAGCGGCACAAAGAGCGCCGAGAGCGGGAGCAGCGGTATAAAGAGCGCCGAGAGCGGGAGCAGCAGTATAAAGAGCGCCGAGAGCAGGAGCAGCGGAATAAAGAGCGCCGAGAGCAGGAGCAGCGGTATAAAGAGCGGCGAGAGCGGGAGCAGCAGTATAAAGAGCGCCGAGAGCGGGAGCAGCGGCACAAAGAGCGCCGAGAGTGGGAGCAGCGGCACAAAGAGCGCCGAGAGCGGGAGCAGTGGACTAAAGAGTGCCGAGAGCGGGAGCAGTGGACTAAAGAGTGCCGAGAGTGGGAGCAGCGGCACGAAGAGCGCCGAGAGTGGGAGCAGCGGTATAAAGAGCGCCGAGAGCGGGAGCAGCGGTATAAAGAGCGCCGAGAGCGGGAGCAGCGGTATAAAGAGCGCCGAGAGCGGGAGCAGCAGTATAAAGAGCGCCGAGAGCGGGAGCAGCGGTATAAAGAGCGCCGAGAGCGGGAGCAGCGGTATAAAGAGCGCCGAGAGTGGGAGCAGCAGTATAAAGAGCGCCGAGAGCGGGAGCAGCGGTATAAAGAGCGCCGAGAACGGGAGCAGCGGTATAAAGAGCGCCGAGAGCGGGAGGAGCGGTATAAAGAGCGCCGAGAGCGGGAGGAGCGGTATAAGAGCGCCGAGAGTGGGAGCAGCGGTATAAAGAGTGCCGAGAGCGGAAGCAGTGGCACAAAGAGCGCCGAGAGCGGGAGCAGAGGTATAAAGAGCGCCGAGAGTGGGAGCAGTGGTATAAAGAGCGCCGAGAGTGGGAGCAGCGGCACAAAGAGCGCCGAGAGCGGGAGCAGCGGTATAAAGAGCGCCGAGTGCGGAAGCAGTGGCACAAAGAGCGCCGAGAGCGGGAGCAGAGGTATAAAGAGCGCCGAGAGTGGGAGCAGTGGTATAAAGAGCGCCGAGAGAGGGAGCAGCGGCACAAAGAGCGCCGAGAGCGGGAGCAGCGGTATAAAGAGCGCCAAGAGCGGGAGCAGCGGTATAAAGAGCGCCGAGAGCGGGAGCAGCGGTACAAAGAGCGCCGAGAGCGGGAGCAGCGGTATAAAGAGCGCCGAGAGCGGGAGCAGCAGCACAAAGAGCGCCGAGAGCGGGAGGAGCGGTATAAAGAGCGCCGAGAGCGGGAGGAGCGGTATAAAGAGCACTGAGAGCAGGAGCAGCGGTATAAAGAGCACCGAGAGCAGGAGCAGCAGTATAAAGAGTGCCGAGAGCGGGAGCAGCGGTACAAAGAGCGCCGAGAGCGGGAGCAGCGGTACAAAGAGCGCCGAGAGCGGGAGCAGCAGTATAAAGAGCGCCGAGAGTGGGAGCAGCGGTATAAAGAGCGCCGAGAGCGGGAGCAGCGGAATAAAGAGCGCCGAGAGCAGGAGCAGCGGTATAAAGAGCGCCGAGAGTGGGAGAAGCGGCACAAAGAGCGCCGAGAGCGGGAGCAGTGGACTAAAGAGTGCCGAGAGCGGGAGCAGTGGACTAAAGAGTGCCGAGAGTGGGAGCAGCGGCACGAAGAGCGCCGAGAGCGGGAGCAGCGATATAAAGAGCGCCGAGAGCGGGAGCAGCAGCACAAAGAGCACCGAGAGTGGGAGCAGCGGCACAAAGAGCGCCGAGAGCGGGAGCAGCGGTATAAAGAGCAACGACAGAGGAAGCAGCGGCACAAAGAGCGCCGAGAGTGGGAGGAGCGTCACAAAGAGCGCCGAGAGCGGGAGCAGCGTCACAAAGAGCGCCGAGAGCGGGAGGAGCGGTATAATGAGCGCCGAGAGCGGGAGCAGTGGTATAAAGAGCGCCGAGAGCGGGAGCAGCGGTATAAAGAGCGCCGAGAGCGGGAGCAGTGGTATAAAGAGCGCCGAGAGTGGGAGCAGTGGTATAAAGAGCGCCGAGAGCGGAAGCAGTGGCACAAAGAGCGCCGAGAGCGGGAGCAGTGGACTAAAGAGTGCAGAGAGCGGGAGCAGTGGACTAAAGAGTGCCGAGAGTGGGAGCAGCGGTATAAAGAGCGCCGAGAGCGGGAGCAGCGGAATAAAGAGCGCCGAGAGCAGGAGCAGCGGTATAAAGAGCGCCGAGAGTGGGAGAAGCGGCACAAAGAGCGCCGAGAGCGGGAGCAGTGGAATAAAGAGCGCCGAGAGCGGGAGCAGAGGTATAAAGAGCGCCGAGAGTGGGAGCAGCGGCACAAAGAGCGCCGAGAGCAGGAGCAGCGGCACAAAGAGCGCCGAGAGTGGGAGCAGCTGTACAAAGAGCGCCGAGAGCGGGAGCAGCGGCTCAAAGGGCGCCGAGAGTGGGAGCAGCGGTACAAAGAGCACCGAGAGCGGGAACAGCGGAAAAAAGAGCGCCGAGAGCGGGAGCAGCAGTACAAAGAGCGCCGAGAGCGGGAGCAGCGGTACAAAGAGCGCCGAGAGCGGGAACAGCGGAATAAAGAGCGCCGAGAGCGGGAGCAGCGGTATAAAGAGCGCCGAGAGCGGGAGCAGCAGTATAAAGAGCGCCGAGAGCGGGAGCAGCGGTACAAAGAGCGCCGAGAGCGGGAGCAGCGGTATAAAGAGCGCCGAGAGCGGGAACAGCAGAATAAAGAGCGCCGAGAGCGGGAGCAGCGGTATAAAGAGCGCCGAGAGCGGGAGCAGCAGTATAAAGAGCGCCGAGAGTGGGAGCAGCGGTATAAAGAGCGCCGAGAGCGGGAGCAGCAGTATAAAGAGCGGCGAGAGTGGGAGCAGCGGTATAAAGAGCGCCGAGAGCGGGAGCAGCGGTACAAAGAGCGCCGAGAGCGGGAGCAGCGGTATAAAGAGCGCCGAGAGCGGGAGGAGCAGTATAAAGAGCGCTGAGAGCGGGAGCAGTGAAACAAAGAGCGCCGAGAGCGGGAGCAGCGACACAAAGAGCGGCGAGAGCGGGCGCAGCGGTATAAAGAGCGCCGAGAGCGGGAACAGCAGAATAAAGAGCGCCGAGAGCGGGAGCAGCGGTATAAAGAGCGCCGAGAGCGGGAGCAGCAGTATAAAGAGCGCCGAGAGTGGGAGCAGCGGTATAAAGAGCGCCGAGAGCGGGAGCAGCAGTATAAAGAGCGGCGAGAGTGGGAGCAGCGGTATAAAGAGCGCCGAGAGCGGGAGCAGCGGTACAAAGAGCGCCGAGAGCGGGAGCAGCGGTATAAAGAGCGCGGAGAGCGGGAGCAGCGACACAAAGAGCGCCGAGAGTGGAAGCAGCGCCGGAAGGAGCCGACCTGGTGAGAGCGGCAGCAACTCGACAGAGGCAGTTTTTGGAAAAAGTGACGTCAGAGTAAAAAAAATGACGTCAGCACAAGGGAAGGAGCTGATTGGTGAGTAGCTGGTGAGTGTATTTTTTTAAGTTTATAAGTTTATTTCTGCTAAGTTAGTTAATAGCCTATTAAATAGAGGGAAAGAGCTTATTGATGAGTAGCTGGGGAGTGTTTTTTGTTAAGTTTTAAGTTTATTTCTGCTGGGTTAGTTCTTAGTCTATTAAATAGAGGCATGACAGGGCAGCTCAGTCCTGTGGAGTGCACATCCTGTGCCATGTGGGAAGTCCTGGACACTTGGCGTAGCCTGGAGGACCACATGTGCGGGAAGTGTCGCCAGCTACAACGACTCGAGCTCTGGGTTTCGGAGCTTGAGTGGCGGCTGGAGTCACTGCGGTGCATCCGGGAGGCTGAGAGTTACGTGGATAGCATGTTTCTAGAGGGGGCCACCCTGCAGCTTAAGAGTGTGCAGGCAGAGAGGGAATGGGTGACCACCAGACAGACAAGGAGGGCCAGGCAGGTAGTGCAGGAGTCCCCGGAGTGCATCGCGCTCTCCAACCAGTATTCTGTTCTGAGTACTGGTGAGGGCAATGGTTCCTCTGGGGACTGCAGCCAGAGTCAAGTCCACGGCACCACGGATGGTTCAGCTGCATAGGGGGGGAGGAAAAAGAGTGGAAGAGCAATAGTGGTAGGGGATTCGATAGTTAGGGGAGCAGACAGGTGTTTCTGTGGCCATAGACGTGACTCCAGGATGGTATGTTGCCTCCCTGGTGCCAGGGTCAAGGATGTCACTGATTGGCTACAGGACACTCTGAGAGGGGAAGCCAGAGGTCGTTGTCCATATCGGTACCAACGACATAGGCAGAAAGAGGGATGAGGTCCTGCAGGCAGAGTTCAGGGAGCTAGGAGAGAGATTAAAAAGCAGGACCTCAAAGGTAGTAATCTCCAGATTACTCCCGGTGCCACGTGCTAGTGAGTACAGGAATAGGAGGATAGAACAGATGAATGCGTGGCTGGAGAGCTGGTGCAGGAGGGAGGGCTTTAGATTCCTGAGGCATTGGGACCGTTTCTGGGCAAGCTGGGACCTGTACAAGCCGGACGGGTTACACCTCAACAGAGCCAGGACTAATATTCTTGCGGGGAGGTTTGCTAGTGATGTTGGGGAGGGTTTAAAGTAGCTTGGCAGGAGGATGGGCACCAGCATACAGGAGTAGAAAAAAGGAATAAGTTGCTTAAAAGAGTGAGTGTGTTGGATAGTACTAGAGAAGATAGTGCTAGAGGCAGTAGTAGTACCATATTAGATAGGAGCAGACTAAGAAAGACTACGAAAAATTCAAAAATCGGTTTAGAATGCATGTACGTAAACGCACAAAGTGTGGTGAATAAGGTTGGTGAGCTACAAGCACAATTAGCCGAGTGGCAATATGATGTTGTGGCAATAACAGAAACGTGGCTTAAAAATGGTGTGGACTGGGCACTTAATATTCAAGGGTAGAAGGTGTTCATAAAAGATAGGGAAGGAAAAAAGGGAGGTGGGGTGGCAGTGCTGATTAAGGAAGATATTGTAGTGTTGGAAAGGGAGGATGTTCTTGAGGGGACAAGGACAGAATCTATTTGGTTAGAGCTGAGGAGCAAAAAGGTTATGATCACGCTATTGGGGGTATTCTATAGGCTTCCAAATAGTGAGAGGGAGGTAGAAGAGCAAATCTGCAGGGAAATCGCAGAGATATGCAAGAGCTATAGAGTGGTGATATTGGGGGACTTTAATTTCACAAATATCGATTGGGATAATGCTAGGGTAAAGGGAAACGAGGGGGAGGAATTTCTGAAATGTGTTCAGGAGAATTTCCTTGACCAATATGTTCTTGGCCCAACTAGGAAGGAGGCATTGCTGGATCTGGTGCTGGGGAATGAGGTGGGCCAGGTCGAGCAAGTGTCTGTGGGAGAACACTTGGGTACGAGTGATCATCGTATCATAAGATTTAGATTAGCAATGGAGAGGAGCAAGGGACAATCTGGAGTGGAACTTCTAAACTGGAATCAGGCTAACTTCAATGGGATGCGAAAGGATCTAGCCAGGGTAAAATGGAACCAAAGACTGACAGGAAAAACTGTAACGGAACAATAGGTGATCTTTAAGGAGGAGATGTTCAAAGTACAGGCTAGGTACATTCCAACAAGAGGGAAGGGTAAGGGAACCAAAGCAAGGGCTCCTTGGATGACGAGGGAGATAGAGAAGATGATGAAACAAAAAAAGAGGGTGTATGATGCATGTCAGGTGAATTGTTCAAGGGAGAACCAGACCAAATAGAATAAGTTGAGAGGGGATGTGAAGATGAAAATAAGATTGGCAAAGAGAGAATATGAGAGTAGAATGGCGGTTAACATAAAAGAGAACCCAAAAATATTCTGTCGGCATGTAAACGGTAAGCGGGTAGTAAGAGGCGGGGTGGGGCCTATTAGAGACAAAGAAGGTGATATATGCTGAGAGGCGCATGGCAAGGCTAGAATACTCAATGAGTACTTTGTATTGGTGTTAACTAAGGAGGTGGATGCTGACAAAATATCGGTAGAAGTGGAAAAGGTAGAAGCAATGGAAGGGGTGAAAATTGATACACAGGATGTACTAGAAAGGCTGGGTATGCTTAGAGTTGACAAGTCGCCTGGTCCAGATGGCTTGCATCCCAGGTTGCTAAGGGAATTGGGGGAGGAGTTAGAGGAAGGGCTTGCCATAATTTTCAAATCTTCCCCAGGTGCGGGGGAGGGGCCTGAGGATTGGAAAGTGGCAAATGTGACACCATTGTTCAAGAAAAGGTGTAAGGACAATCCCAGTAACTACAAGCTTAAACTACAGTTTAACATCAGTGGTGAATAAAGTTTTAGAAACAATAATTAAGGAAAAAATTAACTGGTGCTTGGAGAGCTTTAAGCTAATTAAGGAGAGCCAACACAGATTTGTAAAAGGCAGATCGTGTTTGACTAATCGAATTGAATTGTTTGGTGAAGTAACAGAGAGGATCGATGAAGGAAATGCAATGGATGTTGTCTACATGGATTTTAGGAAGGCGTATGACAAAGTACCACATAGAAGGCTGGTTAACAAAATTGAGGCTCATGGAATAGGTGGGTCAGTGGCAGCTTGGATAAGGAATTGGCTTAAGGACAGAAAACAGCAAGTTGTGGTAAATGGCTGTTTTTCAGACTGGAGGATGGTAGATAGTGGTGTTCCCCACGGGTCAATGCTGGGGCCACTGCTTTTTTTGATATATATAAATGACCTGGATATTGCAATGCAGAGTAGAATTTCTAAATTTGCCGATGACACCAAACTTGGGGGTGTGGCAAACAGGACATAAAAAGGCTAGCAGAATGGGCAGACAAGTGGCAGATGGAATTAAATACAGAGAAGTGTGAGGTGATGCATTTTGGCAGAAGCAACAGGGAGAGCCAATATACACTTAATGGCACAGTTTTAAAGAGTGTGCAGGGACAGAGGGACCTGGGAGTTAATGTGCATAGATCCCTGAAGGTGGCAGGCCATATTGAGAGAGTGGTTCGCAAAGCATATGGCATCTTGGGTTTCATAAATAGAGGTATTGAGTAGAAAAGTAAAGAAGTATACTGAACCTTTATAAAGCGCTGGTTAGGCCACAACTGAAGTATTGCGTCCAGTTCTGGTCACCACACTTTAGGAAGGATGTGAAGGCACTTGAGTGGGTGCAGAAGAAATTTACCAGAATGGTTCCGGGAATGGGGGATCTTAGCTACAAGGACAGGTTGGAGAAGCTTGATTTGTTTTCATTAGAGCAAAGGAGGTTGAGGGGTGATTTGATAGAGGTGTACAAGATTATGACGGGTTTGGATAGGCTAGACGGGGAAAGGCTGTTCCCACTAGTTGATGGTACAATGAGTAGGGGACACAGATTTAAGGTTTTGGGCAAGAGATACAGGGGGGATGTGAGGAAAAACTTTTTTACGCAGCGAGTGGTGAGGACCAGGAATTCACTGCCGACGGAAGTGGTGGAAGCGGAGACACTCAGGGGGAAAAATTCAGTTGGTTGCGCCTCCCGTTAGCGTCTTAAGAGGGCGCTAATGGGGCGCAAAGCATCCAGCGCACAGGCGCGGCGATGTTTGCGCCGCTCGCGAAATTAACTAGACATTTTGCGGCGGCGCTGAACACTACCGCCACGATCTCCTGCGCCGGCAGATCGTGACGTCAGTCGAGTGCGCAACGCCCCGGTATCGCCCCGGAGCGGATATTGAGTGGCGCCCCCTGCCTTACCGCCTGACGCTAGCAATGACAGGTTGAGGGGAGCGTTCTGCAGTCATGAAGGGAAAGGGGGAGCGCTATTTAAAGGTGACCGCTTCCTGCCTTTTATTGTTGGTGCCATTTTTGAACTACGCATTCTGAGAGAGAGAGAGAGAGAGAGACTTCTGGAGAGATTCAACGTTGTGTGAAGGAGTTTTGGGTACTGAGCAGCACTTTGCAGGTTCATTTTGATTTGCCATTCCTTGTATCGATTTAGAAGAGACTGTGGGGGCTGCACTCTGAGCTCTTTGCCTGGTACTCTCCATTGTTCTTTCCAGCAGATTTGATGTGCAGGGCTCTCCAGGCCGAGATTCAAGGCTGCAATTAGCAGGATGTGGATGGAAAGTGAGATTAACCATCCCCTTTAAGAACTGGCCCGTGCCATTGTGTGTGTGTTCCATTGCTGACTGACATTACATGAGCTTCGCCAGCGCTCTGAGGTAGCGCCTCGCTCCTCGGCCTTTGCGCCTTAAGACAGGTGTGAAGCGCCTGATTTAGCACTTCAATCACCTCCAGGGGCGATAAAAGTCAAGTTTGCAGTCGGTGGCGATAATTAGCGCCAGGCGCTAATCTTTGCGCCCGGCCGATAATTGCGCCCCAAATGGGGCGATACTGAATTTCTCCCCCTCAATGTTTTCAAGGGGAGACTGGATAGGCACTTGAGGGAAATAAACTCGCAGGGCTACGGGGATAGAGCGGGGGAATGGGACTGACTGGATTGCTCTACAGAGAGCCGGCACGGACTCTATGGGCCGAATGGCCTCCTTCTGTGCCGTTATGACTCTATGGGGGAAAAATTCAGTTGGTTGCGCCCCCCGTTAGCGCCTTAAGAGGGCGCTAATGGGCCGCAAAGCATCCAGCGCCCAGGCGCGGCGAAGTTTGCGCCGCTCGCGAAATTAACTAGACATTTTGCGGCGCCGCTAAACACTACCGCCACGATCTCCTGCGCCGGCAGATCGTGACGTCAGTCGAGTGCGCAACGCCCCGGTATCGCCCCGGAGCGGATATTGAGTGGCGCCCCCTGCCTTACCGCCTGACGCTAGCAACGACAGGTTGAGGGGAGCGTTCTGCAGTCATGAAGGGAAAGGGGGAGCGCTATTTAAAGGCGACCGCTTCCTGCCTTTTATTGTTGGTGCCATTTTTCAACCACGCATTCTGAGAGAGAGAGAGAGAGACTTCTCGAGAGATTCAACGCTGTGTGAAGGAGTTTTGGTTACTGAGCAGCACTTTGCAGGTTCATTTTGATTTGCCCTTCCTTGTATCAATTTCAAGATAGAGTCCATGCTCTCAGCCTGTGCTCAGGACACAGCAGACCAGTTACGAGACACCGCCAAACAGACGAGGCAACGGAACTACGCTGCCTACATACGCATCAAGAACAGGAAGCTTGAGAAACTCGGCATCACCACCAGCAGCAACCAAGCCTCCCCCGGTACCACGGTTGCAACCACAGGGAAGTCCATCGTCAATTTGTCCGACCACACCCTTCAACCAGACAAAATCGAAGTTCTCGCCCTAGGGCTCAAGTTCTGCCCCACCACCAAAATGGACCCCATCGGTCTCGCGGCAGACACGGAGGAATTCATCAGGAGAATGAGGCTCCGGGAATACTTCCACAAATCCCAAGATGTCAGCAACAAACCCAATGAGACAATCAATGATCCAGAACAGCAGACAGAGGGACTCGCAGTGCAGCAACCGAAGAAAAAAGAGTCAAATTGGACCCCTCCGGAGGGTCGCTGCCCCAAGCTTGACATGTATGCTCAAGCTGTCAGGAGATGCATCAACGCCAGATTCATCAGCCGCACTCACAAGACAGTCCGGAATGTCACCCGAGCACAACGCAACGCAATCCACGCTCTCAAGACCAACCGCAACATCGTCATCAAACCAGCGGACAAAGGAGGAGCCATCGTCATACAGAACAGAATGGACTATTGCAAAGAAGCATACCGACAACTGGACAACCTGGAACACTACAGACAGTTACCCGCAGATCCGACCAAAGAACACACCCGCCAATTCAATAGACTGATCAAGACCTTCGATCCAGACCTTCAAAGCATCCTACGCGCTCTCATCCCACGTACTCCCCGCGTGGGAGACTTCTACTGCCTCCCAAAGATACACAAAGCCAACACACCTGGACGTCCTATCGTATCAGGCAACGGAACCCTGTGTGAGAACCTCTCTGGATACGTCGAGGGCATCCTGAAACCCATCGTACAGGGAACCCCCAGCTTCTGCCGTGACACCACAGACTTCTTACAGAAACTCAGCACCCACGGACCAGTTGAACCAGGAACACTCCTCGCCACGATGGATGTATCGGTACTCTACACCAGTATCCCCCACGATGACGGCATCGCTGCGACAGCCTCAGTACTCAACACCAACAACAGCCAATCTTCAGACGCCATCCTACAACTCATCCGCTTCATCCTTGACCACAATGTCTTCACCTTCGACAACCATTTTTTTACCCAAACACACGGAACAGCCATGGGGACCAAATTCGCACCCCAATACGCCAACATCTTCATGCACAAGTTCGAGCAAGACTTCTTCGCTGCACAGGACCTCCAGCCAACGCTGTACACCAGATACATCGATGACATTTTCTTCCTTTGGACCCATGGCGAAGGATCACTGAAAAGACTACACGATAACATAAACAAGTTCCATCCCACCATCAAACTCACTATGGACTACTCCTCAGAATCGGTTTCATTCCTGGACACACGAATCTCCATCAAAGACGGACACCTCAGCACTTCACTCTACCGCAAGCCCACGGACAACCTCATGATGCTCCACTTCTCCAGCTTCCACCCTAACCACGTTAAAGAAGCCATCCCCTATGGACAAGCCCTGCGAATACACAGGATCTGCTCAGACGAGGAGGAACGCGATGGACACCTACGGACGCTGAAAAACGCCCTCGTAAGAACGGGATATGACGCTTGACTCATCGATCGACAGTTCCGACGGGCCACAGCGAAAAATCGCATAGACCTCCTCAGAAGGCAAACACGGGACACAACCAACAGGGTACCCTACGTCGTCCAGTACTTCCCCGGAGCGGAGAAACTACGCCATGTTCTTCGCAGCCTCCAACATGTCATCGATGACGACGAACACCTCGCTAAGGCCATCCCCACGCCTCCACTACTTGCCTTCAAACAGCCGCCTAACCTCAGAAGTACCATCGTTCGCAGCAAATTACCCAGCTTTCAGGATAACAGCGACCACGACACCACACAACCCTGCCACGGCAACCTCTGCAAGACATGCCAGATCATCAACACAGATACCATCATCACACATGAGGACACTACCCACCAGGTACATGGTACATACTCATGTGACTCGGCCAACGTTGTCTACCTCATACGTTGCAGGAAAGAATGCACCGTGGCATGGTACATCGGCGAGACCATGCAGACACTGAGACAACGTATGAACGGACACCGCGCAACAATCACCAGGCAGGAGTGTTCCCTCCCAGTTGGGGAACACTTCAGCAGTCAAGGACATTCAGCCTCGGATCTGCGGGTAAGCGTTCTCCAAGGCGGCCTTAGAAACACACGACAACGCAAAATCATCGAGCAGAAATTGATAGCCAAGTTCCGCACTCATGAGGACGGCCTCAACCGGGATCTTGGGTTTATGTCACGATACATGTCGTGATCCAGACTCGAGTCGTCATTGGCTTGTTCACAGATGTGATTCCCAGTAAAAAAGTAAAAAAAATTAAAGTTTATCGTTTCCCATACCAACTGCGGCTTTTGACACATTGGACACCCTGTGGCTCCACCTCATTGTCTCAGTTGTATCTTGCTATGTCTTTGATGTGGTACCTTCCTGGCTGACTTGATTGCCTTTTGTCACACCTCGGCAGATAAACAGTCAGGATGATTTAAATGTAGTCGTCTGCCATTGTAAGTTACACATGCATTGTTCTCTATCTATATATGCTTTGTCGATTCTGTATTTCTTTACTTCACCTGAGGAAGGGGCGATAGCTCCGAAAGCTCGTGATTTCAAATAAAACTGTTGGGGGTAAAAATTCACTTGGTTGCGCCTCCCGTTAGCGCCTTAAGAGGGCGCTAATGGGGCGTTAAGCCGCTAACGCCCAGGCGCAGCGCTGTTTGCGCCGCTCGAGAACTTAACTTGAGATTGTGCGGCGGCGCTAAAACTTACCGCTGCGACCACCTGCGCGCGCAGATTGTGACGTCATTCCATGGTGCAACGCCCTTGGGGCGCCCCGGAGTGGAAATTGAGTGGTGCCCCCTGCCTTACCGCCTGGCGCTTCCAACGACCGGAAGACTGAAACGTTATCAATCGGTGTGGGGCTGGGGGGGGCGCTATTTAAAGGGGGCCTCTTCCTGTCTTTTTCTGTGGTCGACATTTATGCACCACTCGTTCTGAGAGAGAGAGAGAGATTCGGAGAGAGAGAGAGAGAGAGACTTCTACATTGACTCAACGCTTTGTGAGGTAGTTTTGCCTATTCATCCTAACTTTGTTGCTACTTTAGTTGCTGTACCTCATTACTTTTCTGGCAAAGAGAATATGGGGGCTGCAATGATTGGGGGCGTCGTCCTGCTCCAGCTGAATCGGAGGATAGTGAGACGCAGACAGAGAGTGGCAATGATGGCCAGACGGAGGAGGGCCATCAGGCGCATGTACAGGAGAGCTTACCCTCCCAGGGTATATCGTGAACAGCTCTCCTACATCCATATGTCCGAGGAGCTGTGTTTGCGAAGGCTGCGATTCAGCAAGGAGGTGGTCACTGAGCTCTGCCACCTGCTGCAGCCAGATCTGCAGCCTCAGCTGAGGTCCAGGACGTCTCTGTCGGTGGCAGTGAAGGTCACAGTGACTTTGAACTTCTACGCCACTGGCTCATTCCAAGCTGCTGTTGGGGACCTCGCCAATATCTCCCAGTTTGCGGTGCATCGCTGCATCCGGCAGGTCACCAATGCCCTCTTCAGAAGGAGACGAGACTTCATCTCTTTCCCTATGACCCCAGACAAGCAGCGTGACCGTGCTCTGGGCTTTGCGAGGGTAGCGGGCTTCCCCATGGTGCAGGGCGTCATTGACTGCACGCATGTGGCTTTGCGTGCTCCGCGAGAGAATGCAGAGGAATTCAGGAACAGAAAGGGGTTCCATTCCTTGAATGTGCAGTTGGTCTGTGACCACAGACAGGTGATACTCGCTGTCAATGCCCACTATCCGGGCAGCTGCCACGATGCTTTCATCCTGCGCCAGACTACTGTGGCAGAACTTTTCGAGGCACCGCATCAGCCAGTTGGTTGGCTTCTGGGGGACAAGGGGTACGCATTGAGCACCTGGCTGATGACACCGCTCCGTACGCCAAACACCCCTGCTGAGCTGCGGTACAATGAAAGCCATCAAGCAACCAGGAACATTATTGAGCGCACAATCGGCGTGCTGAAACAACGGTTCCGCTGTCTGGACCATTCCGGAGGAGCCCTGCAGTACTCGCCTGAGCAAGTTTCGAACTTCGTAGTCGTGTGCTGCATGTTGCACAACATGGCAATCCTCAGGACCCAGCCAATGCCACCAGGCCTTGTAGCACCACCAGAGGAGGAGGAGGAAGAGGAGGAAGAGGACGAGGACGATGATCATCAGCAGCACCAAGGCAGGAGGGCGGCCCACAATGGTCAAACTGCAAGGGCCGTCCGTCAACGACTAATAGCAAGCCGCTTCTAGGGCCCCTGCCATTGCTACAAACACTAATCAACCCAGCACACAACCCCTAAGCCGGCCAAGGCACCAATAATTCCAACCACCAGCCATGTATATTTTGAATACAGAAACTTATTTATTTTACAAACTCTGTGTGTGTCAATTCCTCATGACAAACTCATAGAAATAAACACAAAAAAACAGTCAATAACATAACTGGTTCTCACAACCTGGAGATAATGTCCAAAACACTAAACAAAAGTTGGACCATGAACCTCGGCCTTTAATAAAAAAATGACCAGCATTTTGGCACACCTCCTACTTTTTGCCCTTCGAGGGTGATCTTCTTCCCTTGCGCACTTCCCCCCTTCTAACCCTACTGCTCCTCCGTAATGGGACCTCAGTGGCTGCAGCAAGGCTGGTGGAAGGCTGCTGCTCGTCAGACCCTGACACTGCAGATGCCCCTGAAGGACGGCCTCGACCACTTCTGGGCCTGGAGGGCCCGGCTGCAGACTGCACCAACTCTGCATGGGCGGCAGCAGTCTGTCCTACAGGCGGTGGCAAGTGCAGTGGAGAAGTGACAGTGTTGGCAGCAGGAATGCTGTCATCGTGAGAGAGCACAGCAACTCCCTGCTCGCCCGACACACTGGCACTCCCACGGGGCAGCACTTCAGCATCCGGAGCAATTTGCCGGAGAACAGATTGCTGGCCTGCTGCGGCGCGGTGACAGCCCCGGGGACATGTGCACGAACCATCGAGGATGGCAGCAGTCAGTGCTCGCGTGGCCTCAATCTGAGTCTGCATGAGAGCAGTCTCAGATGGGTTCCTGGCAGCCAGTGACTGAATTGCAGCACTAAGCTTTAGTGTGGCATCCGCCTGTGCTACAGCGAAGTGCTCCATACTCCTTGCCAGTGACTCAATGCATTCGGGCACCCTTCCCACTGCACCCATGAGCTCAGTGTGCATGCCCACTGCCTGGCTGTTCATTTCTGCAATCAGCCGCTCCTCCTCTGCGTCCATTGCAGTAGGAGTGTCTGGCATACTCTCCCTCTGGGGAGAAGGCCCCCGTTCTTCCCTCCCCCCCCCATGGCGTTGCTGCAGCCTGCTGGGTCCTGGAGCTTCACCATCATCAGCCCCTTCCCCCCTGCTCCCCTCCGGGGAAGGCGTGTTCCCAGTGTGGGCATGGGCTTCCTCGGGAGAGGGTGGCACTGATGCTCCGGCTTCCTCTTCCTCCTCAGCTGCAGCATCACTCCCAGTGGCAGCTTCAGGGCCCGTCTCCTCAGCTGGTGAATCACCATCTGAAAGCAGGGAGGTACAAGAGTGGCTTTAGCGTGAGGACAGGGTGGCAGTAAGGGAGGAATAAGTGCAGCGAGTTAGCAAGTTGGATTGAAAGTGTCAAAGGCTGGTATTGTGAGGGACAAGTGGAAGGACAGAGGACAAAAAGGTGATGACCTTACCATTGCTGTCCACAACGGGGTCGGCGTCTCCAGTGGCGACGGGACCGATCACCCGGCTTGCCACAATCCTGTGGACGCGCTCCTCCAGATCGCTGAGGGGTTGCAGCTGAAGCCGCCCTCCACCCGTCCGTTGCTGCTGTCTCCGATTATGAGCCAGCTTAGCCTGCAAGAAAAAGGACAGCATCTGAGTAAATATACAGCCATGGTCTTGCCTGATGTGCCTCCCATAGGTGAATAGCCCTTACAATATACAGCCATGGTCTTGCCTGATGTGCCTCCCATAGGTGAATAGCCCTTACAATATACAGCCATGGTCTTGCCTGATGTGCCTCCCATAGGTGAATAGCCCTTACTGTATGCAGCCATGGTCTTGCCTGATGTGCCTCCCATAGGTGATTAGCCCTTACTGTATGCAGCCATGGTCTTGCCTGATGTGCCTCCCATAGGTGAATAGCCCTTACTGTATGCAAAGTGTGGAATGTGTGTGTGTGTTTGATGAAAGGGCCATAGGTGTTGGATGAGTGTTGTGCATTGGGGTTTTAAGACCCTCTGGCCATAGAGTGAGGTTGAGATGGAGGGATGGAGAGGTATTGAGAAAAAGCCACTCACCCTGACGACCCGAGTGAGGTCGTTGAACTTTTTGCGGCATTGAACATGGGTCCTGGGCACCATGCTCCTGGAGGAGACGCTCTGAGCCACCTCCCTCCACACTCTTCTGAACTCGCGTGGCAAAGGCCTCCTGCCACTCTCCGGGAACAGCATGCATCGTCTGCGCTCCACTGCGCCAACCAGAGCATCCAAGGCCCGCTCGGTGAAGCGATGAGCGCGTTCTCTCACCCTCTCCATGCTTGGCAGCAAAATGGATTACAGGTCTCTCCAGGCTGAGATTCAAGGCTGCAATGAGCAGGGTGTGGCTGGGGAGCAAGTGGCCCCCCCCGCTTTAAGAAGTGTCCGGCGCCATTGTGTCTGTGTTCCCTCGCTAACTGGCAGCAGCTGCGCTGCGCTCGTGCGCTGAGTTAGCGCCTCACTCCTTGGCCTTTGCGCCTTAAGAGAGGTGTGCAGCGCCTAATTTAGCGCTCCGCTCACCTCCCGGGGCGGTAAAAGTGAAGTTTCCTGTCAGTGCCGATAATTAGCGCCAGGCGCTAATATTTGCGTCTGGACGATATTTGCGCCCCAAATGGGGCGCGACCTAATTTCTACCCCTTGGACTATAACCTGGTGTTGTGCGACTTCTCATTTTTGTCCACCCCAGTCCAACACCGGCATCTCCGCATCATGACTTGTATCGATTTAGAAGAGACTGTGGGGGCTGCACACTGAGCTCTTTCCCTGGTACGCTCCATTGTTCTTTCCAGCAGATTTGATGTGCAGGTCTCTCCAGGCCGAGATTCAAGGCTGCAATGAGCAGGATGTGGATGGAAAGCAAGATCAACCCTCCCCTTTAAGAACTGGCCCGCGCCAGTGTTTTCCATTGCTGACTGACATCACATGAGCTTCGCCAGCGCTCTGAGTTAGCGTGTCGCTCCTCAGCCTTTGCGCCTTAAGACCTGATTTAGCGCTCCAATCACCTCCAGGGGCGATAAAAGTCAAGTTTGCAGTCGGTGGCAATAATTAGCGCCAGGCGCTAATCTTTGCGCCCGGCCGATAATTTCGCCCCAAATGGGGCGATACTGAATTTCACCCCCTATGACTCTATGAGAGAAAAACTTAAATAACTTAAACTATCCTAGCATCACAAATGTGTTATCTTATCCAGGTGAAATGGGCTGCCAATGAATTCCTTTTCAGTACTCCTTTTCACCTTTCCCAAAAAGTACTGTAGTATCCATGACACAATGAGGTCACTCTCCAATAAATTCACTTTCTTTTGCCTTTAAGCTTATTCTCTTTGAAACAAAATCATTTTTTTTGTACAATATCTGTCTTTCCTACGTTCAACTCAAATACATCAACTAACTAGCATGAAAGGTTATATTTTGCTTACAATCACAAAATAGAGATGAATATTTAAAATGACCATCGTTCCTGTCACATTGGGAAGATTATCAATACCCAGCAAAATATTTTTCTTGATGTTTCCATGCCAGAACTTCCAAGTTCATGGTTCCTGCAGGAATTTCATGGGGAAATGAATGGACTGGATATCGAGGGCGGTGTGCCCAGAATTATCCTTCCAACCTGCAGCAGGACCTGGAAAATTGACCATTAGCCTTTGCTTTGTACTGTCTCATTATTTACTATTAAGAGAGCAGTTAAATTTTCATCCTAGTTTTCATATCTAAGGGACATTTTTAAGCTAATCGGGTGCCATGTAATTGAATTATGACCAACTACTGAAATAAAGTTTAACTAACCAGTAGGAGAAAGTTATTAGAATGAAGACATTATCGTAATTCTCAAATCAACAGTGACTTCCATGTGGGTTCTTTAGATGTCCTGCCATAACATCAGTGGAAAATCAAAGGAAACCCCAGAGAGATGGCATAAATGGCTGTTTACTCCACTTCTCTAGGGCTTACAGCCATCTACCATCGAAGATATGGCATGGAGTCGGAGAATTCATACGGGAGTTCTGCCCCCAATGTATTTAGCGTTCCATTAGATTTCAACATAGGATTGTAAACAGATAGGAAAAAATATATGCTGACATTAAACAAACAGTAAAATGTAGTCAAGAACTGTAAAATCAGGCAATAGCCATTCCTGTCATAATGTTCTTTGTAGATCAGTCAATAAGGAGTGAAACAATCATACGTACAAATATTCTTTTGATAATAGAAATTAATTGGATTTACCAGCATTTAATTAGATGAGATGAGTTGATGATCTTCGCTTAAACAACTGCTCGCCCCAGGCTAGAAGATAGACATACAGGAAAAATCAGGGATCAGAAAAGGATATTTGGCCCATCATCAAAGCCCATAGCTATAATATATTAACTCTCCCATCAATTATGACGATAAGTAATTGTATTTTGAAAAACCCTAGTGATTTTGCCTTTATTACCTTGTTTGGTAGATTATTGCTTATAAATAAAGAAGGTTTTCAAATAGGTTTTTAATGTATTTTTCACTGATTTCCATTCAGATCTTCTTGTTCCAATTTCATGGTGTACTTCAAAGTAATAATCTGGATTTACCTTACCAATTTATTATTTGATATGCTTTCATGAGATCCAACATAACTATTTTCTTTCTAGAGTGCAAAGCTTAAGCTTCTCCGATTTGTCCTCATAGCTCATTCACTTTATACTTGGCATCAGTCTAGTTGCTTTGCTGTACTTTTTCTTGTGCAAGGATAACTTTTGCATGTTTTTGGTCAATTTCTTTTGTGGCTGCTATAGGCAACTTTATACGCTTCTATTTTTATAGAACATGTGGAATACTCTTTGCCCATTTTCTGATCTCTTCCTCCATAACACTGATGATGTGTCAGTGCTGCAGCCTGCTCTCAATCCAATTGAAGAAGTTCATAGACTTCTTTCCAGTTCCACATCTCCTTCACCTTTACATGGTCTATCGTTAACTCTTCCCTCCCGTTCCTGGCTTTCAATTCTGGCAATGGCATTTCCACAGACATCGACTAACAAGCCCACGGGTCTCACATCTATTTGGATTATATTTCTTCCCACTCCTCTTCCTGCAAAGACTCAATGGGCTGGACTTTCTCAGCCCTGAGGAGGCGGGTATGGAGGCGAAACTGCCGGGAAAGTTGCAGAATTTGGGGGCGGATGGCAAACCCGCCCCCCAACCCGCCTCTGTGCCCTCTTGCCAGGAGGCGAGAAGCCGCCTGGCCCCGGGTCCTGTCTCCTTGGAGGCGGGAAGGGATTAAAGCCTATTAACTGCCTGTTAACAGGTAGTTAACAGGCAGAAAATAGGATTATCCCCATTTTTTGTGCTGAAGTGCAGGCTTCCCAACCTGGGGGAACTCTGCCAGGGTGTAGGAGGTGAATAGGAGGTTTGTGGGGGTCGGAGGGGTCTGAAAGTGCGATGCAGAGGTGAGTGATGGGTGCAAGTGTGGAGTGGTAAGTATGTGAGGTGAGTGTAAAGTGTTAGAAAATGTTAACTTACCTTTGTTTCTACCTACAGCCTTCAGCCGCTGTGGAGCTGGAGTCCCCGACATCTCCATTGTAGATATCACAGACTGGCTGTTGGATCCTCCGAACCAACAGCCAGGTGATTTCTGCAAAGTTGAAAGGTTTGATGAGTCCTGAACACAAGAGCTCATCAAACGACACAGAATGTCAGTGTTTGACAGCTTCAGAGAGCTGTCAAACGATGACATTTCTTCTTTCAAAAATTCTTGACAGATGTCATACGTTGACGTGCTCTGTCACTAACTTCCCCCTAATTGGCCTGCTCAGCCCGCTGGGCGGGCTTAACAAGGTCAATCAGGGGGAAATCCTGTTGGTTGGCCAGAAGCTGATGGAGGCGGAATTGAAAGCCAGCAAGCAGCAGTCCCGCCTCCAAAAGCTTCCCATTGAGAAAATCCAGCCCAATATATTTCTCACAGTTTTTCCATCTCCAGTATATTGTGTAAAAATTTTGAAATGTTTTCTTTCCTCCACCAAGATTTTATCTGATTGGTAGTCTAAAAGGTTCTCAATTACATTTTTTTTATGGCTCTGTTCTCACCTCCCCCCACCCCACCCCCACAACAGCAGCAGGATTCCTCTGATCCTAATCTTCTGTTCCACCAACCTTGATATATGCCAAATCGTTTTCTACTACTTTCACCATAATTGATCCTAATACAATGTATATTTTCCCCAGAATATTAGTTCTGATAACTGAATTGGCTTTGCGACCTCTTTCTAATTAGCCCGATTTACCCATTATTTGCTTTCTTGATGTTTAAATTTAAGTGCTACTGACTAGACTCTTGTGAAGCGCCTTGGGACATTTTACTATGTTAAAGGTGCTATATAAATACAAGTTGTTGTTGTTGAACAATTGTTAGTTCATGACTTTGGTGCCTGATGACCTTCATAATTGGCAAGAAAGGGTTAATTCATTCACTTCGTAGCTTGTATGAATCCTGATGGGAGGTTGATAATGTAAATTCTAATGTAATCCAATGTTGATATAGCACAATTTAAGGCAAACTAAACTTAGGTATCATTAAATCCTGGCCATAGAGTGAGTTGTAAACACCAGATAGTTCCTTGCTGAGTTAGGGTGAAGGAGTTATAGATTTGTTGATGAATATTCTAGTCAGGGTATCAATCGCAAAGTTCTGACAACAGTGTTGTAGCCCTCTCTCTGACCCATGCTTTCTTTGAGTGAAGCTCCCTGCTGGAATTACTGACCTTATCCTTTTGTTTTAAAAAAATGATCTGACAAGAATCCCATAATGTTGAAGACATGACTCCAGCTTTATCTCAGAAGAGAGTTATTTATAAAAAAAAACAAATAGGTACAGAGATAATGGCTACTATTATTTGCTCCTATCAAGACTTCTCACAAAATTGTTCAAATCAACCTTGGGGCAATGACTCAGCTTCCATGCCCCATTTATCTTACTCTACCCACATGTATGATACGTCACTATCGCAACATCAGAAAAACAGCTTTACCAGATAGAATCAATGGAAAATTACACAGCACAATTTCTGTCCACAGGAAAATCCAAGCCTCCATTTCTACTAATATTGGCTAAGCGCCCTCGCACTGTCAGGCTTAGTAAGTCGTTTAATCTAATACCCTCAAGAAAACCATCAGCTTTCACTGGTTGAGCAAAACTATCTGAATAAATCTATCGAAATGCAGAAATAAATAGACAGTACTAAAGTATCGGCAACGGCTACTTTTTTTTACAATGGGGTGCAAATGGCAACAGTTGTTTTGTTTAAAATTTGCTCAGAAATGAAAGATTTCTCAAATGGTATAATTTAGAATATTGATGGATGAATACTTGAATTCAAGGAGGCTACAAGTCTATTGAATTATTTGACAGTGTTTGTAATCCCCTGAGTATATAAGATAAATGGATGATCTAATTGGGGTGTTTACAATGATTAAAGGAGCTGATAGGGTATATAGAGATAAAGGGGTAAAAATTGAGTCGCGCCCCATTTGGGGCGCTAACCTCGCCGGGCGCGACTTTTAGCGCCCTGAAAAAATTAGCGGCCCCGCGCCGGAACTTCGGTGGTTGCGCCCCAAGAGGGAAGCGGGGCGCCACTGGAAGCACCCCGCATCCCTCTTGGGGCGCTGCGAGTGAATATCCTGGCGCTACGTGCCGCGGTATTGCAGGCCTTCCTCCCCTTCTTAAAGGGGAGGGACCCTGCGCAGCGCGAACCGGGGCCCAGCTGGGCCCCCAGGGATCGGGAGTGCCGGCAAAAGAGCCCGGCACTCAAGAGAAGTGTCGGGCTCTTGGAGCGCAGCCGGCACTTCACGGTGGGGGGGGCTTCACGGGGGCCGGGGGCAGGTGCTGGCAGGCGGCCAGCAACAAAAATGGCCGCCTGCCACCTCCCCTTTAAATATCGCCGCCCCGGCCGCACGTACGCCTCCCTGAACCCGTCGGACATAGCGTCTGGTGGTAAATCAGGGGGCGCGACTGAAGATCGCGGCTGGAGCGCGAGCGGGGTGCTGCGCACGGCGATGACGTCATCGCCGGCGGCGCAGCGCCACAGGGCGCTACCGGCTGGCGCCGCCGCTAACCTCCCGCTGAATTTTTCGGGAGGCGTGGGCGGCGCTGCGCCCGGGCGTTAGCTGCTTTACGCCCCATTAGCGCCCTCTTAAGGCGCTAACGGCGGGATTGGAGGCGTGTGGGGGGTTAACATTGGAAAAAATGGTGGGCAGGCCCAATCCCACACCCATCCCGCCTCTGCCGAATTTTCCCAGGTGCGCGTTTTCAGATCCATTTCCCGACCCGCCTCCAAGAGGCGGGATAGGCCCTTAAGGCCATTGACAAGCTCCTAATTGGCTCCATAATGCCATTTTCACAGGCCTTTCGGATTTTTACCAGTTTTCCACGTGATGCACGCCTCCTCTGAAACACGACGGTGAAACTTGGCGGATACACATTTGGCTTGCTGGCTTTCAGCTGCAGCTCCACCATTAAAGAGTAGTTTGGAGCAATCATCATTTGCAGGTGGCAGAACTTAGTTGTTTCAGGTCTGGGGAAACATTAGCAGGCCTACTCATTGTTGTGGAAGTTTGGAGCCTGACACCCATCTCCAGTGTGAGCTCCTGGAAAACCCCTCACCCCACCCTGACTCAGTGCTTCCTCAACTGAGGCATCTACCAGAAGAATGGGAACCATTCGGTTCCTTTCCCCTTGGACATCAGATGAGGACGAGGAGGAGAAGGAGAGAGAAAATGAACATCTGGCAGAGGCGCATCAACCAGCGGCGGCAATACGCGAGACCATTGCTGGCCGGGACGCAAGGAACGCACTCATCTTGGCCAGATTTGCCTAGCCTAGCCAAGCAACCACTTGTGTCTCGCAGCTTCTTGCCACAGCATCATTAATGGCCAGGACCCATCGTCTTCCTAGCACTCTGACCATCATTCTGACAACTGCTACTCCTCCTAAGCCCGCAATGTGGAAGTCCCAATAGCGAGATGACACAGGCCACAACTGCAGCAGTAGCCATCAGATTTTTTATTTACAGGAAGCTATTGATGGCTTATCACAATTAAACATAACATTTCACCCAAATGACAAACCTTGTGACTATTTGTGCAGTTTATTTATCTTACGCGTGCTTCTACGTGGTGGTTCCCCCTTGGCATAAGCAGATGTGGAAGCCCCTTGCTCACTCTGTTGCTGCTCCTGTCTCGACACCTTGGGTGGGTGTCCTCTGGGGTGCCGAGCCAGTGAGGGCTCGCCAACAGTCTGCTGCTCCTGCGGCTGTGCAGGGGTTGAGACGCCGATCTCAGTTGGGTGTGGACTCTGGTGGGGCTCTGACCGAGGACTTGCCACCATCATCCCTCTCATGGGTCAGGCCCACCTCAGCGCTTGCAAGTGGCTTGAGAGCACCTTGCTGCACATCAGGGGGGCCATGGGGACCCGTATCTGCACTGGCAGTCCTACTCAGAAGGACTTCCATGAAGGTCTGGTTTCTCTGTTCAATAGATGTCCATCGTTCCTCCAGAGATGTCATTCTATTCAGAACACTCACCATGTTTTCTGCACTCTGGTGACTTATCACCTCCATGGAGGTTGCCATCCTTTCCATGGTGATGCGTTCATGCGCCAATGACTCCACAAAGACTCTGCTCATGTTCGCAATAGACTCCTCCATTCGCTCCACACTCGCAGCGACCCTGGAGACAAAACCTGCCAGAGACTCCTGCATCTGTTCCTGGAGTTCCAGCACCGCTGTTCTTCTGGATGGACCAAGAGGCAGAGGGTCGACATGCAGCTGAGCTGAGCTGGGACAGTCCTGCGCCCTCCGATGAGGACTCTCCACTGCTTTCCCTGTCTCCACCATCTGCTGAGGCTCACTTGTGAGCTGTGATATACCAGGTGACAACACTACTCTATCTCGTGAGGGTCCCACCGAGGTGTGAGTCTCTGCGCTGGTGCTGGCCTGGCTGAATTGTGCTGACGCTCCGCCCTCAGAGGTTTCAGCTTCCTCTGAGGAGTCTTGAGCCTCAGGCTGTTCCTCCTGGATGGTGGGGACGGGTGCTTGTGCTGGTCCTGTGGGGGAGTAAAGGAAAAAGTCAGAGATGTGAGGCCCAGGTGACATGCACAGTGCATATTGCAGATGATCATAAATCCAACTGTTAGAGCTTCAGAATCATTATCAGTGACTCATGCAATGTCAATGAGAGAGATGAACAACTATTCTGTCACCGGCTTGCTCTGCTGCGCCCGTCTGCCCGTCCCCCACTTGCGCATGATCGTCAGTCTCACGATCTCCAGGGCCGCCTCCTCCCAGGTGGTGAGCTGGGCTACTGAGGGTGGCCCTCCTCCTGTCCTCGCTCTTTGACGCTTATTGTGAGCTCTCTTTTCCTACAATGAGGGAGACAAGTGGAGTTTGAGTGAGAATGAAGGAGAGAGTTTATAGAATCCATCTCATAGATGCTTATAAGGAGGCAAAGATGGAGTGAGGTGACAAGACCAAGGGCCCATCCTGTGTGTTGTAAGTTGTTTGCATAGCATGACAGTGATAGGGAGTGTGAGGGCTGCATAGTGGAATAGTTAGATGAATGTGACCATAGAAAGAGAGGGAATGGGTAAGGGTGCAAGGATGTCAGTGTCAAGTGGGATGTGGAGGAAGAGGTTGCTAAAGCTGAGTGCTGGTGAGGAGAGGCAAAGGGCATCAGATTGAGGGTGATGGGAAAGTCATACTCACTTTTCCAGTGCACACAAGGTCATGAAATCTTTTGCGGCATTGAATCCAAGATCTGTTGATCAAGGATAGAGAAGTCACCTCCTGGGCCACCTGGAGCCACACAGCCTTTGTTTGCTGAGGAGGCTTCTTTCTCCCTGAAGAAGGGAAAACACCTCCTTATGATCTCTTGCTCCATCTATCAGGGCATCCTCGAATCTTGGAGCAGACTTGGGTTTGTTGGTACACATGATGCCTTCAGGTCAATGTAGGAACAAAGGCCAGAAGGTTGGCAGTCTGCAAAGGAAGCAAGGCCTCTTGCAGACCTTAAAAGCAGCAGCAATGATGACGTCATCAGAGGCGACTTTCAGACTGGAAAAGCTAATTGGGCCAGGGGTTCCCACACACTGGAACTCAATTGCCCAATCAGGGGAAAATCGCGTTTGTTACACACATCTCATGAGAGTCGTGTGGATAACACGGAATTCAGATCACATGACCCCAACCCGCCCCAGTATCAAAATCCAGCCCAAAGTATTTCCTCTGGTGAGGGAGTCCAGAACAAGGGGGAAAAACCTTAAAATTAGAGCTAGACCATTCAGGTGATGTCAGGAAGCACATCTTCATACAAAGGGTAGTGAAAATCTGGAGCTCTCTCCCCCAAAAAGCTGTTGAGGCTGGGGGTCAGTTGAAAATTTCAAAACTGAGATTGATAGATTTTTTTAGGCGAGGGTATTAAGGATAGGGAACCGAGGTGGGTAGTTGGAGTTAAGATACAGATCAGCCATGATCTAATTAAATGGCGGAACAGGCTAAAGGGACTGAATGGTTTACTCCTGTTCCTATATACTGCGATAATTCATTTAAAACAGATATGTCTGTTTACAGTTTATTTTTCCAAAAGTATTTGCTATTGGCTGTGCCTGGGTCATCATAGGGATAAAGACGTACACAGGGTGACTTTCAACTGCCAGCCATCTGTTTCTCGCCTGATAAATGGGCAGTGAGCAATGGAAAAATGGGGGTGGGCACTTTGACCAGCTGTTGGACAGTCAAGGCCTGCTTGATGCTATTTTCATGTGGGCCTGCAAATGGCTTTGCAGCCGGCCCACCTGAGACAGGCAGGAAGGCTGCTTCAATATGCAAATCAGGGTCCGACACCAGTTATTGGACGCGGATGGCAATTTTCAAGTACAAATGGGCAGAGCATATGCTGTGTACGCCCTTCCCATTTGTACCAGATGTTGAACAGCCCAACCAAAGGTCCTTAAAGGATCCCCGAATAACGCCGCCAGTTGAAGGGCCCCCCCTGTTGAAGGCGCCCCCCCGCCCACCTCAGATTGCCGACCTCCAAACTCAACCTTCCAGCCGACCTCACCAGATGAATGTACCGAGAAGAGGATCCGGGACCAGAAGAGTCTGTTGAAGGTAAGTTTATTTTTTAACTTTTGTTCTGGGGCAAAAAGGTACAGGAGTGCTCCTTCAGGCCGCAGGCTTTTCCTGTCCCGGGCTCTTCCCTTTCCCTTGTTTCAACACACCACCCCTCCGCAACCCCCACCACCCAGTTAAAATGGATGGTAATATGTCATTTATCAATCATTGCATACAAATCAAGTATCAGGATGTATCTCTTATTTAATTACAAGTCAAAGGAATTCATTGTAAACCTCGCACAGATCATTTGTGAGGCCACATTTGGACTATTCTGTGCAGTTTTGGGATAACTCCCTTCAAAAAGGCTTTGGTACATTGAGCAGGGCCCAGGGAAGAGCAGCAACGGCAATTCTAAAATTTAGGGCTCTAATTATGAAGAGACTTACAGAACTGAAGTTGTTATTTTTTGTTGGAGAAAGGAAGTCTGAGGGGAGATGTGATCCAGGTCTTTAAAATTATGAGAGACATGGATAATATAGATGCAGGTCGGTTATTTAACTTGGACTGTGAGCACTTGAACCAGACTAGATTAAAGGATATAATTCCTAAATGAACAAGCATCATGCAAGATTAGAGATGAGAAGAACGTCCCCCCAAAGAGCAGTGGATATACTCCTTTCAAAAGCAGTTAATAAGTGTTCATTAAATTCTTCAAACTGGTTTAATCTCTTTGGAATGGAAATGAAAGCTATAGGTTCAGACACAGACTATCAAATATTTCATAGTACACATGGGGCTAAAAACTCGATAGTGGTAAAAACATGCCGGTACCACCGGGGGCCAGTACTAACGGCCGTCAAAAATGGTGGCGCTGACAGCACCGGAAAATTGGTGCTGGGGACTAATTAACATTAGCCCAGTGCTAAACTCATCGTGCAACGCCGTCCTGGTGGCGTTCATCCTGGCAGGAGGCCCCAATGTGGCGTGGCCGTTGCGTCATTGCAGCAAGAACAGCCTGCTCTGAAAGCAAGGCTGTCATTTTAGAAAGTAGTTCGGTCTCTTAAAGGGGAACTGCCTTCTGAAATGAAAAAAATAAATATCATATAAAAATAGGCAGTTCTTAGCATTTACAGCTCAACTGCCTTCTGAAAAAAATAACATTAAAGAGAATTCCCAAATGGGAGTCTTCAGCTCTTAAAGCTGAATTCCTTTCCGCACCTAAAAAACGGCAGAAGTGCTTCAGCACTAACACAAATGGCTCAGCAAGCCAGGGAAAGGGCACCCAGGGTCTCACACACAACACTCCAGCTTTGTGCAGGGGGTCAACACTGCAAGAATGGTCCTCTATCCACAGGGGTCAGGAGGCCCTCCAGAGAGAATGATGTGGGACCAGATCACCAAGGCTGCCACTGCCAGCAGTGTTGCCCCCGTGACCTGGCTCCAGTGACCAAAGAAGCATCATGACCTCAGACCACTGGTCAAGGTCAGTGAATGCATCTTCAAAAGCCATCTCCTACCAATTGCACCACTAGCCTCTCACACTTCTCACTACATGACTACACCCCATCACTCACCTACCAACAATCTGTACCAAACGCGAGGCACACCTCCCATTCCTAGCTTCACCTCACCCCCTTGGAGGAGACGGTGCTGGAGAGTCTTGTCAGGGGCATGGCTAAACCCTTGGCCAGCGGTGGGGCTGAAAGGATTCAAGATGCTGGTACAAGATCCTCCTTCTCACATGCACCTCTTGCTTTCCCGCCATCCCCTCACAACAACTCCACCCTTGTGCCTTCCTCATTTCACACACCGAAGAAATCCAGCCTGCCCAGCCAGTGGTCGACCAAGAAGGGAGACGAGGGTGAAGAAGAAGAAAAAAATGAAGAAGACAAAGAAGAAGAAGAAGAAACACCGTCACTCAATTTCATACTCCCAGCCACCAGCTCCACAAGGTCGACCAGCAAGGCCATTTGCAGTGACCCCACTGAAAGTCAGCAGCCTTCCACCAGCCATGCTGCAGCCACTGGGGTAGCACTACACAACATCAGTGGGATAGGCAAAGACACACACAGGACAGTCACTAAGAGAATGCATAAGGGTGATGAGTTCATTTCTTGATGTAATATTGGATAGATAGATGTATTAAGTTGGATTAGAAAGTTTGCTTTGTGGTGGCTTTTATTTCAGCATTGTGGCCAAGAGGACTCTGTGATGGACGGTAACAGAGAGAAGGTAAGGTGTGGGACAAATGTTGAAAGGGGAATTGGGATTGTGGTCACTGGTACTGCAGGCGAATGATTCCATCCTGGATATTCCGGCCAGAAAGTGGCTGTCTAGGTTGCATCCTTCCTTCTGCTTCCTCCTCTTGTGCTTCCTCCTCTTCTACGTCTTCCTTTTCTGCGTCTTCCTCTTCTGCGTCTTCCTCTTCACTCTGTGAGCAGATGCTGTAAATCTGAAATAAAAGCCCAAAATGCTGGAAATACTCAGCACATCAGGCAACATCTCAACCTAAGACGTGAACTCTGTTTCTCTCTCCACGGATGCTGCCTGAACTGCTGAGTATTTCCAGCATTTCTATCTTCTCAGAGGCCTTCCTTTACCATCCAAGGCCTTGCAAGCATCCAGCAGCACTCCCTACATGCCCTGCACACCTAAAAAAACTTTTAAATGTATTGCATCAAGCCACTACTTAAATACATTTTAAAAATCCAGTCCAAAAGCTTAAATGCAAACTTATGCATGTGTCCCTTTCAGAAATGCTGACCGTGTCTCTGTCAGTCTGTTGAACGCTTGCTTTTCAGAGCGAGCTTAGGACCCAGCACTGAACTCAGCACTAATGTCAAAGTTATCGGCAGTGCTAAGGCCCTCACCAAAATGCCAGCTGCTGAGTTCCGCACCAGAGAAGGGCACTAGAGTGGCGGCCACCATTTTTCGCCAGGATAGCGGCGCAAACGGATGGCAGTATGTAGCCCAATTTCTGGGCCATGTTTCCTGAGCCTCCGAAACAAAGAAAATGTAATCCGAAGGGACAAACCAGTCAGAGTTGAATTATGTAAACCTTGGCTCAGTGGTAGCATTCTCATCTCTGAGTCAGAAGGTCATGGGTTCAAATCCCACTCCAGAGACTTGAGCACATACTGTAGGCTGGCACTTCAATGCAGTACAAAAAGGGTACTGCATTGTTGAAGGTGCTATCTTTTAGACGAGACGTAAAACTAAGGCCCTGTCTCCCCTGTGCGGTGGATGTAAAAGGTCTAATGGAAATTTTGAAGAAGAGCAGGGGCGTTCTCCCAGTGTCCTGACCAACATTTATTCCTAAACCAATACAACTAAAACAGATTATCTGATCATTTATCTCATTGCTTTTTGTGGGACCTTGCTGTGTGCAAATTGGCTGCTGCATTTGCCTACATTACAATAGTGACCAGATTTCAAAAATACTTCATATGCTGTGAAGTGCTTGGGCCATCCTGAGGGCATGATAGGCAGTATATAAATGAAAGTTCTTTCTTTCTTCTTCAATGGAACTTTGGGATAGATGGCTATATGTTCTAGAAAATGTGCAGAAGATAGGGTACATTGAATACAGTCTGTGGAAGGAACAGGCATGGGAGGAGGGATTGACTTTGAGTTAAGTGACTCAGAACCAAATTTTAATTTCAGTCATCGAGAAGAATAACTGAAGAATAGCAATGAACCATTTTGCTTCTTCTAAAAACTGTATTCCATATTCCTGGGAGTAGGACCATAATATTATAATTTTGTAGTAAGAAAATTTCAAAATGTAATGAAAAAGATACCTGACCTAATCTCTATAAATAAATATCTTCATATATGTTTCAGATTTACACCTGGTGCTGATCCTGGCATACTCTTCTACACTCCTCATTGAACAAGGGCTAGTCCCTTGGCATGATGGTGATGGTAGAATGAGGGATATGATGGACAATGAGGTTACGGATGGTAGAAAATAATTCTGCTGCTGCTGATGGCCCACAGCGCCTTATGGATGCTAGATCTGTTCTGAATCTATCCCATTTAGCACGGTGGTAATGCCACACACCACGATGGAGGGTGTCCTCAGTGTGAAGATGGGACGTCATCTCTGCAAGCACTGTGCGGCATTCACTCCTCCCAATACTGTCAATGACAGATGCATCTTCTGGTGACGACAAGGTCAAGTAGGTTTTTCCTCATGTTGGTTCTCTGTCCACAGGCTCAGTCCTGCAGCTATGTACTTCAGGACTCGGCCAGCTTGGTCAGTAGTGGTATTTCCGAGCCACTCTTGGTGATGGGCATTGAAGTCCCCCACCCAGAGTACATTCTGTGCCCTTGCTGCCCTCAGTGCTTCTTTCAAGTAGAGTTCAATATGGAAGAGTACTAATTCATCATCTGAGGGAGGGCGGTAGGTGGTAATCAGCAGGAGTTTTCCTTGCCCATGTTCGACCTGATGCCATGAGACTTTATAGGGTCCGGAGTCAATGTTGAGGACTCCCAGGCCCACCCTCTCCTAACTGTATACCCCTGTGCCGCTACCCCTGGTGGATCTGTCCTGCCGTTGGGACAGACCTACCCAGAGCTGGTGATGAAGGAGTCTGGGATGCTGGCTGAAAGGTAAGATTCTGTGAGCATGACTATGTCAGGTTGTTGCTTGACTAGTCTGTTGGACAGCTCTTCCAATTTTGGGCGCAAGTCCCCAGATGTTAGTGAGGAGGACTTTGCAGGGTTGACTGGGCTGGGTGTGCCTTTGTCGTGTCTGAATCCAGTGCCTAGGCTGATGCTGATGGTTCATCCGATTTTATTCTTATTGTAGTTTTTCGTATCGGTTTGGTACAACTGAGTGGCTTGCTCGGCCATTTCAGAGGGCAGTTAAGAGTCAACCACATTGCTGTGGGTCTGGAGTCACAAATAGGCCAGACCGGGTAAGGATGGCAGATTTCCTTCCCTAAAGGACATTAGTGAACCAGATGGGTTTTTATGACAACCCGGTAGTTTCAAGATCACCATTACTGATACTAGCTTTTTATTCCAGATTTATTTACTTAATTGAATTTAAATTCCCTGGCTGCCGTGGAGGGATTTGAACTTATGTCTCCGGATCATTAGTCCAGGCCTCTGGTTTACTAGTCCAGTAACATACCAACAATGCTACCATAATGCACATTTCACTTGGCCAGTTAAAATGGCGATCGGCGACTTCCCGGTGAGAACAGGACGGTAAGTCGACTTTTGCTATTTTTACCGCTCAGCCATCCCGTTTCGGCCGGGCGGATTGGTTTAAATACAGGGCCCTGGTCTTCACTCCCCAGGTGCAATGCCATCATTGATCAACTGGTAAAATAGGAAGACAAACACACTTCAGTCTTTACTGTTTTAAAATAGATGTAATTTAACATGCAAGCCTGACAGAAAATGACATGGAAGAATAAAAGTATTTGCTTTTTGAGCATTAAAGAAAGCAATGGACTCTAGACAAAAATTAATCATTTGGAAAGAACCGCATATTTTATCGGCTTAGATTTGGTAGCAGTCAGTCGGTAAGATTTGACCTCCTGCTGTAGTGTATTTACTAATGCTGAGTCAACTCTTATTTTTTTCTGTGGTTATATGCCCTAAGGGACTACTTGGAAATAGATGTGTTGTCCAATCTCAATAAGAGAAAGAGAAAGGCAACATTTAAAAAGTTTTCTTACTATCAGCATTCTTGCTTGCCTACCGACTGGCCTATCTACCTAAGTATAGTTATTTGAGGAGAAAACTTTTGGGAATTTATTATTCTACAAGGACTGATGTTTGCTGTACTTAATTTGGTTTAGCGAGCGTAGAGCTACAGATGCACTTCTGGGCATTGAGTAAGGTCTGGGGAAGCCCCATTATGCTGATATTTGCCAGAACACGATAGTACCTTCAGAGAAAGATCGATGCCTCTTCTGGTTCCTTTGTTATCTTCATTTTAATGAAAGACAATGGAAACTAAAGCAGCACACTAAGTTCATTTCCTGTTGCAGTAACTTGATGACAAGTCAATAAGGATTTTCGATAATTTTATAACAGTCAACGTTCAAATCTTCTAAGTGTTTAGGAGTTTGAAGTGTTGGCTGCCTGGTTTTCAACCAGTTCTAGATCCTTGTAAGCACCACTTTTCCTCACAGATAACACAGAAGGGATTTGTTTAGGAACTGTTTTATTCTCTGAACACTCAGCTGCACTTCAAAGCCAATTAAACTCTGACAAATGAAGTAAAAACAGCCCAGTGTGCATTTGTTTTAAATGACTGAAGCTCCAGTTTTAAAATTCTAGGCACTTTTGCTGCCCTTTAATGTTTCAGATTTTTGTGCTTGCATGCAATTTTTAGCTCCATGATTTACACAGATGTGTTGTCTTTACATTGGATTTACATTGTAGCAAACCACCCCAACTATGGGATTTCAGTAAAAATGCAACTCATCGGGATACTTTAAAAGTGGCACCAAGACTCCTGCAAAGTAATTGATGTGATGGATAATCTGTTATTAAACACACTCCATGATTACAATCACATGACCTTCAATCACTTTTATTACCATATAATTGACTAACTCCAATCGACATTCATTTCTTTTGATGGGAGTCTATTCCACCCAAATAGTACTCTGTCTTCAAAACATGCTTCTAATTTCAATTCGAATTTGAGGCACGCCAGTTTTCTGCTTGATTCCTGTAATTCTGTATTAAGTAACCTGCTGTTATAATTCATGGCTTCTCCAGACATTCTTTTCTGTACCCAACGCAAAAGTCAGTTCCAACAGCCTATGAACTGAAGCGAGACCTTGTGCACAATGTAATCTGAGATAGTGTGCCAAGGTTGAATTGTAGACCTGTTTACTGTCCCTAGGTTTACTTGTAGGATTCCGACTCCTCCACTGCCTCTATGTTGTCACGCTGCTTGTACTGGATGAGCAGAAATTTCCTCCAATAAACAATGTCAAGAACAAAGTCATTGCCTTTGGCCCTCGCCACCAACTCCATTCCCTAGCCACTGATTCCACCCCCTTCCTTGGCCAGAATCTTAGGCTGAATCATAGGGCAGAATTTTCATTGAGCCGTGGAGGCGGGTTTGGAGGCGGGACTGGATTGAAAATAGCTGAATCGGGGGTCCCGACCCCATCCCGCCCCCAACCCGCCTCCATGCCAGTTTCGCTGGAGGCAGGTACCTGACCAGTGCTGGGACCCGCCTCCCCGAGGCGGGAAGGGGATTAGTGGCAATAAACTGCCTGTTAACAGGTAGTTAACAGGCAGTTTTTTGCCTAATCCCTATTTTTATGCCTGAAATGTAGGCTCTCCGATAGGTCTGAACCACGCCATTTCAGCGAGGCGGACCGTGGGTCTGCAGGGGTTGGAGGGGTCGATATGTCCGATGGGCAGATGAGTGATGGGTGCATGTGTGCAGAGGTAGGTGTGTAAGGTAAGTGTAAAGTGTGGAAAAAAGTTTTACTTACCTTAACTTCCTCCTGCAGGTGTCAGCCCTTCAGGTCTCGGGAGTCAGAAATCTCACCGGCACAGAAAGCAGAATGGCCGTTGAGCTGTCAAAAGCTGCAGCCTCTGCTTTTTGTTCTGCAGAGATCTCTAAATCAGCCTGAGGGGAAGGAATTAACTTAGAGTACAGATTGTCAGTGTTTGACAGCTTCAAAGAGCTGTCAAACGCTGATATTTCATCTGTCAAAAGCTCTTGACAGATGAAATGTCAATCTGTGACATCACCTGTTGCCGGGTGGCCCTTAGTTGGCTTGCTGAGCCCGCTGGGCGGGCTCAACAAGGTCAATCAAGTGAAAATACAGTGGGTTGGCCACAAGTCGATGGAGGCAGGACTACAACCCAAAAAGTAGGAGTCCCGCCTCCATCCCTTCCCCAGTTTCAAAATCCACCCCATAATGTTTGCAACCTCTGCATCCTATTTGACCATGAGCTGAGCTAGCGACTCCATCTCCTCTCCGTCACCAAGACCACCTACTTCCACCTCCGTAATATCGCTCATCTCTACATGCCTTGGTATGTTTTACTACGTTAAAGGTGCTACATAAATGCAAGTTGTTGTTGTTGTTGTCTCCGCTCCTGCCTCAGCCCACCGACTGAAACAACCATCAGTGCTTTTCTTACCGCTAGACTTGACTACCCAATGCTCTCCTGGCCGACCTCCCATCCTCCACCCTACATAAACTTGTGCTCATCGAAAACTTTGCCGCCCATACTCTAACTCGCACCAAGACCCATTCACCCATCATCCCTACGCTCCTGGTCCAGCAATGCCTCGATTTTAAAATTCTCATCCTTGTGTTAAAATCCCTCCATGGCTTCGACCCTCCCTATCTCTGTAACCTCCTCCAGCCCTACAATCCTCTGAGAACTCTGCATTCCTCCAAATTTCATGCCTATTGTGAATCCTTGACTTCCTTTGCTCCACCATTGGGGACTGTGCCTTCAGCTGACTAGGCCCTAAGCTCTGGAATTCTCTTCCTAAATCTCTCTGCCTCTCTACCTATCTCTCCTCCTATAAGACGCTCCATAAAACCTAACTCTTTGACAAAGCTTTTGGTCACCTATCTTAAAATCTCCTTCTTTGGCTCTGTGTCAACTTTTGTCTGATTACGCTCCTGTGAAGTGCCTTGGGACATTTTACTATGTAATAGGTGCTACATAAATGCAAGGTGTTGTTGTTCTACATGCCCACATCACTTCAGAAGATGATTAATATCAGATCATTTGATAATAGATTAGACTACCAAACACATCGAGACATTTATAGAAGGAAGCAGTAAAAGCTACTTGTTGAAGCAACTAACATGGGAGAAATTGGCTAACTCACAAAAATGAGCGTGAGGCTCATGGTACGCGATTAATACACAACCGTTCATCGTGTTGCTGGCAGCACGCTGAATTGGTGCTGGCTGCTGTTTTACATGATTGCTGCGTGCAGTCAGTGCTCCCCGCGCTGTTCACTGGCTACACGCATCAGCAGGGGCCCGATATCGTGAGTGGCTAGCGCTACTTAAAGGCAGCCTGCACCTCTTAAAGGGGAAGTGCATTGTGGCTGCAAGAAGTGGGGGGTGTCATTTGAAAACTGAATCTGTGCTCTGAACATGCGAGAGACGAGCACCAAGGTTCTCAGACACTGCACTGGAGGTCTTGGCAGAAGAGGTGAAAAGGAAAGACGTCCTGTATCCGCAGCAGTGCAGGAGGCCCTCCAGACAGATGCTCAGGAGGTAGTGGGAAGCAGTAGCATCGGAGGTCAATGTCGGGAGTGTTGCTCCAAGCACACGGATGCAGTGCAGGAAGAAGCTTAACGATCTCACATGAGTTGTCAAGGTGAGTGAGTTGATTTTCAAATGGCATATCCTACCAACTGCACCACTAGCCTAATCCACTGCTCAATTCACCACACCCCCATCACCAACCTACCAACAATCTCTATCAATCAGTACTCAACCCTAAAATTCACATGGTTTACCTCACCCTCACACACTTAGCACTGTTGCAAGCCTCGCACCCACAACTCACAGCTCGTACACAATGAAAGCTATTCAACTTTGACAGCCACATCACCCAAACATATTGCACAATACTCACTGACACACTTCCTTCTCTCTTGCAGAGAAGGTGGCACACAACCGGAGGCAGCAGGAACTAACTGGGAACTAACTGGAGGAGGAGAGGCGTGCCTGCATGTTCTAACCCCCATGAAGGAGACGGTGCTGGCCGTTATGGGAAGGGCCATTGCTGAGGCCGTGACCACTGGAGGGGCTGAAATGATTGAAGATAAGGGTATCCACATACCTAATCCTACTTCTCACATCCCACTTCTCCCTCATCCCACAATCTCTTCTGACTGAGATGCAAATGATGGTGTAAGCCTGCACTTCTTACTGTCTCCTCTCCCCTCATCACAACCCTACCTTGCCCTTTTTCCTTTCAGATACCAAGAACTGCAACCCGCCCAGGCAATGGAGGAAGAGCAAGAAGACAGTGAAGATGAAGACACACCATCATTCCATTTCACAGTTGCATCCACCAGCTCAGATACTGACACTGCGCATAATTTAGAGAATAGGATAGAGGCGGGATCTGCACGTGAGACACCGGGCACAAGTGCGCTTCAGCCAGGGCAGGGGGAAAGGATAGCGCAGCTGCCAGTTCACCGGAGGGCGAGGTCGCACACTAGTTCTGCTGCAGAAGACTTACATTCTGACTTCGATACACCAGGCTACAGAAGAAAGTTGATGGGTGTACACACCCAAATGCTTGGTGCACGGGAAAGCCTGCCAGAAATTTGCGTTCAATGTCAAGGAGCATGGAGGATTTCAGCACCAAATTGGCACAGGGCTTTGCGCAGAGCTTGGAGCCCATCCTTTCCAACATGGAACGGATGGCTACTTCCAGCAGCACACCTGTGGAACCAACCATGATGCAGCGTCTGATGGCCGATGTCTCAGCTTCCATTGCAGCACAAGCAGCAGCCACTCAATGTCTGAGTGCTGCAGTGGAAGCTCAGACTCCTGTCATGCAATCTCAGCTTGCTGCCATTGAGGCGCAGACTGCTGCCATCATGGCTCTGGATACCAGTGTGCAAAGGGGCTTCAAGGGCATCACAGCACTCCTGCAAATCTGTTCGCCAACAAATCTACTCTCTAAAAACCCTTTACGGATAAGGCCTCCTGCTGAGAGCCCTTCTCCCCCTCCTCATCCTCCCTCTTCTAGCAGCTTGTCCTGCTCTGCGTGGCCTCTGCTCATCCTCGCAGTCAAGCTCAATGCCAAGAGGAAGCGTGACTAAGCCACCCATGTCTGCAAGCAATTGGTTTGTGCAGAAGCCTTTAAGTCACCAAAAAGTACTTCAGCAACAGCCAGATCACTCCCTGTAGACTATTGAAACTTTTAACAAGTTTGGAAAATCAGCGAAAATGCATAGAATTACACCAACAGCCAGAAGAAATAATCCAGCAACTAATCTGCAAGTAGTTGATGATCCCTTTAAATAGTGTTGTTGGGTTACCTTCATGCCGTTGAATGCGTGTTCAGCTGTGGAAGGTTAAAAGAGGGCGTAGGCTGGAGTGTGGAGCTCCAAAATGACAGCGCTTGTATCAAATCTACGTTGCACACTGATTGACGTCATGATCTACCTGCTCTGCATGCTGCAGGCAGATATTAGATGCGCGCGTGCAAATACCTTTACGAAGATGTTGTCCGCCACGCTTCGTGTCAGAAGTGTGTGTGTGCAACACAAACAACATTTTGGAACCTTAAGGGGCCTCGTAGCGCCCAAAAAATGAGCGCTACCGAGCCCAATGTTGCCCCCAGAGAGTAGGGATAATGTGCAGGTACTCTAATTGGCAGGATGTGACAAGTGGTGTCCCACAGGGATCTGTGTTGGGGCTTCAACTATTCACCGTATTGATTAATGACTTAGATGATGGGATAGAGAGCCACATATCCAAGTCATATCAGAATCATAGAATAATAGAATGGTTACAGCACAGAAGGCCATTTGGCCCATTGAGCCTATGTCGGCTCTCTGCAAGATCACTTCAGCTAGTCCCACTCCCCTGCCCTTTCCCTATAGCCCTGCAAATTTCTTTCCTTCAGGTACTTATCCAATTCCCTTTTGAAAGCTGTGATTGAGTCTGCCTCCACCACCCTATCAGGCAGTGCATTCCAGATCCTAACCACTCACTGCGTAAAAGGTTTTCCCTCATGTCGCCTTTGGTTCTTTTGCCAATCACCTTAAATCTGTGTCCTCTGGTTCTTGACCCTTCCACCAATGGAAACAGTTTCTCTCTATCTACTCTGTCCAGACCCCTCATGATTTTGAACACCTCTATCAAATCTCCTCTCAACCTTCTCTGCTCTAAGGAGAACAACCCCAACTTCTCTAGTCTATCCACGTAACTGAAGTCCCTCATCCCTGGAACCATTCTTGTGAATCTTTTCTGCACCCTCTCTAAAGCCTGCACATCCTTCCTAAAGTGCGGTGCCCAGAATTGGACATAATACTCCAGTTGAGGCTGACCCAGTGTTTTATAAAGGTTCATCATAACTTCCTTGCTTTAGTACTGTCTCTATTTATGAAGCCCAGTATCCCGTATGCATTGTTTAACCACTTTCTCAACCTGCCTTGCCACCTTCAACGATTTGTACATATATCCCCAGGTCTCTCTGTTCATGCACCCACTTTAGAATTATGCCCTTTAGTTTATATTATCTCTCCTCATTCTTCCAACCAAAATGTATCACTTCGCACTTTTCTGCATTAAATTTCATCTGCCACTTTGTTCAACCATTCCACCAGCCAGTCTATGTCTTCTTCAAGTCTATCACTATCCTCCTCACTGTTCACTATACTTCCCAGTTTTGTGTCATCTGCAAATTTTCCAATTGTGCCCTAAACACCCAAATCTAAGTCATTAATATACATCAAGAAAAGCAGTGGTCCTGGTACCGACCCCTGGGGAACACCACTGTATACCTTCCTCCAGTCCAAAAAACAACCGTTCACCACTGCTCTCTGTTTCCTGTCACTTAGCCAATTTCGTATCCATGCTGCCACTGTCCCTTTTATTCATGGGCTTCAACTTTGCTGGCAAATCTATTATGTGGCACTTTATCAAACGCGTTTTGGAAATCCATGTACACCACGTCAACCGCAGTGCCCTCATCAACCCTCTCTGTTACCTCATCAAAAAACTCAATCAAGTTAGTTAAACATGATTTGCCTTTAACAAATCCGTGCTGGCTTTCCTTAATTAATCCATACTTGTCCAAGTGATTGTTAATTTTGTCCCAGGTTATCTTTTCTAAAAGCTTCCCCACTACCAAGGTTAAACTGACTGGCCTGTAGTTGCTGGGTTTATCCTTAAACCCTTTTTTGAACAAGGGTGTAACATTTGCAATTCTCCAGTCCTCGGGCACCACCCCTGTATCTAAGGAGGATTGAAAGATTATGGCGAGTACCTCCGCAATTTCCACCCTTACTTCCCTCAGCATCCTAGGATGTATCCCATCCAGTCCTGGTGACTTATCTATTTTAAGTACAGCCAGTCTTTCTAGTATCTCCTCCTTATCCATTTTTATCCCATCCTGTATCTCAACTACCTTATCTTTCACTATGACTTTGGCAGCATCTTCTTCCTTGGTAAAGACAGATGCAAAGTATTCATTTAGTACCTCAGCCATGCCCCCTGCCTCTATCGTTAGGTCTCCTTTTTGATCCCTAATCAGCCCCACCCCTCCTCTTACTACCCATTTACTATTTATATGCCTATAGAAGATTTTTGAATTCCCTTTTATGTTAGCTGCCAATCTATTCTCATACTCTCTCTTTTTCCATCTTATTTTCTTTTTCACTTCCCCTCTGGACTTTTTATATTCAGTCTGATTCTCACTTGTATTTTCAACCTGACATCTGTCATAAGCCCCCCTTTTCTGCTTCATCTTACTCTCTATCTCGTTCGTCATCCAGGGAGCTCTGACTTTGGTTGCCCTACCTTTCCCCCTTGTGGGAATGTACCTTGACTGCACCCGAACCATCTCCTCTTTAAAGGCAGCCCATTGTTCGATTACAGTTTTGCCTGCCAATCTTTAATTCCAATTTACCCGGGCCAGATCCATTCGCAACCCACTGAAATTTGCCTTCCTCCAATTAAGTATTTTTACTCTAAATTGCTCCCTGTCCTTTTCCATAGCTAATGTAAACCTTATGATACTATGATTACTGTTCCCTAAATGTTTCCCTACTGACACTTGCTCCACTTGACCCACCTCATTCCCCAGGATCAGATCCAGCAATGCCCCCTTCCTCGTTGGGCTGGAAACATACTGATCAAGAAAGTTCTCCTGAACACACTTCAGAAATTCTTCCCCCTCTCTGCCCTTTACACTATTACTATCCCAGTCTATACACAGGGTCAGTTTCCACATGTACGTTGACGACACCCAGCTCTACATCACAACTTCTTCTCTCGACCCCTCCACGGTGTCTAAATTGTCAGACTGCTTGTCCGACATACAGTTCTGGATGAGCATAAATTTTCTCCATTGAAATATTGGGAAAACCGAAGCCATTGTTTTCGGTCCCCACCACAAACTCCATTCCCTAGCCACTGACTCCATCCCTCTCCCTAACATCTGTCTGAGGCTGAACCACACTGTTTGCAACCTTGGTGTCATATTTGACCCTGAAATGAGCTTCCGACCACATATGCACAGCATAACAAAGACCGCCTACTTCCACCTTCGTAACATCGCACGTCTACGCCCTTGCCTCAGCTCATCCGCTGCTGAAACCCTCATCCATGCCTTTGTTACCTCTAGACTTGATTATTCCAATGCACTCCTGGCTGGCCTCCCACATTCCACTCTACGTAAACTTGAGGTCATCCAAAACTCGGCTGCCCATGTCCTAACTCGCACCAAGTCCCGTTCGCCCATCTCCCCTGTGCTCGCTGACCTACATTGGCTCCCGGTTAAGCAGCGCCTCAATTTCAAAATTCTCATCCTTGTTTTCAAATCCCTCCATGGCCTCGCCCTTCCCTATCTCTGTAATCTCCATCAGCCCCACAACCCCCCGAGATATCTGCGCTCCTCTAATTCTGCCCTCTTGAAGATCCCTGATTATAATCGCTCAACCTTTGGTGGCTGTGCCTTCTGTTGCCGAGGCCCTAAGCTCTAGAATTCCCTGCCTAAACCTCTCCGCCTCGCTACCTCTCTTTCCTCCTTTAAGACGCTCCTTAAAACCCACCTCTTTGACCAAGCTTTTGGTCACCTGCCCTAATTTATCCTTATGTGGATTGGCATCAAATTTTTTGTCTTAAAATACTCCTGTGCAGCGCCTTGGGACGTTTTACTATGTTAAAGGCGCTATATAAATACAAGTTGTTGTTGTTATATTAGGGGATAATCCCCCATTATTACTACTCTATAGTTCTCGCACCACATTGTAATTTCCCTGCAAATTTGCTCCTCTATATCTTTCCCACTAGTTGGTGGCCTATAGGATACACCTAGTAGTGTAATGGCCCCTCTATTATTTCTGAACTTTTACCAGATTCTGTCCTTGACCCTCCAGGACATCCTCTCCCTCCAGCACTGTAACATTCGCCTTAACCAATGCTGCCACCCGACCTCCTTTCTTTCTTTTCCTATCTTTCCTGAACACCTTATATCCAGAAATATTTAAAACCCAATCCTGCCCTTTTTTGAGCCAGGTCTCCATTATCGCCACAACATCATATTCCTTTGTGGCTATTTGCGCCTGCAGCTCACCAACCTTATTTATCACACTTTGTGCATTCACACACATGCACTGTAAACCTGTCTGCTGTTTGCTAATGACACAAAGATAGGCGGCACTATAAGCAGTATAGATGGAAGTATAAAATTACAAAGAGATATTAATAGATTACGTGAATGGGCAAAACTGTAGCAAATGGATTTCAATGCAGGCAAGTGTGAGGTCGTCCACTTTGTAGCTAAAAAGGATTGGTCAGAGTACTTTCTAAATGGTGAATAGCTAGAAACAGTGGAGGTCCAAAGAGACGAAGGGTCATCGACCTGAAACGTTAACTCTGTTCCTTTCTCCACAGATGCTGCCTGACCTGCTAAGTATTTCCAGCATTTTCTGTTTTTATTTCAGATTTCCAGCATCCGCAGTATTTTGCTTTTGTATCCATGTACAATGATTGTTGAAATGTCATGGACAGTGTGGGAGTGAAAGTCCGTATTACCTGAATACCTCGCTATTCTTTCTGCACAGTCTGTGTGATCAGCACACGCTGGGTTAAAAGTTCAAACAGCTTTCTGCTGAGCGGCTGTAAATTGGCTAAGAGGATTTTGGGGAAAGGATGTCGTAGGGGGAAATATAATAGTAGGATGTGTAAGAATCCTTCAGCCATATCTGAATGTGTCAACTTGATAACTCTGTTTAGGGAGTGAAAGGTTTTATTGCGGCAATAAAACAATTAGAAGAGTTGAGAGCCTGGATGTTTAGTTTATGTTGTTATTCTGTAGCATTTGCATGTACCTTGATTTATTGACAGTATGCATGGAATGTAGTGATCAAAGGGGAAAATGTAAGGGAACACTTATTAGCAGCTCACACTGGAATCATGGAAAGTGTGTATCTCAGCAGCTCTCATACTGGTTTTGTGTAGGATGAGGTTTCAATAAAGACCTGATCCTGCATTACCACAACTGAGTGTGTGTGTAATCTGACGTTTAAAGCAACAAAACAAAAAAGAACAAGAAAGCAGTCCAACATCTTGGTGACCCCGATGTGATATTTTCGAATTTTGTTAGTCAAAGTTGGTCCGAGGAAGTGTTTCCCACACATCAGTTCGAGTATTCTCTTAGTTGTTGTGACTTAAAGGGATCTCCAGCCATAGGAGGCTCAGGGAATATTACTGATGAGGTTCGGTCATTTCCTAATGAAGGGATTGAGTCTAAAGGGGGCGCCTATGGGATAGGGCAGGAAACAATGACAGGAGGATGGAGAGAGACACAGCAGTCCTTAGTGGAAAGTGTCCGGTTAAAAAAAATGAAGGTGTTAGGGTTAAAAAGTGATAAAAAGAGAAAAGCATTAGTGTTACAGTGTCTAATGCTGGGGATTCAAAAGTTAGGAGAAGAGGCTCAGGCTAGACATAGAGAAGTCTCAGAACTTACAGAACAGCTAGTAGCAGTCAGGAAAGAGGTAGAAAACTGGCGATTCCAGGTGCTCAGAGCAGCCGGGACTGTTCTGACGCTGGATCAGCATCTTGCAGATGAACAGAACCATAATCAAGATTTAGAGAAAGGAATATCTAAGCTGCAACAGATGGCGGTATTAGCTTGCCCAGCTGAGACAGAAATTGATGAAGCCTGGTAGTGTTCAGAGGATTTTCCATGTCCAAGAGTTGAAAAGGGGATTAGGGGACAGGGAGCATGCCCACCGTTCCCTTCCGCACCTCCTTTGTCTTCTCCGGCTTTGGAACCTCGAACCCGCATGGTTCGAGTGGCAATGTTAGGTATGGAGGCGGAGCAGTTAGAAGCCTCTTCGGCTCCTCAGACGCTTGTCACCCCACAACAGTACAAACGACCTTCCGGTAATGCGGAGAGTGGTGGAAGCACGTTCAGGCGGACAAAGCAAGAGCATGATCATGAAACTTCGACTCCCTATGGAGCTCGTGAAGTGAACACTACCTTTAGTGATTTGGGGGATTCCTGGTATGAGCGACGAGGGGTAAAGTTACAGGACATGAGAGCTATCCCTGCCCATTGGCCCCTGATGTGACACGGCCTAACGAGAGGTCCTAAAAAGGGGCCGCTGCAGGCTGCTCCAAAAACGGAGAAAATGTTCTTTTCCCATTAATGGGAGGCCAGGAGGAGCAGGAGCAGGAGTGCTGGCCGGCTGCATGCAAATAAGGCCCGACCACCAAACCGCTTCGGGCCTCTCGCTGCTGTGACTGGGCAGGTGGCCTGATCACAATGCCCGATGCTCACCCGAATACCGCAGCAACCCAAAATCGGCCTCATTGAAGGCTAATGACAAGAATTTCCTCGGAGCTGTTCCCACTCCACCATCATAACTTTGCTGGAAGTGCGGCAGAAACCCTGTTTACCTGTGGAAATGGAAACTCCTGGTCGAAGACAGCTAAAGTAAGTAGATACCGAATAATAGAGCAATGATTTTAACAACATAGAAACATAGAAACATAGAAGATAGGAGCGGGAGTAGGCCATTCGGCCCCTCGAGCCTGCTCCGCCATTCGATGAGATCATGGCTGATCATCTAAACTCAGTACCCTGTACCTGCCTTCTCCCCATATCCCTTGATACCTTTAGCTTTAAGAAATATATCTAACTCATCCTTGAATATATTTAATGACTTGGCCTCAACTACCTTCTGTGGTAGAGAATTCCACAGGTTCACCACTCTCTGGGTGAAGAAATTCTTCCTCATTTCTGTCCTAAATGGCTTACCCGTTATCCTTAGATTATGACCCCTGGTTCTGGACTCTCCGACCATCGGGAACATTCTTCCTGCATCTAGTTTGTCCAGACCTGTCAGAATTTTATATGTTTCGATGAGATCCCCTCTCATTCTTCTATACTCCAGCGAGTATAAGCCCAATTGACCCAATCTCTCCTCATATGTCATTCCTGCCATCCCAGGTATCAGCCTTGTGAATCTTCGCTGAACTCCTTCCATGGCAAGAACATCCTTCCTCAGATAAGGCGACCAAAACTGCACACAGTACTCAAGGTGTGGTCTCACCAAGGCCCTGTACAACTGCAGCAGGACATCCCTGTTCCTATACTCAAACCCTTTTGCTATGAAGGCCAACATACCATTTGCCTTCTTCACCGCCTGCTGCACCTGCATGCTTACTTTCAGCGACTGGTGCACAAGGACACCCAGGCCTTGTTGCACTTCCCCTTCTCCCAATCTATTGCCATTCAGATAATAGTCTGCCTTTCTGTTTTTGACACCAAAGTGGATAACCTCGCATTTATCCACATTATATTGCATCTGCCACGCTTCTGCCCACTCACCCAACCTGTCCAAATCATCCTGGAGTTTCTCGGTATCCTCCTCGCAGCACACACTCCCACCCAGCTTTGTGTCATCTGCAAACTTGGAGATATTACATTTAGTTCCCTTATCTAGATCATTAATGTATATTGTGAATAGCTGGGGTCCAAGGACCGATCCCTGCGGTACCCCACTAGTCACTGCTTGCCACTCGGAAAAAGACCCACAACAACTTGCATTTATATAGCACCTTTAACAAGGTGCTATTTTTCACTGGGGGCTAAATTTAGCGCCCAGGCGAAGTTAGCGACCCAAAATGGTCGCTAACGAATTTTTCATGGACTTTTTAAACATTACTGGGGGAGAAAGGTTCCTCGTTTCGTTCTCCGGGCGGAAAAGAGGGCCAAAAAAGACCAATTTTACGGGGCTATGTTCTGCGCCCCAAGGCCCTCTGAAATATTGGCCTTGAACAATATTTAGGCATCCTGGGCACCTGCATTAAATAGGTGTTGGGCCCCTTAAATATGTTAATGAGGGGCCTAATGCCTGTTTAAGGACCTGTTTATACTCACAAAATGATTTATTTATTGAAATAACAACCATTGTTTCAGCAGCTGTACTTTGGCTCTAAATATTAGTGAGTTTGAATTCCATTGAATAGTGTCATGTTTTGAGATTTTTTGATCACTTTTCCAAGGTAACAATTTAGAAAAAAGAATTACATTTAATGATACTGTTTTAAAGCAAAGTGTATTCATACAACTTTGAGAAAAAGGCTCGGAGTCAAAAGCTGATTAAAATGTTGAGGAGCCAGGCTTTTGAGGTTGTTGCCCCAAAGACTATAAACAAGAAGCAGCGCGTTAGCCTGTTGTGGTACTTGGTGAACTTCTCACAGCCTTTGTGCTGTGAAATCCCTGGTCCCAGGCACTCAGCAGGGGTTGTCTGGCAGAGGCCTTTTCTGTGTGAACACAGGGAGGTAAAAACAGCGAGACGCATGGAGTCAGTCCGGTTTTAAAACAGGAACTTCAAGGGCAAGCTTTTGCCAGGCTTAGAAGAACAGAATGCAGTAGAATAATTAGAAATAATTTTATTTAAGCTAAGTAAGATGATTCAGTGATGTGGGGAAACATAGCGTATTATTACTTGTATTATTATTCAAAGACATAAGAACATAAGAAATAGGAGCAGGAGTAGGCCATTCGGCCCTTCGAGCCTGCTCCGCCATTCAATAAGATCATGGCTGATCTTCTACCTCAACTCCACTTTCCTGCACTATCCCCATATCCCTTGATTCCCTTAATACCCAAAAATCTATCGATCTCTGTCTTGAATATACTCAATGACTGAGCCTCCACAGCCCTCTCGGGTAGGGAATTTCAAAGATTCACCACCCTCTCAGTGAAGAAATTTCTCCTCATCTCAGTCCTAAATGACCGACCCCTTATTCTGAGATTGTGACCCCTGGTTCTAGACTCCCCAGCCAGGGGAAACATCCTCCCTGCATCTACCCTATCAAGCCCTGTAAGAATGTTATATGTTTCAATGAGATCACCTCTTATTCTTCTAAACGCTAGAGAATATAGGCCTAGTCTATTCAATCTCTCCTCATAGGACAATCCCCCAATCCCAGGAATCAGTCTGGTGAACCTTTGTTGCACTCCCTCTATGGCAAGTATATCCTTCCTTAGGTAAGGAGACCAAAACTGTACATAATACTCCAGGTGTGGTCTCACCAGGGCCCATAATCAAATCGATAGCAAAATACTGCGGATGCTGGAAATCCGAAATAACAACAGAAAACGCTGGAAAAACTCAGCAGGCCTGATGAAAGGTCATCGACCTGAAACGTTAACTCTCTTTCTCTCTCCACGGATGCTGCCTGGCCTGCTGAGTTTTTCCAGCGTTTTCTGTTGTTATTTCCCATAATCAAATCCTCTTGTATTAAAGGCCAACATACCTTTTGCTTTCCTAAATTGCTTGCTGTACCTGCATGTTAACTTTCAGTGATTCGTGTACAAGGACACCCAGGTCCCTTTGAATACCAACATTTCCCAATCTCTCACCATTTAAAAAATACTTTTCTATTTTAGCTACCAAAGTGGATAACTTCACCTTTCTCCACATTTGCCATGTTCTTGCCCGCTCACTTAGCTTGTCTATATCCCCTTGAAGCCTTTTTGCATCCTCCTCATAACTTACATTCCCACCCAGCTTTGTATCATCAGCAAACTTGGATATATTACATTTGGTCCCCTCATCCAAATCATTGATATAGATTGTGAATAGCTGAGGCCCAAGCACTGATCCTTGTGGTACCCCACTAGTTACAGCCTGCCAAACCAAAAATGACCAGTTTATTCCTACTCTCTGTTTTCTGTCTGTTAACCAATCCTCAATCCATGCTAGTATATTACTCCCCAATTCCATGAGCCCTAATTTTGTTTAATAACCTATTGTGTGGCACCTTATCGAATGCCATCTGAAAATCCAAATACACCACATCCTCTGGTTCCCCCTTATCTATTCTTCTAGTTACATCCTCAAAAAACTCTAACAGATTGGTCAAACACAATTTCCCTTTCATAAATCCGTGTTGATCTGCCCAATCCTATTATTATTATTATTTTCTAAGTGCTCTGTTACCACGTCCTTAATAATAGATTCTAACATTTTCCCTACTACTGATGTCAGGCTAACTGGTCTGTAGTTCCCCGTTTTCTCTCTCCCTCCTTTCTTAAATAGTGGGGTTACATTTGCTACCTTCCAATCCACGGGAACCGTTCTAGAATCTATGGAATTTTGGAAAATGACAACCAATGCATCCACTATCTCTATAGCCACCTCTTTCAAAACCCTATGATGTAGGCCATCAGGTCATGGGGATTTATTGGTTTTCAGTCCCATTAATTTCTCCAGTACTAATTTTTTACTAATACTAATTTCTTTCAGTACCACATTCTCGCTAGACCCTTGGTTCTGCACTAATTCCAGAAAGTTTTTTGCGTCTTATTCTGTGAAGACTGACACAAAGGGCTGAATTTTCCAAGCCCCGAGGAGGCGGGCATGGAGGCGGGACTGCCGGTAAATTCGGAGAAAGTGGGGGCGGATGGGGAGAGCCGACATCCTGCTTGTCAATTTCACAGACTGGTTGTTGGAACCTCTGTTCCAACAGCCATGTGAAATTTACAAATTTGAAAGGTTTGATGAGTCCTGAACACAAGGCCTCATCAAACTAAAGAGAATGTCAGTGTTTGACAGCTTCACAGAGCTGTCAAACGTTGACTTTTCTTCTTTGAAGAAGTCTTGACAGATAGCTCGTCTGACGTTGACGTGATCTGTCAGTGACTTCGTCCCTAATTGGCCTGCTGAGCCCGCAGGGCGGGCTTAACAAGCTCAATCAGGGGAAAATCCCTCTGGTTGGTCAGGCGAGGATGGAGGCAGGACATTGACACGACAAGCAGCTGTCCCGCCTCCAACTCGCCTCCATTCACAAAATCCAGCCCAAAGTATTTATTTAATTTCTCTGCCATTTCCTTATTCTCCATTATAATTTTTCCTGTCTCAGCCTGTAAGGGACCCCCATTTCACTAATCTTTTCCTTTTTACATACCTATAGAAGCTTTCACAGTCTATTTTTATGTCTCTCGCTAATTTTCTCTCATATACTATTTTGCCTTTCATTATCAATTTCTTGGTCCTCCTTTGCTGAATTCTAAAATCCTCCCAACCCTTAGGCTTACTATTCTTTTTGGCAACATTATAAGCCTCTTCCTTTGATCTAATACTATCTTGAACTTCTCATGTTAGCCACGATTGGACTACTTTTCCTGTGGGGTTTTTGTGCCTCAAAGGAATGTATATTTGTTGTAAATTATGTATTAATTCTTTAAATGCTAGACATTGCTTCTCTACCATCATACCTTTTAATGTAGTTTTCCAATCTACCTTAGCCAACTCGTCCCTCATACCTACGTAGTTTGCTTTGTTTAGATTTAAGACCCTAGTTTCGGATTTAACTAAATCACTTGCAAACTCAATATAAAATTCTATCATATTGGCCCGTATTTTCTGATCCCAACGAGTGTGTACGAGCTTAAGGGGGAAAAATTAGGTCGCGCCCTGTTTGGGGCGCAAATATTGTCTGGACGCAAATATTAGTGCCTGGCGCTAATTATCGCCACTGACTGGAAACTTCACTTTTACCGCCCCGGGAGGTGAGTGGAGCGCTAAATCAGGCACTGCACACCTGTCTTAAGGCGCAAAGGCCGAGCAGTGAGGCGCTAACTCAGCGCGCGAGCGCAGCGCAGGTGCTGCCAGTTAGCGAGGGAACACAGACACACTGGCGCCGGCCAGTTCTTAAAGCGGGGGGGGCCAACTTGCTCCCCAGCCACACCCTGCTCATTGCAGCCTTGAATCTCGGCCTGGAGAGACCTGTGAATCCATTTTGCTGCCAAGGATGGAGAGGGTGAGAGAACGAGCTCAGCGCTTCACCGAGCGGGCCTTGGATGCTCTGGTTGGCGCGGTGGAGCGCAGAAGATGTATACTCTTCCCTGAGAGTGGCAGGAGGCCTTTGCCACGCGAGTACAGAAGAGTGTGGAGGGAGGTGGCTCAGAGTGTCTCCTCCAGGAGCATGGTGCCCAGGACCCATGTTCAATTCCGCAAAAAGTTCAACGACCTCACTCGGGTCGTCAGGGTGAGTGGCTTTTTCTCAATACCTCTCCATCTCTCCATCTCAACCTCACTCTATGGCCAGAGGGTCTTAAAACCCCAATGCACAACACTCATCCAACACCTATGGCCCTTTCATGAAACACACACACACATTCCACACTTTGCATACAGTAAGGGCTATTCACCTATGGGAGGCACATCAGGCAAGACAATGGCTGTATATTTACTCAGATGCTGTCCTTTTTCTTGCAGGCCAAGCTGGCGCATAATAGGAGACAGCAGCAATGGACAGGTGGAGGGCGGCCTCAGCTGCAACCCCTCAGCGATCTTGAGGAGCGCGTCCACAGGATTGTGGCAAGCCGGGTGATCGGTCCCGTCGCCACTGGAGACGCCGACCCCGTTCTGGACAGCAATGGTAAGGTCATCACCTTTTTGTCCTCTGTCCTTCCACTTGTCCCTCACAACACCAGCCTTTGACACTTTCAATCCAACTTGCTAACTCGCTGCACTTATTCCTCCCTTACTGCCACCCTGTCCTCACGCTAAAGCCACTCTTGTACCTCCCTGCTTTCAGATGGTGATTCACCAGCTGAGGAGACGGGCCGTGAAGCTGCCAGTGGGAGTGAAGCTGCAGCCGAGGAGGAAGAGGAAGCCGGAGCATCAGTGCCACCCTCTCCCGAGGAAGCCCATGCCCACACTGGGAACACGCCTTCCCTGGAGGGGAGCAGGGGGGAAGGGTCTGATGAGGGTGAAGCTCCAGGACCCAGCGGGCTGCAGCAATGCCATGGGGGTAGGGAAGAACGGGGGCCTTCTCCCCAGAGGGAGAGTATGCCAGCGACTCCTACTGCAATGGACGCAGAGGAGGAGCGGCTGATCGCAGAAATGAATACCCAGGTGGTGGGCATGCACACTGAGCTCATGGGTGCAGTGGGAAGGGTGCCCGAATGCATTGAGTCACTGGCAAGGAGTGTGGAGCACTTCGCTGTAGCACAGGCGGATGCCACACTAACGCTTAGTGCTGCAATTCAGTCACTGACTGCCGTGATCCCATCTCTGACTGCTCTCATGCAGACTCAGATTGAGGCCACGCGAGCACTGACTGCTGCCAACCTCGATGGTTCGTTCACATGTCCCCGGGGCTCTCACCGCGCCGCAGCAGGCCAGCAATCTGTGCTCCAGCAGATTGCTCCGGATGCTGAAGTGCTGCCCCGTGGGAGTGCCAGTGTGTCGGTCGAGCAGGGAGTTGCTGTCCTCTCTCACGATGACAGCATTCCTGCTGCCAACACTGTCACTTCTCCACTGCACTTGCCACCGCCTGCAGGACAGACTGCTGCCGCCCATGCAGAGTTGGTGCAGTCCGCAGCCGGGCCCTCCAGGCCCAGAACTGGTCGAGGCCGTCCTTCAGGGGCATCTGCAGTGTCAGGGTCTGACAATCAGCAGCCTTCCACCAGCCTTGCTGCAGCCACTGAGGTCCCATTACGGAGGAGCAGTAGGGTTAGAAGGGGGGAAGTGCGCAAGGGAAGGAGATCACCCTCGAAGGGCAAAAAGTAGGAGGTGTGACAAAATGCTGGTCATTTTTTTATTAAAGGCCGAGGTTCGTAGTCCAACTTTTGTCTAGTGTTTTGGACATTATCTCCAGGTTGTGAGAACCAGTTATGTTAATGACTGTTTTTTTGTGTTTATTTCTATGAGTTTGTCATGAGGAAATGACACACACAGAGTTTGTAAAATAAATAAGTTTTTGTATTCAAAATATACATATTTGGTGTTTGGAATCATTGGTGCCTTGGCAGGCTTAGGGGTTGCGTGCTGGGTTCATTGATGTTGTTAGCAATGGCAGGAGCCATTTCCACAGCAGAGGCCCTAGAAGCGGCTTGCTATCAGCCGTTGACGGACGGCCCTTGCAGTTTCACCATTGTGGGCCGCCCTCCCGCCTTGGTGCTGCTGATGATCATCCTCCTCGTCCTCTTCCTCCTCTTCCTCCTCCTCCTCTGGTGGCGCTCCAAGGCCTGGTGGCATTGGCTGGGTCCTGACGATTGCCATGTTATGCAACATGCAGCACACAACTACGAAGTTGGATACTCGCTCAGGCGAGTACTGCAGGGCTCCTCCAGAATGGTCGAGACAGCGGAACCGTTGCTTGAGCACACCGATTGTGCGCTCAATGATGTTCCTGGTAGCTTGATGGCTCTCATTGTACCGCAGCTCAGCAGGGGTGTTGGGCGTACGGAGCGGTGTCATCAGCCAGGTGCTCAATGGATACCCCTTGTCCCCGAGAAGCCAACCAACTGGCTGATGCGGTGCCTCGAAAAGTTCTGCCACAGTAGTCTGGCGCAGGATGAAAGCATCGTGGCAGCTGCCAGGATAGTGGGCATTGACAGCGAGTATCAGCTGTCTGTGGTCACAGACCAACTGAACATTCAAGGAATGGAACCCCTTTCTGTTCCGGAATTCCTCGGCATTCTCATGTGGAGCACGCAAAGCCACATGCGTGCAGTCAATGGCGCCCTGCACCATGGGGAAGCCCGCTATCCTCGCAAAGCCCAGAGCGCGGTCACGCTGCTTGTCTGGGGTCATGGGGAAAGAGATGAACTCTCGTCTCCTTTTAAAGAGGGCATTTGTGACCTGCCGGATGCAGCAATGCACCGCGAACTGGGAGATATTGGCGAGGTCCCCAGCAGCAGCTTGAAATGAGCCAGTAGCATAGAAGTTGAGAGCCACTGTGACCTTCACTGCCACCGACAGAGACGTCCTGGACCTCAGTTGAGGCTGCAGATCTGGCTGCAGCAGGTGGCAGAGCTCAGTGACCACCTCCTTGCTGAATCGCAGCCTTCGCAAACACAGCTCCTCAGACATATGAATGTAGGTGAGCTGTTCACGATATACCCTGGGAGGGTAAGCTCTCCTGTACATACGCCTGTTGGCCCTCCTCCATCTGGCCATCATTGCCACTCTCTCTCTGCGTCTCTGTGTCCTCCGATTCAGCTGGAGCAGGACGATGCCCCCAATCAGTGCAGCCCCCATAGTCTCTTTGCAAGCAAAGTTATGAAGGACAGCAACCAAAGTACCAGCGAAGTTAGGATCAGTAGGCAAAACTACCTCACAAAGCGTTGACTCAATGCAGAAGTCTCTCTTTCTCTCTCTCCGAATCTCTCTCTCTCTCTCAGAACGAGTGGTGCAAAAATGTCAACCACAGAAAAAGACAGGAAGAGGCCCCCTTTAAATAGCGCCACCCCCAGCCCCACAGCGATTGATAGCGTTCCAGTCTTCCGGTCGTTGGATGCGCCAGGCGGTAAGGCAGGGGGCGCCACTCAATTTCCGCTCCGGGGCGCCACAAGGGCGTTGCACCATGGAATGACGTCACAATCTGCGCGCGCAGGTGGTCGCAGCGGTAAGTTTTAGCGCCGCCGCACAATGTCTAGTTAAGTTCCCGAGCGGCGCAAACATCGCTGCGCCCGGGCGCTAGCGGCTTTGCGCCCCATTAGCGCCCTCTTAAGGCGCTAACGGGAGGCGCAACCAACTGAAATTTTACCCCTAAGAATTTAAAAAAGTAAAAAAGAAATGTTTTTTTCACTCATTTATAATTTTAAAATACTTTTCAAAAAGGTTAGTTTATTTTTAGCCCCGTAAAAAACCTTAAATTTTGTTTCAAAAAATTAAATTTTTGTTTAAAATATTTAATTTAATGTAATTTTAACTAATTTTAAAAACGTGATTTAAATTTTTTTTTAATGTTTTGATGTGTTTTTGGAGTGATCTCCATTCATACTTTAGATGGGTCTAAGCTGAGAGACCTGTCAAAAGTATGAAGGAAGAGTCCCTTCTCCCATTGGTTCCCCATGGCCCACATGATCCCAGGGACGCTTGCGAACCGCATGCGCCCCTGTGATACGTGGGCCCTGCGCATTTCCTCGTGGAGAGGCCCAGGATCGGAAATGGCCAGACCTCTGGAGCCTTCAGGTAAGGGCGTAGATTTTTTCCAGATCGGAGGCCTCCGCACTCAGGAAGCCTCCGATCGGAAAATATGGGCCACTATGTTCACTCTTTCCTAAAGGCCCCTTTACTACAGGGTTATTAATTAACCCTTTCTCTTTGCACAATACTACATTTAAAATAGTCTATTCCCTAGTTGGTTCCTCAACATACTGATCTCGAAAACTATCTTGTATACATTCCATGAATTTGTCCTCCACGCTATTGCTGCAAATTTGGTTTGCCCAGTCTATATGTAGATTAAAGTCTCCATGATTACTGTATTTCCCTTGTTACATGCACCTCTAATTTCCTGATTTATACTCTGCCCTACATTACAACTGTTTGGGGGCTTATAAACAACTCCCACCAATGTTTTCAGCTCCTTGCTGTTTCTTAGCTCCACCCAAACTGACTCTACTTCTTGATTTTCGGAGCTAAGATCCTTTCTCTCGACTGTCTTTATCCCATCCTTTATTATCAGGTCTACCTCTCCTCCTTTTCCATTTTGCCTATCTCTTCTAAAAGTTAAGTATCCCGGAATATTTAGTTTCTAACCTTGGCCACATTGCAAACATGTCTTCATAATGGCTGTTAGATCAAACCTATTAATTTCTATCTGCGCTATTAATTCATTTATTTTGTTGCGAATGCTTCGCGCATTCAGATATAGTGCCTTTAGCTTGACTTATTTCTATTTTTCCCTGATGTCACCTTAGTCACTGATGCCTTATTATCTTTGTTACTCTCTCTGTCCCTTCCTGACCCACTCTGCTTGTTTTTACTCAAAACTCTGCTCTGCTCTAGAGCCTTGACATTTCTCTCGCTATTTTAAATTACTCTTTCCTGAATCCTCCCACCCCCCCTTCATTAGTTTAAAGCCCTGTCTACTGTCCTAGTTATTCGATTTGCCAGAACATTGGTCCCAGCCCGGTTTAAGTGGAACCCGTCCCAACGGAACAGCACCCAGTACTGGTGCCAGTGCCCCATGAACTGAAACCCCTTCCTCCCATACCACTCTTTGAGCCACGCATTTAAACCTCTAATCTGTTTGTCCCTATGCCAATTTGCACATGGCTCAGGTAACAATCCAGAGATTATTACCTTTGAGGTTCTGCTTTTTAATTTGGATCCTAGCTCCACAAACTCCCTCAGCAGAACCTCATTCATAGTTCTACCTATGTCGTTGGTTTCTACGTGGACCACGACAGCTGGATCCTCCCCTTCCCGCTCCAAGTTCTCCTTCAGCCGCGAGGAGATGTCTTTAACCCTGGCACTGGGCAGGCAACACAACCTTCAGAACTCCCAGTTGTGGCTGCAGAGAACCATGGTGTCATGGTCAGCTTGCTCCTCCGTCCTGCAGGCTTTTCCCTCATCCACACAGGCAGCAAGAACCTCATACCTGTTGGACAAGGGCGAAGGCTGAGGCACCTCCAGCACTGCACCTGGGGTCCCCTTACCTGCCTGAGTTGCAGTCACACCCTCCCATCCCTGACCACTAACCAGACCTGTACTACTACCTAACCTAAGAATTGCGACTGCCTCCTGCATCAAAGTGTCCAGGTAACTCTCCCGCTCCCGATGACCCGCAATGTCTGCACCTCAGACTCCAGCTCAAAAACTCTGAGCTGAAGTTCCTCAAGATGCAGGCACTTACTGAAAACGTGGTTGTCCAGGATCACTATGCTCTCCACAAACTCCCACATGCTGCAGTTGCGGCACACTGCCTGCACTGCCATCCCTATATGACCTTGTTTTATTTAATGGAATTTAATTAAATTTGTAATTAGGTAACTTAATTTTCAGTGTAGTTTCTTGACTATTTATTTGATCTAGATTAAGTTATGGGTACTGAAATTAAATCTCTACCTGTAACACAAAACACTACAAGTAGTGTAGGCAAAAAGCCCCTCTTCTCCGAATTCCCACTCTTTCCAAATTCCCAAATAAAACACAGTGTTTAAATAATTTTAGCACTAGTACACTCCATTTTAATCCCGCTCTGTGCAGACAAAATGGGCTGGATTTTGATACTGGGGCGGGCTAGAGTCGTGTAATCTGCATTTCGTGTTAGCCACCCGATTCGAAATCGATGTGGGAGAATGATGCCATTTTAACCTAATTGGCCAATTGAGTTCCAACATGTGGGAACCCATGACCAGTGAGTTTTTCCAGTCTGAAAGTCACCTCCGATGATGTCATCATTGCTGCTGCATTTAAGGTCTGCAACAAGCCTTGCTTCTTCTGCAGACTGCCAAGCTTTTGTCCTTGCATGTTAGACGCACCTGCAGGAAGAATGGCCAGCCAGAGACCTAGGTCTGCACCCCGCTTTGATGATGTTGCCCTGCAGGCTTTAGTAGAGGGAGCCAGAGCAAACAAAGAGGTGCTCTTCCCTTCTTCAGGGAGGAAGAAGCCTCCCCAGCAAACCAAGGCTGTGTGGATACAGGTGGCAGAGGAGGTCAACACTTTGTCAATAACCTGCAGAACCTGGCTTCAGTGCAGGAAGAGGCTTCATGACCTTCTGTGCACTGGAAAAGTGAGTATGAATTTCCCATCACCCTCAATCTGATCCCCATTGCCTCTCCTCACCAGCACTCAGCTTTAGCAATCTCTTCCTCCACATCCCACTTGACACTGACATCCATGCACCCTTACCCATTCCCTCTCTCTCTATGGTCACATTCACCGAACTATTCGACTATGCAGCCCTCACACTCCCTATCACTGTGATGCAATTACAAATTACAACACACAGGGAGGGCCCTTGGTCTTGCTACCTCACTCCATCTTTGTCTCCTTCTAAGCATCTATGCTATGGATTCTTTACACTCACTCCTTCATTCTCACTCAAACTCCATTTGTCTCCCTCATTGCAGGAAAAGCGAGCTCACAATAAGAGGGAAAGAGCAAGGACAGGAGGAGGGCCACCCTCAGTAGCCCAGCTCACCCCTGGGAGGAGGCGGTCCTGGAGATCATGGGAGTGGAGGAAGATTCCCAAGTGGGGGACGGACAGACGGGCGCATCACTGCAAGCTGGTGACAGAATAGTTTTCCATCTCTCTCAATGACATTGCATGAGTCGCTGATAATGATTCTGAAGCTCTAACAGATGGACTTATGATCATCTGCAATATGCAATGTGCTTGTAACCTTGGCCTCACATCTCTGACTCTTTCCTTTACTCCCCCCCAGGACCATCGAAAGCCCCCGTCCCCAGTATCCAGGAGGAAGAGCATAAGCCTCAAGACTCCTCAGAGGAAGCTGCATCCTCTGAGGGCGCAGCGTCAGCAGGAATCAGCGCACCTAGCACCAGCGCAGACACTCACACCTCGGAGGGAACATCGCGAGATAGAGTAGTGTCGTCACCTGGTGTATCACAGCTCACAAGTGAGCATCAGCAGACAGTGGAGACAGGGACAGCAGTGGAGAGTCCTAGTTGGAGGGTTTTATGTTAAAAAGCCATCAGATGATTACTGTAAATAAAATATCTGATGGCTACTGCTGTAGTTGTGGTGACCTCAAAGGTAGTAATCTCTGGGTTGCTACCAGTGCCACGTGCTAATCAGAGTAGCATGAACAGGATAGCGAGATTAAATACGTGGCTTGAGCAGTGGTGCAGGAGGGAGGGATTCAAATACCTGAGACATTGGAACCAGTTCTGGGGGAAGTGGGACCTGTACAAAAGGGACGGTCTGTACTTGGGCAGGACTGGAACCGATGTCCTCGGGGTAATATTTGCTAAGGCAGTTCGGGAGGATTTAAACTAATATGGCAGGGGAATGGGAACCTATGTAGCGAAACAGGGGGAAGTAATATGCAGTCAGAAACAAATGTTAGAAGGGTGAGAAACAATAAGGGAAATCCGAGTAAACAAAGGCAAGAAACACAAAGGGCCATACTAAATCATAAGTCTAAAAGGACAAAGGGTGTTAATAAAACAAGCCTAAAGGCTCTGTGTCTTAATGCAAGGAGTATCCGTAATAAGGTGGATGAATTGACTGTGCAAATTGATGTTAACGGATATGATGTGATTGGGATTACAGAGACGTGGCTCCAGAACAATCAAGGCTGGGAACTGAATATCCAGGGGTATTCAACATTCAGGAAGGATAGAATAAAAGGAAAAGGGGGTGGGGTAGCATTGCTGGTTAAAAAGGAGATTAATGCAATAGCTAGGAAGGACATTAGCTTGGAGGATGTGGAATCAATATGGGTTGAGCTGCAGAACACCAAAGGGCAGAAAACGTTAGTGGGGGTTGTGTACAGACCTCCAAACAGTAGTAGTGAGGTGGGGGAGGGTATGAAACAGGAAATCAGAGGTGCATGCAAAAAAGGCGCAGCAGTTATCATGGGTGACTTTAATATGCATATAGATTGGGCTACTCAAACTGGAAGCAATACGGTGGAGGAGGATTTCCTGGAGTGTTTAAGGGATGGTTTCCTAAACCAATATGTTGAGGAACCAACTAGAGGGGAGGCCATCCTGGACTGGGTGTTGTGTAATGAGGAAGGACTAATCAGCAATCTTGTGGTGCGAGGCCCCTTGGGGAAGAGTGACCATAGTATGGTGGAGTTCTACATTAGGATGGAGAAGGAAACAGTTAATTCAGAGACCATGGTCCAGAACTTAAATAAGGGCAACTTTGAGGGTACGAGGCGTGAATTGGCGAGGTTAGATTGGCAAGCGATATTTAAGGGGTTATCAGTGGAAGGGCAATGGCAGACATTTAGAGATCACATGGATGAACTACAGCAATTGTACATCCCTGTCTGGCGTAAAAATAAAAAAGGGAAGGTGGCTCAACCATGGCTAACAAGGGAAATCAGGGATAGTATTAAAAGCAAGGAAGTGGCATACAAATTGGCCAGAAGTAGCAGCAAACCCGGGGACTGGGAGAACTTTAAAACTCAGCAGAGGAGGACGAAGGGTTTGATTAGGGCAGGGAAAATAAAATATGAAAGGAAGCTTGCGGAGAACATTAAAACGGACTGCAAAAGCTTCTATAAATATGTAAAAAGAAAGAGGTTAGTAAAAACAAACGTAGGTCCCCTGCAGTCAGAAACAGGGGAAGTCATAATGGGGAACAAAGAAATGGCAGATCAATTGAACAAGTACTTTGGATCTGTGTTTACTGTGGAGGACACAAACAACCTTCCGGAAATAAAAGAGATCAAAGGATCTGGTAAGAGGGAGGAGCTGAGGGAAATCCTTATCAGTCGGGAAAAGGTGTTGGGGAAATTGATGGGACTGAAGGCTGATAAATCCCCAGGGCCTGATGGTCTGCATCCCAGAGTACTTAAGGAGGTGGCCTTGGAAATAGTGGATGCATTGACGATCATTTTCCAACATTCCTTAGACTCTGGATCAGTTCCGAAGGAGTGGAGGGTGGCTAATGTAACCCCTCTTTTTAAAAAAGGAGGGAGGGAGAAAGCAGGGAATTATAGACCGGTCAGCCTGACATCGGCGGTGGGTAAAATGATGGAATCAATTATTAAAGATGTCATAACAGACCATTTGGAAAGTGGCGACATGATAGGTCCAAGTCAGCATGGATTTGTGAAAGGGAAATCATGCTTGACAAATCTTCTGGAATTTTTTGAGGATGTTTCCAATAGGGTGGACGGGGGGGGAACCAGTAGATGTGGTGTATTTGGACTTTCAGAAGGCCTTCGACAAGGTCCCACACAAGAGATTGGTGTGCAAAGTTAAAGCACATGGGATTGGGGGTAATGTGTTGACGTGGATTGAAAACTGGTTGGCACACAGGAAACAAAGAGTAGGAGTAAATGGGTACTTTTCAGAATGGCAGGCAGTGACCAGCGGGGTACCGCAGGGTTCGGTGCTGGGGCCCCAGCTGTTTACATTATATATTCATGATTTGGATGAAGGGATTAATTGTAATATCTCCAAATTTGCGGATGACACTAAATTGGGAGGCAGTGTGAACAATGAGGAGGATGCTAGGAGGCTACAGAGTGACTTGGACAGGTTGGGTGAATGGGCAAATGTATGGCAGATGAAGTACAATGTGGATAAATGTGAGGTTATCCACTTTGGTGGTAAAAATAGGGAGGCAGACTATTATCTGAATGGTGGCAGATTAGGGAAAGGGGAGGTGCAACGAGACCTGGGCGTCATGGTACATCAGTCACTGAAGGTGGGAAGGCAAGTGCAGCAGGCAGTCAAGAAAGCAAATGGCATGATGGCCTTCATAGCAAGGGGATTTGAGTACAGGAGTAGGGAGGTGATGCTACAGTTGTACAGGGCCTTGGTGAGGCCACACCTGGAGTATTGTGTGCAGTTTTGGTCTCCTAACTTGAGGAAGGACATTCTTGCTATTGAGGGAGTGCAACGAAGGTTCACTAGATTGATTCCTGGGATGGCCAGACTGACATATCAAGGAAGACTGGATCAACTGAACTTGTATTCTCTGGAGTTCAGAAGAATGAGGGGGGATCTTATAGAGACGTTTAAAATCCTGACTGGTTTAGACAAATTAGATGCGGGCAGAATGTTTCCAATGTTAGGGAAAACTAAAACCAGGGGTCACAGTCTAAGGATAAAGGGGAAGCCATTTAAGACTGAGATGAGGAGGAACTTCTTCACCCAGAGAGTGGTGAATCTGTGGAATTCTCTACCACAGAAGGTTGTTGAGGCCAGTTCGCTAAATATATTCAAAAGGGAGTTAGATATAATACTCACAACTAGGGGGATCAAGGGGTATGGCGAGAAAGCAGGAATGGGGTACTGAGGTAGCATGTTCAGCCATGAACGCATTAAATGGCGGTGCAGGCTCGAAGGACCGAATGGTCTACTCCTGCACCTATTTTCTATGTTTCTATGTGTGTCATTTCGTGAATGGGACTTCCACATTGAGGGCTTAGGATTACTTGCAATTGTCAGAATGGTGTTCAAATTGCTAGGAATCCACTGGTTTTTGGCCATTGTCGATGCTCAGGTAAGAAGCTGTGAGGCAAAAGTGTTTGATTGGCTAGGCTAAGCAAATCTGGCCAAGATGAGGGTGTTCCTTGCATCCCGGGCAGCAATGTTCTCGCGTACTGCTGCCGCTGGTTGATGGGCCTCTGCAAGATGTTCGTTTTCGCTCTCCTCCTCCTCATCTGAGGAGGATATGTGACGAGCCACTTGGTCCTCAGGAATCTGCAAGCCACGACGCTGTGCCATGTTGTGAAGTGCACAGCAAACCACGACGATTCTGGAGACCCTGGCTGCTGAGTACTGCAGGGCTCCACCTGATCTATCCAGGCATCTGAAGCGCATCTTCAGCAAACCGATGGTTTGCTTGATTATGGCTCTGGTGGACATGTGGCTGTAGTTGTAGCTCTCCTCAGCTTCGTTGGATGGGCTCTTCAACGGCGTCATTAGCCACGTCTTCAGGGGATAGCCCTTGTCTCCAAGTAGCCATCCGTTAAGTTGGTCTGGCAGACTGAATAGCGGAGGCACACTAGACTGGCGCAGTATGAAGGAGTCATGGTAACTGCCAGGGTACTTGGCACAAACATGCAAAATTTCCTTCTTGTGGTCACACACCAGCTGAACGTTGAGGGAGTGGAAGCCCTTGCGGTTGACAAAAATACTTGGATTGCGATGGGGTGCCTTAAGGGCCACATGTGTGCAGTCAACGACGCCCTGCACCCTTGGAAAGCCTGCCAGAATAGCTAATCCAACCGCACGCGCCGTGACACTTGCTTGATCCTTGGAGAAATGGATGTGATTGTGCGCAATGGCAAAGAAGGCATCGGTTACCTGCGTGATGCAAGTGTGTGCGACCGCATGGGAGATGCCGCTGATGTCTGCTGCTGATCCCTGGAATGAGCCTGAGGCAAAAAAGTTGAGTGCGGTGGTGACTTTGACGGCCACTGGTAAGTGTTGTCCACCTGGTCCTCTGGGCTCCAGGTCTTGTTGCAGCATTGCGCAGATGTCACCCACTACGTCTCGCGAAAGTCGGAGCCGCCTTTGGCACTGCTGCTCAGACATATTGAGATAGCTGACCCTGTGTCTGTAGACCCTGTTTGGGGGGAATCTCCTGCGCCGATGGCCTTCCTTGCACTGGCCCCTTATGGCCTGTGCAGCTTCAGGTGGGTGAGCAGCAGCTTGGCGCTCCTGTTGTTGCTGCTGCTGTTGGTGCTGCTGTTGTTCATGGTTCTGCTGGTGCCGCGGCTGGTCTTCGTCTTCATCTGATGTCCAGAAGGGAAGGAAATAAATGGCTCCCATGCTTCTGGTATATGCCTCAGTTGAGGAAGCGCTCAGTCAAAGTGGCGATCGGGGTTTCCCAGGAGGTCACACTGGAGATGGGTGTCAGGCTGCAAACTTCCACAGCTGTGGTTATGCCTTCTAAAAGTTCCCCCAGACCTGAGACATTAAAGTCCTGCCACCTGCAAATGATGGCTGATCAAATCTCCTATTTAATGGTTGAGCTGCAGCTGATAGTCAGCAATCCAATTGTGCTACCGACAGGTTTCACCGTCGTGTTTCAGAACAGGCGTGCTTCACGTGAGAAAAGGGTTAAAATCACAAAGGCCTATCAAAATGGCATTATAGAGGCAATTTTGTGCTTGTTAAGGGCCTTAACGGCCTATCCCGCCTCTTGGAGGCGGGACGGAGACGGGACCAGTAGACACGATTCAATGAAAATTGCGTGGAGGCGGGATGGAGGCGGGGTTGGGCCCGCCCGCCAGTTTTTGCAATTTTAACCACCCACACGCCTCCAATCCCGCCTCAACGGCCCAATGAAAATCCAGCCCAATGAGTCTGATCATAACTGTTGCTTTGAATGCACACTTGCTGTGAAATAAAGCATCTTAACAATTCGCATCTGGCCTTGTTTGACTAAGTACTTTCTCGGTCCAAATTTGAAAAGATTGGAGAGCTGTGCATCGGGGCACAGGTTAAAGTCGTGAGTATCCAATTCAGACCACAAGGAGGTGCTATTGTTTACACCCCTGGGTCACATTATTATATAGTTAGACAATGGGCAGTATGGGCACACCCCTAAATGTAAGATGCTCAGGCCACTTATAGGGGTGACCAGCCCCACTGTGCCCAAGAGGACATCTAAGGCAGGCCCAAAATCCATAATTCTAGGATCAGCTGAGGTTACACTAGCTGAAGAATCTGGATCTTTACTTGACAAAGTGCTTTCTCCCTGTCAAAAAATAATGGAATTCCTAATGCAGTTGCATAACCATACTCACCAAATCAAAATTTACAGAAACTTTACACTCCCTTGCATTTTCCCCTGTAAGAAGAAGAACATGACAGAAATGTAGCTTGTAAGTTGAAGGTAGCTAGAGCTAAGAGGCACTTAACTACTCAACAAGAACTAAATACATTAAAACACTAGTGCCATCATTATAATTGTGTAGACCTGCATTATTACCTACTGTATATCTCACGGCTGCAGAAAGGGCTAGCGTGACTTTAATCAAACTGAAAATGGCACTTCACAGATGCAAAAATAAGTACATCAGTCACTTCCAGATAAAAGCATACCTGGTCCAAGCATAAGTTGATCGTAGCACAGAATTGCAATTTATCAGTACAGTTCCCATTCCTGCCAGTTACATAGAACACCTAAACTAGGCACAACACAATGACTAACACTGATTATTTGCATTTTAAATGCTTTGCTCTCTAACTATAATAAACTCATTTTTACATCACCTCTAGAAACAGCAGTATATTTTAGAAATCAAATCAAAGCCAACTTACAAAAGATGCTTTGATGATTTTCATTCAGTTTAGTGCATTGAGGAAATCGCACCTCAATATAATAAATGGTCTTAAGACAAAATTCTGATGCTGTTAGATTAGGAAATAAGAAAATGAAAAACAAAATGTGCTAAAATCATTTAATAATATTACATGGTATTACATAGTATTTACAGCACAGAAACAGGCCATTCGGCCCAACTGGTCCGTGCCTGTGTTTATGCTCCACACGAGCCTCCTCCCACCTCTCTTCATCTCACCCTATCAACATATCCTTCTATTCCTTTCTCCCTCATGTGCTTATCTAGCTTCTCCTTAAATGTATCTATGCTATTCGCCTCAACCAGTACTTGTGGTAGCGAGTTCCACATTCTAACCACTCTGTGGGTAAAGAAGTTTCTCTTGAATTCCCTATTGGATTTATTAGTGACTATCTTATATTTATGGGCCCTAGTTCTGGTCTCCCCCTCAAGTAGAAACATCTTCTCTACGTTTACCCTATCACACCCTTTCATAATCTTAAGGACCTCTATCAGGACACCCTTCAGTCTTCACTTTTCTAGAGATAAGAGCCCGAGCCTGCTCAATCTTTCCTGATAGGCATAACCTCTCAGTTCTGCTTTCATCCTCGTAAATCTTTTTTGTACCTTCCCCAGTGGCTCTAATGCCTCTTTATAATATGGAGACCAGAACTGTTCATAGTAATAGCAATCACTCCGTGGTTATATTTTGATCTGAGCATTAATGTTTATTAAAAAAAGATTTGACTAAATTGGTAAGTAAAGTCAATTATAGAATCCTCTTTCCTTATTGGCTTTCATTTTTACTCGGTCATAAATGGGTTGCAACGAGAGTAAGAAGAGCCCGAAATATAGCTGGTTATAGGCTTGTTAATGATTGTGATGAGACTGCAAAAGGCCTAAGTTAAGAAATGACCTTTATGCCAACCTAGAAAATAGCAAAAGCTGACCAATATACATACAAAAAAGCTGACCCAGGCCCCAAAAAGCTGACAACTCAAGAACAGCCCTGAATATAAACCTAAGACACTTAAAAATGAGTCATTACACAGACTTAGTTACTTTAGCTGTAGGTATACCCAATCATACTGGAGATAAAGAAGATAAGTACATGAAAGCCTGAAGTGCATATCTGGGGGAGGGTTCAAAACATGGATGAAATAAGCAGTTTTGCTCATTGTGAGATATAAAAGAAATTTATGTTGTTTAATTCTATTCAGCCTTTGGGTAAGCTCTAATAAGCTACTGTTGAGAAATAATCAGTGGCAGATTTAGGCCACATTCCCCATATTAAGCCAAGTCCCACTGGCAGATCTGAGGGTCATTTGCCACTCATGGAAATTCATTCTTTTATTCCTCTGTGTGAATATTTTATTGGAAGTAAATTAACTTTATTAATAACTCCTCTAACAGAGACAGATAAAATACTGTACCAGAAAATCAGGCTAATTACAATTCAAACCCCAAAAATTCTAAATGATATACATACAACATTAGTCATTCATGTGATAATTTAATTGAAAATCTAACATCTTAGAACTAATTCGTCATAAGAAAGAAATATAGAAAGACTTGTATTGATATAAGCCTTTTACGACCTCAGAATGTTCAACTAGATCGATTCCTGGGATGAGAGGGTTGTCCTATGATGAGAGATTGAGTAGATTGGGGCCTATACTCTCTGGAGTTTAGAAGAATGAGAGGTGATCTCATTGAAACACACAAGATTCTGAGGGGGATTGACAGGGTAGATGCTGAGAGGTTGATTCCCCTGTCTGGAGAGTCGAGAATTGGGGGGCATAGTCTCAGGATAAGGGGTCGGCCATTTAAGACCGAGATGAGGAGGAATTTCTTCACTCAGAGGGTTGTGAATCTTTGGTATTCTCTACCCCAAAGGGCTATGGATGCTGAGTCATTGAGCATATTCAAGGTTCAGATAGATAGATATTTGGACTCTAGGGGAATCAAGGGATATGGGGATCTGGCGGGAAAGTGGAATTATTGAATGGCGGAGCAGGCTCGAAGGGCCGTATGGCCTATTCCTGCTCCTAATTCTTATGTTCTTATGTTCCAAAATGCTTTACAGCCAATGAGGTACTTTTGAAGTGTAGTCACTGATATAATGTAGGAAATATGGCAGCAAATTTACGCACAGCAAGCTCCCACAAACAGCAATGAAATAAATAACCAGATAATCTGTTTTAGTGATGTTGATTGAGGGGGAAATATTGGCCAGGACACAGGGAGAACGTCCCTGCTCTTCTTTGAATAGTGCCGTGGGATCTTTTATGTTCACTGAGAGGACAGATGTGGCCTCGGTTTAAATTCTCATTCGAAAGGTGGAGGTAAATTTAAACAAACTATAAAGTCTCTGTTTTACCTATCCTTTCCTTCCAGATTTTCTTTCAATTCTATTTTGGATCAATTTCTCTTCTGATGCGTTATCAATTTTTCATGCTCAAATTCTCCAGCTTTTCTATCATTAGGTTTGCCTCCCTCTCTGACTTAGTCCTTTTAAATATCCAGTCATGGTTTGCCCATCTCTTGGTTCTCTGAAATCGCCATCTCAACTCTATATGTGATTTTTCTTGCTGTCTTGGTTCTTTGAAATCTCCGAGTAAAAATCCTCTTTGTTCTCCCCCTTGGCCAGTAATTTTAAGAACAAGGTGCAGGAGGGCAGTCGACACCCATGGTGATGTGCCCCAGCACGGGTCTCCCTCTTCAGGAGTGTATGGGAGAAGGCTGGAGTGCAGAGCTGAGAAGAAATGACCATAGAACCTTGGTACTAATAACAAAGAATATAAATAGACCAGATTATTATTGCCTATTTTATATTAACTGTGCAGCAGACACTTTCCAACTTTTATAATTACAAAAATATTTTATTAACTATAATTGTTAAATTTCTTGTATTTGGAATCCTTGCTGACAGTTACTGTTATGAATGCTTTCATTCGATTGCTGAATTTTATTAATTTTTGTATATAAATGCATAAACAGCTGTGTTGTATGTAGATATCAGATTATTTGATGGGCACTTAAGTTTAATTTCCGGTTTGTTGATAAGATTCTATGTTTAAAATGACACTTGAGAATTTTTTTTAAAATGCTAAAAGCGACATTTTTCAATAAAACTCCAACAACAATGAATATAGTTGTAGAACTGATATATTTGGCTAATGAAATGCAGCTGCAGGTGGATGGGTGAATTCATTAAGCATGTGCTGTACTCAATGATCCTGCTTATGAATTATTGGGCCTGAATTTGCGATCGGAGGCTTCCCGTGGGCGGATGCCTCCGATCATCAAAAAATCTACACATTTACCTGGTGGTCCGGGAGATACGGAGGCTTGCGATCCTGGGCCTCTCCTGGTAGAAATGCCGAGAGGCCCACGTATCCCAGGGGCGCACGCAGTTCGCAAGCGCCCCTGGGATCATGTGGGCTGGCCCAACCAATGAAAGAAGGGAATCCCCATTCATACTTATGGGAGTGCCGTGCGTACAGCACTGTCATAAATATGAATGGGGATGACTTAAAAAATACACGAGCACATGAAATACATTTCTTTTAATTACATATATAAAATTAATTAAAATGGCATTTAATTAAATATTTTAAACAAATTAAATTTTTTGAAATGTTTTAACGGGGCTAAATATAAACTTACCTTATTGGACAGGATTTTTAATGTATAAGTGAGTGATAACATTTTATTTTTCTATTTTTTAAAACTCTTATGCTGGTAAAAGCAGGCCTTACGCCTGCTTTTACCCGGCGTAAGAATTCCATGGTCTTTCAGCGTGCAGAATTTGGGCAAATAGCACAGCTCTCCATCCGCAGATGCCCTTCTCCCCGGGATGCGGAGGATCTGTCAAGAAGATTCTCGACAGATTGCAAGTGCCGGGTTTCAGTGCATGCGCTTCGCCTGCCTAAACCCGGCACTTGCGCAGCCCCTACGGGCGCGTGTACACCTTGTACATACCCGTAGGGGTCGCAAAAGACGGCCCAATATTTTCTGCCCATTCTCACTGTTTATACAATTTTTTACAAATGCGTGCATTTATCATGAGTGAGTTGTGGAATAGGAAAGGATAAATGGATCTGCTGTGCTATAAGATTTCAGTAGTGGAACCAATGGAGGCCTTTTCAAGAATATATAATATATAAAATGTGATCTCTGGCAGTGGTTTAACTTCAAAGCGGTTTCCTTTAGCGTTAAATACAGTGTTGAGCTACATTCGGTGTCGTTCTGCCTTCTGATCAATGCCTGTGCAGAATTAAGAGAACATTTCTAATCTTGCCAATAAGTGAACAGACTGAGAAATCCGGTGAAAACATGAGAAGCAATAACATAGCTTTGAGATGATACTGATATTTCACATTATGAAAAGTAACATTTACCAAAAGCATTTTACTGAGGTACTTTTTTGAAGAGACGGGTTGTCACAAAACATTTAAATCAGATCACAAATAAATCTCTCCTTCTTTGCCTCTCCCGAACCATCGGATCATGGACCATACAGTAAATCAGCTGGTGTTACAGTCACTATGCAAGTCCCCTCGCCAGCATTTTAATTTTAAATAGGCGTGTGTGTAAAATGTCAATCTTTTACCTCTCTGCACCCCCAAGCTACTCGACATAGAGGATGTAACCAGGTAATACAGTAACCAGCTGGTGTTACATTCAACACATGCTCTGCTGATTGGCATCTTATAATGAGAAGTCGCACAACACCAGGTTATAGTCCAACAGTTTTATTTGAAATCACAAGCTTTCGGAGCTGCTGCCCCTTCGTCAGGTGAAGGGGCAGCAGCTCCGAAAGCTTGTGATTTCAAATAAAACTGTTGGACTATAACCTGGTGTTGTGCGACTTCTCACTTTTGTCCACCCCAGTCCAACACCGGCATCTCCGCATCTTATAATGAGCTCATGGTTAAAGTTACAGTCTGGAGCACCTTTGAAATGTTGAGCGAAATGGGTGTTGAGAATACAAAGTGGAAACTTCCTCCTAATTCAGCAGGGTGAGCACTAACTATTCAAATTTGGGATAGAATATTATTCCTATGTTAATTGCTTTTGGGCTGAAACCCCCAGGCATGAAATCTAGCTTCCCTAACTTTTCACCCCAGCACCCTTTAGTTGTGTACACCAGGTACTTCACAGTTGAATTGCTGACATTTTCAGCATTTCTAGCCCGTTAGCTGCCTGGGAACCAGCAAATTAACAGGGGCAGTGTGATTGGGCAACTTTTTCGCTATTAGTACGAGGGGATTTGCAATTCACTCATACAAAAAAGAACAAAATGGCCTACGGCATCCACGCTAATTCATAGCTGCTAAATTTCAAAAATAAAGGAAAAAGATTTGATTGCAACAAAAGAGCAAAATATAGTCATAGTCCTGCATATATTACATAAATAACAGGAGTGAGATTAAAAATCAAGTAGAAATCCAAAACATTTAAATAGGACAACTGGGAAACCAGGAGAGCATGTTCTCTTTAAGGAAAGTGCTGTGTTTGTGAACTGGGACAGAAACATCGGGTACCAAACGAATTTGAAGCTTTCTGTAGCCACGTTTTTTTTTTCTTGTTTTTAATTTTGATCAGTAAAAACTTCACTGGTGATCGGGTTGGACATTAGGTCATCCATTTTCTGGCAAACTCTGCGTCTAATTTCTGGTAGTTTGGTGGAATCTAGTTCTCGGTGGACTATGAGATTTTGGCAGTCTAATGGTTTTGGACAGGTGGGTAGATTGTGTTTTTGTAATGGTGGTACAGGTTGAGCGTCCAAAATCCGGAGTTCCGGAATCCGGAATGTTCCGGAATCCGGACTCCGGGACGATTGGTGGCAGGGTCGTCCGGAGTCCGTAAAATGTTCCGGAATCCGGACACCCTGAGGGAGGCTTACCAAAAACTGGAAATATCGCAACCTGGGCCCGGGCATTTCCGGACTCGGAAGGTGTTTCTGACGTCCGAAGTCCGGAAATATCGCAACCTGGGCTCGGGCGTTTCCGGACTTCGGACATCAGAAACACGTTCCGAAGTCCAGAAAAACACGAAAACCGGCTCGGCCTCGGTCCCGAGGTTGCCGGATTCGGGACGCTCAACCTGTATAGCCATTTGCTCTTTGGGTATTGAAAGGAGAGGGTGATAGAAGGACTCAGGGCAGTGCTTCATCCACCTAGGCCATGGAATGCAGCTTCTAATGTTGGATATCTGATTCAGTTTTCTAAATACCCAAACGTGGACTGTTCGAAGCTAAATCTGAAAAAAAACAGAGTTTTCACTGCTAGTCAGGAACTATCTGTTGGCAAGCAGACTAATTCTATCTCAGAACTTTATCTGACATGAATTGGAAAGCACATTTTCTACTTATTTAAATTTGAATAAGCCATTCGACAGCCAAGGTGCTTTTTAATGAAGTGTGGGGTAATGTTTTTGAATATTTACTTCTAAATGCAGTATATATTTCTACTGGTGGTGATCCAACAGACACAGTAATCTCTACAACATTCTCATAATATTAAATACAGAGGGGGCTAAATTCGATAGCCCCCCAAAAACTGGCACGGGGATTGTGATGCACAATTAACCCATGCCTGTTGCTTCCGATGCAGGCAGCATGGCAACTTCGTGCATGCACCCAGCGCTAACCGCACTATTGAGTGGCTGCATGCCTCAGCAGGGGGGGGCCAAGATTGTGCGAGGCTAGCACCACTTAAAGCTAGCCTGCACTACTTAAAGGGGAGGTGCATTTTGGCTGGAGCAGGTACTGCAACTATTTGTGGAAGAGAGTCTGAGCAGGAAGAAGAATGAATTAAGGCGCAACAGGGGAGAAAGTGTGCTCTAAGGTTCTCTAACACTGCACAGAAGGCCTTGTTGGAGAAGGTGGAGAGGAGGAGATAGGTCCTCTATCCACAGAGGGCCAGGAGGCCCTCCAGACAAATTCTGCAAAGGCACTGGGAGCAGATAGCCATGCGGTCAATGCCAGAAGTCAAGCCCCGAGGACTTGGATGCAGTGGCGCAAGAGGTTCAATGAACTCACACGAGTGGTCAAGGTCAATGAATTAATCTTCAAATGCCATATCCCACCATCTGCACCACATACTGCTCAATGCACCATACCCTCATCACTCACTTACCAACAATCTCTACCAAATAGGACTCATACCTTACATTCATAGTTTCACCTCACCCTCACACACTTAGCACTGCTGCAAGCCTCACACCCACATCTCACAGCTTGCGCACACTGCCAGACATTCAACCATGAAAGGCACATCACCCAAACACATTGCACCACACTCACTGACACACTTCCCTCTTTCTTGCAGGACAAATCAGTGCATATTCAGGAGCAGGAGCTAACCGGTGGGGGACAGGCATGGCTGCATGCCCTTACCCCCATGGAGGAGATGGTGGTCACCATCATTGGAGCGGCCATTGCTGAGGTCATGGCCAACAGCATGGCTGAAACCATCGAAGATGATGGTATCCCCATACCTAATCCTCTTCCTCACATTCAATTTCCCCTCATCCCATTATGTCTTTTGATTTAAAAGCTGCAGATGGTTGTAAGCATTCACCTCTTACTTTCCCCCCTCCCTGCACCGCAGCCCAACCCTTGTGCCTTTCTCCTTTCAGATACCCAAGAATTGCAACCTGGCCAGGCAGTGGAGGAAGAGCAAGAAGACAGTGATGAAGAAGAAACACAGTCACTCGATTTCACACTCGCAGCCACCAGCCCAGATACTGACACTGCACGTAATTTAGAGGATAGCGTAGAGGCAGGATCTGCACGTGGTGAGGCACCGGGCACGAGTGCCCTGTAGCCAGAGCAGGTGGTAAGGATAGCGCAGGTGCCAGCTCGCAGGAGGGCAAGGTCACACACTAGTTCTGTTGCAGAGGACTCAGATGAGCACTTCGATGAGGCAGGCTACAGAAGAAGGCTGATGGGTATGCACAATGAAATGCTTGGTGCATTGGGAAGCCTGCTAGAAAGCCTGTGTGCAATGTCAAGGAGCATGGAGGAGTCCGGCACCAACTTGGCACAGGGCTTTGTGCAGAGCTTGGAGCCCATCCTTTCCAGCATGGAAGTGGCAGCCAACTCCATTAGCGCACTTGTGGCCCCAACCAGGTTGCAGCGTCTGATGGCCGATGTCTCAGCTTCCATTGCAGCACAAACAGAAGACACCCAATATCTGGGTGGAAGCTCAGACTGCTCTCATGAAAGCTCAGCTTGCTGCCATGCAAGCTTAGACTGCTGCCATCATGGTTGCCGATACCAGTGTTCAAAGGGGCTTGCAGGGTGTTACAGCACTCCAGCAATCTGTCCTCCAGCAGATTACTCTGATTGTTGAGGCGCCGCCCCGGGGGAGTGGCAGTGGCTCCGTGGAGCACAAACCTGCTGTCCTCTCTCAGGATGACAGCATTCATCCTCCCACCACTGCCACTCCTCCAGTGCCCTTGATGTTGTCTGTCAGCCAGCCCAGACTACTGCCGGGGCCATGCTGAGTGGGAGCAGTCTACAGCTGGGCCTTCTAGGCTCAGAGCTGCTCGAGGTCGTCCTGCAAGACCATCTGCAGTTTTCTCCACTGAAAGTCAGCAACCTTCCACCAGCCATGCTGCAGCCACTGGGGTAGCACTGCATAGGAGCATGAGAACAGGCAAAGGAACATGCAGGGAAAGGCACAAAGGGAATGCACAAGAGTGATTAGTTGACTTTTGTATGCAATGTGGCATGAATTTATTTATAAATCTGGTTTGGAATGTTTATTTTGTGGTGACTTTTATTTTTGCATTGTAGCCAAGAGGACAAAGTGATGGTCAGTGACAGAGGGAAGGTAAGGTGTAGGACTGTGAATGGGGAATTGGGATTGCAGTTATTGGTATCGCAGTCGGATGAGTCACTCATGGACAGCTCGGCCAGAAAGGTACTGTCTAGGTTGCCTCCTCCCTTCCTCTTCCTCCTCCTCTTCCTACGCTTCCTGCTCCTCCTCCTGCTCCTCAGCTGCTCACCGTCTGGCTTGTGGCAAGGGCTGTGCCCTCATAATAGCAAAGTTGTGCAGCATGCAGCAGACCAACACGAATTTTGACACCCACTCTGCCGAGTACTGCAGGGCTCCTCCAGAGCGGTCCAGGCAGTGGAAGTGTTGTTTCAGCACATTTCCGTGTGGCATCATGGCTTTCGTTGTATGCATGCTGCCCATGTGTGCGTGGGTTGCACACCGGATTCGTGAGCCATTTCGCCAAAGGATAGCCCTTGTCACCCAATAGCCACCCTTTGGTTTGTCGTGGTGTCTCAAATGCCGATGGCACAGCGGTCTGCTGCTGAGGGTGGTGAATCTTTGGAATTCACTACCCCAGAGGGCTGTGGAGGCTCAGTCATTGGGTATATTCAAAACAGAAGTCGATAGATTTCTGACTAGTAAGGGCATCAAGGGATATGGCGATAGGGCCGGTAAATGGAGTTGAGGCAGAAGATCAGCCATGATCTTACTGAATGGCGGAGCAGGCTCGAAGGGCCGAATGGCCTACTCCTGCTCCTATTTCTTATGTTCTTATGTTCTTATGTAATGAAGGCACCATGGCTGTTGCCAGGATACCGGGCATTGACCTCCTTGATTTGTTACCTATGGTCGCACACCAGCTGGGCGTTGAGGGAGTGGAATTCCTTTAGGTTGCGGTACATGGCAGGGTTGATATGTGGCGCCCGCAAAGCGATGTGCGTGCAGTCAATCGCACTCTGCACCATGGAGAGGCCTGTAATCCTCGCGAAGCTGTGTGCTCGCTCTGCCTGCTGCTCTTTTGCAAGAGAGAATGAAATGTATTCAGCTCTCTTGGAATAGAGAGCTTCAGTGGCCTCCCTTATGCAACAGTGGACGGCAAACTGCGAGATGTTGCAAGTATCTCCTGCTCAGCCAGGAAGGAGCCCGACACATAAAAGTTCATCGCCACGGTCACCATCACAACCACTGGCAATGCTGTCCTCGCCCTGCTCTGAGGTTGGAGTTGTGGCTGCAGCAGGTGGCAGATTTCAGTGAAGACATCCTTACTGAAGCACACATTGTCTGACACATTGTTCCTCGCTTAGGTTCAGGTAGGAGAATTGCTCCCTGAACATCCTGGGTGGATATGGCCTCTTGCTGAGAGCCCTTCTCCCCCTCCTCCTCCTCCTCCCTCTTCTAGCAGCTTGTCCTGGTCTGCCTTCCCTTCATTCTCCAGGTCTTACTGTATTCCAAGGGGAATTGCTACTAGTGCACCCGTGTCTGGGAGCAACTGGTTTGTGCAGAAACCTTGAAGTCAGGACAAAGTCCTTCAAGACCACCCACACCACTCCCTGTAGACCTTAGCAACTTTAAAGAACTCTAGAAAGCACCAAACACTTTTACAATTGTAGCAACAGCCAGTACAAATCAATCAGCAACTTACCTGAAAGTAGTTGATGATCCCTTTAATTAGCGCTGGTGGGGGGTCCTTCCTGCTGCTGAACGCCTGTTCATCTGTGTGTGTTTAAGAGAGGGTGTTAGCTGCAGCATCGAGCTTCAAAATGGCAGTGCTGTCATCAAATTAGCATTGCACGCCCTCAATAAGATGCCGTCCAGTGCGGCTCGCACTGGAAGTGTGTGCGCGCACCGCGGCCACCATTTTGGAACATAAACGGCACTCGTAGCGTCCAATCAACGGGCCGTATTTTGCGACCAACTTGTCTTGAACATCACCCGTTGACTGGAACAACAATTGAAGTAATTGGTGGAAAGCAGCTCTTATTTCAATCAGCCCGACCAATATGGCTGGTTTCGACATAAAACACGTGCATCTGGAATTTCTGCGGGAGTTTCTCCGCAGGGAGATCGGCGGAATCCACCAAGAAACTGCGTAAGTGACTAAAAATGGACATCTATTCCCTTTCTCCAGGGGTTCCGCTGCTCTCCCACCACAGTTACAGCAGAAAAAGAGAAGAACCATGCGGGAATTCAGGGCCACGTTATTCAGTTGATAACACTCTTGCCTCTGAGTTGGAAGGTTGCAGGTTCAAGTGCTTAACCTACACTGACACTCCAGTGCAGTGAAACAAAAGCAATATACTGAGATGCTGGAAATCTGAAATAAAAACAGAAAAATGCTGGAAGACACTCATAAGAACATAAGAATTAGGAGCATAAGGCTCCTCGAGCCTACCCCGCCATTCAATAGGATCATGGCTGATCATCCACCTCAACTCCACTTTCCCACCCAATCTCTATATCCCTTGATTCCCCGAGATTCCAAAAATCTATCTATCTCAGCCTTGAATATATTCAAAGACTCAGCATTCACAGCCCTCTGGTGCAGAGAATTCCAAAGATTCACAACCTTTTGAGTGAAGAAATTCCTCCTCATCTCCGTCTTAAATGGCCGAACCCTTATCCTGAGACTATGCCCCCCCTAGTTCTAGACACACCAGCCAGGGGAAACAACCTCTCAGCATCTATCCTGTCAATCCCCTTCAGAATCTTGTATGTTTCAATGGGATCACCTCTCATTCTTCTAAACTCCAGAGAGTATAGGCCCATTCTACTCAATCTCTCATCATAGGACAGCCCTCTCATCCCAGGAATCAATCTAGTGAACCTTTGTTGCACCGCCTCCAAGGCAAGTATATCCTTTCTTAGATAAGGAGACCAAAACTGTGCACAGTACTCCAGGTGTGGTCTCACCAAGGCCCTGTACAATTGTAGCTAGACTTCCTTACTCTTATACTCCAACCCCCTTGCAGTAAAGGCCAACATGCAATTTGCCTTCCTTATTGCTTGATGTACCTGCATGCTATCTTTCTGTGTTTCTTGTACGAGGACACCCAAATCTCTCTGAACACCAACATTTGAAAGTTTCTCACCATTTAAAAAATATTCTGTTTTTTTATTCTTCCTACCAAAGTGAATAACGTCACATTTCCCTACATTATACTCCATCTGCCACCTTACTGCCCACTCACTTAGTCTATCTATATCCCTTTGCAGACTCTTTGTGTTCTCCTCACAGCTTACTGTCCCACCTTGCATTGTATCATCAGCAAACTTGGATACATTACACTCGGTCCCTTCATCTAGGTCATTAAATCAGATTGTAAATAGCTGAGGCCCCACTAGTTACAGCCTGCCAACCTGAAAAACTCCTGTTTATCCCTCCTCTCTGTTTTCTGTCCGTTAACTAGTCCTCTACCCATGCTACTATATTACCCCAACCCCATGAGCCCTAATCTTGTGTAATAACCTTTTATGTGGCACCTTATCGAATGCCTTTTAGAAATCCAAATATACTACATCTACTGGTTCCCCTTTATCTACCCTGCTAGTTACATCCTCAAAAAACTCTAATAAATTTGTCAAACATGATTTCCTTTTCATAAAATCCACAGGTAAAATTATTATGAGGTGGCTGAGTTAAAAATCCACTGACAGATGTCAACAGGTCAGGTAGCATCTGCGAAGAGAGGAACAGAGTTAACGGCCCCGATATTAACGGGAAGACGCGGATGTAAGTGGGGGGGTCTGATATCGCGTGAGAAACTGGGAGGTATGTTCAGCATATCTGTCAGTGGCTTTTTACTCAGCCACCTCATAATAATTTTACCTGTGGGTTTTCCATTTAATCCGTGGCAGCGGGTATGGTGCTGATCTGCATGACCTCCAGTATTTAAAGGAGGGGAGGGTCGGAGAGATCGGGGGTCTAGGGGGGGACATCGACGGGGGGTGGTCGGGACAGGAGGGGACATTGAAAAAGAAAGAAAGACTTGCATTTATATAGCGCCTTTCATGACCACCGGACATCTCAAAGCGCTTTACAGCCAATTAAGTACTTTTTTGAAGTGGAGTCACTGTTGTAATGTGGGAAACACGGCAGCCAATTTGCACACAGCAAGCTCCCACAAACAGCAATGTGATAATGACTAAATAATCTGTTTTTGTTATGTTGATTGAGGGATAAATATGGGCCAGGACACCGGGGATAACTCCCCTACTCTTCTTCAAAATAGTGCCACGGGATCTTTTATGCCCACCTGAGAGAGCAGATGGGGCCTCGGTTTAAAGTCTCATCCGAAAGAAGGCACCTCCGACAGTGCAGCAATCCCTCAGCACTGCACTGGAGTGTCAGCCTAGATTTATGTGCTTAAGTCCCTGGAGTGGAACTTGAACCCACAACCTTCTGACTCAGACATGAGTGTGCTACCAACTGAGCCACAGCTGACACTGTGATGGGGGGGCCAGGGAGATCAGGAGGTCTTTGATGGGGGCGGCAGGGAGATTGGGGGAGCAGGGGAGTCGATCGCAGGGTCTGGACAGTTTGGGGGAGGAAGGGAGAAGATCACATGGGGGCCCATGGAGGACTTGAGGTGGGGGAGCGGAAAGAGATTGCAGGCCATGGAGGACATTGGGAGAGCTTCGGATCACAGGGTGCGGGGGAGGTCCGATCACTGGGGAAATTAACAGGCTTGCTTGGCGGGCTGGGGGGAGGGGAGCACTCCTGCTCCTGCTGGCCCACAAGCAGTGCTGGAAAAACATTTACCTCTTCCATGCAGCAGCCATCACTTCCCTTTACCTGCCGGGTTTCCCGAGGCCTGGAAAACCCTGTCGGCCAGGGTTAACCCTGGAACAGAGAAAAAATCTGAGGCATGCAACCTCATTAAAGTATTTAAATGAGTGACCCGCCTCCTGGGAGCGGGTTGGTCGCCCACCTGCAGTCCCGTCTCCGTTAAAACCGTAAATGGTCGGGTTCGTTGCAGGTTGTGTTTGGTTTGAGATTTTTTACATTTTTCTTCCCACCCGACCTGAGGTTTTTGGGGGTTAAAATTCCCCCTGTTAAAGCATCATATAAATGGAAGCCTTTCTTGTTTATTTTTCTTTGAGTCACTTTGGAAATATAGGGGTCCATCTTGACCCTATCCACCCCATGAAAACCCGGCAAGTGGGCAGTTAAAATGCCCCAAGTGAGTTACCCACCAATTTCTTGCCAACTTCACCTTGATCCTAATTTTAACCTCGGCGTCTCCAATGAGATAAAAAAAAATCCCTTTTTAAAAGTGTTAATGAGTTTTTAGTTAATGTGGGTGTACTTTGAAAAAAGACTGCCCCATGACTGTCTTCCCCTTCAACTGTGTGCTATTTAGGTCAACTTGAAGTCAATCTCTTTTCCTGGTATTTGCTCACAGATACATTTTGTTTTCTGGGCACCAATGCTAATTTATTATAGAGCTCTGTGTTTTCAGTATTATGCAATGTCTGATGCATTTTTATTTTATTTTGCATTGTTTGTCTCAGAAAAAAATATCCTTTTGATTCAAAATTTCTATGATATATAATTGAAAAGGTTACTTGAAATATTATAATTTGAGATTTTTTAAAAAGCTGCATAAAGCTGGAAATCTGAACAAATAAAGGAAAATGTTGGAAAAGCACATCAGGTCACCTCAAGCGGCTAGAAATTCGATGCATTAGCGCCTCCCGTTACCGCCTCGGGGGGGCGATAACGGGGCGCTAAGGACTTACCGCCTGGGCGCGGCGATGTTACCGCCACCCGCAAAATTCACCTGGCAGTTTGAGGAGGCAGTAACCCCTAGCGTCACGATCTCCTGCACCCGAAGATCGTGACGTTATCCGGCCGCGCATCACCTCGGTAGCGCCCCGGACCTGAAATTCATTTCTGCCCCCTGCAGCATCGCCGGGCAATGATACCGACAGCTGGAGGAGCCGTTGATCGGGAGGCCGGGTGCTTCGGGGGTGAGACTTAAAGGCGAGGTGGCCGAAGTAGGTGAAAAAAAAAAATCTGAAATGCCCTTTGCGTTTTTTTTTTCATCGCCAGCCATCAATCAGCCCGGCACTCTGCTGCAGTGCATCGGGCTGATCGGGCCGGATCACGACTGCCGTTGGGGACCAGGTAAGTTTTTTCCTTGCAAAGCCTACAGCGATGGCCTTTCCCTTTAAGGCAGGGAAGGAGCCTTCCAATGCGGCAGCACTGCATGGCTCATTGTGCAGCACCTACCGCCCCGCCTGCTGCCTGTTGCGCCCCAGGAATGAAGTGGAGTGCTTGATTTAGCGCACCACTTCCTTCCTGGAGCGCAAAACCAAATTTTTTAAAGTTGAGAAACATTAGCGCCTGGCTCTAATTTTCTCAACTTCTAAAAGTTAGCACCCCAAACGGGGCTAGATAAAGAAAGGTCAGCATTTTGAACACATACCCTTCAATATAACAGGCCTAGCCTGATGAAGAGTTACAACTAACACATGAACCTTACTGTTTATTTCCATCATTTTGTTTTCATTCTCACTTGATTTAACACACTACAGATTTTTGCTATCTAATTAGTACCAGTGATGACACCTAAGTCATGAATAAATTTAGAAGCTGAAGTCCAAAAGATGAAGGACTGTCACATGTCCCAGAAACTAAAGTACTGCGCAACGAGGAAATAAATCATCATTCATGGCCCAACTAATTTCTTTTATTATTGAAACAGAAAATGCTGGCAATACTCAGCAGGTCAGGCAGCATCTGTGGAGTGAGAAATGGAGTTAACATTTCAGGTCGATGACCTTTCGTCAGAACTGGAAAAAGTTTGAGATGTAACAGGTTTTAAGCAGGTGCAGAGGCAGGGAAAGTGGGGAGGGGAGGAAAGAACAAAAGGGAAGGTCTGTGATAGGGTGAAAAACAGGAGAGATTAAGAGACAAAAGGTATGATAGTACAAAGCAAAAGGGGATGGTAATGGGACAAGTAAAGAAACAAAAGATGTCCCTAGAAGAGGAGTAAATGGGGATGGCAGAAACATCAACAGCTGCCATGTGAAAAAATAGGGGCAGAGGTTATGGTCTGAAATTGTTGAACTGGATGTTGAGTCCAGAAGGCTGTAAAGTGTCTAATCGAAACATGAGGTGCTGTTCCTCGAGCTTACATTGAGCTACATTGGAACAGTGTAAGAGGCTGAGGACAGAGAGGTCAGAGTGGGAGTGAAGCGAAGAATTAAAGTGACAGGAAACTGGAGCTCGGGGTCATGCTGCGGACTGAACGGAGGTGTTCAGCAAAGTGATCACCCAACCTACATTTAGTCTCCCCAATGGAGAGGAGACCACATCGTGAGCAACGAATACAGTATACTAAATTGCAAGAAGTACAAGTAAATCGCTGTTTCACCTGGAAGGAGTGTTTGGGGCCCTGGACAATAGGAAGGGAGGAGGTAAAAGGGCAGGTGTTGCATCTCCTGCGCTTGCACGGGAAGGTGCCGTGGGAAGGGGAGAGGGTGTTGGGGGTGATTGAGGGGTGGACTAGGGTGTCTCGGAGGATACAGTCCCTTCGGAATGTTGAAAGAGGAGGGGAAGGGAAGATGAGTTTGGTGGTGGGATCATGCTGGATGTGGCAGAAATGGCAGAAGATGGTCCATTGAATGTGGAGGCTGGTGGGGTGAAAGGTGAGGACAAGGGGAACCCTATCCCCACTACCAAACATCAAACCATCGTTTCTAAGACAGTCACTGACCTCATCTCCTCTAGAGATCTTCCCTCCACGGCCGCCAAGCTTATAGTTCCCCAATCCCACACAGACTGCTTCTACCTCCTTCCCAAGATCCATAAGCAGGACTGCCCTGGTATATCTATCGTTTCAGCCCATTCTTGCCCCATGGAACTGATTTCTTCCTATCTCGGCTCTATTTTTTCTCCTCTTGTTCAGTCTCTTCCCACCTACATCCACAACTCTTCCGACACCCTCCACCATTTTAACAGTTTCCAGTTTCCTGGCCCCAATCATCTCCTTTTCACTATGGACGTCCAATCCCTCTACACCTCCATCCCCCACCAGGGTGGCCTGAGGGCGCTCCGCTTCTTCCTTGAACAGAGGCCCAACCAGTCCCCATCCACCACCACCCTCTCCACCTGGCTGAACTTGTTCTCACATTGAACAACTTCTCCTTTGACTCCACTCACTTCCTCCAAATTAAGGTGTTGCTATGGGAATCCGCATGGGTCCCAGCTATGCCTGCCTTTTTGCGGGCTTTGTGGAACAGTCTTTGTTCCAGTCCTACTCAGGTCCCCTCCCTCACCTCTTCTTCCAGTACATTGATGACTGTATCAGTGCCATTTCCTGCTCTCGTCCTGAACTAGAAAATTTCATTCACTTTGCTTCCAATTTTCACCCTTCCCTCACCTTCACATGGTCCATCTCCAACTCTTCCCTTCCCATTCTCGACTTCTCTGTCACCATTTCTGGGGATAGGCTATCGATAAACATCCACTGTAAGCCCACTGACTCCCACAGCTACCTGGACTACACTTCCTCCCACCCCGCTTCCTGTAAGGACTCTATTCCATTCTCCCAGTTTCTCCGTCTCCGCCGCATCTGTTTTGACGATGCCACCTTCCATACTAGTGCTTCCGCTATGTCTTCCTTTTTCCTCAACTGAGGATTCCCCTCTACTGTGGTTGACACGGCCCTCGACCGTGTCCGTTCCATTTCCCGCACTTCTGCTCTCACCCCTTCCCCTCCCTCCCGGAACCACGATAGGGTTCCCCTTGTCCTTACCTTTCATCCCACCAGCCTCCACATTCAATGGATCACCCTCCGCCATTTCCGCCACCTCCAGCGTGATCCACCACCAAACACATCTTCCCCGCCCCTCCTCTTTCAGCATTCCAAAGGGACCGCCCCCTCCGAGACACCCTGGTCCACTCCTCAATCACCCCCAACACCCCTTCCCCTTCGCCCGGCACCTTCCCGTGCAAGCGCAGGAGATGCAACACCTGCCCTTTTACCTCCTCCCTTCCCACTGCCCAGGGCCCCAAACACTCCTTCCGGGTGAAACAGCGATTTACTTGTACTTCTTGCAATTTAGTATACTGTATTCGCTGCTCACGATGCGGTCTCCTCTACATTGGGGAGACCAAACGCAGATTGGTGACCGCTTTGCGGAACACCTCCGTTCAGTCCGTAAGCGTGACCCCGAGCTTCTGGTCGCCTGTCACTTTAATTCTCCGCTCCACTCCCACTCTGACCTTTCTGTCCTCGGCCTCTAACACTGTTCCAACGAAGCTCAACATAAGCTCATCTTTCGATTGGATACTTTACAGCCTTCTGGACTCAACATTGAATTCAACAATTTCAGACCATAACCTCTGCCCCTATTTTTCACATGGCAGCTGTTGATGATTCTGCTATTCTCATTTACACCTCTTCTAGACCCATCTTTTGTTTCTTTACTTGTCCCATTACCATCTCCTTTTGCTTTGTACTATCACTTTTGTCATTTAATCACTCCTGCCTTCCACCCTATACAGACCTTCCCTTTTGTTCTTTCCTCCCTTTCCCTGCCTCTGCACCTGCTTAAAACCTGTTACATCTCTAACTTTTTCCATCGTCATCAACCTGAAACGTTAACTCTGTTTCTCTCTCCACAGATGCTGCCTGACCTGCTGAGTATTTCCAGCATTTTCTGTTACTATTTCAGATTTCCAGCATCTGCAGTATTTTGCTTTTGTAATTTCTTTTATTATTCATTTTGAAATGATAATGGACTGCTCATATGAATGAAACATATGACGGCAAGCAGAGGTAATGAAGATCAAGTTTATATTCTGATTTTTACATAGGATAAGAAAAAGGTGACCATTAACAAGGCTTAGCTCGGTTACTGCCCTGGCGTAATCACACTGCCAGGACCACAGATGTGGTAACTTATCCCGTAGCTGCCCCATCTGCTTTGGACGTGTGCCAACACATCAAGAGTTGACCTGGTAGTATTGGTGACGTGACTGTGACAATAAACACAGTCTCAATTGGTTAAAAGCAGTCAACTGTCAGGCAATCAAAGACCAATTCTTCCATTGTGTGTAGCACTTACTAAATGGATGCAGGGGGAAAAAAATATTTTAACAACAACAACAACTTGTATTTATATAGCGCCTTTAACATCATAAAACGTCCCCAGGCGCTTCATAGGAGCGTTGATAAACAAAGTTTGGCACCGAGCCACATAAGGAGATATTCGGGCAGATGACCCAAAGCTTGGTAGGTTTTAAGGAGCAAGGTATTTTTAAATAAAAATATGCATTCTATTGCTATTGTATATGGGTTGTATTACAGTAATAAAGCTACTGATATTTTAGCAGTATTATTCCTGTTATATTAGCATTTACATTAGCATCACAATGTGTGAGCTGAACATTTTAAGAAATGAACAACTGGAATTTTTCTTAATGTTCCAAGCTAAATTGCATTGCTGAAGCAGCTGACAGCCAGTTTAGATCTAAGTTTCCACAACAGCACCATCTCGTGTGCAGGCTGGTCAGTCATTTCTACGTTTATGTACATCGCACCAGTCATTGTGAGAGCTGGGGATGCAGCGCCAAAAAGTGGTCTTGCTTAGAAAAACTGACCAAGAAATTTGTTGGCGCCTAAATATCCAGCACAGTGGCCAAAATGTGTGTGCCCATCCTGTGTCGAAAATATTGGGGCGGGGATGTGCGTAGGTGTCCAGGGTCTGCTGTAAGTATTCAAATCAGTAATTCAAATATTTAAATACTGTCCCAGTGTCTGACTCGCCAGGTGATAAACTCGCTCAGCATCTCGTGATGCTACCAGGCAGCAAGGACCCTTCAGCAGTGCTATTTAAAGGGCTCATCCACTCCATTCAAGTTAGTTGCTAGTTTGACATTTTAGGCTGCTACTCAACTTCTGGGTGTTTCTTGGCCCATTTTCTCACTTCTACAACTGATTTCTAACTTCTGAGAAGACTTTTTTCTGATGCTGGACTGCTTTTATCTGATTTCAAAACATAGGATCATAAGAAACAGGAGCAGGAGTAGGCCATTTCGGCCCTTCGAGCCTTTTCCGCCATTCAATAAGATCATGGCTGATCTTCTACCTCAACTCCACCTTCCCGTACTATCCCCATATCCCTTGATTCCCTTAATATCCAAAAATCTATCGATCTCTGTCTTAAATATACTCAATGCCTGAGCATCTTCAGCCATCTGGGGTAAAGAAGTCCAAGGTTCAAAACACTTTGAGTTAAGAAATTTCTCATTTCAGTCCTAAATGGCCAACCCCTTATTCGGAGATTGTGGCCCCCCGTTCTAGACTCCCCAGCCAGGGGCAACATCCTCTCAGCATCTACCCTGTTGCGCTCTGTAAGAATGTTATATGTTTCAATGAGATAACCTCTCATTCTTCTAAATTCTAGGGAATATAGGCCTGGTCTCCTCAATCTTTCCTAATAGGACAATCCCAGGAATCAGTCTGGTGAACCTTCATTGCAATCTCTCTAAAGCAAGTATATGCTTCCTTAGGTAAAGAGACCAAAACTGTGCACTGTGCTCCAGGTGTGGTCTCACCAAGGCCCTATATAATTGTAGTAAGACTTCTTTACACTTATATGACCTGCGAGGAGTCGACAGCGGTGGAGGTGGCAGGAGAAAATAATGAGAGCGGACCCGAGAACAGCGCGGAACTGCGAGGAGTCGGCAGCAGCGGTGGCGGCAGATACAAATCCGGCAAATTCCAAAAGAACAGCAAAATCAAGGAGTGGCATCACAGGACTGCCGGTCGGTGATTGATGGGTGAGTATTAGTGTTTTATTCTCTCTAACTTAACTAGATAGACTAATTAATATAACTATAAATGATCATGTGAATAAAGACTTTAACGAAAATAGCGAGAGAAGCGGCCGGAGATAAAGGTAGGACCAACTTTTAGGACTCTTAGGGGGAGAAATTGGGTACCTTTGCGCCTCCCATTATTGCCTCCGGGGGGCGATAACGGGGCAGTAATCACTTACCAACCGGACTCGGCAAGAAGATCGACTTCCACTATATTCGGTGGGAGGTTTGTGGCGGCGGTATGGTGTTGCGCCCCGATATCCTTCGCCCGGAGAGCGTGATGTCATCATCGTGCGCATCACCCCGGTAGCGCCCCTGACCCGAACTTCGGTCCCGCCCCCTGCAGCATCGGCGGGCGAACATACCGGCAGCTGCAGGAGGCATTCATCGGGAGGCCGGGCGCTTCGGGGGCAACACTTAAAGGCGAGGTGGCCGAGGTAAGTTAAAAAAAATTGTGAAATGCTGTTTCAGGTATTTTTTTATTTTTCTTCTCCAGCGATCGATCAGCCTGGCACTCTGCTGCAGTGCATCGGGCTGATCGGGCCAGATCGCGACTGCTGTCGGGGACCGGGTAAGGTTTTTCCTTGCAAAGCCTGCAGCGATGGCCCTTCCCTTTAAGGGGGGGAAGGAGCCTTCCAATGCGGCAGCGCTGCACGGCCCAGTGTGCAGCACTGGACACCTACCGTCCCGTCTGCTGCCTGTTGCTCTCCAGGAAGGAAGTGGAGCGCTTGATTTAGCACTCCACTTCCTTCCTGGAGCACAAAACCGAATTTTTTAAAAGTTGAAAGATATTAGTGCCTGGCGCTAATTTTTTCCACATTTAAAATTTAGCACCCCAAACGGGGCTATAATGAATTTCTCCCCCTGAGTCTTAAAATTTATTTCTGTACGTTAGTTAATAGTCGAATAAATAGAGGCATGGAATGCACATCCTGTGCCACGTGGGAAATCCAGGACGCTTCCCGTGCCCTGGACAACCACATGTGCAGGAAGTGTCGTTGGCTGGAGGAGCTCGAGCTGTGCAGGCAGAAAGGGAATGGGTGACCGTCAGACAGACAAGGAGGACAAGGCAGGTAGTGAAGGAGTCTCCTGAGTGCATCTCACTCTCCATCCGAAGGTTCCTCTGGGGAGTACAGCCAGAGCCAAGTCCACAGCACCACAGGTGGCTCAGCTGTACAGGGGGGGAGGAGGAAGATCGGGAAAGCAATAGTGGTAGGGGATTTGATAGTTAGGAGAACAGACAGGTGTTTCTGCGGCCGCAGACATGATTCCAGGATGGTATGTTGCCTCCCTGGTGCCTGGGTCAAAGATGTCACTGAGTGGCTACAGAACATTCTGAGTGGCGAGGGTGAACAGCCAGAGGTTGTTGTCCATATTGGTACCAACAAGATAGGCAGAAAAAGGGATGAGGTCCTGCAGGCAGATTTTAGGGAGCTAGGACTGAGATTAAAAAGCAAGACCTCAAAGATAGTAATCTCCGGATTGCTCCCGGTGCCACATGCTAGTGAGTACAGAAATAGGAGGATAGAGCAGATGAATGTGTGGCTGGAGAGATGGTGCAGGAGGGAGGGCTTCAGATTCCTGGGACATTGGGACCAGTTTTGGGGAAGGTTGGACCTGTACAGGCCGGACGGGTTGCACCGCAACAGAGCCGAAGCCAATGTCCTCATGGCGGGGCGGCTGCTAGTGCTGTTGGGGAGGGTTTAAACTAATTTGGCAGGGGGATGGGCACCAGGATGTACCATTAGAAAGGAGAAACAAAGTGCACAGAGGATGGGGAGAGACAGATAGCACTAGAGTAAGAAATAGTAAGATATTAGGTGGGGTCAGATTAAGAGAGAATACAAGAAGGTCTAATAGAGGTTTTCATGTGCATGTGTGTAAATGCATGAAGCTTTGTAAATAAGGTTGGTTAGCTGCAGGCGCAAATAGCCACATGAGAATATGATGTTGTGGCGATAACGGAGACTTGGCTCAAAAAAGGGCAGAATTGGGTTTTAAATATTACTTGGATATAAGATGTTCAGGAAAGATAGGGAAGGAAAGAAAGGAGGTGGGGTGGCAGTATTGGTTAAGGAGAATGTTACAGTGCTGGAGAGAGAGGATGTCCTGGAGGGGTCAAGGACAGAATCTATTTGGTTAGAGTTAAGAAATAATAGAGGTGCCATGACACTACTAGATGTATTACTACTGGGAAGGATATAGAGGAGCAAATTTGCAGGGACATTACAGAGAGGTGCAAGAACTATAGAATAGTAATAATGGGGGATTTCAGTTATCCTAATATAGACTGGGATAGTAATAAATGTGAGAAGTCGCACAACACCAGGTTATAGTCCAACAGCTTTATTTGAAATCACAAGCTTTCGGAGCACTGCTCCTTCGCTGACTTCACCTGACGAAGGAGCAGCGCTCCGAAAGCTTGTGATTTCAAATAAAGCTGTTGGACTATAACCTGGTGATGTGCGACTTCTCACATTTGTCCACCCCAGTCCAACACCAGCATCTCCACATCAGGGATAGTAATAGTGTAAAGGGCAGAGATGGGAGAAGAATTTCTGAAGTGTGTTCAGGAGAACTTTCTTGATCAGTACGTCTCCGACCCAAGGAGGAAGGAGGCATTCCTGAATCTGGTTCTGGAGAATGAGATGGGTCAAGTGGAGCAAGTGTCAGTAGGGGAACGTTTAGGGAACAGTGATCATAGTATCATAAGGTTTAGATTAGCTATGCAAAAGGACAGGAAGTAATCTACAGTAAAAATATTTAATTGGAGGAAGGCCAATTTCAGTGGGTTGAGAATGAATCTGGCCCGGGTAAATTGGAATCAAAGATTGGCAGGCAAAACTGTAATCGAACAATGGGCTGCCTTTAAAGAGGAGTTGGTTCGGGTACAGTCGAGGTACATTCCCATGAGGGGGAAAGGTAGGGCAACCAAAGCCAGAGCTCCCTGGATGACGAAAGAGATAGAGAGTAAGATGAAGCAGACAAAAGGGACGTATGACAGATGTCAGGTTGAGAATACAAGTGAGAATCAGGCTGCATATAAAAAGTTCAGAGGGGAAGTGATAAAGAAAATAAGAGGGGCAAAGAGAGGGTATGAGAATAGATTGGCAGCTAACATAAAAGGGAATTCAAAAGTCTTCTATAGGCATATAAATAATAAATGGGTAGTAAGAGGAGGGGTGGGGCCGATTAGGGACCAAAAAGGAGACCTACGCATGGAGGCAGAGGGCATGGCTGAGGTACTAAATGAGTACTTTGTATCTGTCTTCACCAAGGAAGAAGATGCTGCCAAAGTCATAGTAAAAGAGGAGGTAGTGGAGATATTGGATGAGATAAAAATTGATAAAGAGGTGGTACTAGAAAGGCTGTCTGAACTTAAAGCTGATAAGTCACCAGGACTGGATGGGATGCATCCTAGAATGCTGAGGGAGGTTAAGGAGGAAATTGCGGAGGTACTGGCCATAATTGTCCAATCCTCCTTAGATACGGGGGTGGTGCTAGAGGACTGGAGAACTGCAAATGTTAAACACTTGTTCAAAAAAGGGTGTATAGATAAACCCAGCAGCTACAGGCTAGTCAGTTTAACCTCAGTAGTGGGGAAGCTTTTGGAAACGATAATCAGGGATGAAGTTAACAGTCACTTGGACAAGTATGGGTTAATTAAGGAAAGCCAGTTAAAGGCAAATTCGTGTTTAACTAACTTGATCGAGTTTATTGATGAGGTAACAGAAAGGGTTGATGAGGGCAATGTGGTTGATGTGGTGTACATGGACTTCCAAAAATCATTTGATAAAATGCAACATAATAGGCTTAGCAGCAAAGTTGAAGCCCATGGAAGAAAAGGGACAGTGGCAGCATGGATATGAAATTGGCTAAGTGACAGGAAACAGAGAGTAGTGGTGAACGGTTGTTTTTCAGGCTGGAAGAAGGTATACAGTGGTGTTCCCCAGGGGTCGGTACTAGGACCACTGCTTTTCTTGATATGTATTAATGACTTGGACTTGGGTGTATCAGGCACAATTTCAAAATTTGCAGATGACACAAAACTTGGAAGTATAGTGAACAGTAAGGAGGACAGTGATAGACTTCAAGAGGACATAGACAGGCTGGTGGAATGGGCTGACGTGACAGCTGAAATTTAATGCAGCAAAGTGCGAAGTGATACATTTTGTAGGGAGAATAAGGAGAGACAATATGAACTAAAGGGTACAATTCTAAAGGGGGGCATGACCAGAGAGACCTACGGGTATATGTGCACAAATCGTTGAAGGTTGAGAAAGCTGTTAAAAAAGCTTACGGGCATAGGGCTCAAATTTCATTGGGCCGTTGAGGCGGGATGGGAGGCGTGTGGGTGGTTAAAATTGCAAAAACTGGCGGGCGGGCCCAACCCCGCCTCCATCCCGCCTCCACGCAATTTTCATTGAATCGTGTCTACTGGTCCCATCTCCGTCCCACCTCCAAAAGGCGGGATAGGCCGTTAAGGCCCTTAACAAGCACTAAATTGCCTCTATAATGCCATTTTGATAGGCCGTTGCGATTTTAACCCTTTTCCCACGTGAAGCACGCCTGTTCTGAAACACGACGGTGAAACCTGGTGGTAGCACAATTGGATTGCTGACTATCAGCTGCATCTCAACCATTAAATAGGAGATTGATCAGCTATCATTTGCAGGTGGCAAGATTTTATTGTCTCAGGTCTGGGGGAACTTTTAGAAGGCATAACCACAGCTGTGGAAGTTTGGAGCCTGACACCCATCTCCAGTGTGACCTCCTGGGAAACCCCTCTCACCACCTTGACTGAGCGCTTCCTCAACTAAGGCATATACCAGAAGCATGGGAGCCATTTATTTCCTTCCCTTCCGGACATCAGATGAGGATGAAGACCAGCCGCAGCACCAGCAGAACCATGAACAACAGCAGCACCAACAGCAGCAGCACCAACAGCAGCAGCAACAACAGGAGCGCCAAGCTGCTGCTCACCCACCTGAAGCTGCACAGGCCAGAAGGGGCCAGCGTATGGAAGCCCGTCGGCGCAGGAGATACCCCCCAAACAGGGTCTACAGACACAGGGTCAGCTACCTCAACATGTCTGAGCAGCAGTGCCAAAGGCGGCTCCGACTTTCGCGAGAGGTAGTGGGTGACATCTGCGCAATGCTGCAACAAGACCTGGAGCCCAAAGGACCAGGTGGACAGCCCTTAGCAGTGGCCGTCAAAGTCACCACCGCACTCAACTTTTTTGCCTCAGGCTCATTCCAGGGATCAGCAGCAGACATCAGCGGCATCTCCCAGGCGGCTGCACACACTTGCATCACGCAGGTAACCAATGCCCTCATTTTTCCATCACGCACTCTCACATCCATTTCACCAAGGATCAAGCAAGTGTCACGGCGCGTGCGGTTGGATTAGCTAATCTGGCAGGCTTTCCAAGGGTGCAGGGCATTGTTGACTGCACACATGTGGCCCTTAAGGCACCCCATCGCAATCCAGGTATTTTTGTCAACCGCAAGGGCTTCCACTCCCTTAACGTTCAGCTGGTGTGTGACCACAAGAAGGAAATTTTGCATGTTTGTGCCAAGTACCCTGGCAGTTGACATAACTCCTTCATACTGCGCCAGTCTAGTGTGCCTCCGCTATTCAGTCTGCCAGACCAACTTCACGGATGGCTACTTGGAGACAAGGGCTATCCCCTGAAGATGTGGCTAATGACACCGTTGAGGAGCCCATCCAAAGATGCTGAGGAGAGCTACAACCCCAGCCACATGTCCACCAGAGCCATAATCGAGCAAACCATCAGTTTGCTGAAGATGCGCTTCAGATGCCTGGATAGATCAGGTGGAGCCCTGCAGTACTCAGCAGCCAGGGTCTCCAGAATCATCGTGGTTTGCTGTGCACTTCACAACATGGCACAGCGTCGTGGCTTGCAGATTCCTGAGGACCAAGTGGCTCCTCACATAGCCTCCTCAGGTGAGGAGGAGGAGGAGGAGGAGGAGGAGGAGGAGAGCGAAAACAAACATATTGCAGAGGCCCATCAACCAGCGGCAGCAGTACGCGAGAACATTGCTGCCCGGGATGCAAGGAACGCACTCATCTTGGCCAGATTTGCTTAGCACAACCAATCAAGCACTTTTGCCTCGCAGCTTCTTACCTGAGCATTGACAATGGCCAAGAACCAGCGGATTCCTAGCAATTTGAACACCATACTGACAATTGCAAGTAATCCTAAGCCCTCAATGTGTAAGTCCCATTCGCAAAATGACACACGCCACAACTACAGCAGTAGCCATTAGATTTTTTATTTACAGTAATCATCTGATGGCTTTTTAACATCAAAATTCACCCAAGTGACTACCCTTGTGACTATTTGTGCACTATCTTTCTCTTACGCGTGCTCCTACGTGGTGCTTCCCCTGCGGCTTCAGCAGATGTGGAGGCCCCTTGCTCACTTTCTTGCTGCTTCTGTCTCGACACCTTTGGCGGGTGTCCTCTCGGGATGTGAACCTGTGAGGGCTCGCCAACAGTCTGCTGCTCCTACGGCTGTGCAGGGGTTGAGACGCCGATCTCAGTTGGGTGCGGACTCTGGTGGAGCTTTGACCAAGGACTTGTCAGTGGCATGGAAGTGTGAGCGCTTGGAGAAGAGCCCCCACCTTGTTCCTTGTTCTCTGCAAACAACATCCCTCTCATGGGTCAGGTCCACCTCAGCGCTTGCAAGTGGATTGAGAGCACCTTGCTGCACATCAGGGGGGCCATGGGGACCCGTTTCTGCACTGGAAGCCCTACTCAGAAGGACTTCCATGAAGGTCTGGTTTCTGTGTTCAATAGATGACCATCGCTCCTCCAGAGATGTCATTCTATTCTGAACACTCACCATGTTTTCTGCACTCCGGTGACTTATCTCCTCCATGGCCGCAGCCATCCTCTCGTCTACTGTAGCCATCCTTTCGACGGAGGTTGCCATCATTTGCATGCAGGTTGCCATCCTTTCCGTGGTGATGCGTTCATGCGCCAATGACTCCACAAAGGCTCTGCTCATGTTCGCAATGGACTCCTCCATTCGCTCCACACTCGCAGCGACCCTGGAGAAAAAACCTGCCAGAGACTCCTGCATCTGTTCCTGGAGTTCCAGCACCGCTGATCTTATGGATGGACCCAGAGGCAGAGGGTCGACATGCAGCTGAGCCGAGCTGAGAGAGTCCTGCGCCCTCCGACTAGGACTCTCCACTGCTGTCCCTGTCTCCACTATCTGCTGATGCTCACTTGTGAGCTGTGATACACCAGGTGACAACACTACTCTATCTCGTGATGTTCCCTCCGAGGTGTGAGTGTCTGCGCTGGTGCTGGGTGCACTGAATTCTGCTGACGCTGCGCCCTCAGAGGATGCAGCTTCCTCTGAGGAGTCTTGAGGCTTATGCTCTTCCTCCTGGATAGTGGGGACGGGGGCTTTCGATGGTCCTGGGGGGGAGTAAAGGAAAGAGTCAGAGATGTGAGGCCAAGGTTACATGCACATTGCATATTGCAGATGATCATAAATCCATCTGTTAGAGCTTCAGAATCATTATCAGCGACTCATGCAATGTCATTGAGAGAGATGGAAAACTATTCTGTCACCAGCTTGCTGTGATGCGCCCGTCTGTCCGTCCCCCACTTGGGAATCTTCCTCCACTCCCATCACCTCCAGGACCGCCTCCTCCCAGGTGGTGAGCTGGGCTACTGAGGGTGGCCCTCCTCCTGTCCTCACTCTTTCCCTCTTATTGTGAGCTCTCTTTTCCTGCAATGAGTGAGACAAGTGGAGTTTGAGTGAGAATGAAGGAGTGAGTGTAGAGAATCCATAGCATAGATGCTTAGAAGGAGACAAAGATGGAGTGAGGTGGCAAGACCAAGGGCCCTCCCTGTGTGTTGTAAGTTGTAATTGCATCACAGTGATAGGGAGTGTGAGGGCTGCATAGTCAAATAGTTCGGTGAATGTGACCATAGAGAGAGAGGGAATGGGTAAGGGTGCATGGATGTCAGTGTCAATTGGGATGTGGAGGAAGAGATTGCTAAAGCTGAGTGCTGGTGAGGAGAGGCAATGGGGATCAGATTGAGGGTGATGGGAAATTCATACTCACTTTTCCAGTGCGCAGAAAGTCATGAAGCCTCTTTCTGCACTGAAGCCAGGTTCTGCGGGTTATTGACAAAGAGTTGACCTCCTCTGCCACCTGGATACACACAGCCTTGGTTTGTTGGGGAGGCTTCTTCCTCCCTGAAGAAGGGAAGAGCACCTCTCTGTTTGCTCTTGCTCCCTCTACTAAAGCCTGCAGGGCAACGTCATCAAAGCGAGGTGCAGACCTCGGTCTCTGGCTGGCCATTCTTCCTGCAGTTGCCTCTAACATGCAAGGGCAAAAGCTTGGCAGTCTGCAGAAGAAGCAAGGCTTGTTGCATACCTTAAATGCTGCAGCAATGATGACATCATCGGAGGCGACTTTCAGACTGGAAAAACTCACTGGCCATGGGTTCCCACACGTTGGAACTCAATTGGCCAATTAGGTTAAAATGGCATCATTCTCCCACATCGATTTAGAAACGGGTGGCTAACACGAAATGCGGATTACACGACCTAGCCCGCCCCAGTATCAAAATCCAGCCCATAGAGTACAAATGCAAGGAAGTTATGATGAACATTTGTAAAACACTGGTTCGGCTTCAACTGGAGTATTGTGTCCAATTCTGGGCGCCGCACTTTAGGAAGGATGTGAAGGCCTTCGGGAGGGTGCAGAAAAGATTTATGAGAATGGTTCCAGGGATGAGGGACTTCAGTTACGTGGATAGACTGGAGAAGCTGGGGTTGTTTTCCTCAGAGCAGAGAACGTTGAGAGGAGATTTGATAGAGGTCTTCAAAATTATGAGGGGTCTGACAGAGTAGATAGAGAGAAACTGTTCCCTTTGGCGGAAGGGTCGAGAACCAGAGGACACAGATTTAAGGTGATTGGCAAAAGAACCAAAGGCGACATGAAGAAAAACTTTTTCATGCAGCGAGTGGTTAGGATCAGGAGTGCACTGCCTGAAAGGGTGGTGGAGGCAGACACAATCATGGCTTTCAAAAGGGAATTGGATAAGTACCTGAAGGAAAAAAATTTGCAGGGCTACGGGGAAAGGGCGGGGGTGGGGGGTGGGACTAGCTGAAGTGCTCTTGCAGAGAGCCGGCACTGGCTTGGCGAGCCGAATGACCTCCTTCTGTGCTGTAACCATTCTCTGATTCTATGATTCTATACTCCATTCCTTTTGTAATAAAGGCTAATATACTATTTGCTTTCCTAATTGCTTACTGTACCTGCATGTTTACTTTCAGTGATTCATGTACAAGGACACCCAGGTCCCTCTAAACACCAACATTTCCCAATCTCTCACCATTTATAAAATATTCTGCCATCTATTTTTCCTATCAAAGTGGATAACTTCACATTTCTTCACATTATATTCCATCTGCCATGTTCTTGCCCACTCACTTAGTCTATCTATATCCCTTTGCAGCCTCTTTGCATCCTCCTCACAGCTTACTTTCCCACCTAGCTTTATATCATCAGCAAACTTGGATACATTACACTCCGTCCCCTCATCTAAGTCATTGATACCAATTGTAAATCGCTGAGGCCCAAGCACTGATCCAAATCAAATTACCCCCAATCCCATGAGCCCTAATTTTATGTAATAACCTCTAGTGTGGCACCTTATCGAGTTTCACTGCAGTCATGGGTGGTCTGGTCAGGCTGCCATTGGGGCTGGGGGACAAGGGGGGGGCAGCCAAGAAAATAGGAGAGAGCAGAAGCAGCTGTGATAGAGGAGCATGTGGGCACTTTGCAGAGGCCATACCCACAGTGGGTCTTCAGGGAGCACCTCTCCTACCTCAACTTCACTGAGCAGCAATGTCTCAGGCACTTTCACTTCACAAAGGAGGCTGTCATAGAGTGGGCTGGATTTTCAATGGCCCGTGGAGTCGGGTTTGGAGGTGGGGGGGGGTGGGGGGCGGGGGTTAAAGTTGCAGATTCGGGGGTCCCGACCCCATCCCGACTCCAACCCGCCTCCATGCCAGTTTCGCTGGAGGCGGGTACCTGACCTGTTCTGAGACCCGACTCCCTGAGGCGGGAAGGGATTAGTGACAATTAACTGCCTGTTAACAGGTAGTTAACAGGCAGTTTTTTGCATAATCCCTATTTTAAAAAGAAAAGTGTGGGCTTCCCGACAGGTGGCAACCATGCCAAGTTATCAGGGCGGGCCGTGGGTCTGCAGGGGTTGGAGGGGTCGATATGTCCGGTGGGCAGGTGAGTGATGGGTGCATGTGTGCAGAGTTAAGTGTGTAAGGTAAGTGCTAAGTGTTGGAAAAAGTTTTACTTACCTTAACTTCCTCCTGCAGGTGTCAGCCCTTCAGTTCTCGGGAGTTAGAAATCTCATCGGCACAGAAAGCAGGAAAGCCGTGGTTCTGTCAAAACCTGCAGCCTTCTGTTTTCTGTGCTGGAATGATTTCTAACTCAGCCTGAAAGGAAGGACTGAAGTTAGAAATCATATTGTGAGTGTTTGACAGCTTCACAGAGTTGTCAAACGTTGATATTTCATCTGTCAAAAGCTCTTGACAGATGAAATGTCAGTGTGTGACATCACCTGTTGCCGGGTGGCCCTTAATTGGCCTGTTGAGCCCACTGGGCGGGCTCAACAAGGTCAATCAAGGGGAAATACAGTGGGTTGGCAACATCTCGATGGAGGCGGGTTCACAAGCCAGAATGTGTGATTCCCGACCCCAACCCGACTCCAACTTCAAAATCCAGCCCTAGTCATAACGGCACAGAAGGAGGCCATTTGGCCCATCAAGCCCATGCCGGCTCTCTGCAGAGCAATCCAGTCAGTCCCATTCCCCCGCTCTATCCCCATAGGCCTGCAAGTTTATTTCCCTCAAGTGCCTATCCAGTCTCCCCTTGAAAACATTGAATGTCTCCGCTTCCACCACTTCAGAGTGAAGTAGGATGAAAGAGCATTAGGCTTTGCCTGCATTCCCCAGGGTGTGAGGTGCCATTGACAATTCAATTCCATCAGTGTCTAATCGTTAACAGAAATAGTTAAGACTCACCTTTGTGCTGCCCCTTAGTGCCTGTCTTCCGTGCTGTTTACTTATAACAGTGCTCCTATGAAATGTTTCCCCAGTGGTTACAGCTTGGGAGGTGGAAGGCTGCTGACCTTCCATTGAGGCAACGTCAAATGGCCGTGGTGGGCAACCTTGAGCAGCTCTGGGCCTTGAGGGCCCGGCTGCAGACTGCAGCATCTCGGTGTGGGTTGGGGTACTCTGGCCCAGCTGACTGTGTGGCACTAATAAGGGCACTGGTAGAGTATGTGGTGGGGGAGAAGGCATGCTGTTACCCTGAGAGAGGACAGCAGGTGTCTCTCATATTGTCCTGGGACTGAGCCTCAGCACACTCCTATGGCTCTGCATGAGAACAGAGTGCAGGCATGATGTGACGCTCTGAAAGCCCTTTTCAACATTGGCCCCGGATAGTAGCTGTCTGAGCTTCCATGGCAGCAGTGTGAGCATTCAGGAGAGGCTCCATCATGGTGGGCACCACTGTCGTATTCATAGAGGTGACCGCATGCTCCAAGTTCTCCATGCTTTGCACAAAGCCCCAAGACAAGTTGAAGGTGGACCCCTCCATGCTCTGAGCCATTGTGCTGGCTTCCCAATACACCTAACATTTCCTGGCGTATGCCCATCAGACTTCTCTGGTAGCCTGGGCCCTCGAAGTGAACATCTCAGTCCTCTGCAGTACAGCTAGTGTGTCATCTCGCGAGCTGGCACCTGTGACATCCTATCCACCTGCCCTAGCTCCTGCACACTTGGGCCCAGTGATTCACCATGTGAGAACTCATCTAGCCTAGCCTCTGAAGTGCATGTAGTGCCACTCTCTGAGGTGGTGCTTGCTATAGTCAGATCGAGTGATGCTGCATCTTCAGGAAGGCTGGCATCCTCTTCCTGACGTGGCAGACGTGTCTCCACATCTTCAGCACCTGAAATGAAAGAGAGGGACAAGGGTGAGATTTTAGTGTGAAGGGAGAGCAGAGAGAGAAGTGGCTGGTGAAAGCAACTGCAGTTGATCATGCAGGGTGTGTAGGGTGAGATAGAAGTAAGAAGGGAAAAAGAGGATAAGGTATGAAGAAACCCTGTGTGACATCTCCTCCAGTGTTGCCACTCATCACGGCCATAACTCTCCCCCAGCCCGTGATGGCCAGCGTGCTTTCTCCCATTGGGTGCTGGATGTAAAGGCGAGGTCAATCTCCTGCCCCAAGTTGTGCGCGACCTTCTCCTAGATGAAAGAAGGGAGTGCGTCAGTGACATCCTTGTGAGGTTTCGAGAATGTATCTGTCATGGTGAAATAGTGTGCAGTGTGTAAGATGTCAGCGTTACAGTCGTGTTGTGTGAATACGAGGAGAAGGAGACAGAGTGAAGTGTGGTGCAGTGATTGTAGGAGAGTGAAGGGAAGCAGGGGAGGGGAGTATTGTGAGTAGCAAGGCTGGAGTTGGTGGAAGTGTGAGCAGAGAGTAAAGAGCAGTATTTTTACCTTGCCAACTCTTTCCACTGGCGGCAGAACTGTTGCGAAATTACGAAGTCAATTATTTTCAAGCTTGAAGCTGCGATCCATCTCAAAGTGCCAAAAAATTTGCTTAGAACTAGCTTCTTCACCACTAAGCACCACAAAAATTTGGTAAAATTAAGAGAAAAATAAACAATTTATGATAAGCACAGTAAAAGTACCAAATCATTGCAGCTATGGAGCGTTTAAAAGCACCAGAATACTTCTAAATCAAGACAAAGTCCTCCCGGCAGGTTTGGAAACATTGTAAAGAACTCTCGTTATACGTACAGAACTTGAAATGCCTGATCAAGATAAGGTAATTAACGTTAAACTGTTTTTGTACTTAACAAGTACTTAAGGCAGAGAGTAATAGAGTACTGAACAGTTTGCTACAGCTACAACACATCTTCACATTAATGCAAGCACTTGACGAGCGTTGTAACACGAAGAAAAACAGGGCAGTTCAACAGTACAGATTTTTTTACCTGCAACAAAAGGGTAAGTAGAGCGACATTTATCACTGGCCTGTTGATGTGAACACCTACCTGCAATTTCAGAGAATTGCACGTATGTTTGATCAGAGATTGGATCATATCTGCAATCAGAGACTGGCACTTGAGGGAGAGGCTTCCCAGTAAAACCGATTTACAGTCAGCAAAATGTCTGCAGGTTTGCAGGGCTTCCTGAATAATGCATTAAAGCCGTAGAGAACACAGTGACAGTCTGCATTCTAAAGCAAAATGTGAGACCACAGCCTGGCAAGCTGAGAACGTCTTAAGAATATGGGTGCGGTAGTGTAATGGTGAAATAAAAACAGAAAATGCTGGAGATACTCAGCAGGTCAGGCAGCATCTGTGAAGAGAGAAACAGAGTTAACGTTTCAGGTCGATGACCTTTCGTCAGAACTGGAAATAAGCAGGAAATGGAACAGATTTTTAAGCACGTGTAGGGGCTGAGAAATGGGGGAGGGGATGAAAGAACAAAAGGGAAGGTCTGTGATAGGATAGAAGGCAGGAGAAGTTAAGAGACATTAAGAGATATTCAAGGCAAAAGGAGATGGTAATGGGACAGGTTAAGAAACAAAGGATGACTCTAGATGAAGTGTGAATTGCGCTGGCAGAATGAAAGACAGCTGCCATGTGGGAGAGAAGAACAGAAGGCACAAAAAAAAGGTGTGGATAAAAAATATATATATGATAGGGGCCGAGGTTATGAACTGAAATTGTTGAACTCTATGTTGAGTCCAGAAGGCTGTAAAGTGCCTAATCGAAAGATGAGGTGCTGTTGCTCAAGCTTACGTTAAGCTTCCATGGAACAATGCAAGAGGCCGAGGACGGTGAGGTCAGAGTGGGAGTGAAGCGGTGAATTAAAGTGACAGGCCACCGGGAGCTCGGGGTCCCCCTTACAGACTGAACGGAGGTGTTCCGCAAAGTGGTCACCCAATCTGTGTTTGGTCTCCCCAATGTAGAGGAGACCACATCGTGAGCAACGAATACAGTATACTAAATTGCAAGAAGTACAAGTAAATCGCTGTTTCACCTGGAAGGGGTGTTTGGGGCCCTGGACAGTGGGAAGGGGGGAGGTATAAGGGCATGTGTTGCATCTCCTGCGCTTGCACGGGAAGGTGCCGGGGGAAGGGGTGTTGGGGGTGATAGAGGAGTGGGCTAGGGTGTCGCGGAGGGAGCGGTCCCTACGGAATGCTGAAAGGGGAGGTGAGGGGAAGATCCGTTTGGTGCTGGTGTAGGATAGGGTGTATTTGTATGATTTAGTAAAACATTTTTGTATAACTATAATATGTGAAATTGTATGTTAAAAGCCTAAAAGGCTGTATAAAATGGCGAATGGTTGAGAGAAAAGCAGGATGGGAAATTATGCCAACCTGACTGAAACTCGCTCTGTTTTCAATTACTGAAGTGATGGAATGTAATGCTAAGTTTATGGAGACCATCAGGAACGTGGTATTCAGTAATGTGATTAGAAAAGAGATGAGTTGGAGAAGAGAGAGAGAAATTCAAGGCACCCCTCAGTGATAACACTATAAAATGGACAGATTGTTTAGACAACATCTTGGGAAATGGTCTTTGGAAAGAGAATATCTAAAGATAAAAGGCACTTTGATATGCACAAAGCGAGTCCGAGTGGGATCGACAAGGTCATAAAACATGTACTAAGTGTCAGATAGCTGTTTGCAGTCACATAGGCAAAGGAAGGGACAGTGTATAAAGATACGGATATTGAACACTGAAGGCAGCGTGAACCGAGAATCAGAGTTGAAGGAACTTCAGTCAAGAGAAAGCAGCAAGAGGATAAAGAGACCGCGCCACAGTCGCTCGGAAGGAATGCCGAGGCTCAAACGAACAAGACTGTGACTATCTCCTTGTTAAGTATTACTTCTTTATACTGGATGTTTAATGCTTAATAAACATGTTTTACTTATACACAATATACCTGTACCCAGAGTGGTTTGTGTAGTCACGGACAAATTATTATAAGAGCTTTTGGAAGCTACAGTGGGATCACGCTGGAGGTGGCGGAAATAGCAGAGGATGATCCGTTGAATGTGGAGGCTGGTGGGGTGAAAGGTGAGGACAAGGGGAACCCTATCGTGGTTCCGGGAGGGAGGGGCAGGGGTGAGGGCAGAAGTGCGGGAGATAGAACGGACACGGTCAAGGGCCGTGTCAACCACTGTAGAGGGGAATCCTCGGTTGAGGAAAAAGGAAGACATGTCGGAAGCACTATTATGGAAGGTGGCATCGTCAGAGCAGATGCGGCAGAGACGGAGAAACTGGGAGAATGGAATAGAGTCCTTACAGGAGGCGGGGTGGGAGGAAGTGTAGTCCAGGTAGCTGTGGGAGTCAGTGGGCTTGTAGTGAATGTTTGTCAATAACCTATCCCCAGAGATGGAGACGGAGAAGTCGAGGAAGGGGAGGGAAGAGTCGGAGATGGACCATGTGAAGGTGAGGGAAGGGTGGAAATTGGAAGCAAAGTGAATGAAATTATCTAGTTCAGGGCAAGAGCAGGAAACGGCACCGATACAGTCATCAATGAACCAGAAAAAGAGGTGAGGGAGGGGACCTGAGTAGGACTGGAACAAAGAGTGTTCCACATATCCCACGAAAAGGCAGGCATAGCTAAGACCCATTTGGGTTCCCATAGCAACATCTTTGATTTGGAGGAAGTGAGTGGAGTCAAAGGAGAAGTTGTTCAATGTGAGAACAAGTTCAGCCAGGCAGAGGAGGGTGCTGGTGGACGGGGACTGGTTGGGCCTCTGTTCAAGGAAGAAGCGGATCACTCTCAGGCCATCCTGGTGGGGGATGGAGGTGTAGAGGGATTGTACGTCCATCGTGAAAAGGAGGCGGTTGGGCCAGGAAACTGGAAACTGTTAAAGTGGCGGAGGGCGTCAGAAGAGTCGCGGATGTAGGTGGGAGAGACTGGACAAGGGGAGTAAAAAATAGAGTCGAATAGGAAGAGATAAGTTCCGTGGTCAAGAACAGGCTGAAACGATGGGTCTACCAAGGCAGTCCTGTTTGTGGATCTTGGGAAGGAGGTAGAAGCAGGCTGTGCGGGGTTGGGGAACTATGAGGTTGGCGGCCATGGGGGGAAGATCTCCAGAGGAGATGAGGTCAGTGATAGTCTTGGAAACGGTGGCTTGATGTTCGGTAGTGGGGTCATGGTCCAGGCGGAGGTAGGAGGAGGTGTTGGAGAGTTGGCGTTCAGCTTCCGCTAGGTAGAGGTAGGTTCGCCAAACAACAATAGCACCACCCTTGTCAGCAGGTTTAATGACAATGTCGGGGTTGGATCTGAGAGAATGGAATGCTGCAAGTTCAGAGGGAGGTAGGTTGGAGTGAGTGAGGGGAGCAGAGAAATGGAGACGGCCGATGTCACGCCGGCAGTTTGCAATGAAAAGATCTAGAGAGGGTAAGAGGCCAGAGGGAGAGGTCCAGGTATAATGAGAATTCTGTATCTCTTGCCAAAAACCTTAAATCTGTGTCCCCTAGTCCTTGTACCATCAACTAGTGGGAACAGCCTTTCCCAGTCTAGCCTATCCAAACCCATCATGATCTTGTACACCTCTATCAAATCACCCCTCAACCTTCTTTGCTCCAATGAAAACAAATCCAGTTTCTCCAACCTGTCCTTGTAGCTAAGATCCCCCATCCCCGGAACCATTTTGGTAAATTTTCTCTGCACCCTCTCAAGGACCTTCACATCCTTCCTAAAGTATGGTGACCAGAACTGGATGTAATACTCCAGTTGTGGCCTAACCAGCGGTTTATAAAGTTTCAGCATAACTTTTGTGCTCAATACCTCTATTTATGAAACCCAAGATCCCATATGCTTTGTTAACCACTCTCTCAATATGTCCTGCCACCTTCAGGGACTTATGCACATTAACACCCAGGTCCCTCTGTCCCTGCACACTTTAAAACTGTGCCATTAAATGCTTATTGCCTCTCCCTGTTCCTTCTGCCAAAATGCATTACCCCACACTTCTCTGTATTAAATTCCATCTGCCACATGTCTGCCCATTCTGCTAGCCTTTCTATGTCCTGTTGCAGTTGACTGGTATCATCCTCATTGTTTGCCACACCCCCAAGTTTGGTGTCATCGGCAAATTTAGAAATTCTACTTTGTATTCCAATATCCAGTTCATTTATATATATCAAAAAAGCAGTGGCCCCAGCACTGACCCTTAGGGAACACCACTGTCTACCATCCTCCAGTCTGAAAAACAGCCATTTACCACAACTCACTGTTTTCTGTCCTTAAACATAGAAACATAGAAAAATAGGAGCAGGAGTAGGCCATTCGGCCCTTCGAGCCTGCTCCGCCATTCAATATGATCATGGCTGATCCTCTATCTCAATACCATATTCCTGCTCTCTTCCCATACCCCTTGATGCCTTTTGTGTCTAGAAATCTATCTATCTCCTTCTTTAATATATTCAGTGACTTGGCCTCCACAGCCTTCTGTGGTAGAGAATTCCATAGGTTCACCACCCTCTGAGTGAATAAATTTCTCCTCATCTCAGTCCTCAGCCAATTCCTTATCCAAGCTGCCACTGACCCACCTATTCCACGAGCCTCAATTTTGTTAACCAGCCTTCTATGTGTTACTTTGTCAAACGCCTTCCTAAAATCCATGTAGACAACATCCATTGCATTCCCTTCAATGATCCTCCCTGTTACTTCATCAAAAAATTCAATTAGATTAGTCAAACACGATCTGCCTTTTCTAAATCCGTGTTGGCTCTCCTTAATTAGCTTAAACCTCTCCAAGTACCCGTTAATTTTTTCCTTAATCAGCACTGCCACCCCACCTCCCTTTTTTCCTTCCCTATCTTTTCTGAACACCTTGTTCCCTTGAATATTAAGTGCCCAGCCCTCACCGTTTTTAAGCGACGTTTCCGTTATTGCCACAACATCATATTGCCACACAGCTAATTGTGCTTGTAGCTCACCAACCTTATTCACCACACTTTGTGCATTTACCTTTCAAAAGTTTGAGAATTAGCGCCAGGCGCTAATGCTTCAGACTGCATGCAAAATTCAGTCTCATTGCACAAAGAAAGGATTGGAGCACTAAATCAAGCGCTAATGGCCTAGTTCAGTGGCGTTAAACTCGAAGCACTGACCAATATCAGGTGCAGTCTAATCACAAGTCAGCATTGCCACAGGCTCTTTCCGGTTCTTAAAGGGGAGGTTCAGTCAAGCTGCAGAACCTCATTCTCATCATTGCTGGTTCTGCAGCTGTCTCAGGCAGCAGCAGCTCAAGGAGAAGGAGCCAGACGACTCAAGCAGCTGTAATGATGGCAGATCCACGCCCCAGGGAGAGAGCCCGCAGATTCTGCAACCAAGCATTGGAGGCGTTGGTCTTCGCTGTGGAGAGACGGAGGGCGGTGCTGTACCCGACAAGTGGCAGGAGGCCCTCGCCGCAAGTCTTCCGCGCCATGTGGAGGGAGGTAGCGCAGCAGGTCTCAGGCAGCACTGTGGTCCCCAGGACCCACACACAGTGCAGGAAGAAATTTAACAACCTCACTCGGGTGGTCAGGGTGAGTCAATGCTTCAACAAATGCTACATACCACCATCTGTACCTCAGTCTGCACACACTGCCCAAAGCACCACACCCCCAGCACTCACCCACCAACAATCTCCACCTACCAACACTCACACCCACATCTCACATCTTGCACAAAATGACAGCTATTCAACTATGGCAGGCACACCACCCAAACACATTGCTCCACTCACTCACACACTTTCCTCTCTCTTGCAGGCCAGGCTGGCTCTCAACAGGAGGGAGCAGGAGCTCACAGGCGGGGGACAAGCTGACACCCAACCACCTTCTGAGCTGGAGGAAAGAATGCTGCAAATCAGTGGGCGCCAGCTGGTGGGCGCCGTGGCCACCGGCGATGTTGACCCCCTTGGGGACAACAATGGTATGTTCATCCTGACTCCTTCTTCTCATATCCCACTTCCCCCACACACCACAAGCCTTTCCCACTTTCCAGCTAATCATGCTGCATGCATGCATTTCTCTCTCCTGCCCCACTCCCCTCACTTTAACCCGACTTTTGAGCCTTTATGCTTTCATGATAATGAGCAAGCACCTGAGCAGCCTGTCCCAGAGGGTACCATAGAGAGCGAGGCAGAAGAAGAGGAGGAGGAAGAACACACCGCGTCACTGCATCTCTCACCCGTAGATACCAGCTCAGATACTGGCACAACGCGTTCTTTAGAGGCTAGTATAGTAGCGGGATCTGCACAGGGTGATGCACCGGGAACGAGAGGGCTGCAGCAAGGCCAGGGGGAAAGGGTAGCTCGGGGGCCAGCTCCCCGGAGGACGAGTTCACGCGCAAGTTCTGCTGCACAGAACTCAGATGAGGACCTCAATGGGGAGGCCTTTAGAAGAAGGGTGATGGACATGCACACGGTGATGATAGGTGCAATGGCAAGGGTGCCTGAGAGCCTCTCAGCTATGATAAGGAGCATGGAGGAGTCTGCCTTCAACATTGCGCAGAGCTCTGTGCACCTCATGGAGCCCATCATTTCCAGTCTGCAAAGGATGGTAGACTCCCAGAGAGACCGTGGTCACCCAGACTTGATGTCATGTGTGATGGGCGATCTGGCAGCTTCCATTGCAGCACAGGCGGAAGCGACGCAACGTCTTAGTGCTGTAATGCAGTCTATGCTTGGTGCTATCGATTCTCAGACTGCTCTCATGCAGTCTCAGCTTGATGACACACAAGCTCTGACAGCTGCCATTGTGGCTGGGTCTCCCACCGTCGACTGGAGCTTTCACGGGGTCGCAGCAGGCCAGCAATCTGTGCTCCAACAGATTGCGAGGGATGCTGAGGTGCTGCCCCAGGGGAGTGGCAGTGGGTCAATGGAACAGGAACCTGCTGTCCTCTCTCAGGATGACAGCATTCCTACTCCCACCACTGGCACTCCGCCATTGCCTTTGTCACTGCCTGTCATCCAGCCAGCCCAGACTGCTGCCGCCCATGCTGAGGTGGTGTAGTCTACAGCCGGGACTTCCAGGCCCAGACTGGTTGAGGGCATCCTGCAAGGCCATCTGAAGTCTCCCGCTTGGACACTCAGCAGCCTTCCACCAGCCGTGCTGCAGCCACTGGGCCAACACTTCATAGGAGCACTAGAGCAGGCAAAGGCACAGTAACGAGAGGCACTGAGGGATTGTACATAAAGGGTGAATAGTTAATATTGTTGTTGTAAATATATGCTCACTGATTATTGATAAATTTATGAATTCATTTTGGATTCTTTTGTGGCATCTCTCATTTCAGCTTTGCGCTGTGATATGGCCTGTGACAGGGATGGAATGATGGGGATGTGGTGAGCAACGGGGATCTGGGGTTTAATTTATTGGAACCACAGTCTAATGAGGCGATCACGGACCGCCCTTCTGGAAGGTTGATTGAGTGGCTGCCTCCTCCCTCGTTCCTGTTCCTCCTCCTCCTAGTCCTCCTCTTCCTCTTCCTCCTTGGCCTCCTCCTCCTCCTCTTCCTCCTCCTCCTCTCCCTCTTCCTCCTCCTAAGGTGGTCCTGCAATCCCTGGTGGCAAGGGCTGGGCCATCACTCTCATTATAGGAGTGCTGTGCAGGAGTGTTGGGGTTGCGGAGGGGAGCCATGAGCCAGGTGGAGAGCGGATACCCCTTGTCTCTGACCAGCCAGCCACGAGCTTGTTGTGGTGGCTAGAAGAGTGCTGGCACACCAGTCTGGCGCAGGATGAAGGCATCGTGGCTGCTGCCAGGATAGCGGGCATTGACATTGAGGATTCGCTGTCTGTGGTCGCACACCAACTGTACATTAAGTGAGTGGTAGCCTTTGCGGTTACAGAAGATCTCAGCTTTGTTATGTGGTGCTTGCAAAGCCACGTGGGTGCAATCAATGGCACCCTGCACCATGGGGAAGCCCGCTATCCTGGCAAAGCCACATGCATGCACATCCTGCTTCTCTCTGGTGATGGTGAAGGAAATGTAGTCCCTTCTCCTACTGTAGAGAGCCTCTGTGACCTGCCAGATGCAGCGATGGATTGTGAACTGCGAGATGTTAGCTATGTCTCTTGTTGCAGACTGGAAGGATCCACTGGCCTGGCGAAGAAATTGAGTGCGACGGTGAGCTTGACTGCCACTGAGAGAGCCGTGTTCACCCTGATCTCAGGCTTGAGGTCTGGTTGCCGGAGGTGGCAGAGTTCTGTGACCACCTCCTTGGTGAAGTGGAGCCTTCTAATACACTGCTCCTCGCTTAATTGGAGGTAGGAGAAGTGCTCTCGGAAGACCCTTGGAGGGTAAGGCCTCCTGTTGAGAGCCCTCATGGCCCTTCTCCGCCCTCTGGCCACATGTTCCAATCTTTCTCGCTGCCTCTGCTCCCTCCACAATAGATCCTGGAGGGTGAGGTCGACTGCCAGTACAGCCCCCATTAATGTAACCAAGTGTAGCACTTTGATATGTTGTGAGACTAAACAACCTTTAAATGACTGAAGTAAACTGTTGCACAATGTCAAACTGACAAGGAAGCAGTGAAACAGCACTAACCTAACAGCTGCGACTCATTATTCATGATCCCTTTAAGAAGCGCCCCTGGAGCCGGCTACCAACTGCTTCACGCCTCCTCTCCCTGTCGCTGTCGGGGCGAGGCGCTAAGGCAGGGGGCGACAATGTATTTTGCAGATCAGGCGCCCAGTGAGCATTGCACGCTCACTGACATCATGATCAGCCTGGCGCTGAGGTCCCCGGCGGTAACTCGTCACAACTTAAATTTGTGACCCCTGGTCCTCCCTATCACCTTGGAGACACACGAGTGTAAGAAGACTATCCTGAAGGCTCTGGGACACTGAAAATTTACCAAAAGTTAATTTGGTGAAATCCAGAGAATATTATGAAATACCAGACAAAGTTTGTAGTCATTGCAGATAATAATTGCATATCTTTGCTTGCAAGCAAGTCTGTGTAGCAAATGGGACTAATCACATTCCAGAACGAAAATATACTTTCCACCACAACTGAGGTCAGATTATAGGCAGCAGCGAGACTCAACGGCCCCGATCTTGACAGGGGCGGGTTGTGTGGGCGGGCGTCGGGGTTTCTGTCAGGAAACCCGGAAGTTTGGGTTTCCCCACATGCTTTTGGCCCTGACAGGTTCCTCGCCCGGAAGTCAGCTTGATTGACAGGCTTGGCTTCCAGTCTGGCAGGGAGCACTCCGGAGCAGGCCGCAGGAGTTGGTAAGGAGCCTGCAGCTGCTATTGGGAATGTGATGGAGGGGGGGGAGTCCATTACCCAACCCCAGGGGTCTTTGTATTGGGCGGGGGGGGTGGCTGATGGGGGGTGGGGAGATTGGGGGGCCGGGGAGGAGCACTCCTGCTCCTCCATGGCCACAAGCAGTGCTGTAAAGGCACTTACCTTCTCCCTGAAGCTGTACTCGCCTCCCTTCAGCTGTCGGGTTCCCCGAGGCCTGGGAAACCCAGCCGGCCACTGTTAAATCTGCAAAGCAGGTTAAATCTGAGGCTGCCAGCTCACTATCTTCTTCGTAGGCAGTCCCTCGGAACCGAAGATGACTTGCTTCCACATTAAAAATGGGTTCTCAGGTGACTGATGAGTCCAATGCGGGACCTACAGTCTCTGTCACAGGTGGGGCAGACGGTGGTTGAAGGGGAGGGTGGGTGGGGTGCTTGGGTTGACGTACGCTTCTTCCGCTGTTTGCGCTTGGCTTCCGCTTGCTCCCAGCGAAGAGACTCGAGGTATTCAGCGCCTTCCCGGATGCTTCTCCTCCACTTTGTATGGTCTTGGGCCAGGGATTCCCAGGTGTCGGTGGGGATGTTGCACTTTTTCAAGGAGGCTTTGAGGGTGTCCTTGAAGCGTTTCCTCTGCCCACCTGGGGCTCTCTTGCCGTGTCGGTGCTCCGAGTAGAGCGCTTGTTTTGGGAGTCTCGTATCGGGCATGTGGACGATGTGACCCGTCCATCAGAGCTGATCGAGCGTGGTCAAAGCTTCAATGCTGGGGATGTTGGCCTGAGCGAGAACACTGACGTTGGTGTGCCTATCCTGCCAATGGATTTGCAGGATCTTGCAGAGGCAGTGTTGGTGGTACCTCTCCAGTGCTTTGAGGTGCCTGCTGTACATGGTCCATGTCTCTGAGGCATACAGGAGGGTGGGTATTACTACTGCTCTGTAGACCATGAGCTTGGTGCCAGGTTTGAGGTCCTGGTCTTCAAACACTCTCTTCCTCAGGTGACCGAAGGCTGCACCGGCACACTGAAGGTGGTGTTGGACTTCGTCATCGATGTCTGCCCTTGTTGACAGTAGGCTCCCGAGGTATGGAAAGTGGTCCACGTTGTCCAAGGCCTTGTCATGGATTTTGATAATCGGGGGGCAGTACTGTGTGGCGGGGGCAGGTTGGTAGAGGACCTTTGTCTTACGGATGTTTAGTGTAAGGCCCATGCTCTCGTACGCTTCGGTGAAGGTGTTAATGATGGTTTGGAGTTCGACCTCCGAGTGTGCGCAGACGCAAGCATCGCCTGCATACTGTAATTCGACGACAGAGGAAGGGACGACCTTGGATCTGGACTGGAGGCGACGGAGGTTGAACAGTTTCCCGTTTGTTCTGTAAATTAGCTCCACTCCAGTGGGGAGCTTACTGAGGGTGAGATGGAGCATTGCAGCAAGGAAGATTAAGAAGAGCGTTGGTGCGATGACACAACTTTGCTTGACCCCGGTCCGTACATGAATTGGGTCTGTGGTGGAAACGTTGGTCAGGATCACGGCTTGCATGTCGTCGTGAAGCAGGAGGAAGATGGTGACAAACTTTTGAGGGAAGCCGAATTTGAGGAGGACACTCCATAATCCCTCACGGTTGACAGTGTCAAAGGCCTTTGTGAGGTCAAAGAAGGCCATGTACAGCGGTTGGCGCTGTTCCCTGCATTTCTCTTGTAATTGGCGCGCGGTGAAGATCATGTCCATTGTGCCCCTTAGTGGGCGGAATCCGCATTGCGACTCTGGGAGGAGCTCTTCAGCCACTGGGAGAAGGCGATTGAGGAGGATTCTTGCGATGACTTTCCCTGTGGCAGACAGCAGGGAAACTCCTCTGTAATTACTGCAATCGGACTTTTCACCTTTCTTGAAGATGGTCACAATTACGGCGTCTCTGAGATCCCCTGGCATGCTCTCCGCCTTCCAGATAAGAGAAATGAGTTCATGAATTTGCACCAGTAGTGCTTCTCCACCATGCTTTAGCGCCTCGGCAGGGATTCCATCTGTTCCTGAGGCCTTGTTGTTCTTCAGTTGTCGGATGGCCTTTTCAACCTCATGCCGGGCTGGAGTTGTGCTGGGGTTGTGCCAGCTCACTATAATATTTAAATGGCCAACCCACCTCCGGGGGGCGCTAACGGGGCGCTGACAACTTGCTGCCTGAGCACGGCGATTTTAGCGCTGTCTGCGAAATTGACCTGGTGGTTTGCGGTGGCACTAAACACTACCGCCATGATCTCCTGCGCCCGGAGATCATGACGTCATCCAAGGGCGCATCGCCTCAGTAGTGCCCCGGACCAGAAATTGATTCGCGCCTCCTGCCTCAGTGCCTGGCGCTAGGAACTACAGGTAGAGGGGGACGGTTTGCAGTCAGCTGGGAGCTGGGGGAGCGCTATTTAAAGGCGTGCGCTTCCTGTTTTTTCCTGTCGGCAATCAATTTTGCATACGCATGTTGAGAGAGGGAGAGAGGCATCTGGAGACATTTAACACTATCCTACTTGAAGGAGTTTTGTTCTTCAGTAAGACTTTTCAGGTTCCCATTTCTGTAAGCTTTATTACTACCACATTTAGAAGATTTAATGGGGGCTATACAAGCACGGGGCCTCGTCCTCCAGCTTCACCGTCGGAGGCAGCGGAGGCAGAGAGAGAGAGTGGAAAGTGTGGCCAGAGGGAGGAGGGCCAACAGGCCTCTGCACAGGAGACCTTACCCTCCCAGGGTATTCAGGGAGCAATTCTCATATATCCATCTCCTTCAGCAAGGAGGTGCTCACAGAGCTCTGCCACCTCCTGCAACCAGAGCTGCAGCCTCAGCTCAGGACCAGGACGTCTCTGTCGGTGGCAGTGAAGGTGACAGTGCCTCTCAATTTCTATGCCAACGGCTCCTTCCAGGCTTCAACAGGGGATATTGTGAACATCTCCCAGTTCGCTGTCCATTGTTGCATCCGGGAGGTCACAAATGCTCTGTACAAAAAGGAGAAGGGAGTACATCTTATTCCCCATGACCCAAGACATACACCGTGAACGTGCATGTGGCTTCGCTAGGATAGCGGGCTTCCCCATGGTTCAGGGCACCATTGACTGCATGCACGTGGCATTGCAGGCACCTCATCAAAATACAGAGGTTTTCTGCAACCGCAAAAGCTTCCACTCTCTGCACGTGCAGTTGGTGTGTGACCACAGACAGCGCATCCTCGCCGTCAATGCCCGCTATCCTAGCAGCAGCCACGATGCATTCATCCTGCGCCAGACTGGTGTCCCAGGCCTGTTCCAACCACCGCATCACTCTCGTGGCTGGCTCCTTGGGGACAAGGGTTATCCACTCTGCACCTGGCTGATGACACCGCTCCATAACCCCAACACGCCTGCTGAGCTTGCCTACAATGAGAGCCACAGCGCCACCAGGAACCTCATTGAGCAGACGACAGGCATGCTGAAGCAATGGTTGCAGTGTCTTGACCACTCTGGAGGAGCCCTGCAGTACTCCCCCGATCGAGTATTGGTTTTCATTGTTGTGTGCTGCATGCTTCACAACCTCGCCATTCTAAGGACCCAGCCATTGTCAACAGGGATTGGTGGACCACCTCAGGAGGAGGAAGAGGGAGAGGAGGAGGAGGGTGCGGAGGAGGAGGATAATGAGGAGGATGAGCAGCAACAATGTGGGAGAGAGGCACTCAATGTTGCTTCTGCAAGGGCCATTCGTGAAAGCCTCATAAGACAGCGCTTCTGATGAATGACAGAAAAGATGACTTTTGGGATCAAAAACCACATCATTACAGCCATCCCGCAGCCCCTATTACCGGGCAAAGTTCCAATGATTAACATGAGGAAATCTGTAACGTTTCAATAAAATTTTTATTTTTCTGAACAACTGTGTCTTATTAACCACAACCAATAACAAACAAACACAACAATTCATTAACAAACAAAACTGGTTCTTACCACGTCGAAATAAGTCTTAACAGAGTGAACAATATATTTACATACACATCCAACTTTGTTACAAACACTCCCCCCATATGTTAGAAAAAATGTAGTTATTCGGCCTTCTTCAATGATCTCCATCCCCTTCGCACTTCCCCCCTCCCAACCCTACTGCTCCTCCGTAATGTTGTGGAGATGCCGGCGTTGGACTGGGGTGGACAAAAATGAGAAGTCGCACAACACCAGGTTATAGTCCAACAGATTTATTTAATTTTACAAGCTTTCGGAGCTGTTCGCTCCTTCCTCAGGTAAGTTAGCAGTGAGAGAATCTCCCAGAATTCACAATTTAAACACAGACAAAATCTATTCAAATCTTTCCCTACATCAAAGACACACTAAGAGCACAGCCAAGACAATGAGATGTGTCCCAGGGGGTCCAACGTGTCAAACCACCTGCTGGCTGCATATCCTGTCAATTTGTGTTGGTTCTTGTGTTAGTCTTTTTAATGTGGCTGCAGCAAGGCTGGCAGAAGGCTGCTGAATGTTGGATCCAGAGACTGCAGATGGCCTTGAAGGATGCCCTCGACTAGCTCTGGGCCTGGAGGGCACGGCTGCAGACTGCACCAACTCTACATGGGCGGCAGCAGTCTGGGCTGGCTGGGTTACAGGCTGTGGCAAATGCAATGGCAGAGTGGCAGTGGTGGGAGCAGGAATGTTGTAATCCTGAGAGAGGACAGCACCTTCCTGCTCGACCTACACACTGCCACTCCCCTGGGGCAGAACCACAGCATCCGGAGCAATCTGCTTGAGCACAGATTGCTGGCCTGCTGCGGCACCGTGAGACCTCGGTGGACAGTGGGCAACCGAGCGACGATGGCAGCAGTCAGTGCTTGCGTGGCATCAATCTGAGACTGCATCAGAGCAGTCTGAGATTGGATGGCACCAACCAATGACTCAATTCCAGCAATAAGCCGTTGCGTTGCCTCAGCCTGTGCTGCAATAGATGTTGCCACTTCACCCATTACACGCGGCATGGGGTCATTGTCCCCACAGTCTCTCTGCAAGGCAACCATCCTCTGCAACGAGGCAAGGATGGGTTCGAGGGTTTGTGCACAGATGACAGCTGTGCTGGCGGCGGACTCCTCCACGCTCCTAGACAGTGCATCCATGCTCTCAGGCACCTTTGCTATTGCACCCAATAGCTCAGTGCGCATGCTCATCGCCTGAGTATTCGTCGCCGCAATATCGAGGTCCTCATCTGAGTCCTGATGGACCTCCTGTATAAGAACTGGAAGGCGCCAGTATGTATGAGTACTAGGTAATTGACATCACCTGAGTTTGAGTAGCGCTCTGAGGTAGCGCCCCATTCCCCGACGTTAGCGCCCTAAGAGAAGTGTGTAGCGCTTGATTTAGCGCTACAATCACCTCCAGGGGCGCTGGAGACTAATTTCCCAGTGGGCGGCGATAATTTGCGCCAGGCGCTAAATTTTGCGCCCAGCCAATATTAGCGCCCCAAACTGGTCAATACCGAATTTTTCCCCTTTAAAGTTTTAACATTTCACCCGACCCCAACATACCTGTTTTTGGGGGTTAAGATTCAGCCCAACAAAACTCAGTGAAAGCGCTCATCTCAGATCAGCTGAGCAAAGAGTATCCAAGGAACAGACCAGCCTAAGGGAAATTATCTGAAGCCTAAAGTAAGGTGGGTGATTGATCTGCCCTGAAAAGTAACTATTGCAATTAAAATAGATATTTGAACTTTAAGGAACTTGAAAGTTTGACTAAGCTGAAGATGACAGCTTCAGTAATCAAGATGATATCTTGGGCATTATAGCTAGTAACAAGTAATAAACCTGAGAAAATGAAAAGCTGCTGAGTCTCCGGAGATTGGAACAGAGCCGTAAGGAAAAGTCAGTATCTTATGCCTACTAGTGAGGAATTATTGCTAGAATTTTGCTGAGCATACATCTTCAGTAAGTTTGGGCTGTAAAAGGAGTATTTTGGAATACAGAACTGCTACAATTTTTGGGAAGTGCAGACGTTTGTGTATGTCCTTTGTCAACCAGGAGTAATTCTCAGCAGATGGCATCCTGGTATGTGACAAAGGTGCCAAAGCACCTTCCCTATGGTGGCCCTGGAATGTGGCGGTAAGTGTGGCAGACAGGAAGGAAATTCTGGGACCCTGGGAAGTGCTAGTAATGACAGTGCTCCCTCAATAGAGAGAATGGGGCTTGTAGCGGCTTCCTCACCCTCCATTCAAGACCCCACTTACTTTCTTGTGCAGGCCTCGGCCTCCTCTTCTTCGGGGCACCTCTGCTCCCTTTAACTGTCCAGCTACCTCTTCTGTGAAATCTGCAGCACCACTGGGCTATCACAGCCGGGCTCCATCTTCGCAGCGGGTATGCAGCCGAGAGCCCACTGAAAAGGAAACTGGGTCAGGGATCCAGCATTGTTAGAGGGACGGGCGGAAGTCCTGTCCCATTGGAACATTATCACTCGAAGGATGAGCCCAACCCAGATCCTATGAAGTTCTTACAGAAGGTGGACAAGTGTTAAGCAGAAATCATCACTGGCTGCAAAATAAGCTCTCCTCCTATACATGATGAATTCAAGCTCAGACACATGCATCTCAAAAAGCACAAACACAGCAAGACAGGAGTGAAGAACTAATACAGAGAGAACGGGATACCTGCTCCAGAATCAAAGGGAACGGCAACAAGATCTCGAGGGACAGTTATGACTTATGAGATCAGCTCATCTTTTAGTTTTGTTATTTCGTGATTTGGTGTTTATTTAAAATGCTTACTTAATTCAGTTTAAGCTGAGTGCATAGGATACTTCAGTACAGAATAATAGTTCGCAAATCACAAGATCTGTGGATGAGCAAGGCTATTTGGCCCATCTTAATTCATCTATCCAGACAGCCCTACACTGCCCCCATTGCAGCATCTAGTGGTTTTGTGAATGATTCCAAGCTTTTCACCTCCACCAATCTGCCCAGAAGTCTTGATTACTCTCTGCGTGAAGAAGAACCCTCCTGATATCAGTCCTAAATTACCTTTTACTAGTTTGATCCTGTGTCCCCTTTACCTATTCACATAGTTTAATTTAAACTAACCTTTTCCATAACATTTACTATCTTATATACCTCTATTAGATTACCTTTCAGATGCCTGTTTATCAGGGAAAAGGCCAGCGGCTAGAAATTCATCTACTTACTGCCACTCCATATCACCATGAAGTGGTAATAAAATGGCAGCCGACAAATTCCTCTCCCCCTTTGCGCTGCCGGTAACTGGCAGCGCACTGAAAAAAGAAATGGTGGTGTGGTGACGTCAACCGGGATATCCAGGATGGAATCATCCACCTGCGGTCCCAGTAACCACAACCCCAATTCCCCTTTCAACATTAGTCCCACACCTTACCTTCCCTCTGTTACTGACCATCACAGCATCCTCTTGGCCACAATGCTTAAATAAAAGCCACCACAAAGCAAACTTTCCAATCCAACTTTATACGTCTATCCATCCAACGTGACATCAAGAAATCAACTCATTGCCCTTATGCATTCTCTTAGTGACTGTCTTATGTGTGCCTTTGTCTATCCTACTGATGTCATGCAGTGCTACCCCAGTGGCTGTAGCATGGCTGGTGGAAGGCTGCTGACTTTCAGTGGTGGACACTGCAGATGGTCTTGCTGGTTGACACTGAGGAATGGTGGCTGGGAGTGTGAAATCAATCTTCTTCTGTTCTTGTTCTTCTTCACTCTCCTCTCCCTCTTCTTAGTTACCTGCTGGCTGGGCAGGCTGCACTTCTTGGGTGTGTGAATTGAGGAAGGCACAAGGGTGGAGTTGTGGTGACGAGAGGGCGGGAAAGCATTAAATGCATGTCAGAAGGATGATAACATATGAGGATACCAGCATCTTGTGTCCTTTCAGCCCCGCCGCTGGCCAAGGGCTCAGCCACGCCCCTGCCAAGAATGGCCTGCACCGTCACCTCCAAGGGGGTGAGGTGAGGTTAGGAATGGGAGATGTGCCTCGTGATTGGTGCAGATTGTTGGTAGGTGAGTGATTGGGGGCCGTGCATTGAGCAGTGTGTGAGGCTAGTGGTGCAGTTGGTAGGAGATGGCTTTAGAAGATGCATTCATTGACCTTGACCAGTGGTCTGAGGTCATGAAGCTTCTTTGGGCACTGGAGCCAGGTGGTGGGGGTGACACTGCAGGCAGTGATGGCCTCGATGATGTACTTCCATTCCTTCTTTCTGGCTCAGGGGAAAAAACACTTTTCAAAACGGGCGCAATTTTGGAAGTAATTTGCACTATTTACGCCGATTGCACGCAAAGCGGAAACTCTACCCCAATGTCTTAGCAATATAACTTTATAGTGACGTAAACTGCTTTCTAACCTTTACATTGCCAGTAGGTCCAGTGTTTACTTCTCTGGGCCTTTGTCAGGAAGAAGTCAGAAGCTGTGTTTCCAAACCAGATTGTGTGTCATTGCTGGTTTAGGCACTGCTTTCAACTCTCAGAATGACTAATTACACATCCAGGTAATTGCTCAGCCTACATGCTAGATGGTGTTGTTCTAGAAATCTAGAAATTTCTGACCATTACTGCTCTTATAAGATCACATATGTTTACACTAAATGCCTCTGTATGCTATTTTAACATAGGCGTTGCTGCAAACCTTTTCTTTTTTATGTTAATCTTTGTTTTTCAAGACTTCAGCTTTACTGAGTCAAACTCTTTTGTTGAGCGTGAGGTCTGAGCGATTCGGAAAGGCAGGAGAGACTTGGGGGGAAAAAAATTAGGGTTCGCCAGCAAAGAGTTAACAGCCGCTGACAATGGCCGCAACGCTAACTGAGCAAAATTCGTCTGCAGAGGCTGGAGGTTGTTGGCGCAGTGCTTACCTTCCATGCAATGCCATTCTGGTGGCGTTGCTGGAGGCATCCGAGACAAAGGTTGTATCCAGGAGTGGCATTAGAGCTTCGCACAGCCTCTGGAAGCGAGGCTGTGGTGTTCGCAAGGAATTGTGGGTAATGAAGAGGTCTGAGAATTAAAGGGGCTGTGCATACTGAAGCAATACAAAATAAAATGAAGTGAAACAATACAGTTTTCAGCCCATTTTGCCTTTAAAAAAATGTTTAACATTAAAAAAATTCCCAAATGGGATTATTCAGCTCTTAAAGCTGAATTCCCTTCCGCACCTCAAAAAATGGGAAAAGTGCTTCAGCACAAAAACAAAGGCTCAGCAATCTAGGAAAGGGGCTGCCAGGGTCTCGCACACAGCACTCCAGCTTTGTGTAGGGGGTCAACACGGCAAGTGAGATCCTCTAGCCACAGGGGCCAGGAGGCGCTCCAGAAAGAAGGATGTAGGACCAGATCACCGAGGCCATCACTGCCAGCAGTGTCGCCCCCCACCCCCTGGCTCCAGTGCCCAAAGAAGCTTCATGATCTCATACCAGTGGTCAAGGTCTTCTCAGAGACCTTCCTTTACCATCTAAGGCCTTGCAAGTGTACAGCTGCACTCCCTGCACATTTAAACTTTTAACATGTATTGCACCAAGCCACTACTTCAATAAAATATTTAAAAATCCAGTCAAAAAGCTTAAATACTAACTTACCTGAAAGATGTGTGTGTCCCTTTAAGAAATGCTGACAGTGTCTCTGTCAATCTGCTGCACGCTCACTTTCCAGAGCAAGCTTAGGACCCAACACTAAATTAAGCGCAAAGGTCTAAGTTCGCACAGCGTGACATTAAGTCGCCATTGCACGCCGACTGACGCCACGCTCTCCATATTTGCATGTCCAGTGCCAACGCTGCTATTGGCAGCACTAAGGCCCTCACCAAAATGGTGGCCGCCGAGTCCCGCACCAGAGAAGTGCGTTAGAGCAGCGGCCGCCATTTTTTTTCAGGAAACCGCCGTTAATGCGTGGTAGTAAGGTGGGGAATTTCTAGGCCAAAAGCTTTTAAAACATTCCTATTGGTGTCCTTGCACCCAAAAGAACCAGCTTAATTTTTAAAGCATCCTCGAAGGTCCAGAAACGAGCGCAATTAGCGGAAACTCGCCATGGCGATTAATTCAATCTGGGGGCATGGCCAGTTCTTTTGGATGGAGCCAGCTTCCAGTGCAATGTTTTTTAAACTAGTGCAAAAGATCGTGGAAACACTATTGCTGCTGGGCGTAATTTGCACTTGAAATTCCGTAATCTTTTGCACTGGTTTGGCCGATTTCGAGCGAATTGCGCTGAAAGAAGGAATGCAACCGAGCAGAAATTCCAGGCCATTATCTGTAAGAACCAACTCAGATATCATAATCTGATACTGTGAAAGGAACTTTCACTACAAAATACGCAGTCACAGTGGTACTCAAGGTTGTCCACTTAATTGCCTCTTAATAGGCATCAGGCAACTTCATGGAACACGTACTGCATTGAAGAGGATGGACAGTTTGCACCAATGTTGCCAAAAGATTGACAATATAGCTAACCTACTTAGCTCACTGGCGAGTGTTCTGTTGATTTTCAACCTGATGAGAGGAGAATCTCCGAGAGACAGAGAAAGACAGACAGACAGACAGGCAGACGCGCACACACACCCAAAGAGAACTCCAGAGACAGACAAAGGAGAACCCAAGAGTGAGCAAATGCCAGAGATAAAGATGGAGAGATCCAATGAGCAAAAGATAGGCAGACAGACAAGAGAACCCCAGGGAACAAAGCGAGAGAGAGAGAAAACAGAAAAAGAAAGCTCCAGAGAAAGGCAGATATAAACAACAGGACTCCTAGAGTTACAGATGAGAACCCCCCGAGAAAGAATTGCCTAATGTGGCAAGTAGATATGCATTTCCCATGAATCTATGCTTTATGTAAAATATTAAAAACATAACATTTCACATTTTTGTTTAAAATGGAGCCAATTTATACACAGTTTTAAAAATAGTGGGCGCAACTTTGGCATGAAAGGGAAAACTGTCAATACTGAATTGGCTTTCCCATTATATGCCCTGCATTGAAGTCAATGCGAATGAAAATGGGATGGGGTGTATAATGGGTGGCTGATCCAATACTGCCAGTTCTCCATCTCCACCAAAGTTGAAAATGACCTCCAGTTTCCCTAAAATGGCAACTATAAGAGCATAAGAACATAAGAAATAGGAGCAGGAGTAGGCCATACAGCCCCTCGAGCCTGCTCCGCCATTCAATAAGATAATAAGATCATGGCTTATCTTTGACCTCAACACCACTTTCCCACCTGATCTCCATATCCCTTGATTCCCATAGAGTCCTAAAATCTGTCTATCTCAGCCTTGAATATACTCAATGACTCAGCATCCACAGCCCTTTGGGGTAGAGAATTCCAAAGCTTCACAACCCTCTGAGTGAAGAAATTCCTCCTCATCTCAGTCTTAAATGGCCGACCCCTTATCCTGAGACTATGCCCCCTAGTTCTAGACTCTCCAGCCAGGGGAAACAACCTCTCAGCATCTACTCTGTCAATCCCCCTCAGAATCTTATATGTTTCAATGAGATCACCTTTATTCTTCTAAACTCCAGAGAATATAGACCCAATCTACGCAACCTCTCCTCATAGGTCAACCCTCACATGCCAGGATCAACCTAGTGAATCTTTGTTGCACCTCCTCTAAGGCAAGTCTATCCAACCTTAGATAAGGAGGCCAAAACTGTGTATAGTACTCCAGGTGTGGTCTCACCAGAGCCCTGTACAATTGGAGCAAGACTTCCTTACTCTTGTACTCCAACCTCCTTGCAATAAAGGCCAACATACCTTTTGCCTTCCTAATTGCTTGCTGTACCTGCCTGCTAACTCTCTGTGTTTCTTGTAGTAGGATACCTAAATCTCTCTGAACACCAACATTTAATAGTTTCTCACTATTTAAAATATATTCTGTTTTCCTATTCTTCCTACGAAAGTAGTAAGAAACTTATGCACAGGCAAGACTTACATATCAAGCTTTACTGTGGGCAGTTTAATAATACCAAATGTCTGGTGCTGAGATTAAAACAATATTTCAATCTTGTGGATGTGGGGATTGCTCTCCCCAACATGGCAACATCAGAACCACTGATGTGAATTACTGAAAACAGGAAATGTCGGAAATACAGTACATAGCAAGCAATATTCCCTCTAATATTTTTTTCGTGCACGGTCCCTTTAACTGGCTGCGCTGCCCATTCAAATATTCGCGCATGCATGGTTTCTTCCTTTGAAAAGCCGGTGAATGGCCTGCGTGGGATCTCCAGACTAGCTTAGCAGGAACATTGACAGCAAATCTGTCAACAGATCCCTTCATCATCATTATTTGAATTATTGGCTTGTAACATACGACTAGCCTATCTATTATCTCATACATATTATGGGGTAGCAATTGCCGATTCCGGCGCAAGTTGTGCCTATAATTGCGCCCATTTTGAAAAGTGTTTTATTTCCCTGAGATTCTGCTCAAACTCATTTGCATATCGCCGAACGCAAAATCTGCCATGAACCAGCGCAATCAGGCAGCGTCTTGAAACTTAATTTCTTGTTTAATTTTGCTTTAAAAAAATTTCCTTCATGTATTTAAAAGTGGTCACTTGGTGAAGTTTGATTAAAAGAGCTGAAAATGGGTTTATCACAAAATATAAGCATTTTTAATCAACCTGTGTGAGTAACCCGATGTTAAATTACTGAAATTCACTTTTAAAAAAATATATAAAACTATTTTCTAGTTATATTGGGGTACAGTAGTCAGTCTCTTAGTAAATTAAAACAAAAGTCACGTTTGAAAGCTTTTAAAAGGTACCTTTTAGTGTCCGCGCGCTCAAAAGAAACAGTTTAATTTTTTGAGCCTCCCTGAAGGCCTGCAATTAGCGGAAACTCCCAATGGTGATTAATTCACCCTGGGGGCGTGGCCAGTTTTGTGGGTGGGGCCTGCTTCTAGCGCTTTGTTTTTAAAACTAGCGCAAAACATCGCGGAAACTCCAGTTGCGCTGAACACAGATTGTGCTTAAGATCCCCTGATTTTTTGCGCCGGTTACACCGATTTCGGCCGAATTGCTCTGAACGCAATCGAGCGGAAACTCCAGGCCGATATTTCTCTCTTTACAACACAATGCAACAGAGACCTGGCAGCTCGGTTTTAGAGTTTATGCATATTAATAACACTGGTATTCCTAGAGCTTGCAGATTTCTTGATTTGACAGTCTGCATCATAATTAATGCCTAAACCCATTCAGTATTAAAGACATCATTTGGCATTGTTCCCAGTTGTCCTTGGTCTCTGGAAAGCAGCAGATGGGGCAGTTATTGCAGCTGTGCAGAGTGGATGCAAGAAAGAAAGACTTGCATTTATATAGCGCCTTTCATGACCACCAGACGTCTCAAAGCACTTTACAGCCAATGAGGTACTTTTGAAGTGGAGTCACTGTTGTAATGTGGGAAACGCGGCAGCCAATTTGCACACAGCAAAGTCCCACAGACAGCAATGTGATAATGAGCAGATAATCTGTTTTATTTTTGTTATGTAGATTGAGGAATACATATTGGCCAGGACACCGGGGATAACTCCAGGCAGATTGAAGAAGGTGTAAGAATGGCGGGGAATGAGTTAATCAGAGCCCAGCCCTAACCTTAACACTGAAGGCTAGGCCAATGGGCAGTTCAGTGCCACGCTATGCCCGTCTTGCAGTACAGAGTGACATTCATATATGTGACATGGTCACACAATCAGCTAACTGCATTCTAATTTGCTCTGTAGCACAAAAGACGGCAGTTACGACTGAGAGGAATATGTTCACAGTCCATTATGTAATTGGCCAATGTTTATATCTGATGCACTGCGGTCTCTTTGTTACAGTACAAACAAGGACCACATGACATCCTGTAGTGAGAGAGAGGGTCAGTTCATTAGGAACCTGTCTCTAAACGCACAATGAACTTGGAAGGCTGCTGCTGCCACATGTAACTGGAATTAATTACCTTCTGAGTGCACCTATTTAATGGTTTCGGTAAGTTTTCTGCTGGTCTGCTGCTGCGAAGCCAAGATAATAAAGAGCTAATTAAAGAAAGTACACAGCAGACATGAAAACTGGGAACAGATGAGTAACACTGCATATAAAAGACAAGGCTCAGGCGTGGTGCTATAGCTGCTGCTCCTGATTAGTTGTAATTCAAATAACAATATTTCGCTTCATGCTGAGGTGCTCTGGAGCAGCTTGAGCTCGCCACATAAGTGTGGGCCTCCGCTGGGAAAATCAAAAAAAACAACGCTTCTTCCTCATTTAATTCAGCCGGGGATGTTAACACAGCCCAAGAAAAGCAGGCTGGTGTGTAGTACGTATGGTCTTTAATTTGTCAGAATAAGAGACAAATTTGAAGGAAATAGGAAAGAGCACCAATGAAGCGTTAAACTCTCTGATGGCTGTGATACAGTAAGCCTGTCATCACTGCACAGTAATTAACTGGAGGAGTTTCAGTGCTGCAGACTATGCAAACTAGGTATGTGTTCTGGCCAACAGTCTCTGATCTAATATGGAAAAGTATATTCTGATCATTTACAGCAACTTAATTTCAAGTGCCATTTGTTCAGCGCTTTCCCTACAGTAATTGAATCATTATAAATAAATCCCAGCTCTTTATCTTTTGCATAACCTTAACAAACACACTGTTTGGAATTGCTTTTGCACTGATAAAAAAAAACAAAATGTGGGGAAAAACTGCACATGGCCCTTAGCTGCGGAGGCCTCACATGATTTGAATATAGTCTTTCTAATTTGTGTTGTAATGAATCATAAATTGGTTTCCATGCACTATGGGATTGCACAGTCGTAGATACTCCAGTAGTAATTCCCCCTCAGTGCAGTTGGGATGAACATTCAGATTCAGACTGAGGCAGCATCCTGCATTGTCAAGTGTTGGACGTCTTGAATCACAAATTCCTTTAATAATGTAAGACCAAAGGATCATAGGTGCCACAGTGTGTTAGACGTTGTCCTTTTGTCTCTCAAACATGGGTATAAATCCTACCCAAAGTCGATGAGTGAAAAGTGTCCTTCTGTCCTTTTACCGCAAAGGTTCCAGCTGAAATATTTTTGTGCAGCTTCAACCCTGTTTCTCGTGCCTGCAGAGCACAGAATGAAACACCCCAGAATGTGATTCTAATTGGTATTGAATTGCCAATTTTAATCAGACCTTTTTTTTGCCTGTGTGGCCTGATAAGACTAGTGTGAAAAGTAACCAAATTCACGCTGGTGTAATAGTAGGCATTTTTTTACAATTATGGATTAAGGCCATGTTGTTGGGGAATAGTAAAAGGACCTTTACACCGCATCAGGCTGTGCCATATACCTCCGGCCGCGATTTTGCCATAGGAGGCAGGTTGGCGTCGGGTTGACGAGTTGGTGGGTTCGGTCCCGCTGCCGGGTTCAGACGCACTGAAATAACTATTTTGACTTACCTGGGCTTATTCAGCCCACCGTGTGCTTTACCCGGCCCAATCAGTGGGTTCGGGTCTGCTGCTCACCTCTGCTGATGTCTTCGATTCAGCTGCATTTAAGGGGCCCATGCAGCCTTGTGGTGTTTCATTCACATTCTGCTGCTTCTCAATGTTACTGATAGCGAGATGACTGCTTCAAGAGCCAAGGCTTCTCCCCGATTTGATGATGACTCCCTTCATGCTCTTGTGGAGGGAGTGAGAGGGTGCAAGGAGGTTCTGTTCCCCTCCAATGGACGTAGGAAGCCTCCTCAGCAAACCAGCAGCCTGGCTGCAAATTGCTGAGGAGGTTAGCGCCCGGTCTTTGTGTTCACGCACCTGGGTTCAGTGCAGGAAAAGGTTCAATGATCTGCTACGCTCAACAAAAGTGAGTATAACATCAAACTTACCTTCAATCTGCTTTCCATCTCTTCTCATCACCACCACTCTGCATTGTCAACCTACTCCTGCACATCCCAACTTACCCTTACATCCCTTGCACCCTTAACCATCCCTCTCTCTCTATGTACATAATCACTCCACCATTCTACTATGCACCCTCACACTCGCTCTCACTGTTATGCAATGGCAACAACTAACAACATGCAGGGAGGGCCCTTGGTATTGGCACCTCACTCCATCTTTGTCTCCCTCTCAGCATCTATGCTATGGATTCTCTACACTCACTTCAACATTCTCGCTCAAACTCCACTTGTGTCCCTCATTGCAGGAAAAGAGAGCCCACAATAAGAGGGAGAGGGGGAGGACAGGAGGAGGGCCACCTTCGATTGCCCACTTGACCATCGCTGAGGAGGCTGCTCTCGACATCGTCGGAGGTGCAGAGGAGCTGGAAGTGGGGTACAGAGAGATGGGCGCAGTAGAGCAAGCTGGTGACAGAATAGATTTGCAATCCTCTCATTTAGATTTCATGAGTGACTGATATGGCATCTGATGTTCATACCGATTGAGTTCTGATCATCTGCACAATGGGATGTGTCTGCTACGTTAATATCACATGTCTAACTCATGCCTTTACTCCTCCACAGGACCATCGAGAGCCCCCCTCCCTACTGTACAGGAGGAAGAGCTGGAAGACTCCTCAGAGGAACCTGTAGCCTCTGAGGGAGCAGCATAATCAGAAATGAGCGCACCCAGCACCAGCGCAGAGACGCACACCTCGGTGGGTCATTCGCAAGATAGATTAGTGTTGTCACCTGGTGTTTCACAGCTAACAAGTGAGCATCAGCAGATGGTGGAGACAGGGACAGCAGTGGAGAGTCCTCGTCGGAGGCCGCAGGGCGCTCCTAGCTCTGCTCAGCTGCATGTGGACGCTGTGCCTCTGGGGCCATCCAGAAAGGGAGTGGTGCTGGAACTTCAGGAACAAGTGCAGGAGGCTCTGACATGGTTTGCCACCACTGTAACTGTGAGTGTGCAGGGAATGGAGGAGTCCATCTCAAACACGAGCAATGCGGTGGTGCACGCAATGGTGAATGTAGGTGCCACCATGGAAAGGATGGCAACCTCCATGGAGGACATAAATCAACAGACTCAAATGAACATAGTAACTCTTCTAAATAGATGGTCTGCTATGGAGGATAGATGGGCATCTATTGAGGAGAGACACCAGAGGTACATGGATGTCCCCTGTTATGAGGACTGTCAGTACAGAGACAGGTCCTCATGGCCCCACTGATGTGCAGCAAGGTGCTCTCCAGCTACTTGCTAGCAGTGAAGTGCGGGTGACCCATGAGAGGGATGTTGGTGGTCGACAACAAGGAAGTGTGGGCTCCTCTCCAAGCGCTCACACTACCATGCCACTGCAGAGCCCTCGGTCAGAGCCCCAGATTCCTCACCCAACTGAGATGGTTGTCTCAGCCCCTGCACAGCTGCAGGAGGAGCAGACTGTGGAGGAGCCCTAACCCAGAGGACGCCCGCCAAAGGCGTCTAAGCAGGCGCAGCATGAAAGTGAGCAAGCTTCCTCTACATCTGATGAAGCCACAGGGGAAGCACCACGTAGAAGCACGCGTAATAGAAAGTTAACACACAAATAGTTACAAGGGTAGTCACTTGAGTGTTTTGATCTAATACAAAGTTACGTTTCTCATTGTTATTTCAATTGTATTAAAGAAAAGCGATGGCAAAGATTCAAAGAGTTGGCCTATGTGTGCTCAGGGCGCCTTTCATCTGTAATGATGGTGGTGAGAGTGATAGGAAATCACAGTTTATTGTACAGATGCTGTATGGTGTGTTAAGAAGGTCAGCCAGACATTCATTTCCATGTGCCAGGCACATGTGTTTGCTGCATAAACTTACGCAAATCTGGCATGGATTTTAGTGCATCCCTTGCCTCACGGCCAGCAATGTGATCGTGTGCTGGTGGAACTGGCACATCCACCTCCGCAAGGTCGTCCTCATCTGCCATTTCCTCCTCCTCCTCCTCTTCTGAGGCGGCTGTGCGCTGAGCCACTTGTTCCTCAGGCAGCGGTAAGCCACGCTGCTGTGCGATGTTGTGCAGTGCACAGCAGACCACGATGATTCTGGACACCCTGGATGGTGCGTACTGTAGAGCTCCACCAGATCTGTCGAGGCATCTGAATCGCATTTTGAGCAAACCGATGGTTTGCTCTATGATGCTTCTGGTGGAAATGTGGCTCACATTGTACCACTCATCAGCTTCGTTTGATGGCCTCCTCATCGGTGTCATTAGTCACGTCTTCAGGTATAGCCCTTGCCTCCAAGTAGCCATCCGGAAAGTTGGGATGGTGGATTGAACAACTGAGGCACAGTGGACAGGCGCAGGATCAACGAGTCATGGCAACTGCCAGGGAAATTGGCGCAAACATGCAAAATGTTCTTCCTGTGGTTACACACCAGCTGGACGTTAAGGGAGTGGAAACCCTTGCGGTTCACAAATACAGCTGGGTTGTGATGGGGTGCCCCAATGGCCACATGTGTGCTGTCTATGATGCCCTGCACCCTTGGTAAGCCTGCCAGATTGGCAAAGCCAACCGCACGTGTGGTAACAATTGCTTCATCCATGGAGAAGTGGATGTAATTGTGCGACTTTGCAAAGAGGGCATCGGCAACCTGCGTGATGCAAGTGTGTGCGGCCGACTGGGAGACGCTGCTGATGTCTGCTGCTGATCGCTGGAAGGACCCTGAAGCAAAGAAGTTGAGTGCGGTGGTGACTTTGACAACCACTGGTAAGGAGTATCCACCCACTCCTCTGGGCTGCAGGTGTTGGTGCAGCATTGTGCAGATGTCAGCGACTACCTCTGGCGAAAGTCTCAGCCTCTTTGGCACTGCTGCTCACTCATGTTGAGGAAGCTCATCCTCGGCCTGTAAACCCTGTGTTGGGGGTATCTCTTGCGGCGCGGTGCAGCCCTGCGCTGATGCCCTCTGCCCTGTTCAGCATCAGGTGGCTGAGGAGAAGGTTGGCGCTTCTGTTGTTGCTGCTGCTGTTGTTCCCGGTTCTGCTGCTGCCGCGGCTGCTCTTCCTCCGATTCTGAGGACCAGGATGAGAGGGTATAAATGGTGCTCATTCCACTGGTATATATCTCAGTTGAGGAATAGATGTTATAAGGGCTCAGTCAATGTGGGGAAAGCATTTTCCAAGGAGGTCACAGTACATATGAATCTCAGCTTAAACACTCACAAGATCAGTAGACCTGCAAAATGTGTTCCAAAACCTCAAAACACAAAGTTCTGGCATCTGAAAGTGAACTCGTATTACAGGTCAGCTTTTATGCTGAAGGTGCAGCTATTCAGCTACTTGCTGAACCCGGCACAATCAGCTGGCATGTTTGTCGCACGACGGGGAACACACTCAAAATGCTGTAAAATGGGAAGAGCCTCGCAAAATCGGATTATCCAGCCAGTTAACAAGCTGTTAAGTTCTTTAAGTGGCTCTCCCGCCGCTTGGTGTCGGGTCTGATCGGGACTCGCAGACCCAACACTTTGTAAAGTCGCGTGGAGGCGGGATGGCGGCGGGTTCGCAACCCTCCGTCAATCATTTTGATTTTAACTCCGGACCCGCCTCCAAACCCACTCTCTGAGCGCTGGCAAAATCGCGACCGGAGTGCTTAAAGCTGCCAAAATTGGAAGCGATCTGTTCCCCAGCACTTACATCTATTAATGTGAACAGCACTGAATAATTAAAAAGAAAAATATAGCACAACAGCTCAGCCAGTCACATTTACAAAGGAAAATAATATATTATTTAATATGAACAACTGTGCCCGTTCTGATGCTGGGTATGAAACTGTTACTCAATACTGTTAATGTCCCAACCATTCTAAAAGAAATTGTAATGTATTCCTTCCATTTCTATGGTACTATTAAATGATCTTACTTTTTTACAAGGCAGCTTATGTGCAAGCCCACTGACTCCCACAGCTACCTGGACTACACTTCCTCCCACCCCGCCTCCTGTAAGGACTCTATTCCATTCTCCCAGTTTCTCCATCTCCACCGCATCTGCTCTGACGATGCCACCTTCCATACCAGTGCTTCCGACATGTCTTCCTTTTTCCTCAACCGAGGATTCCCCTCTACCGTGGTTGACACGGCCCTTAACCGTGTCCGTTCTATCTCCCGCACTTCTGCCCTCACCCCTGCCCCTCCCTCCCGGAACCACGATAGGGTTCCCCTTGTCCTCACCTTTCACCCCACCAGCCTCCACATTCAACGGATCATCCTCCGCCATTTCCGCCACCTCCAGCGTGATCCCACCACCAAACACATCTTCCCCTCACCTCCCGTTTCAACATTCCGAAGGGACCGCTCCCTCCGCGACACCCTGGTCCACTCCTCTATCACCCCCAACACCGCTTCCCCTTCGCCCGGCGCCTTCCCGTGCAAGCGCAGGAGATGCAACACATGCCCTTATACCTCCCCCCTTCCCACTGTCCAGGGCCCCAAACACCCCTTCCAGGTGAAACAGTGATTTACTTGTACTTCTTGCAATTTAGTATACTGTATTCGCTGCTCACGATGCGGTCTCCTCTACATTGGGGAGACCAAACGCAGATTGAGTGACCGCTTTGCGGAACACCTCCGTTCAGTCTGTAAGGGGGACCCCGAGCTTCCGGTCGCCTGTCACTTTAATTCACCGCTCCACTCCCACTCAGACCTCACCGTCCTCGGCCTCTTGCATTGTTCCACGGAAGCTCAGCGTAAGCTCGAGGAACAGCACCTCATCTTTCAATTAGGCACGTTATAGCCTTCTGGACTCAACATAGAGTTCAACAATTTCAGATCATAACCCCGGCCCCTATCATATATATATTTTTTGTCCACACTTTTTGTCTGTGTCTTTTCTTCTTCTCTCCCACATGGCAGCTGTCTTTCATTCTGCCAGCGCAATTTACACTTCATCTAGAGCTATCCTTTGTTTCTTAACCTGTCCCATTACCATCTCCCTTTGCCTTGAATATCTCTTAATGTCTCTTAATCTCTCCTGCCTTCTATCCTATCACAGACCTTCCCTTTTGTTCTTTCATCCCCTCCCCCATTTCCCAGCTCCTACAATGGCTTAAAAATCTGTTCCATTTCCTGCTTTTTTCCAGTTCTGACGAAAGGTCATCGACCTGAAATGTTAACTCTGTTTCTCTCTTCACAGATGCTGCCTGACCTGCTGAGTATCTCCAGCATTTTCTGTTTTTATTTCAGAGATTTCCAGCATCTGCAGTATTTTCTTTTTACATATGTACTGGCTGAGTTTTACAACCATTTGCTTCTCCGATACTATTTTTTCTGGTCACTTATACCTATATGTGAAGACTATGCTAATGTAGTATGTACACCTGGAGTCAATACTGATGGTCCTGCCGGCATCTCTATGCTAATTTTTCGATTTGTTTTCACACACGGTGGACACTAATTTCAATCCTGAACTGATCATTTGAAGGGCTCATTTTCCTGGGTCGCATATAAATGAGTTCTGACATCACTTCTCTGCACCCCGATTTCGTCTTGGGGCTAACTTACATGTCGTGGGCCTTACGCGGGTGGGTGCTAAGGCCTTTTATTGGCGCAACCCTGAGGGCGCAGGAAATTGGGACTTAAATATCCTTGCAGTGCTTCTGTGAATTGAGTTTTGCCTGAAGATAATTTTTAAAGTGGCAATGCAAAGGAGGAAGATTCAATGGCTGTAGTGAGCAGAGCAATTTGCAATCCATCAGCATGCTCGTAACATAGAAACATAGAAACATAGAAGATAGGAGCAGGAGTAGGCCATTCAGCCCCTCGAGCCTGCGCCGCCATTCAATGCGATCATGGCTGATCATCCAAATTCAGTACCCTGTCCCTGCTTTCTCCCCATATCCCTTGATCCCCTTAGCCTTAAGACATATATCCAACTCCTTCTTGAATATATTTAATGAATTGGACTCAACTGTCTTCTGCGGTAGAGAATTCCACAGGTTCACCACTCCCTGGGTGAAGAAATTCCTCCTCATCTCAGTCCTAAATGGCTTACCCCTTATCCTTAGACTGTGACCCCTGGTTCTGGACTCCACCTGCCATCGGGAACAGCCTTCCTGCATCTAGTCTGTCTAGTCCTGTTAGAATTTTATAAGTTTCAATGAGACCCCCTCTCATTCTTCTAAACTCTAGCGAATACAAGCCCAATCGTCCCAATCTCTCTTCATACGTCATTCCTGCCATCCCAGGTATCAGTCTGGTGAATCTTCGCTGCACTCCCTCCATGGCAAGAACATCCTTCCTCAGATAAGGCGACCAAAACTGCACACCAAGGCCCTGTACAACTGCAGCAAGACATCCTTGTTCCTGTACTCGAATCCTCTCGCTATGAAGGCCAACATACCATTTGCCTTCTTAACCGCCTGCTGCACCTGCATGCTTACCTTCAGCGACTGGTGCACAAGGACACCCAGGTCTCGTTGCACTTCCCCTTTTCCCAATCTATTGCTGTTCAGATAATAATCTGCCTTCCTGTTTTTGCCACCAAAGTGGATAACCTCGCATTTATCCACATTATACTGCATCTGCCACGCATCTGCCCAATCACCCAATCTGCTTTGGTGCTGAGCTCATTAAGCAGCTATTGCAGGAAATAGAGTCGAGGAGGGATGTCCTTTGCTCCACCACGGAAGGAATGTCATGAAGGCAATGGTATGCAGGGCCTGGCAAGAAGTGGATGAGGCCATCAATAGCAGCAGCTGCAGCATGCCAAGGGCATGGCTGCAATGCCAAAAGAAGCTGAATGACTTCACCCAGAGGGGGAAAGTAAGTGTGAACTTTTACACAGATTTAAAAATGTTTATCATGTGGTAACTACCTAGTTTTTTTCCGTGACTCAATGTAATGAGCTCGTTAAAATGGCATGATGTAATAATGGTACAGTTTTATCCACAGGAACGACTGACTCAGGAGTCCCAAGTCATACTCACTCCACACAAATATCTGCAAGGTTCGAATGCATCAAAGGCTGGTAAAGCAGCACCACCTTCGGAGTAATGGCAACAACTTCTGAAAGCAAAGGAAAAAGACACTACTAATGTTATAGGGAGTCATGATGCTACAGAAAGTCAAGGAAGTCTCATGTGTTACTGCAGGAGAAGTAAACATTAAAGTGGAGGAAGGGGTTTGAGGGTTGTGCACGCAAGTAATTGCTGTTAGAGGAGCTATGTAGCCATACTGTAAGATCCCGGGTCAATGGAAATAGGAATGGGCAGTGATGTTAAAAGGGCTGCTAATTCACTATCACCCATTTTACATTATCGCACAAAGTCAAAATCACCCCGAAGGAGTTTTGACACAGTGATAGATATATACCCAACATGGAAGACATTGGCCCAAAAATTCATCCCGGTGCGCGAGAGTACGCACTGCGTACTCTCGCGTATTCCCTCTGCAATTGCCGGTTTTCTGCATGCCCTGCGCATGCGCTGAAAACCGGCAATTGCTCTTTTGAAAAGGGGGCGGTTCCTCGGTGCATCACGTGCGCACTACAGGCTGCGCGCACGCTGTGCACTTCATGCTTTGGACGCGCAGGTAAGTAGGGAAGATTTTAGAAATGGAAAAAGGAGGAGTAAGACCCACTTTTAACAAGGTAAGTAGTGAATTAAGTATTTTTTTGAATTTTTTTTTACAGGTATATCTTTTTTAGAGACTTTAAAGACAGGTAAGTTTATTTTTATAACTTTTTAAAAGATTTTAAATTTTTTCAAAAATTTAATTTTTTATTTAAAATGGTTAATTTATTTAACTATACTTATTTTATTAATGTGATGGTTTTTTTTTTAATTTAATTGAGGTTTAGCTGTTATTTTGGGGGGGTGTAAGATTCATAGATTTCACAGCACTTATGTGAAACTTATGAATGGAAGATGGTGTGCTGCCATTGGCTCTAACTGAGTCACGTGATCCCACAGCTCACACGAATTCACTACGCCGGTGGGATACGCAAGCACTGCCCAGCTGATGTCTGGAACATCAAGTTCGTGCGAGCTGGATCTGAAAAAGCACAAGCGAGGTGAGAGATCGCGGGGAAGGCTTACCCCCGCGGAAACAGAGCGAGATCAATTTCTGGGCCATTATGTGTGTCACGGTCAATAGTGGCTCGGTAGCAACCAGACAGTGTTGATCTCCTGGGGAGGTCTCTTCCGCCCATGGGAAGGGAAGAGGACCTCCCTGCGTGCTGTGAGTCCCTCCATAAGCATATGGAGGGAGTCATGGGAGAGCCTGGGTGCAGCCCTATGCTTTTGTGCAGTGCTTGTCAGAGTTTGCAGCACCTCAATGCTGTAGAACACTGACAGCACAAATGTCAAAATAAATTTGGACATGGTCCCTTTAAGGAAACCGGCTGATGACGCGTCATCGAATGACGTCATCAGTCCCGCTTCCTCTAATTGGCCGGGAAACGCGCTGGGCGGGCTTAACAAGCCCTACCAAGAGAAATTCATTTCACAGAGCAGGATGGAGCCAGCAACAGGGTCAGGACCCGCCACCGATGTTGCCCACCACGGACCTGCCGAGGTTAACAAAATCCCGGCCTCTGTCTCCTACCTCCTAATCAATGTCAATAGGTTGCCTCCAATTTCATGTTCTTTCATTTTATTGGCAATTTCTTATGTGGAACCTTATCGAATGCCTTCTGGAAGTCCATATAAATAACGTGCATAGACACTCCCTCAACTACCATGTTCGTGACCTCCACAAAAAATTCAACTAAGTTAGTTAGACATGACTTACCCTTTATAAATCCATGCTGGCTCTCTGACCAGCTCATAGTTGTCCAAGTGCTCAGTCACTCTGTCCCTAATAAGAGATTCTAGTAACATCCCGACAACGCCTGGTTCCATTCTTATCAATCCAGTCATAGCTAGAGAATCATTTACAATGGCTTCTCTTCCCTCTCTTGCACTGTTACATCCGGAGTCTCTCAAGGATCTATCATTGGCCCCCTCCTATTTCTCATCTACATGCTGTCTCTCGGCGACATCATCCGAAAACACGTCAAGTTCCACATGTACGCTGACGATACCCAGCTCTACCCCACCACTAGCTCTCTTGATCCCTCCACTGTCTCAGATTTGTCACACTGCTTGTCTGACATCCAGTACTGCATGAGCAGAAATTTCCTCCAACTAAATATTGGGAAGACCGAAGCCATATTCTTTGGTCCTCTGTTCCCTGGCCATCGGCTCCATCCCTCTTGCTGGCCACTGTCTGAGGCTCAACCAAACCTGAGCTGAGCTTCCAACCACATATCCGTTCCATCACCAAGACTGCCTATTTCCACCTCCGTAACATAGTCTGTCTCCGCCCCTGCTACAGCTCATCTACTGCTGAAACACTCATTCATGCCTTTGTTACCTCTAAATTTGACTATTCCAATGCTCTCCTGGCCGGCCTCCCATCTTCCACCCTACATTACCTTGAGCTCATCCAAAACTCTGCTGCCCATATCCTCACTCGCACCAAGTCCTGCTCATCCATTGCCCCTGTGCTCACTGACCTACATTGGCTCCCGTCCTGGCAACGTATCCATTTTGGGATTCGTCCTTGTTTTCAAATCCTTCCATGGCCTCGCCCCTCCCTATCTCTGTAGCTTCCGAGATGTCTGCGCTCTTCCAATTCTGGTCTCTTGCGCATCCCCAATTTTCATCGCTCCACCATTGGCGGCCATCCCTTCAGCTGCCTAGGCCCTAACTCTGGAATTCCCTCCATAAACCTCTTCACCTCTCTACCTCTCTCTCCTCGTTTAAGATATTCCTTAAAACCAACCTCTTTGTCCAAGCTTTTGGTCATCTGTCCTAATATCTGCTTATGTGGCTCAGTGTCAGGAAAGCAGGAAACTATAGACCAGTTAGCCTAACATCTGTTGTTGGGAAAATGCTGGAGTCCTTCATTAAGGAAGCAGTAGCGGAGCATTTGGAAAATCATAATGCAGTCAAGCAGAGTCAGCATGGATTTATGAAAGGGAAAACATGTTTAACAAATTTGCTGGAGTTCTTTGAGGAGGTAACGAGCAGGATGGACAAAGGTGAACCAGTGGATGTGGTGTATTTGGATTTCCAGAAGGCATTCAATAAGGTGCCGCATAAAAGGTTACTGCATAAGATAAGAGTTCACGGAATTGGGGGTAATATATTAGCATGGATAGAGAATTGACTAACTAACAGAAAGCAGAGAGTCGGGATAAATGGGTCATTTTCCGGTTGGCAAACGGTAACTAGTGGGGTGCCACGGGATCGGTGCTGGGGCCTCAACTATTTACAATCTACATTAATGACTTGCATGAAGGGACCGAGTGTAATGTAGCCAAGTTTGCGGATGATATAAAGATGGGTGGGAAAGCAAGTTGTGCAGAGAACTCAAAGAACCTGCAAAGGAATATAGACAGGCTAAGTGAATGGGCAAACATTTGGCAGATGGAGTATAATGTGGGAAAGTGCGAGGTTATACACTTTGGCAGGAAAAGTAAAAAAGCAAATTATTATTTAAATGGAGAGAGATTACAAAATGCTACATTTCAGAGTGACCTGGGGGTCCTTGTGCATGAAACACAAAAAGTTAGCATGCAGGTACAGCAAATAATCAAAAAGGCAAATGGAATGTTGGCCTTTATTTCAAAGGGGTTGGAGTATAAAAGCAGGGAGGTCCTGCTACAACTGTACAGGGTATTGGTGAGACCACACCTTGAGTACTGCGTACAGTTTTGGTCTCCTTATTTAAGGAAGGATATACTTGCATTGGAGGCAGTTCAGAGATGATTCACTAGGCTAATTCCAGAGATGAGGGGGTTGACTTATGAGGAAAGGTTGAGCAGGCTGGGCCTATACTCATTGGAATTTAGAAGAATGAGAGGCGATCTTATTGAAACATATAAGATACTGAGGGGGCTCGACAAGGTAGATGCAGAGAGGATGTTTACCCTCGTAGGGAAATCTAGAATGCGGGGGCACAGTTTTAGAATAAAGAGTCGCCCTTTTAGAACTGAGATGAGGAGGAATTTCTTCTCTCAGAGGGTCGTAAATCTGTGGAATTCTCTGCCCCAGAGAGCCGTGGAGGCTGGGTCATTAAATACATTTAAGGTGGAGATAGACAGATTTTTGCAAGATAAGGGAGTGAAGGGTTATGGGGAGCGGGCGGGAAAGTGGCTTTGAGCCCAAGATCAGCCATGATCTTATTGAATGGCAGAGCAGGCTCGAGGGGCCAAGTGGTCTATTCCTGCTCCTATTTCTTATGTTCTTATGTTTGATAACACTCCCGTGAAGTGCCTTGGGACGTTTTACTGCATTAAAGGCGCTATATAAATACAATATTACAAAAAGAAAATACCGCAGATGCTGGAAATCTCTGAAATAAAAACAGAAAATGCTGGAGATACTCAGCAGGTCAGGCAGCATCTGTGAAGAGAGAAACAGAGTTAACATTTCAGGTCGATGACCTTTCGTCAGAACTGGAAAAAAGCAGGAAATGGAACAGATTTTTAAGCAAGTGTAGTGGCTGGGAAATGGGGGAGGGGATGAAAGAACAAAAGGGAAGGTCTGTGATAGGATAGAAGGCAGGAGAGATTAAGAGACATTAAGAGATATTCAAGGCAAAAGGAGATGGTAATGGGACAGGTTAAGAAACAAAGGATGGCTCGAGATGAAGTGTAAATTGCGCTGGCAGAATGAAAGACAGCTGCCATGTGGGAGAGAAGAACAGAAGGCCAAACAAAAAGTGTGGATAAAAAATATATATATGATAGGGGCCGGGGTTATGATCTGAAATTGTTGAACTCTATGTTGAGTCCAGAGGGCTGTAAAGTGCCTAATCGAAAGATGAGGTGCTGTTCCTCGAGCTTACGCTGAGCTTCCGTGAAACAATGCAAGAGGCCGAAGACGGTGAGGTCTGAGTGGGAGTGGAGCGGTGAATTAAAGTGACAGGCAACCGGAAGCTCGGGGTCCCCCTTACGGACTGAACGGAGGTGTTCCGCAAAGCGGTCACCCAATCTGCGTTTGGTCTCCCCAATGTAGAGGAGACTACATTGTGAGCAGCGAATACAGTATACTAAATTGCAAGAAGTACAAGTAAATCACTGTTTCACCTGGAAGGGGTGTTTGGGGCCCTGGACAGTGGGAAGTGGGGAGGTATAAGGGCATATGTTACATCTCGTGCACTTGCACGGGAAGGTGCCCGGGGAAAGGGTGTTGGGGGCAATAGAGGAGTGGACTAGGGTGTCGCGGAGGGAGCGGTCCCTACGGAATGCTGAAAGGGGAGGTGAGGGGAAGATGCGTTTGGTGGTGGGATCACGCTGGAGATGGCGGAAATGGCGGAGGATGATCCGTTGGATGTGGAGGCTGGTGGGGTGAAAGGTGAGGACAAGGAGAACTCTATCGTGGTTCCGGGAGGGAGGGGCAGGGGTGAGGGCAGAAGTGCGGGAGATAGAATGGACACGGTCAAGGGCCGTGTCAATCATTGTAGAGGGGAATCCTCGGTTGAGGAAAAAGGAAGACATGTTGGAAGCACTGGTATGGAAGGTGGCATCATCAGAGCAGATGCGGCGGAGACGGAGAAACTAGGAGAATGGAATAGAGTCCTTACAGGAGGCGGGGTGGGAGGAAGTGTAGTCCAGGTAGCTGTGGGTGTCAGTGGGCTTGTAGTGAATGTTTGTCAATAACCTATCCCCAAAGATGGAGATCGAGAAGTCAAGGAAGGGAAGGGAAGAGTCGGAGATGGACCATGTGAAGGTGAGGGAAGGGTGGAAATTGGAAGCAAAGTGAATGAAATTATCTAGTTCAGGGCGAGAGCAGGTAACGGCACCGATACAGTCATCAATGTACCAGAAAAAGAGGTGAGGGAGGGGACCTGAGCAGGACTGGAACAAAGAGTGATCCACATATACCACGAAAAGGCAGGCATAGCTAGGACCCATGCGGGTTCCCATAGCAACACCTTTGATTTGGAGGAAGTGAGTGGAGTCAAAGGAGAAGTTGTTCAATGTGAGAACAAGTTCAGCCAGGTGGAGGAGGATGGTGGTGGCTGGGGACTGGTTGGGCCTCTGTTCAAGGAAGAAACGGAGCGCCCTCAGGCCATCCTGGTGGGGGATGGAGGTGTAGAGGGATTGTCCGTCCATAGTGAAAAGGAGGCGGTTGGGGCCAGGAAACTGGAAACTGTTAAAGTGGTGGAGGGCGTCGTAAGAGTCACGAATGTAGGTGGGAAGAGACTGGACAAGGGGAGAAAAATGAAGTCAAGATAGGAAGAGATAAGTTCCATGGGGCAAGAACAGGCTGAAACGATGGGTCTACCAAGGCAGTCCTGTTTGTGGATCTTGGGAAGGAGGTAGAAGCGGGCTGTGCGGGTTTGGGGAATTATGAGGTTGGCGGCCGTGGGGGGAAGATCTCCAGAGGAGATGAGGTCAGTGACAGTCTTGGAAACGATGGCTTGATGTTCGGTAGTGGGGTCATGGTCCAGGCGGAGGTAGGAGGAGGTGTCGGAGAGTTGGCGTTCAGCTTCAGTTACGTAGAGGTCGGTTCGCCAAACAACAACAGCACCACCCTTGTCAGCAGGTTTAATGACAATGTCGGGGTTGGATCTGAGAGAATGGAGTGCTGCAAGTTCAGAGGAGGTAGGTTGGAGTGAGTGAGGGGAGCAGAGAAATGGAGACGGCCGATGTCACGCCGGCAGTTTGCAATGAAAAGATCTAGAGAGGGTAAGAAGCCAGAGCGAGGGGTCCAGGTAGAACGAGAATTCTGAAAGTGGGAGAAAGGGTCGGCTGTGAGGGGGGAAGATTCCTGACCAAAGTAGTGGGCACGGAGACGAAGGCGGCGGAAAAAGAGCTCAGCATCGTGCCGAGCTCAAAATTCATTGAGGTGGGGGCGTAAGGGGATGAAGCTCAGGCCTTTGCTAAGGACTGATCGTTCGGGGTCAGAGAGGGGAAGGTCAGAGGGGATAGTGAAAACGCAGCAGGGCGTGAGATTGGGAGAAGGGGGGTCAGAGGAAAGTGAAGGGAAAGAAGGTTCCGGAGGGGCGTTGGTGTCCAAGAGTTGTTGAAGCTTGTGATCCTTGACACCTGAAAGGAAGAAAAAAAGTTTTCCCCAAACTCTTTTTATATAAATACAAGTTGTTTTTATTGTTGTTACCTGAATCTGAACACCAGCAATATTTACTAAATAATCTAGGAAATTTCCTGGGGAGGACAATGACAGTGAATTTCCAACGGAGTTCTGTAAAACAGGAATTGTTGTCCTTGATCAATGACTGTCATTTTGACATGTATGCAGATTTTACTGGAAGATCTAGACACACTTCAAACTATGCAGCGATATCACATATTTACAGAAAAGGTGGAGTAATTAAGCAAATTGCAGATTCTTGCTTTTTAAATACAAATTTCAAAGTACCAATCAAAGCATTAGCTAAAATCTTATACTGATTATCTCATCATCCATCAACTATGACCAGTCTTGTTGATCAAAATTTGCTACTTAACTTATGCAATCAATTTAATGTAATTGATTATACTAAAAGAATGAAAAAAGCAGGCTTCGTTATTTCTGTAGTTGCTGACTATTTTGAAAAGAGATTTGAAGATATTTGAGATGCGTTCCAAAAGTAGATTTGGATTTTATATTCACACCAGCTGCTTTTGTGTGCACTAATTGTATATCTTCTCGTGAATTGCTTCTTTTTAGAGACCTGAAGCAGGGGTGCCCAACTGTCACGCGTGCTGTTTTCTTTCAGTGTCGAGCTATTCTCCAACGGATTGGGTCAGATTTTGATACTGATGGTATCATCGCAGGTTCTTTTCCCATAAAACACCATTCTGTGCCTATGCTGTATTACTGTGTATCACCGATCTACTTTAAACAATTTCACGTCTGCTGGGCTGTGTTCAGATAGACAAAAGCGTGCTTACAAGATTAATCTTGACAAATGTGAAGTCATGCTTATTGATCACCACTCCCAAGTGCAGTTCTGGAAGTCTCTGTATTGCATTGGTCATTATTCAGAGTTGAATATTTATGTTTATTATTTTCACCTAAATAAAATAAGTCAAATTATTCTGCTTCACTTGCAGCTGTTCAGCTTGACTTAGACACATGGCCATCTCTTCCTTTGTCCTTGATAGGCAGAAATAACACCATTAAAATTAATATTTTACTATATATGCTATATTTATTAAAATCATTTTAAGCTACCTATCCAATTCATTTTTATAAGCGTGTTTGACAGGTACATCAGAATTTTTTAGTGGACGAATAAGACCCCTGAATTAATATCCGTGAACTCTAGCTTCTTAGCGAGAAAGGAAGATTATGCTTCCCTAATTTGCAAAGCTATTTTTGAGCTGTTCCCACTCGTCATATATTAACATCCATCTCAATGTTCCTGGATTGAATTGAAGGAGCTTTGCTGACCCCAATAACCTTGGTTCATTTGCTATGAACTAATATAGAGTCATAGAGTCATAACGGCACAGAAGGAGGCCATTCGGCCCATCTCGACTGTCTTTCATTATTTCTTCATCCAGAGATTCCCATACTTTACAATGTTGGAGGGATATGATATCTTTCCAATTACTAACCATTCCACCTCCTGTGTCTTCTTCCCGATGATCCTATTTAAAGGTTTTATTAAATAGAATTGCATTGAATTTACAGTACAGAAGCCCAACTAGTCTATACTGGTGTTTATGCTCTACACAAACCTCCTCCAATCCTGCTTCATCTCACCCTATCAGCATAAGGTTACGAAGGGGTAAATCCTAATCCATAAAACCATAAAAGTTTAAAGCACAAAAAGAGCCCATTGTGTCTTCTGGCTGTTTGCGAGTAATCCAAAACTAATCCCAGTGCCCTGACATCATCCCATAGCATTTTATCTCCCTCTGCTTCAAATAGTTATCAAACTTTCCCTTAAAAGATGCAATGATTTCTGCCTCAACCACTCCCTGTGGCAAAGATTCCATGCTCCGACAATACTCTGTGTAAAGTGGATTTGTACAACTCTGGGGTTTCTAAAGAATTTTTCATCTGGAACAAAAATTCATGTCGACAGTTTGATATATGCTAAACGGAGGATATTGTGAACGAACTAACAAGCACTTCCAGCCTCAGCACCATAATAATAGCCTTTACCTTTTTATTATATCCAAACCTGGTGGGTTGTGTGCTCACAATTAGGCCACGATTTTGCTGGCGCTCAGCGGACGGGATGGGTCATGGGGAACACGCTGTCAAATCCGCACACCTGCATTTCCCGATGTTGGGTCTGCCAGTGCTGAGCAGAACCAACAGGCAGCGGTGGGGGACCCAATTCAAATTATTAGTGGCTTGTTTACAGCCACTTAATGTTTTTATTGCCAGCTTTTTGGATTTGACAGGTCGCCCACCGGTTTCCCGCTGTGCCTAGACCTCGTCTGTGAAGCTGAGGCGGGAGGTCAGTGGCCATTGAATCAGCTGATGAGTTGATTGTTTGATCAAGTCAGAGCTCCCAGCTGATTGAAACATGTTCCCTTACCACTAGCTTCTCTAAACTGCATTTCTACTATAGATTCACCATGCTGCAAGTCTTTACACAAGTCTCCATCCAGTCTGACCTCATTACCTCTCCCACCATTGACAGATCGCTTCTGTCATCTCTACTTCATTTGCCATCTATTCCATCAGCATGGGTGCACTTTATACTCTCTCACCTTGGTCCTCAGAATCCCACCATGATCAGCCCCAACACCAGCATCACCAGGCACACCAGCAGCACCAACAACCACACCAACCATCTCTGCAATCAACTGATGCTGCACAGGACAGAGGGCATCAGCACCCGACCACATTGCTGCCCAGGAGGCCAGGGATGGCCTCACCATGGCCAGATTTACTTCACTTGACGCTGCACACCCTGGCTGCCACATGATGCGCCAGGTTGGCACCACCCCACACCAACAACATAAAGCATCCCTACAATGCCCAAGCCATTCCTTTCACACTCATCACCATTGCGGGGGGTACCGTTATGTCTCACCATTCACTGCAACTCACTAAGCCACTTCCAAAGGTGCATACAAATCTGTCCAAGGACGCAAACTGTTGAAAATATAGATTTCCATATTTCACAGCACGTTAACAGAAACTTTACATGAACATTGGCTAAAACACCCAAATGCCTACCCTTGTGTGTTGTTAGTTGGTGTGATTGCACTCAGATGAGGGTGAGTGTGAAGGGTGGCTAGTGAGATGGGGATGTGATAATGTAGATAGAGAGGGATGGGTGGAGGTGCAAGGTAAGTTGGTGTGAGTAAGGATGTGCAGGAGTAGAGTAGGGAAGGCAGAGTAATGAGGATGTGATGAGTGGCACAGCAGGATGAGGTTGAGTGTGGCTTTGCAGTAACGTTTCGTGATCTACTGAGATCATTGAAAGATTTGCGCCACTGCAGCCTGCTCCTTCTTACAACATCCCTGCTTGTGTCCTCCTGTGCAATGTGCAACCAGGCTGCGTTGATCTTCTGTGGAGGTTTCTTCCGCCCATGGGAAGGGAAGAGGACCTCCCTGCGTGCTGTGAGTCCCTCCATAAGCATATGGAGGGAGTCATGGTAGAGCCTGGGTGCAGCCCTGTGCTTTTGTGCAGTGCTTGTCAGTGTTTGCAGCACCTCAATGCTGTAGAACACTGACATCACAAATGTCAAAGTAAATTTGCGCATGGTCCCTTTAAGGAAACCGGCTGATGACACGTCATTAAATGATGTCATCAGACCCACTTCCTTCAATTGGCCCGGGAAACACGCTGGGCGGGCTTACCCAGCCCAATCAGGGGAAAGTCATGTCGGAGGCCGGGATGGAGCCAGCAGCGGGGTCGGGACCCGCCACCAACGTCGCCCGCCACGGATCCGCCCAGGTAGGGAAAATCGCGACCTAAGACTCTGAGACTAAATCTAATGCTGACTGCCATCTCTGCTAAAACTAGCTAAGTCAGCACAGACTAGGGATTGAGTCTGAGACCTTCTTGATTGGTATAGCTCAGTACCACACCACGCGTTAATATTTCCACTCACTGCCTATAAATTGTCACTAATCAGCAGCAAATTGTCATTGACACTCAGAAAAGCCATAAAGGTGGAAGTGTCACACTGGTGAAGTATCGGGTGGCCGTCTAAGGCTGGGGCTCTTCAGCAGATAAAGATTTACCATGCATCTGACTTGTGGAAAACCAGTTCAGGGTATGCCCAATGTTGAAACTTGCTGCCAAACATACAAAACTGATAAGCTCTGCAGCACTGATGTCCCTTGCCTTAATGATCACAAAATCTCAGCAGAAAATGTAAAAATATCTTCATATATTACACCGTCCCCTGTGACACATTGTGCATATTTTCATTGCTTTCGCTTTTGGGGGATAAAATTAGTTTTTGGCAGAGGAAAAAAATAATATTTAAAATGCAAAGCCAACTCAGTCTGATGTTTAGATATTCTCTCTCACACGTTCATATGCAACAAAATATTGATTTATAAAAATGATTATGTCTAATTTGACTCCAACCTTATTAATATGGTGGAAAAATATATTACTTAAAAGTGTTTTAAAATAAAATAAACCTCAATTCTAATCATCAGTAAGGACCTACTTAGATGTTGCCTGCAGCATTGTTTCTATGCTTGGGCCACCATCACTGTTTTACTTTAAAATCAAGATTAAAGGTATTCACGAAGGAATAGCAGGCACTGTGAGCTGTGCATACTAATGTCCTGTATTGGTTACATCTTATGTTTGAACAATATTCACACAGCTGCTTGTGTGCTCCCTGCCGTATTGAGCCCGCAGGCACTAGCTTGAGCCATCACCAGAATCTCAGAAATAAAGATCAGCTGATAAACAAATTGATTCGTCCACACCAGTAAACTTTAAATGAAGAATTTATAGAGGCCTTCACACAGGTATAAATATCCGGGGAAATAGGTGTCATATTATGAGTATGATCGATAATCTCACAAAACGAATGACTCACAAGAGTCGATATCAATGCTGTTAGAATCACAAGTTTGCAAATCAAATATTATATGACAACTCAAAGATGCTAAAATCAAGCACTCTCTGTCAATTCAGGCATGCCAAATAACGATGATCAAAGAAGTACACCTATTTTTATTCATAGCTAATTTTTTTGGTACAATTTTGTACTTGTCAATATTACAGATGTCAGCACAGGGGAATGGAACACTTTGCACTTGTAATAAAGAAAGAACTTGTGCCTTTCACGACCTCAGGATGTCCCAAAGCGCTTTACAGCCAATGAAGTACTTTTGAAGTGTAGTCACTGTTGTAATGGTAGGAAACACGGCAGCCAATCTGCACACAGTAAGCTCCCACAAACAGCAATGTGATAATGACCGGATAATGTGTAGTAATTGTTGGTTGAGGGATAAATGTTGGCCATGACACCAGGGAGAACTCCCCTGCTCTTCTTCAAAATGTTGCCGTGGGATCTTTTACATCCACCTGAGAGAGCAGACGGGGCCTCGGTTTAACGTCTCATCCGAAAGACAGGAACTCCAACAATGTAGCACTCCCTCAGCACTGCACTGGAGTGTCAGCCTAGATTTTGTGCACAAGTCCCTGGAGTGGGACTATGAACCCACAACCTTCTGACTTGAGCGCTACCACTGAATTACGGTTGACAATTGTTAGCGTAAAGCACTTCCTCATCAGGCATGCTGAAGCCAGCTCTGGATTTAAGCTCCCTGTGCTCTGCATCAACCTCATCAGTGTGAATTTCTTTCCTCTTCCTATTGCTAGCCAAGTATGGAAATAGCACACTTCTCTTCGTGATAGTAACAATTCAGTGAAGCAGCTGTGTGCCCACTAGAAACAGGATTAGGACCTTTTCACAGCAGTGCAAGGAGATTTTCATTCCATGAGGGTCTCTTAGTGGGAAACAGGTGAGAGGTGGGCGAGGCAAGAAAAGAAAGAACTTGCATTTATATAGCGCCTTTACGACATCAGGATGTCCCAAAGCGCTTTACAGCCAGTGAAGTACTTTTGATGTGTAGTCACTGTTGTAATATAGGAAAGATTAGGCAAGAGCAGCCGTCATCCAGAGGAGACAACGGGGGCCCCAGCTCGGTTTCCAAGTTTAGCACGATGAAGGCAAGCTGCCAGTGGGAAACACGCCCCCATAGGCAGCTTGCCAATTAAGCAAAGAGAAATTGGGTGCAAGTTCTTAAGGACCAGCAGCAGCTTAAAGGGGAAGTGCTTTTTTTTCTGGCAATAAAAAAGTAACACTGTGGAGCTGCAGGAAGGTGTCTGCGGGCAACATGAGTTCCAGGTGGACTCCAAGCTTTTCAGATGCTGGTAGACCGTGCAAGCAACAAAAAGGAAATTCTTTTCCCCATGGATGGTAGTCAGGTACCACGGCTATTGATCAACAGACATGGCAAGAAGTGGCACAACACATTAATGTCATCAACATTTTCACCAGGTGCCAAGGTAATATGTTCCTTCACATCTCTCACACTTTCTGCATAATCTGTCAAGGTAATTTCCTTAGCCTCAGCAACTATCAATGCTTCCCTTTCCCACTTGTCACGGCTCTCCATAAGTCAGCAGAAAAGTCTTCACTGCATCTCCTTTCTGCTTGCATTTACACCCATAAAAGCTGCCCTCACAACAATTTCTCCCTTGACCTCACTTTCTGCTTCATACTGTCATTATGAACACTGAAGTAAGCTTGCTAATACATGTCGAAAACTTTTGCTTAATTGTTGACCAATTGCTGTAGTACCCATCTACCATCCAACTGGCTGCAGGCAACTGTTGGCTCCCTCCCACTTCCTTGCTACCCTCTATTTCATCAGTCCCTCATCATGCTGAAGGTGCCTCCATGTGCTGTCCCCGTTGCAGTGCAAAGTTAAGCAGCGCGCAGCAAACCACTTTCATACGGGACACTTTGTGAGTTGTATTGCAGGAAGCCACCAAACCTGTCCAGGCATCGGAATTGTTGTTTGAGGACTCCAGTGGTCTACTTGATGGAGTTCTGCAGCCGAGTCTGAGTTCCTAAGAGGAGTTATGAGCCAAATGTGGAGAGGATTGTCCTTGGCTCCAAGGAACCAGTCTTTATCTGTCTATGCAGGAGCAAACAGTAAGGGGGATGGATGTTGGGTAATTGTCCATTGAAAAAAAGAGAGCACCAATTGTTTTTGTGTTTGTAAGTACAAACACGACACAATTATAGACTATGTTCAAGTGTAAAATTACACTTTTGGACGGAGTGTGATGTGGAGTGACGTGACCATAGAGCTAAAGATTTCACACTCTATTACGATACTTGAGGTCATCCAAAACTCGACTGCCCGTGTCCTAACCCGCACCAAGTCCCGTTCGCCCATCACCCCTGTACTCACTGACCTACATTGGCTCCCGGTTAAGCAGCGCCTCGATTTCAAAATTCTCATCCTTGTTTTCAAATCCCTCCATGGCCTCGGCCCTTCCTATCTCTGTAATCTCCTTCAGCCCCACAACCCCCTGAGATATCTGCGCTCCTCTAATTCTGCCCTCCTGAGCATCCCTGATTACAATCGCTCAACCTATGGTGGCCGTGCCTTCTGTTGCCTAGGCCCTAAGCTCTGGAATTCCCTGCCTAAACCTTTCCGTCTCTCTACCGCTCTTTCCTCCTTTAAGACGCTCCTTAAAACCTACCTCTTTGACCAAGCTTTTGATCACCTGCCCTAATTTATCCTTATGTGACTCGGTGTCAAATTTGTTGTCTTAAAATACTCCTGTGCAGCGCCTTGGGACGTTTTACTACGTTAAAGGCGCTATATAAATACAAGAATGTTGTTGTTGTTGTTGATACCACAAGACTGTACATTGCAGATTATAGTGAACTGCCTGGCTCAGTTCTGTCAGTTTCTTTCACAATTTCAAAGATGTCAATTACATTCAGCTCAGAATCTTGTCTTTTGCAAAGAAACAATACCAATTTCTTTAACATTTTCTCATTACTTAATCATACTTAGATGTCAACCTTGGCTCAGTGGTAGCACTCTTGCCTCTGGCTCAGAAGACTGTGGGCTCATAATCCCACTCCATGGACTTGAGCACATAATCTAGTCTACTGGAATGCCGTCTTTCAGACGAGACATTATACCGAGGCCCTATCTGCCCTCAGGCCGGTGTAAAAGATCCCATGGTACTATTTCAAAGAAGAGCAGGAGAGTTCCCCCCAGTGTCCTGGCCAATATTTATCGCTTAACCAACATCACTGCTTATTTGATCATGTATCTACAGTGACTACACTTCAAAAGTACTTCATTGGCTGTAAAGTGCTTTGGAACGTCCTGAGGCGCTATATAAACACAAGACTTTTTACTTTAATTTAAATTCCTAATACCTGGAATGATCTTTATGGTTCCCCTTTGTGGACTCTTAAGGACAATAATATCTTTCCTATGAGTAGAGGACCAGAACTGCACACAGATAGGATCTGAGCAATGATTTAAACAGAAACAGTAATACCTCATTAGATTTGTACTGTACTCTGTTCCTCTGCTAATACAACCCAATACCTTATTTGCATTATTTAATGCAGCGAATGTGCAGACAGTTTTATAGATATATTCACTGTAATCCTTAAGCCTCTTTCCTGATCAGCACATTGGGCCATTGTTCCATTTACACATACTCTTTCAGTTCCTTGTTCCCATATTCATTATTTTGTACTTCTCTCCATTGAATTGCATGGTGCTCCACTTAGCTCAGTTACCAGCAATCTTAGTTTATATAGCACCTTTTAGTGTAGAATAACTTCCCAAGGCGCTTCAGAGAAACATAATAATGCAAAAATGGATGCTGAGCCAAAGTAGGAAATATTCGCGGGGTGACCAAAAGCTTGGTCAAAGAGGTGTGTTTTAAGGTGGCCCTTAAAGGGGTTAAGAAGAGTGGGAGGTGAGAAGTGGACAGATTTAGGGAAAGAGCATAGGGCACAGAAGGAAAGCAGGAAAGGCTGCATGAGAAGCCAGGTTGTAGGGCTGCAAGAGGTTACAGAGATAGGGAGGGGTGAAGCCACAAAGGGATTTAAAAATGAGGATGAGAATTTTACATTGGAGGTGTACAGGGATCGGAAGCCAATGCAAGGACAGGAGTAATGGATGAATGGTACTTGGTATGGGATAGGATAGTTTTGCAGCAGAGTTTTGGATGAGGTGAAGTTTACAGAGTGTGGAGGATGGGTGCTCAGCCAGGAGAGCATTGGAATAGGCAAGTCTAATGGTGACAAAAAACATGCATGAGGATTTCAGCAGCAGATGGGCTGAGGCAGGCAGAGTTAAGCAATGTTACGGAGACAGCAGTAGGTGGTCTCTGTAATGGAGAGGGTAGTGAGCTGTAAGCTCAGCTCGAGGTTGAATAGAACGCTGAAGTTGTGAACAGTCTGGTTCAGCCTGAGACACTGGCTGGGCAGGGGTGTGGCGTTTGTGGGAGGGTGCGGACTTTATGGCAGGGGCCGAAGATGATGACTTCAATCATTCCAATGTTTAGCGAGAGGAAATTGCCGCTGATCCAATATTGAATGTTGGACAAGCTGATGCTCTTTAATCTGGTGTGATTTGCCTGGAAGGGATTTTGATTGTTGGGTCACGTTGAATATTCCCGTAAATGCTTTCTGCTCCCTTCTGTAGATCTCCAACCATTATTGTGTTCCAATTGATCATTTTTAACCCATTAGTGGCATTTCTCCTGGATGATTCACAAATTTCTAAGCCCTGATTTTAATTGGGGCATGAATCGGGCAGGAGGCCCATATGTCATCATTGGCGTGACGCCTGTGCAATGTTAACCCCTGGGCCTTATTTCCATTTGACTGACGAGCTGCCCTTACTGGTTAAGCCTCAACTGGAGTATGGAGTTTCCGACCCCATATCCTCTCCATCACCACAACCGCCTACTTTCACCTATGTATCATTGCCGGTCTCTGCCCCTGCCTCAGCTCATCTCCTGCTGAAACCATCATCCATGCCTTTGTTATCTCTAGACTCGACTATTCTAATGCACTCTTGGCTGGCATCCCACCTTGCATCCTCCATAAACTTGAGCTCATCCAATACTCTGCTGCTCATTCACTCATCATTGACCTACATTGGCTCCCGTTCCGGCAACGCCTCGACTTTAAAATTTTCATCCTTGTTTTCAAATCCCTCCATAGCCTCTCTATCTCTGTAACCTCCTCCAGCCCTACAACCCTCCCAGTGGCAAGCCAAAGACCTCTCAGGCGGCAGTTTACAGGGCCTTCTGGATGCTGCTCTCCTTGGGCAGGTCCTTGCGCCAGTTCTTTACAGGCACCTCTACACTGATGTCCCCAGTGAACATTCCCACAAGAAACTGAGGCAGAAGTCTGTGAATGCCCCCGTCCTCCTCATTATCACCCAAACTCCGGGGCTGCATATACAACAGGCAAAGGCCCACTTACTTCAACTGGCAGCAGCCAGAAGGCCCTGATGGCAACAGCCTGGAATTCAGCAACAGGCATGAGAGGCCTGCATCTGTGCTTCAATCTTCTCCCCAGTGTTCAGGCTCAAGGCTTAGCCTTGGGGAGGTTTCTGCACCTTGAGCCTGGATCTTGCAAAAAATGGCGTGGGGCAGGAAAATCATGGGATCCTGTGCTGTGCCTTTTGGACACACAACAGGTGCCAATAGAGGAAAACTAGTCTATCTTTTTTATACCCTTACTTCATGCAGTGGATTTGTAATAACTAGCACCTGAACAGGTGGCTATTCGCCATGGTCCATGTCTCATAAACATTCCCCTCTGGCCCCTATGAAACACCAATGCCACTCAGCAACACAAAATAGCTTTGTTCCAAAGAAAACCATTTGCTCTGAATTTTTAATGAATAGTTTATGCTGTATAAAACACTGAAAAAATGAAATACTTTATTTTATATATTTTTTCAACTGCTTATGCCTCACACTTATTTGGAAAACCTCCATCTTGTTCTCACAATACACTCTGGACACTGTTGTCCCACAAGAGCAGGCTTAAGTGAAGGGCAATTCCCTTCACTTTCATTCCCAAACACACATGTTTATAAACGCACTCACACTCACACACACAAATACACTCTCACACACACTCACACTCCAACAAACACACACATGTGTTTGAAGAAATTATTTAAGTGATGTGATTGATGGGTTTTGTGTCACTTGTTGGTTTGTGAATGGTACCTTTGAAAAACAAATTGAAGGACTGATTTTAATTTTTGTTGGTTATTCATTCATCATTGGTAATTTTTTCTATTTTTAACTCACTCAGATTTAAATCTTACATTACAACAGTGACTACACTTCAGAAAAAGTACTTCATTGGCTGTAAAGCACTTTGGAACGTCCGGTGGTCGTGAAAGGTGCTATATAAATGCAAGTCTTTCTTTTTTTTAATCAATCAGACTTTTTGTAACTTAACAGATAAGTAGTTTGTTTACCAATCATAATTTTTGAAGTGTGATACTATGAGGTGTGACATTCTCAAGTAGAATGCTCAAAGGTGTGACACATGTGAGATGTGACACTTTTGAGGTGTGACGCTGTCAGGTGCGATGCTGTGAGGTGTGACAATCCTAGGTGTGATGATCTGACTTGCGACACCTCTGAGGTCACACTTTCAGATGTGACACCTTTGACGCATGACTTTTAGTTGTTTAGATTTTACATCTTCTCAAAGCCTGCTCTTTTAAAATCTTAGGTTTTTGTGTCCCTTTCCTCATGAGTATTTCTGTTCTATTGCTACAATCAGTGGACCTTAGGCACTTGCCCACTTCGATCTCATTTCAGCCGCTAATGCAGTCAACATACTGCACTATGGCAACATCCAGACTAACTTTGTGCAGGTCGATGACAGCAATTTGCCCCATTATATCTACTTTGGACAAAATTGCTTAAACTCCCTTTTACATACAAGGACAATGGGCCAGAAATTCGGCTCCCTGGCTTCCCGCGGATGCAAGGATCGCACGCGCACCTACCTACCTACCGCGCCTGCCGTTGACCTCTGGGCCCACAGGGACTTCAGCTCCTGGGCCTCCTGCAGCTGCCGGCGCGCAGTGCTTGTGTATCCCAGGGGCGTAGTTAGTGCGATGTGTCCCCTGGGATTACGTGGGCCACGGAGAGCCAATGGCAGCAGACCATCTTTCATTCATAGATTTGACAGGACCTGTCAAATCTATGAATACAGATCGGCCCCAAAACATCCCTAAAACTACAAATACATTTTTAAAAAAACATCACATTTTTAAAATAACTATAAATTACATTAATTAACTATTTTAAACAAAAATTTAAATTTTTGAAAAAATTAATTACATTTTTTAACGGGGCTAAAACTAAACTTACCTTTCTTTAAAGTAATTAAAAATGATAAATCTGTGAAAAAAATGTTTAAATTTAATAAAATCAACACTTACCTTGTTAAAAGAAGGCCTTGCGCATCCTTTTTAAAAGTGTATCTTCTCCGTGCTTACCTTCACGGAGGAACCTGTAAAAAAATCCGAAGTGTGAGGCGAACGCGCTGGCCCTCCAGCGTGCGCGTTCGACCTCTGAACCCTTTCCTCAGGGGAACGGAAGTGCCGGTTTCCCGCGCATGCGCAGTGCATGCGCGAAACCGGCACTTTTGTTCCGTCCACGGGTGAGTACACAGTGCGTACTCACCCGACAACAGCCGAATTTCTGCCCCATTATCTTTAGACAAATCTTGTCCTTGAGCCATGTCAGACCCTGGCTGATGAAAGGTCATCGACCTGAAACGTTAACTCTGTTTCTCTCTCACAGATGCTGCTTGATCTGCTGAGTGTTTCCAGCATTTACTGTTTATATTTCAGACTCTGGCCGCATTGACAGCCCTATGGTCGATCCATCTGGTAAAAGTTTTCGTTTCAGGTTCCAATTTTTCTCTAACGATCATTTGCATAGCATTTGCAAAACCATTTGGTCATTTGTAGAGTTAATACAAAAACTCGAGAGGACGTTCAAAGATCAGCAATGGTTTTTATCAGCTTAGGCCTTCAGAGTGCAGCCTGGACACCAAAGCAATAAACATTGTAAGACCACCTCATCATACGGCCAGTTATATTTAAAATGGCAAGCCAATTTTTTTTTTGTTTTTATCCCTCAGAGCGCCATGAATAAGCTGGCTGATTCGGGTACCGTCAGCTTCCACAGGCTCTGCTGGCAATATGCTACCTGCTTTGTCAGATAGAAAGGCATCAAAGTCAGACCTGGATCAATCTCAGTGATCTTCCAAGTGCCAGCTTCTATTACTGAAAAAATCTGCTTTGAAAACTAATTCTCAGCCACTCAAGATCCAGATTTTCCTGTTCTTTTTGCCAACGTTCTGCTCTATGATGAAGGTACTGACTTACGCTTCGGTAAGGATGCACAGGTACTAACAGCACTCCTGTACTTCACCGAGTGGCCATACTTCATTCTTGATGCAGCCTGTTCCCGTTATCTCTGTCCTGCAGCGTTTACTTCCGTCTCTCGCTGTTGCCGAGTGCATTTTCAGCCGCTCACGTGCTCCCCAGTCCATTCCTGGTCGCTCCGCCCCCGAGGCAGCTTTTCCAGCCTGCGTCCTGCACAACTGCTTGACCCATATTCTGCCGCAGCCTGCTCGGTACTGCCGGACCCGCCCACTGCCCAGCTCATTCTGAGCCTGCACCCCTATCTCTTTCTTCCCCGCCCGGCCCACCTGCTGTCAAGCACACTCGGGGCCAGCAGAAGCCCATAAATAGGTTATTTAAATTTATTTTTTTGTTTCCTTGTGGACCGGGAGTGATCCTCTGGGCTCCACGATGGAACCTTGGGACTCCCCTAACCCCGGGCTTCTCTCTCCTTCCCCCACCCCTCTCGACCGTGATACCTGACTGCTGGGGACCATTCTTTCCGGTCCCCAGTGGCAACCTCCTGCCACCCGTAATCCCTCTCCACCCTGTCGGCCGGATGCCTCTATTCCACCGGGTTCAGGGTGGAGGACTGACAGGACCCAGGCGGATGAGGAGTTAAAATCTCTCAGGCCTCATCCTGCCGAGGGTCAGACAGTTCTCCGCCCGCTTTGACCCCCGCCTGCACGACTCGCGTCAAGAGTTAAAATTTGTATTTTCAATGAGTTCAAGTCCAATATGTTATGACAGGGGCAGAAGCACAGACAGCAGGAGAGACGAAAGCCTCGATTTTAACTTGGGCCGTAACTGCGGCCTATGTGGGCGCCGATACATCTGGCTCCTCGCAACGTGAGGCCCAGGCCATTTTACCTCCCAGGACTCATTTTAATTTCTCCACGCTGAATCCCGCCCCAAGCCAGTGGGGATGACATGAGGCCGGCGGGTGGGAGCGGGAAACCACGCAGCTGCAGGTGGCAGCCCGGAACTTATAAGATATGTGAGGAGTGGGGGGGGGGGGGTCCGACACGATTGCGGTCGGAGGAGGAGGGGGCAAAGCCTGGGGCCGAGGACGTGCCAGGTTTCCTTGTGAGGCCAGGAGGAGCATTGCTGCTTGTCCTGGTCCACAAGGAAACGTTAAAACTGGGCCACTTCTGGCTGCGATCCTGCTAGCTGGCGGCATTTGCTGGCGGCTCCGGGACTGTGAGCGATTCGCGCATCTGAATGCTAAATTGCCATTGGGGTTCGAATTGCAATATCAGACCTCGTCATGTAAATAGTTATGAGGTCCCCGTCTGCCTGTGGCGGGGGTGGGGGGGAGGGGGGGGGAACGGGGTGGGGGGTCCCTTGACTCTGTCAAAAAACCGAGGAGTTAAAATGGCGTGGGACGCGAATACCTCGGGAATGCATTGGGTAGTGCCCGGCCGCCATTTTAAACCCCTGCACGCATTGTTCTCGCCATGCGGGCAGAGTTAAAATCACTGCTTGAGTGTCTGAGGCTGTTTTATTTGAAGCATGGTCACACTTTGTAATGTGATCAATACCATTCCTCTTGCATTGAGCTGGTTGAGGTACTTTAGTGGCAATGTCCGCACTAATGGTGGCCAGAAGTGTACAGCTTAACGGCCGAGTATCAAAGCAGCAATCAATCCAACAGATGGAAGAGCAGAACAGAGTCTAAAACAATGGATAATCCAAGCAGGAATCAATAGATGTTTGACTATTGCAGCACCTCAAGGGAAAATAATGAAAAGTTATTCTTTCAAGCAGACATTCAATAAATACAACAGATCATCCTCCGCCACCTCCAGCGGACCTGCAAGGAGTCGGCAGCAGCGAGGAGGCATAAATACAGCAGGGAGGCCGAGAACAGCGCGGACCTGCGAGGAGTCGGCAGCAGTGAGGTAACATAAATACAGCGGGAGGCCGAGAACAGCGCGGACCTGCGAGGAGTTGGCAGCAGCGAGGAGGAGGCATAAATACAGCGGGAGGCTGAGGACAGCGCGGACCTGCGAGGAGTCGGCAGCAGCGAGGAGGCATAAATACAGCGGGAGGCCGAGGACAGCGCGGACCTGCGAGGAGTCGGCAGCAGCAGCGAGGAGGAGGCATAAATACAGCGGGAGGCCGAGGACAGCGCGGACCTGCGAGGAGTCAGCAGCAGCGAGGAGGAGGCATAAATACAGATGGAGGCCGAGGACAGCGCGGACCTGCGAGGAGTCGGCAGCAGCGAGGAGGCAGATGCAAATCCGGCGAATTCCAAAAGAACAGCAAAATCAAAGAGTGACGTCACAGGACTGCAGGAAACAGTCCGAGAGCTGTGAGCAGTCAAACAACAACTGCGAAACTGCTAAAGTGACGTCACAACCAGGGAAGTAGCTGATTGGTAAGTAGGACCTGGTGAGTATTTCTACAGTCCAGTCATTAAAGTAAAAGTAAGGTCTCTAGTTTAGAGTAAGTAGTGTTTAAAGGGGAGTAAGGTCCCTAGTGTATTTAATATTCTTTAATTTAAAGAAGTTAAAGGGAGTAAATTAAGGGTAGGACATGGCAGGGCAGCTCGGCTGCGTGGAGTGTTCCTTCTGTGCTATGTGGGAAGTCAGGGTCACTTTCGGTGTCCAGGGCGAACACATGTGCAGGAAGAGTCTCCAGCTGCAGCTACACGAAATCCACGTTTCGGAGCTGGAGCTGCGGCTGGAGTCACTGTGGAGCATCCGTGAAGCTGAGATCTTCGTGGATAGCACGTTTAACGAGGTGGTCACACCGCAGGTAAAGAGTGCACAGGGAGACAGGGAATGGGTGACCGCCAGACAGAGTAAAAGAACTAGGAAGGTAGTGCAGGAGTCCCCTGGGTCCATCTCCCTCTCCAACAGATTTTCTGTTTTGGATACTGCTGGGGGAGATGATTTCTCAGGGGAATGCAGCAAGAGCCAAGTCTATGGCACAACGAGTGGCTCAGCTGCACAGGACGGGAGGAAAAAGAGTGGGAGAGCAATAGTGATAGGGGATTCTATCGTAAGGGGAACAGATAGACGTTTCTGTGGCCGCAGATGTGACTCCAGGATGGTATGTTGCCTCCCTGGTGCCAGGGTCAAGGATGTCACTGAACGGCTGCAGGGCATTCTGAAGGGGGAGGGCGAACAGTCAGAGGTTGTGGTTCACATTGGTACCAACGACATAGGTAGAAAGAGGGATGAGATCCTGCAACAAGAATTTAGGGAGCTAGGTAGCAGGATAAAAAGCATGACCTCAAAGGTTGTAATCTCTGGATTACTACCGGTGCCACGTGCTAGTGAGTATAGGAATAGGAGGATAGAGCAGATGAATGCGTGGCTAAAGAGTTGGTGCAGGAGGGAGGGCTTTAGTTTCCTGGATCACTGGGTCTGCTTCTGGGGAAGGTGGGACCTGTACAAGTCGGACGGGTTGCACCTGAACTGGAACGGGACCAACATCCTTGCGAGGAGGTTTGCTAGTACTGATGGGGGGGAGGTTTAAACTAACTTGGCAGGGGGATGGGATACAGAGTGGAGCTATAGTAGAGGGTGATGCACAGCCAAATATAGAGGAAAAAACAGGTCAGCCTGGAAGGCAGAGCAAATATGTAATGGCACAAGGGAGTATGGCAAGGCTGGATGGCATTTATTTTAATTCAAGGAGTCTTGCGAGTAAGGCAGATGAATTGAAGGTGTTGATGAACACATGGGAGTATGATGTTGTTGCTATCACAGAGACATGGTTGAGGGAGGGGCAGGACTGGTTGCTCAATATTCTGGGATATAGAATCTTCAGGCGAGACAGAGGGGGGAGTAAAAGAGGAGGGGGTGTCGCAATATTAATCAAGGAGTCAATTACTGCTGTAAGGAGGTATGATATCTTAGCAGGTTCCTCTAATGAGGCCATATGGGTAGAACTTAAAGACAAAAAGGGGGCAAGCACTTTGCTGGGAGTGTACTATAGGCCCCCAAACAGTCAGGGGGAGATAGAGGAACAGATATGTAGGCAAGTCTCAGAGAAGTGTAGAAATAATAGGGTAATAATAGTAGGGGATTTCAACTTCCCCAATATTAACTGGGATAGTCAGAGTGTGAAAGGCTTAGAGGGTGCGGAATTCTTAAAGTGCATCCAGGAGAGCTATTTGAGCCAGCATGTAGAAAGTCCTACAAGAGAGGGGGCGGTACTGGACCTAATTCTAGGGAATGTAGCCGGGCAAGTGATTGAAGTGTCAGTAGGAGAGCATTTTGGTGACAGTGACCATAATTCGGTGAGATTTAAGGTAGTCATGGAAAAGGACAAAGATGGACCAGAAATAAAGGTTCTAAATTGGGGGAAGGCCGATTTTAATATGATAAGGCAGGATCTGGCCAAAGTGGACTGGGATGAGCTACTTGTAGGAAATCTACATCAGAGCAGTGGGAGTCTTTCAGAAAGGGAATAGAGAGAGTACAACGCCAACATGTTCCCGTAAAGGTCAAGGGTGGGACCAACAAGCCCAGGGAACCCTGGATGTCAAGGGATATACAAGAATGGATTAGGGAAAAAAGGGAGGTTTTTGGCAGATACAAAGGACTAAAAACAGTGGAAGCCCTAGAGGAGTATAGAAAGTGCAGGGGGGTACTTAAAAAAGAAATTAGGAGAGCGAAGAGGGGGCATGAAAAAACACTAGTGGGCAAAATAAAGGAAAATCCCAAGGTGTTTTATAAGTATATTAAGGGCAAGAGGATAACCAGGGAAAGAGTAGGGCCCATTAGGGACCAAAGTGGCAATCTGTGTGTAGAGCCGGAAGATGTTGGTGAGATTTTAAATGAATATTTTGCATCTGTGTTCTCTGTGGAGAAGGACGATGTAGGCATAGAAATCAGGCAGGGCGATTGTGATATACTTGAACAAATTAGTATTGAGAGGGAGGAGGTACTAACGGTTTTAGCGGGCTTAAAAGTGGCTAAATCCCCAGGCCCAGACTAGATGTATCCCAGGCTGCTGTGTGAGGCAAGGGAGGAGATTGCAGGGGCTCTGACACAAATTTTCAGAACCTCTCTGGCCACAGGGGAGGTACCAGAGGACTGGAGGACAGCTAACGTAGTATCATTATTCAAGAAGGGTAGTAGGGATAAACCAGGGAATTACAGGCCAGTGAGATTAACATCAGTGGTAGGGAAATTATTGGAAAAAATTCTGAGGGACAGATTTAGTCTCCACTTGGAGAGGCAAGGATTGATCAAGGATAGTCAGCATGGCTTTGTCAGGGGGAGATCATGTCTAACCAATTTGATTGAATTTTTCGAGAGGGTGACTAGGTGTGTGGATGAGGGTAGTGCAGTTGATGTAGTCTACATGGACTTCAGTAAGGCTTTTGGCAAAGTCCCGCATGAGAGACTGGTCGAGAAGGTAAGAGCCCATGGGATCCAGGGCAATTTGGCACATTGGATCCAAAATTAGCTTAGTGGCAGGAGGCAGAGGGTGAAGGTCAAAGGTTGTTTTTGTGACTGGAAGCCTGTGTCCAGTGGTGTACCGCAGGGATCGGTGCTGGGTCCTTTGTTGTTTGTAGTGTATATTAATGATTTAGATATGAATGTAGGAGGTATGATCAGTAAGTTCGCAGATGAAACGAAAATTGGTGGAGTGGTAAATAGCGAGGAGGGAAGCCTCAGGCTACAGGACGATATAGACAGGTTGGTCAGATGGGCAGAACAGTGGCAAATGGAATTTAACCCTGAAAATTGTGAGGTGTTGCATTTTGGGAGGACTAACAAGGCAAGGGAATACACAATGAATGGTAGGACCCTAGGAAGATCAGAGGATCAGAGGGACCTTGGTGTGCATGTACATAGATCCCTGAAGGCAGCAGGACAGGTAGACAATGTGGTTAAAAAGGTATATGGGATACTTGCCTTTATTCACCGAGGCATAGAATATAAGAGCAGGGAGGTTATGATGGAGCTGTACAAAACGCTAGTTAGGCCACAGCTGGAATACTGTGTGCAGTTCTGGTCGCCACACTATCGGAAGGATGTGATTGCATTGGAGAGGGTGCAGAGGAGACTCACCAGGATGTTACCTGGGCTGGAGCGCTTCAGCTATGAAGAGAGACTGGACAGGCTGGGGTTGTTTTCCTTAGAGCAGAGAAGGCTGAGGGGGGACCTGATTGAGATGTACAAAATTATGAGGGGCATAGATAGGGTCGATAGAAAGGAACTTTTCCCCTTAGTTGAGGGGTCAATAACCAGGGGGCATAGTTTCAAGGTAAGGGGAAGGAGGTTTAGAGGGGATTTGAGGAAAAACTTTTTCACCCAGAGGGTGGTTGGAATCTGGAACTCACTGCCTGAAAGGGTGGTAGAGGCAGGAACCCTCACAACATTCAAGAGGCATTTAGATGAGCACTTGAAACGCCATAGCATACAAGGCTACGGACCAAGTGCTGGAACAAGGGATTAGAATAGACAGGGCTTGATAGCCGGCGTGGACACGATGGGCCGAAGGGCCTCTTTCTGTGCTGTAAAACTCTATGACTCTTTGGGGGGAAAATTCAGTATCGCCACGTTTGGGGCGCAATTATCGGCTGGGCGCAAAGATTAGCGCCTGGCGCTAATTATCGCCTCCAACTGCAAACTTGACTTTTATTGCCCCTGGAGGTGATTGGAGCGCTAAATCAGGTGCTACACATCTGTCTTATGGCGCAAAGGCCGAGGAGCGAGGCGCTAACTCAGAGCGTTGGCGAAGCTCATGTGATGTCAGTCAGCAATGGAACACAGACACAATGGCGCGGGCCAGTTCTTAAAGGGGAGGGTTGATCTTGCTTTCCATCCACATCCTGCTCATTGCAGCCTTGAATCTTGGCCTGGAGAGACCTGTACATCAAATCTGCTGGAAAGAACAATGGAGAGGCCCAGGGAAAGAGCTCAGAGTGCAGCCCCCACAGTCTCTTCTAAATCGATACAAGGAAGGGCAAAACAAAATGAACCTACAAAGTGCTGCTCAGTACCCAAAACTCCTTCACACAGTGTTGAATCTCTCCAGATGTCTCTCTCTCTCTCTCTCTCAGAATGCGTGGTTCAAAAATGTCACCAACAAAAAAAGGCAGGAAGCGGTCGCCTTTAAATAGCGCTCCCCCAGTCCCTTCCTGACTGCAAAATGCTCCCCTCAACCTGTCGTTGCTAGCGGCAGGCGGTAAGGCAGGGGGCGCCACTCAATATCCGCTCCGGGGCGCTACCGGGGCGTTGCGCACTCGACTGACGTCATGATCTGCCGGCGCAGGAGATCGTGGCGGTACTGTTTAGCGCCGCTGCAAAATGTCTAATTAATTTCGCGAGCGGCACAAACATCGCCGCGCCCGGGCGCTAGTTGCTTTGCGCCCGGGCGCTAGTTGCTTTGAGCCCCATTAGCGCCCTCTTAAGGCGCTAATGGGAGGCGCAACCAACTGAATTTTTCCCCCTATGACTCTATGGGGTAAAAATTCAGTTGGTTGCGCCTCCCGTTAGCGCCTTAAGAGGGCGCTAATGGGGCGCAAAGCCGCTAACGCCCGGGCGCAGCGATGTTTGCGCCGCTCGGGAACTTAATTAGAGATTGTGCGGCGGCGCTAAACTTTACCGCTGCGACCACCTGCGCGCGCAGATTGTGACGTAATTCCATGGTGCAACGCCCTTGTGGCGCCCCGGAGCGGAAATTGAGTGGCGCCCCCTGCCTTACCGCCTGGCGCATCCAACGACCAGAAGACTGGAACGCTATCAATCGCTGTGGGGCTGGGGGGGGCGCTATTTAAAGGGGGCCTCTTCCTGTCTTTTATTGTTGGTGGCATTTTTGAACTACGCATTCTGAGAGAGAGAGGGAGAGACTTCTGGAGAGATTCAACGTTGTGTGAAGGAGTTTTTGGGTACTGAGCAGCACTTTGCAGGTTCATTTTGATTTGCCATTCCTTGTATTGAGTTAGCAGAGACTGTGGGAGCTGCACTCTGAGCTCTTTGCCTGGTACTCTCCATTGTTCTTTCCAGCACATTTGATGTGCAAGTCTCTCCAGGCCGAGATTCAAGGCTGCAATGAACAGGATGTGGATGGAAAGCAAGATTAACCATCCCCTTTAAGAACTGGCCCGTGCCATTGTGTGTGTGTTCCATTGCTGACTGACATTACATGAGCTTCGCCAGCGCTCTGAGTTAGCGCCTCACTCCTTGGCCTTTGCGCCTTAAGACAGGTGTACAGCACCTGATTTAGCGCTCCACTCACCTCCCAGGGCGGTAAAAGTGAAGTTTCCAGTCAGTGCCGATAATTAGCGCCAGGCGCTAATATTTGCGTCCAGATGATATTTGCGCCCCAAATGGGGCGCGACCTAATTTTTCCCCCTATGAGCGTCATCCCACCACCAAACACATTTTGCAGGTCTATTCAGCTTGTGAGTGTTTAAGCTGAGATCCATATGCACTGTGACCTCCTTGGAATATCCTCTGGCCACATTGACTCAGCGCTTATAACATCTCTTCCTCAACTGAGGTATATACCAGCAGAATGAGAACCATTTATACCCTCTCATCCTGGTCCACAGAATCGGAGAAAGAGCAGCCATGGCAGCAGCAGAACCGTCCACCACAGCTGCAGCAACAACAGGAGCGCCAAGCTTCTCCTCAGCCACCTGATGCTGCACAGGACAGAGGGCCTCAGCGCAGGGCTGCACCGCGCCGCAGGAGATACCCCCAACACAGGGTTTACAGGCCGAGGATGAGCTTCCTCAACATGAGTGAGCAGCAGTGCCAAAGGAGGCTGAGACTTTCACCAGAGGTAGTCACTGACATCTGCACAATGCTGCACCAAGATCTGGAGCCCAGAGGAGCGGGTGGACACTCCTTACCAGTGGCTGTCAAAGTCACCACCGCACTCAACTTCTCTGCTTCAGGGTCTTTCCAGGGATCATCAGCAGACATCAGCGGCATCTCCCAGTTGGCCGCACACACTTGCATCACGCAGGTTACCGATGCGCTCTTTGCAAAGGCGCACAATTACATCCACTTCTCCATGGATGAAGCAAGTGTAACTGCGCGTGCAGTTGGCTTTGCAAATATGGCAGGCTTCTCAAGGGTGCAAGGCGTCGTAGACTGCACACATGTGGCAATTAGGGCACCCCATCACAACCCAGCTGTTTCTGTGAACCGCAAGGGCTTCCACTCCCTTAACATCCAGCTGGTGTGTAACCACAGGAAGAACATTATGCGTGTTTGTGCAAAGTACCCTGGCAGTTGCCATAACTCATTCATCCTGCAGCAGTCTACTGTGCCTCAACTCTTCAATCCACCAACCCAACTTTCCGGATGGCTACTTGAAGACAAGGGCTATCCCCTGCTTTGACGCCTTTGGCGGGCATCCTCTGACTTTGGGAGCCTGGGAGGCCTCTTCAACAGTCTGCTCTCCTACGGCTGTGCAGGGGCTTAGACGGCCATCTCAGTTGGGTGAGGAATCTGGGGCTCTGACCAAGGGCTCCGCTGTGGCATGGTAGTGTGAGCGCTTGGAGAGGAGCCTACACTTCCTGGTTGTCGACCCCCAACATCCCTCTCATGGGTCACACGCACTTCACTGCTAGCAAGTGGCTGGAGAGCACCTTGCTGCACATCAGTGGGGCCATGAGGACCCGTCTCTGTACTGAAATTCCTCATAACAGGGACGTCCATGTACCTCTGGTTCCTCTCCTCAATAGATGCCCATCTATACTCCATATCAGACCATCTATTTAGAAGAGTTACCATGTTCATTTGAGTCTGTTGATTTATGTCCTCCATGGAGGTTGCCATCCTTTCCATGGCGGCACTTACATTCACCATTGAGTGCACCACCGCATTGCTCATGTTTGACATGGACTCCTCCATTCTCTGCACACTCACAGTTACTGTGGATGCAAACCCTGTCAGAGACTCCGGCACATGTTCCTGAAGTTCCAGCACCGCTCTCTTTCTGGATGGCCCCATAGGCATAGGGTCCACATGCAGCTGAGCAGAGCTAGGAGCATCGTGTGATCTCCGACGAGGACTCTCCTCTGCTGTCCCTGCCTCCACCATCTGCTGATGGTCACTTGTGAGCTGTGATACACCAGGTGACAACACTACTCTATGTCGCGAGGGTCCCACCGAGGTGTGTGTCTCTGCGCTGGAGCTGGGTGCGCTGATTTCTGGTGACGCTGCTCCCTCAGAGGTTGCAGCTTCCTCTGAGGAGTCATACGGCTCTTCATCCTGGACAGTGGGGAGGGGGGCTCTCGATGGTCCTGTGGAGGAGTAAAGGCATGAGTTAGACATGTGATATTTAGGTAGCAGACACATCCTATTGTGCGGATGATCAGAACTCAATCTGTATGAACATCAGATGCCATATCAGTCTTTCAGGAAATCTAAATGAGAGGGTTGCAAATCTATTCTGTCACCAGCTTACTCTAGTGCGCCCGTCTCTCCGTCCCCCACTTCCAGCTCCTCTGCACCTCCGACGGTCTCGATAGCAGCCTCTTCAGCATTTGTTAAATGCACCATGGAAGGTTGGCCTCCTCCTGTCCTGTCCATCTCCCTCTTCTTGTGGGCTCTCTTTCCCTTCAATGAGGGACACAAGTGGAGTTTCAGCGAGATTGATCGAGTGAGTGTAGAGAATCCATAACATAGATGCTTAGAGGGAGACAAAGATGGAGTGAGGTGCCAATACCAAGGTCCCTCCCTGTGCCTTGTTAGTTGTTTTCATTGCGTAACAGTGAGAGCGAGAGTGAGGGGTGCATAGTAGAATAGTGAAGTGATTCTGTACATAGACAGAGAGGGATAGGAAAGGGTGCAAGGGAAGTAAGGGTAAGTTGGTATGTGGAGGACTAGGTTGACAATGCAGAGTGCTGGTGATGAGAAGAGATGGGAAGCAGAATGAAGGTAAGTGTGATGTTATACTCACTTTTTCTGAGCATAGCAGATCATTGAACAGTTTTCGGCACTGGACCCAGGTATGTGAGCACAAGGACCTTGCGCTTACCTCCTCAGCAATTTGCAGCCAGGCTGCCTTTGTCTGCTAAGGATGCTTCATCTGGCCATCGAGAGAGAACAGAACATCCCTGCGGCCTCTTACTCCCTCCACAAGAGCATGGAGGGAGTCATCATCAAATCTCGGAGCAGCCTTCGATCTTGCAGCAGTCATTCTCAGAGGACCTGTTTTCAGGAGCAGCATAAACCAAATGAAATGCTATGGCTACATGGGCCCCTTAAAAGCTCCTGAATGGAAGACGTCAGCAGAGGCAAGCAGCACACCCGAACCCACTGATTGGGTCGGGTAGCGCGCACAGTGGGCTTAATAAGCCCAGTTAAATAAAAGTCATGATTTCAGAGTGGCTGAAGCCGGCAGCAAGACCGGAAGCCGCCGGCCACTCAACCCGACTCCAACCCACCTCCGATGGGAAAATTGTGGACTTCAGATCGATGACCTTCCATCAGAACATATTTTTGAATATTGCCCTTGTGTCTTGGTAGAAAGCATCATATTGCTCTTTGAAAAATGAATCATATTTGTACTTGATAGTGAACCTAGAGCTTCTTTCACAATAAGCTTTACCAAACTTTTTCTTCTCATTACAGCAGTTTTGACAGATGTGCTTCTCTTTTTACGCTTTGATCTGAAACTCAAAGCCCAAACTTGGTTAAAAAAAATGTTAATTCATATTTAAAGCAGAAGGCTGTGGCTTGTTGGGATCAGAAGAAGCTTTCATGTTGAGTTTCTGCTAACCCTAAGTGAAACAAAGGTAGTTATCTCCCAAAAATCATTTTAGATATTTAAAGCTTCCCATTTTCAGCAGCTCTAATATGAGTCTTTGCAACATATTGGGTATATTTCACTATTCGATGCCAAAATATAATCTTGTAAAGGATATGTTCCCTACGTAACATGTATAGTTCTCCATTCAGTATGTATTTCATTATATGGCCTATTGTGATGTCTGAAAATGTGATGTTATGGTGCCTTGAAGATGCTTCCTCAGGCATTTCCAAACATTCTCTTCCAAACTGGTCACAAAGCAAGTAAAAATGGTGGATCTGAGATATTTTCGTGGTTCTTCCATTTGGTCAGCCATGTCCTTGCGCAAATCACAATTTTGAAAAATACTAGACCTTTGAGAAGTTATAAATTTCATGCATCAACATGGGAGATGTAACAAAAGAACAGAAATATTGACAAATGTTTGAAAGTTGTTGAATTGAGCAAAAACTGAGGCGTAGAAATTCCGTGATGTAGCGTCAGCCCTTAAGGCCGGTTTTATTGAAAAAATGGCGGCCCCCTCGATTCTGCCCACTTCCGGAGCGGGACATGGCAACCACCATTTTGGTGAAGGCCATAGCGCTGCTGTTGACAGCACTGGCCCTCAAATTTAAATAAGCAGATCGTGATGACAATCGGCGTGCAATGCCTGGTTTGGCGCCACGAATGCTATTTTGGACGACACTGCATGCCATAATGCCATGTCCTGAATAAGCACAGAACAACGTGCATGAAAACAGCCCTGCAGAGATGCTGTCAGCGCTTCTTAAAGAGACAAACTCATCTCTCAGGTAAGTTTGGATTTCAGCTTTTGGACTTTTAAAAATATTTTATTGAAGTAGTGACTTGATGAAATACATTTAAAAAGTTGTTAAAGTGTGCAGGGAGTGCAGGGAGTGCTGCTGGATGCTTGCAAGGCTTTGGATGGTAAAAGAAGGCCTCTGAGAAGACAGAAAATGCTGGAAAAATTCAGCAGGTCAAGCAGCATCCATGGAGAGAGAAACAGAGTTTATGTCTCAGGTTGAGATGCTTGGCTGACCTGTATTAGCAGTCAACCTCCTTCCTCCTCTGGTTCACAACAACATGTTTCAAGTAAGCACGAGAAACTCGTAGTGGAGTATATGGAACAGACTTGATTGATACACAGTAAAGGTGATCAGTCTTAACTGTATACAGAGAGTGGCTTTTTGGTTTGTGTAGCTTTCGAGCCCTCTGAGATATTGTTGACAACCATGATCCTTTACACACCATATTTTGACAACATCAAAGGAGAATGTCAAGATAAGACTGTATGACGTATCTATTCCCACATCCTTTGAAAACGGACTACTCATGTAAACAGTTTGCAGTTTGTTTACTTCAAAACTACCTCCCTTAAGCAAGACTCCCTGACGTAACAGTCCCTAAACCCTTTTAAGAAAAAGCTTTACCAACTAATGGATTTGCTATTCCTGTTTTATTACCATAAAACTAAAGTTACATTTTATTACTAACACTTATTTCTTTACACAAACACTTTACATATCAGAAGACAAGCCATGTTTTCTGCTCACGACACTTCAAAGTCATCCTATTTATATATTGGAAACCCTGGAGAGCCTATTGCTTCAAGACACAAAAAAGTTTGACTGGTAACTCTTAACTCCCCGAGACGTCCAACATACATCTCTCCAGGATGTCCAATAACCTGCTGAGTATTTCCCAGCATTTTCTGTTTTTATTTCAGATTTCCAGCATCCACAGTATTTTACCTCTGAGAAGACCACTTGCTCACTGTCCTGGGGGCACATGGAGATGAAGCAGAGGCAGCAAAGGGGAAAAGCTGCTCACAGAGGGAGCAAAGGGCACAAGCTGCTCACAGAGGGAAGTGGAGGAAGCAGAAGAAGAAGCAGCATAAGAGGTATAAGCAGAAGAGGAGGAAGCAGAAGAGGAAGATGCAGAAGAGGAGGAAACAGAAGAGGAAGATGCAGAAGAGGAGGAAAAGGAAAGAAGGATGCAACCCAGACAGCCCCTTTCTGGCCAGGATATCCGGGATGGAATCATCCGCCTGTGATACCAGTGACCACAACCCCAATTCCCCTTTCAACATTAGTCCTACACCTTACCTTCCCTCTGTTACTGACCATCACAGCGTCCTCTTGGCCACAATGCTGAAATAAAAGCCACCATAAAGCAAACTTTCCAATCCAACTATATACATCTATCCATCCACTATGACATCAAGAAATCAACTAATCACCTTTGTGCATGCCTTTGCCTATCCTAGTGATGTCACGCAGTGCTACCCCAGTGGCTGCAGCATGGCTGGTGGAAGGCTGCTGACTTTCAGTGGGGGGACACTGCAAATGGCCTTGCAGGTCGACCTTGAGGAGCTGGTGGCTGGGAGTGTGAAGAATTCTTCTTCTTCTTCTTCTTCTTCTCTCTTCTCTCCCTCTCCTTGATCAACCACTGGCTGGGCAGGCTGCATTTCTTGGGTGTGTGAAATGAGGAAGGCACAAGGATGGAGTTGTGGTGAGGGGAGGGTGGGAAAGCAAGAGCTGCATGCTTACACCGTGCGCACCTTGTAAATCAGAAGATATTGTGGGATGAGGGGGAAGTGGGATGTGAGAAGGAGGATAGTGTATGAGGATACCAGCATCTTGTATTTTTCAGCCCCGCTGCTGGCCAAGGGCTCAGCTATGCCCCTGCCAAAAACAGCCAGCACCGTCTCCTCCAAGGGGGTGAGGAGAAGCTAGGAATGGGAGGTGTGCCTCGTGTTTGGTAGAGAATGTTGGTAGGTGAGTGATGGGGGGGTGGGGCAGGGGTGGTCATGCATTGAGCAATATGTGAGGCTAGTGGTGCAGTTGGTAGGAGACGGCTTTTGAAGATGCATTCACCGACCTTGACCACTGGTCTGAGGTCATGAAGCTTCTTTGGGCACTGGAGCCAGGTTGTGGGGGTGACACTGCTGGCAGTGACGGCCTCGGTGATCTGGTCTCACATTGTTCTTTCTGGAGGGCCTCCTAAACCCCTGTGGGTAGAGGACCTCTCTTGCAGTGTTGACCCCCTTCACAAAGCTGAAGTCCTGCGTGCGAGAGCCTGGGTGCCCTTTCCCTGGCTTTTTCAGCCATTTTGTTAGTGCTGAAGCACTTTTACCATTTATTTACGTGCAGAAGGCAGTTCAGCTTTAAGAGCTGAAGACTGCCATTTTGGAATTATTTTCAATCCTTTTTTTCCAGAAGGTGCTTGAGCTCTAAGGGCTCTAGACTGCCTATTTTTTATGATGTTTTTCATCTTAGAAAGCACTTCCCCTTTTAAAGGCTTGACACTGCTTTCTAAAATGACAGCCTAGCTTTAAGAAAAGACTGCCTCGCTCCAGGGACGCTACGGCCACACTACACTGGGCCTCCTGCTGAGCGCAGCACCTGAAACAGCGCGTTGCACGGTAGGTTCTGCGCTCTGATCATTTAAATCAGCAGGCAGCACCGAAATAACGGTGCTGCCTGCGCTCTTTTTGCGGGCAGGAGTTAACCTCACCCCACGGTGGCACCGGCTGTTTTTACGCGCTATCGCATTACTAGGCCCTAGTCTGCAGCATCTTTCAGCCACCAAGGAGATGACACTTCTGCTCTTTCATGGAATGCATTATGGAAATGCTACCTATTATTGCAGCCAACTTGTGCACACAGCTGTCCTATTAAATCTTCCAGAAAATGTTGGCTCATAAACGCCACATTTATTGCTTGTTATGAGCCAAAAGTCTGTTAAAAGTTTCATACAGTAGCCACAGAGCTATACGGTGCTACCATGGCTCAAAACGTAGATGTCATCCTTCCCAGAATACACAGCATAATGGCGATGGAGTGGTATCGCCTCCTGGGGGTGAAATCAGGCACTGGTAACAGCTGAGTTCCTTCACTGTGAGCAGCATGTCATTTAGAAAACTTGACAAAGATTATTTTGTTTGTGAGGTAAATAGAGGTTAGAAATTAAAACCTTGTCCCCAGGCCTGTCAAAATTATGACAACTAAGAGAAGTCAGACATTGTGGTGTAGGATAGGAGATGACAGGAAATGAAATTGCCTAACATTTCTCATGAAATGTGGAAGAGTATAATCACAAATTTCATTACGCCTCAGTTTCAAGTTGAGATATTCACAATGGCAGTGATTAAATTTCTACAGAATATGCCCTCATTTAATTCTTCTAAATAGGTCTGTCAGTCTACAGCAATAGGGACGAATTCCTCAAAACTGTGCAAGTTCTGCTGCATTGTTTGATAATATGGGGTTTATATCTTCAGTATCATTTTATATCCATAAGATATAACCTGTCTTGATGAAATGACCTAGATTTAGTCATTTTGTTTTTAGCACTTCATATTTTGAACAAAAGAATCTAACTGGGAGTTAAACTACTATTTAAACTACCGGACTTCGTTTACATCCCGCCAACCAACCACATGTCTGCCTCAAACAAGTGGAAAGAGGCAGCTAGTGGGAGGCCACCCGTCAGCTGGAAGGTAAGTGGCGGAGAGTGCGTTTCAGCAGGGTGTCGCGGGTGAGACGTTGGAGGGAGTGGGTGGGAGGAGGCCCGGGGCAGCAGAAGCCAAGACTTTGCTTGTGGGGCCCGGAGGAGCACTCCTGCTTGCCAATTGTGGCCTCTTCAGAGCAGCTCAGACGGTGGTTAAAAGGCCATTGAGTTCCTCCTGACACAATAGGACCCCGATTTACATCCACGTATGAGGCTCTCGTTTGATTTACGTGGGTGCCTCATATGCTACCAAAAGCAATGGAGCGGGAGTGGAGCAGGTAATTGAGACGATCCTATTTAACTGCCCCCCAACCCCCACCCCCCGCCCAGTTTCCGCCAGGCAAGGTTCGTTAAAATTCCCACCAAGGGATCAGCAGTCTTGTTAACTTCTTGTCTTCAACATCATTAAATATGAAGCCAAGTTCCTGAAAAAGAGATGTAAAGTACCCAAAATACTTGGTTCATAGGGTGCTTCTATTTCCTCTTCTGCTTAAGTAAAAGATTTGTGTGGGCCATTGGATTTGTTTGATGAGATGTAACCCTTTGATCACTCTGGGAGGTGATAAAGGGTTTTGCTTGCCTTTGAATTACGGGAGATTTCGCATCAGCAAGGCTTTATAATTGAGCAGGAATCTGAAAGTACCTGCTATAAATGCACTTAATATTCAAGAGGAGTAGGATATATTGAATGTGCCTTTGTTTTATTACCCACATCAGATCCTTTGCTTGCTGATATTAACATGCTTCTTTAGCTGCCTTTAAACTGTCCTGGAGCCATTTTGCTATTCTCTGCAGGGATTATTTATATTAAAACGACTTTGTCATGCTTATATTCCCTCCATTACAGCCTCAAAAGATGACTTTAAAAATGTTTGATTTTATTACTTTGTATTGATGAATGCTTTCACATTTTTTTCCCTTAACTCTTCTCGTCCTCTAATTGCATATTTTTCTGCAGAACAGAAGTAGGACCTTTGATGGTCTTTTTTTATTACATCTCTTACATTCAAGCATTATTAAACTAAAAGCTAATGCAGAACTGCAATGTAGTTTTCCTTATAAAGAGCCTGATTGTGTATTGAGGTTTGAGCTCTTGTCCTAACTATAATCATGCTCATAATGAAGCTATAATGAAACTGGACTGGAAAGAAGATTTTTTTTTATAATAAAGCAAAGACTTGCCTTTACATAGTGCTTTATCATGCTGATCAGATATATCTCATAACACTTCACTTGCAAAGAATTAAGTAGGCAAATATAGGAGACATTTTGCACGCAATAAGATTCCAAAAACAGCAGTGAGATGAATGACCAGTTAATCTCTATTTAATTCTGTTGGATGAGGGAGGACTGTTGGCTTTGGGCATTGTGAGAGTTTTCTGTTCTTATTTGAATGGCATACATACCAACCATCAGCGTTTCGTACTGACAGTCAAGGTTTGGGGACAAGCCCATGTGTCAGCATTTGCTATCAAAAATCAGTATGGACCTCCCTTCCCTCGACACTGCTCCGATCTTAGTCTGGCTCATACTGATGGCAGGGATTCCTGGGACAGCAGGAGTTCCTACCTACAGTACACATTGGCCAGAATCACTGCCATTAGCAGCAGCACTCAGGAGTGGGGATGGGGGGGGCGGGGGGGGTGGCGGGGGGGGGAATGGGGCAAATGAAGTGGAGAGGAGAGGGGCAGGCACTGGAAGCAGTGCTTTGAGGGGACGAGGGAAGATGGTAGGAGAGGTGCTTTTGGTTAAGGAAGGAAGGAGATTGCTGGTATTAACTGACAGGAAGTAGGAGGTGTGCTGCATCCTGCACAACCTTGCAGAGTGCCAGCATTAAATGAGGGAGAAGTGAAAGTGTGTCAGCTTCAACTGTGTGAGTGTGTGTGTGTGTGTGTGTGTGTGTGTGTTTGGAGGGGTGGGGGGATAGGGGGAAGTGGGAGAGTGCCAGTGTGAACTCAGGAGGTGGAAGAAGAGTACCAGCTTGAACTGGGTTCAAAGGGAAGAGTTTTTTGGTTCCAGGTTCTAGGTTGGATTAAGGAGAAAGAGAGATAGAGGTAGCAGCTTGAATAAAGGTTGAAGAAAAGTATCAGGTTGACTGTTGAAGTAAATGGGGAAGCCCTTAACTTCATGGCACTGGCTCCTTTCAATTGGCTACACGGGACATCAGCCGCATCTCCCAGTCTGCAATACACAGCTACATTAAGCAGGTCACCATTGACCTCAGTTAACAGGAGAGAGCGCGGGGATTTGCATTACTGGCTGACTTCCCGCCTATGCAGGGCGTCATGGGCTGTACACGTGTTGCCATCCAGACCAACCAGCAGCATTTGTCAATAGAAAAGGCTAATGTACAGCTAGTGTCCAATCACACAAACAGGATCATGCAAGTTTGCACAGGTAAACAGGCAGCTGTCATGCCACATTTATCCTGTTACACTTTACCATCTCCCCAATATTCCATCCTTCAAGGAATGTGGCAGGATGGCAGCTGAGGGAGAAGGGATACCCCCTGCTGACGTGGCTCATGACACCCCTTAGTAACCCCACCACGCCTGAACCACACAGGTGTAATCAAATCAGGGGGCCACCAAGATCATTATTGAGCACACTATTATGCTGCTCAGAGATACAGGTGTCTTGACAGGTCAGGGAGCTCCATACAATATGTCCCACAGGAGTCTGCTACATCACCATGGTGTGCTGTATTCTGCACAACCTTGTCGTACAGAGAGCCCTGCATTTGGAGGAGGCACAGCAGCAGCAGGAGCCCTCATCGGATGAGGTAGACCAGGGTGAAGGCGAGGAAGCAGCAGAAGAAGGAGGGTCACCTCAACACCTTGCAGCAAGAGATGTGAGGGGCCAGCTAATTGCTCAGTGATTCTCCCGTCCTCAAAAATTGCACAGTGTCCCTCTGCTTAATAGTCTTTGGGGGAGAAATTCAGTATCACCCCATTTGGGGCGCAATTATCGGCCAGGCGCAAAGATTAGCGCCTGGCGCTAATTATCGCCACCGACTGCAAACTTGACTTTTATTGACCCTGGAGGTGATTGGAGCGCTAAATCAGGCGCTTCACACCTGTCTTAAGGCGCAAAGGCCGAGGAGCGAGGCGCTACCTTAGAGCGCTGGCGAAGCTCATATGATGTCAGTCAGCAATGGAACACACACACAATGGCGCGGGCCAGTTCTTAAAGGGGAGGGTTGATCTTGCTTTCCATCCACATCCTGCTCATTGCAGCCTTGAATCTCGGCCTGGAGAGACCTGTACATCAAAACTGCTGGAAAGAACAATGGAGAGTACCAGGGAAAGAGCTCAGAGTGCAGCCCCCACAGTCTCTTCTAAATCGATACAAGGAAGGGCAAATCAAAATGAACCTGCAAAGTGCTGCTCAGTACCCAAAACTCTTTCACACAGCGTTGAATCTCTCCAGAAGTCTCTCTCTCTCTCTCTCAGAATGCGTGGTTCAAAAATATCACCAACAATAAAAGGCAGGAAGCGGTCGCCTTTAAATAGCGCTCCCCCAGTCCCTTCCTGACTGCAAAACGCTCCCCTCAACCTGTCGTTGCTAGTGGCAGGCGGTAAGGCAGGGGGCGCCACTCAATATCCGCTCCGGGGCGATACTGGGGCGTTGCGCACTCGACTGATGTCACGATCTGCCGGTGCAGGAGACCGTGGCGGTAGTGTTTAGCGCCACTGCAAAATGTCTAGTTAATTTTGCGAGCGGCGCACACATCGCTGCGCCCGGGCGCTAGATGCTTTGCGCCCCATTAGAGCCCTCTTAAGGCGCTAACGGGAGGCGCAACCAACTGAATTTTTCCCCCTTTGTTCCATCCATAATCACTCCTTCATCCTACTTTAAAGACTATTTAAAGCATTCAAGCAACTTCCCTATCAGTGACATATTGACAATGCAAACTCAGTAGCTTCTATAAAACTACACTGCGGACCAAAGTGCCAAATATGATAGAAGTGATTAATTTAATGGCAAACATAATAATTGCCTTCCATTCATTTCTCACCCAACTGATCAAACCATAATGGTTTTCTTAAAAGCATGTTTAGTAACTCTACCTCTCCTCTGCAAGATGACACTACACGGACAGAAAGCAGACTTCTCCATACTTTCAGTCATAGTGGTGAAACTCCTTGGCAGGCTTTCCAATACATCGTACAACTGCTAGCGTGAGACCAGCAGTTTTCCTTTCATGACTGGACCCTTGAATCCTCATCACTGTCCTGTTCAGAGAGTTGTGAGACGACCTTGCCCTCTGGCAAGCTCACTCCTGGACTGTCCCTGCCACTAGTACCTGCTGCTGTTCACTCCTACTGGGTGTTTCACCACATGCAGACCCCACTTTCTCACTATCTAACCCACACAGAGTACCAATGTCTGAGCTGGTGCCTGGGAGGGATGGAGCGCGTGATGGTGCATCCTCAGGAGGACTGTCCTCCTCTGAGGTGTCTTCCTCTGGATCCTCTTGTTGCCGAGAGGGACCTAGAGCAAATAGAAAAGGGCTAGAGTGAGGATGGCAGATGGAAGTTGGACAATAGCAGCTAACAATCTTGAGAACGCAGTTTGAAGTTGTGAAGCTTGCTATATATTTGCTGAGGTGAGTGAAGTAATATGCAGAAATCCTGCTGAAGTAATGACACCAGCCTCGCCTTCCTTGATGCTACTGGCTCTGCCTGGGCTATTGATTGCCAGGGCTTCTTACTCTGCTTGAGTAATGGCAATGATGCTGGGAATTTCTTTCCTGGTCTTATTCCTCTCCTTGACTTTATGCACTGTCTTGTCCTAGAGAAAGACAGGATGAGAGTTAGTGAGTGGTTGTTGCAAAGGTAAGTGGAGAAGTGCAGGGCTTGTGTTGAGAGGTAGACAAGAAGCAAGATGGAATGAGGGTGGGGAGGTGATGAATGTAAAGCAAATGTTTGTAGTGTGAAATGAGAAAGATTATTGGGAGGAGTTGGTGGTTGTGAAAGTGATAGGATGTGGGAAAAGAATGAGTGTGTGGTGTCAAGAGAGGAAAAGAAGAGATAAGTGTGTTTGGGATCATAAAGAGAGGTGCCCTTGTGATTGTATGCTGAAGGATATGATTGCGTGGAGGGAAATGTTAAGGGTGGTGGAGGATGGGGGTGACAGGAATGTTGTCAGATGCTGTTGATAGAGGTGGAGAGCTGTACTCACCCTTGCTGCTCTTGTGAGGTAATTGAACCTCTTTCTACATTGAAAGCAGATCTGAGGAGGTGATATTGGTGGTCCTGACCCTTTCTGCCACCTCTGTCCAGGCCAACATCATAGTGGCCTTAAGGATGCTCCTAAAGAAGCTGGGGAACATTACCTCCCTCCTTGCCCTGATGCCCTCCAGCAGGACTTGAGGGAGGCATCAGAAAACCTGGAGCACCCTTTGACTCATTACTGCCATATAATTGTCTACATATTGTTCCCTGAAGAAACCTGAGTACATAATCTAGATTGACACTCCAGTGCAGTACTGAAGGTGCTACACTGTCAGAGGTGCAGTCTTTTGGATGAGACATTAAACCAAGGCCCTGATTGTCCTCTCAGGGGGATGTATAAGAAGAACAGGAAGTTCTATCCTGGCCAAAATTTATCCTTCAACCAAACTGCATCAAAAACAAAATATCTGGCCATTTATCTCAGTGGTGTTTGTGGGATTTGGCTGTGTACAAATTGGCTACTGTCTTTGCTTACATTACAACAGCAACTACACCTCAAAAATAGTCCATTGGTTGTATTGTTTCAGGATGTCCATGGAAGATGCTATATAAATGCAAGTTCCTCCTTTCTGTGTTGACATGTACGATGCAGATCTGAGAATTGGGCTTGGAAGGTAATGCACCCAACTTACTCTCTTCATTTTCCAGTCATTATTATTAGCGTATGAAAGAGGTAAGGCCACTCAACTATACCAGAAGCGGTTTTGGCATCCAGGGGCAGCACCACCAGGTTCTTGAACTCCTTTCATATAGAAATAACTTGAAAAGATTCTCCATAAGGCCAACTATAGGTGAGTGATAAATTGGAGCGATCATTCCAGCAGAAGCTCTTGGGCTGTATCTACACTAGGGATGGACCTTTACTTTCCACAGTTCAGGGGTTCCTTTCCATTGCTTTTGTATTAGTTTAGTCATTACTTTGGACATTGTTGTTGAAGTTATTTTTAAGCCTATCATCACAAAATTCCTCAATAGGGTATCGTTACCTAAAGGTTATGGTACTGGACCAGTGACCCAGAGTTGAAATTCCACCATAGCCAGTTATGAAACCGAATTCGATGAAATCTAGTAATTTGTGGGCTGCCACCATAAAAATGGTCATGAAAGCTGCCAGATTGTAGTAAAAGCCCAGCTGTTGACTAATGTCCATCGCAAGCTCCAACTACGGCAAATTAATTTAGGAGTCCGGGTCTGAAATGACCGCAGAGGCCTCATTTCAATATTGAAGGGAGGTCTGTGATCATTTCAGGCAGCCGCCAGGGCTGCTTAAGATAAGGCCCACCAATTTAGCAGTGGCCCGAACGGCCATGCAATTCAGGCACAGGCCTCTGTACTGCTAAATTGGTTATCGTTATGCCCATTTTAGGCCCATAAAACAGTCGTAACCATGTCAAATTTAGATCCCTCTATCTCTCTCTGTTCCTGAGTTACCTATATTTAACTGTTGAGGAAAACAGAATAAGCTGGTCTGGCGATTAAGATGAAATCTTTAAAGTCGAGAGCTGATGTAATCCGGACAAAATAAGACACAACACACTTTCCAGAAGGGGTTATGGGATAGTTATCAGAAGGAGGAACCCTGACCAATTTTTGTTTTACCCATTGCCATCTGAAGACACTGAGGCCCACTTCAGTGCCTTTACCACAACCTGGCTGGGATCAGCTGAGTTGGCAGAGAAATGTTATGCACCTGAAAGCCTGCTGTACGGCAGATCTAAATGACAATCTTGAAGAATCATTGAAAAAAAAAACTTGCATTTATATAGCACCTTCCATAACCTCAGGATGTCCAAATGCACTTTACAACTGATGGACTATTTACATCCACCTGAGAGAGCAGACTGGGCCATGGTTGACTGTCTCACCTGAAAGATGGCACCTCTGACAGTGCAGCACTCCACTGAAGAATCAGCCTAGGATTTTTGTGCTCAAGTTTCTGGAGTGTGGATTTGAACCCACAACCTTCTGACTCAGTAGTGAGAGTGCTACCAACTGTGCCACAGCTGACGCTGACACTGATGTAGAAAAATCACCTAATTAGTTAAGTGATCTCAGAAGTTTCCCAAAAGCAAAATGCACTCCATTATAGTTGCTGTAAGCTTCTCTGCTGTTTAATGATACCATTATGACTCACTTAATTGACAACCTGGAATACAGAACTTAGGGCTACAATTAAATGTAACATTCTGTAACTGAATTAGATAAATAGTCAATTTTTCAGTAATTCAGCAGAAAATAATGATTTTATTGTTACTGAGTTAGCATGGTTACAACTGAGAAAAAAATCCAGGGGTAAATTTTCATCTTCTGGGTGGTAATCTGGCAGAGGGGATCTCCGGCCAATATGGAACCCACCTGATTTTCAATGATAGGTTCTATAATGGGCGGGGGATCTGCTCCACCAGGTGACTACCCATAGGGTGAAGATGAAAATTTCTCCCATGGAGTGTTCTCACGACAATACATTCCTTCTTTTCCCCTCCCACATTTTGTTTTAAGAAATTAAACATTACAAACAAATTCATTACAAGTCGAAACAAGGAAATTGGCAATCATTTACCAATTAACGGCCAAGGTGTAATTTTTATTTTAAAGTTAAAAGAGAAAAGTTGGGCATTGAGGGCGATAGCGGGAGTAAGTTTTGGCGTGTTGGAATAACTGATTTCAACATGGTGACCTAATTATAATTTTACTTCCAGGTTTCATGTCTCCAATGCATGGCAGTGGGTGTGGTGTGCACCGGCATGACGTGATCTGAACTCGAGTATATAAAGGGCCAATCCAAAGATGACATTTGGAAGAGTTAGGAGTTTCTACAAAGAGAAGAAAAAGGTTTCATGATGGATTCAGGACGGTCAAGGGCTGCACCTCTATTTAACAATGATTTTTTTGGCTGTTGCTACGATTGTCTTCTTCTTCTTACGTATGGTAGTAGCAAAGCAATTCAAATGTCAATATCTAAGTCAGATATCCAGGCCAAAGCTTCCGGTGTAACAGCGTGGATATCTTGTAGGCTGCCCGTGAATTTCCTCTGAGGGCAGTGCGCAATGATGTGCTCCAGGGTCTGATTAGGAGCTCCACAGTCGCATGATGGGGATGCTTTAATCTTCCATCTATGGAGAAGGTGGCAGCATCTACCATGACCGGTTCTGAGGCGGTTGATGGTTGTCCACTGTTTGTGCGGAAGGTTTGATCCTTCAGGTTGTACTGTGGGGTCCCCTATAAGGAATCCATTCCGTATGTCACAGTTCTTCCAAGCATTTCGCCATCGGTCATCAAGGCAGAGGGGAGATCGCTGAAGGGCTTCGGCGACAGTCCAAAATGGCCTTCTAGACTTGAGATGGATTGGTGGTAGGTTGTTCAAGTTGGTCTGGATCGGCATGTCTTTGCTGGTATAGCGGTTGTATTCTCTAGGGACTGCATATTCACGGCGTAGGTGTGGTGGGGCGATGTTTGCAAGCACGTGCAGCCAAGGTGTTGGTGGTGATAAAAGCGTCCCGGTGATAATTCTCATAGTAGAATTCAGCTGGACATCAACGGATTTGACATGCGGACTTGATAACCATGCCGGCGAGCAGTACTCCGCTGTAGAGTACACCAGGGTGAGTGCTGCCGTACGATCAAGGGCTGTGCCTCTATTTAATAATGCATCACTTGATGCACCGTTGGTGCACTGAGGCGTAGGAGAGATACTCTTCCCCACCAATGGGAGGAAGAAACCTACTGCTCTGATGAAGCAGGTGCGGTTGAAGGTTGCTGAGGAGGTGTGCAGCAGGAACATTGTGTCTCATTCCTGGATACACTTTAATAACCTAACCAAGTCAGGAAAGGTTAGTACAGTTGCTGATTCACCTACATCCTGTGGTATGTAACACCCCCCTCTCACTCTGTCATGTCAAGCGTACTCCATGACATCGCTTCCCACACCCACTTAAGTTTGAAGAGCACCTGTCGTTCACTTTCTAAGCACTTCCTCACCTCCCCATTTATCCATCTACCACTACCACTCACCCCAATCCTTATGCAGTGTGATGCACCTGCCTGATAGACACCCTCGCCGAATGCACTGCATCCATCGGGTGAACACGTGCCTTACAGTCACTCATAGGTCTGTTCTTTCCCCCATTGCAGGAAAACATAGCACAAAACACAATGGAGAGGGAGAGGACTGGAGATGGGCCACCACAGGTTGTGCAGTTGACAGATACAGAGGTATAGGCAATGGAGATCAGTGGCATCTCTGAGTCCCTGACCATCGGAGATCAAGAGACTGGGAATTCGCAGATGTCTGGTGACAGAATGAAAAATATATCTGACACATCTTATACACAACCTAGTCATGTTGACTTTATTTCAGCAATGAATGAAATATGATAAGCCTGATTATTCTGACTGGCAACATTGCTACATTGCCAGTACTAATTCATATCCCTTTCTTTTGTCCTCCAAGGCCTTCATGCGAAGAGCAGCAGTCACAGCAGTCTGTCGCCTTATCTGAGGATGATTCCTCAGAGGACCTCATTCCTTCTGAGGGTGCACCATCACAGAATGTACTACCATGCACCAGCACAGATACTCTCATTTCAGTGAGTCCAGTTAGAAAGCTAATTGGGTTTTCACCTGGTGATTTACACCTCACAAGTGAGCACAAGCAGATACTATTGGCAGGGTCAGCTGTGGAGAGTCCGTGTCGGGGGCCCAATCCTCTCCAAGCTCTACTCAGCTGGACACAGATGCTGAACCGAGGTACTGGCAGACGTGCCACGCACAGTCTCCACAATAGCAGGGAGGATGGAGGAGTCCAGCTCAAACAATAACGGATTGGTGGCGCAGGGTTGCAAGAATGCCTGCCAAGGAGAAAGTGGCCGTCTCCGTGGAACTTCAAGCAGGGCTATCAAATGAGTCCATGCAGGTCATGACCACAGCCATGCAGACTTTGAAAGCCAGCATGTCTGCCGCCTTAAACAGGATGACAGATACCTTATCCGTGGCCTTACAACATGTCACGGATCTGCACCAAGCAGGTCTGCAGCAGAGCGGTAGGAGTAATGTGCCACTGGCCCAGGAGAGGGTTGATGGCGAATGGGGACATGGAGGTGGGAACTCCACTCAAAGCGCTCCCATGTCTCATTCAGTAACCCACATGCAGCCTCCTTTCCTGATGGCTGAGTCTACCCCTGCACAGGTGCAGGTGAAGCTCTCTTTGGCGGGGCCCTCACGGGCTCCACAGGTCATAGGCCAAGAGCATCTCAGGAGTCAGAGCAGGGATCTGAGCAGCCTGCCTCTTCCTCTGCTGAAGACTAAGAGAAAACAATTGTAATTCACCAAGGGTATGCACATGTGTGTTTGAGAAAATGTTGTTTTATTAAATTTCCTTTTGTTATCACGGCACATAAAATGTATTCATTTGCACCATTTCCTCGTGTTGCCCATTCTTGCGTGCTGAGTGGGAACGCGCCTTTTCACTTGGTGGGTGGTGAATATGAAGACATGAATGGATGGGACCAATTGGGGGATGTGCAATATGTGGAAGGTTGGTTAGAGGACTGCTTTGTGTGAGACGGGGGAAGGTGGCTATAATAGTTACTTTGGTCCTGTGTGTGTAACGAAATGAACCTTTGAGCTATTAAGGCATCCATGGAATCCCAAGCTGTAATGTGAGCAGCTGGTCTGGCATTGGGTGCCCAATATTCATCTTCCTCCTCGTCCTTCTCCTCTTCCTCCCCCTCCATCTCCTCTTCTTCATTAGAATTGTCATTGGATGATGAGCGCCTTCTTTGGCCTCCACTACTAAATCTCGCTGCTGTGCAATGTTGTGCACAACGCAGTACACCATGATCATTCCGGAGACCCTCGCTGGTGAGTATGAAGGGCGCTTCCAGATCTGTCCAGGTACCTGAAGCGCATCTTCAGCATGCTGTTGGTTTGCTCGATGACACATCTGTTCATGAGGCTGTCAGTTGTACTGCGATTGGACTTCATTGGTGGGGTACCTCACAGGTTTCATGAGCCAAGTTTGAAGGGGGGTTCCCAAGGAATCTGGTGCGCATCTGCATAAACCTTTTCTTGTGGTTGCACACCAGCTGCACATTAATGGAATGAAATCCCTTATGGTTGATGAATACTACTGGTTGCTGTGGTGGTGCTCAGATTGCCATGTGTGTGCAATCAATCGCACCTTGTACCTGTGGGAAGCCAGCTACAGATGCAAATCCGATCATTCTGGCTATTGTCGTCACAATGGAAGTTGACATAAGTCGACGCCCTGGCAAACAACCCATCCATCACCTGCCTTATGCATTTATGTGCAGCCAGCTGGGAGATCCTGGAGAAGGTCTCTGGTGGTGCTCTGGAAGAAGCTAGAGACAAAGAAATTGAGGCAAGTGGTCACTGTCACAGTGACGGGCAATGCATGGCCGCGAGGTCCAGCAGGGAGCAGCTCTTATTCTAGTAGGACGATGCAGATGTCTGTGCCCACCTGACATGTCAATCTGAGTCTCTGGAAGCACTGCTCTTTAGAGGTCAAGGAAGCTGAGCCTATGTCTGTTCACCTTGTTACATGGGTGGTGCATCCTGTGAGCTCGACCCCTCTGTTACTCACTGCTCTGATGTCCACCGGCAGCTCCCTCCACAGCACATGGTTGTTGCTGCTGATGGTGATCGCATTCCTCATCCAAAGTCCAATCCAAAGGAGCCATGGCGCCGCCCATCTTGATGTTGTGTGTGTGAACACCTCCAAATGCTGCCAATACGTCGGTGACCACAAGAACTCTCAGCAAACTGTTTAGCAGAGAGAACTGAGAAAGCAGCTGCAAGCAATGAGAATTTATTCATATCGGCACACGTGACCTTTAACTAACCCCATGAAGTGCCACTTGATCTCACCTCTGTTTTACTGCCAAATTTCCCAAGTCATGCTGGAGTCATTAAATTCAAGTTCCAGTACCCTCATTTGCATATTATAATGATGGGCCCGTCTCTTGAGATCGGGTTACTCAGCCGCATCCGTTAAAACTGGAAGTGGGCAGGTTGAAGATGGGTTGCGGTCAGGTTTTACATTTCTGATATTTTAACCTATTCCCCCACCCTGGTCCCACCCATCAGGCGGGGATTAAAATTCCACCCTGAATTTCACGCTGTATTCTCAACACCACATTTACAGGAAGGTATGTTGAGGGTCTAAAGATGCATATTTATACTGCTATTTAAGACGGTGCGGGGTTAAATTAGTCCATGTAGCACCCATTTTTTAAGCAATACGTGGCCAACTAAGACTCAAAAATGGGGCCCGAGATGTGCAAGCACACTTCCGATGGGAAATGCGCAGGACGCCATCTTGGTAAAGGGGTTTGCGCACATGCACTAACAACCGCCAGCAGCATGCAGAGCAGGCTGATAATGACGCAAATCAGTGTGCAACGCTGATTTGATACCACCGCAGCCATTTTACAACTCCACACTCCAGCCAACGCCCTGTATTAACCTCGCACAGCTGAACACGATGTTAAACGGCATGAAGGATCTCCTCACCAGCACTATTCAAAGGGATCATGATGTACTTACAGGTTAGTTGCTGGATTATTTCTTCAGGCTGCTGATGCATTTGTTTGTAGGAGGATTCCTAAACTGAAAGTTTAAGTAAGTACTCAACAGGGAGTGGATAATCATCAGCAAAGTGATGGAAGGTGTCGATAGTGCTATCAAGCGGCACTTACTCACCAATAACCTGCTCACTGATGCCCAGTTTGGGTTCCGCCAAGACCATTCAGCTCCCAACCTCATTAGGTCCAAATATGGTCAAATGAGCTGAATTCCAGAGGTGAGGTGAGAGTGACTGCCATTGACATCAAGGCAGCATTTGATCAAGGAGCCCTAGTAAATCTGAAGTCAATGGGAATCAAGGGGAAAACTCTCCACTGGCTGGAGTCATATCTAGCACAAAGGAAGATGGTTGTGGTGGTTAAAGGTCAATCATCACAACCCCAGGACATCGCTGCAGGAGTTCCTCAGGGCAGTGTCCTAGGCCCAACCATCTTCAGCTGCTTCATCAGTGACCTTCCCTCCAACATAAGTTCAGAAATAGGGATGTTCGCTAATGACTGCACAGTGTTCAGTGCCATTCAGGCTTGGGCTGATAAGTGGCAGGTAACATTCGTGCCACAGAAGTGCCAGGCAATGACTATCTCCAACAAGCGACAGTCTAACCACCACCTCTTGACAATCAACGGCATTACCATCGCCGAATCCCTGTCATCCAGAAACTTAACTGGACCAGCCACATGAATACTGTGGCAACAAGAGCAGGTCAGAGGCTAGGTATTCTGCAGCGAGTGTCTCACCTCCTGACTCCCCAAAGCCTTTCCACTATCTACAAGGCACAAGTAAGGAGTGTGATGGAATACTCTTCACTTGCCTGGATGAGCACAGCTCCAACAACACTCAAGAAGCTCGACACCATCCAGGACAAAACAGCTTGCATGATTGGCACCCCATCCACCACTTTAAACATTTACTCCCTCCACCACCAGCGTACTGTGGCTGCAGTGTGTACCATCTACAGGATGCACTGCAGCAACTCGCCATGGCTCCTTTGGCAGCACCTCCCAAACCCACGACCTCTTCCACCTAGAAGGACAAGGGCAGCAGGCGCATGGGAACACCACCACCTCCAAGTTCCCCTCCAAGTCACACACCATCCTGACTTAGAAATATATCGCCGATCCTTCATCGTCGCTGGGTCAAAATCCTGGAACTCCCTCCCTAACAGCACTGTGGGAGTACTTTTACCACACGGACTGTAGCAGTTCAAGAAGACGGCTCACCACCACCTTCTCAAGGGCAATTAGGGATGGGCAATAAATGCTGATCTTGCCAGCGACGCTCACATCCCATAAATGAATTTTTTTAAACCTGCTAGAAGAGGGAGGAGCAGGAAGAGGAGGAGGAGGAGGAAGTGCAAGCGGAAGTGGATGAAGAGGAAGAGGAGGGGAGGCTACAATGTAGACAGGCTCTTTCTACCAGGGCTCTGCGTGATCAGATTTTCATGAGCGATACGAGTAACCTGAGACACCTCCCCATTCACCAACATTCCCACATTCCTTGCCTTTCCTCTATCACTGACCATCACATCGTCCTCTTTCTGACAGCACAGATTGGTTCCTCCTTCAGTTTACCACAGAAATAAAAACCACCACCAAATGTAAATTCAAATCCAAATTTCTTAATTCACTCATTGAATAATGCATACAAAAATAAACTAATCACCCTTGTGCCTTCTCTTAGTGCCTGTCTTCTGTGTGCCTTTGCCTCTCCTAGTGCTCTACAACGTGCTTCCCCAATGGCTGCAGCTTGGCTGTTGGAAGGCTGCTGACCTTTAATTGGGGAGAGTGCAGATGGCCTTGGAGGGCGACCTCGAGCAGCTCTGGGCCTAGAAGGCCTGGCTTCAGACTGCACCATCTCGGCCTGGGCTGCAGCAGTCTGGGCTGGCTGGCTGACAGGCAACAGCAAGGGCACTGGCAGAGTGGCAGTGGTCATCCTCAGAGAGGACAGCAGGTCGTGCTCCATGGAGCCACTGCCTCTCTCCTGGGGCAGGGCATCATCATTCCTGGTGATCTGTTGGAGAACAGATTGCTGGACTGCTGTGATGCCCTGGAAGCCCCTTTCAACAGAGGTACCCAGAGCAACAATGGCAGCAATCTGAGCTTTCAAGCCAGCAGTCAGACCGCTGATGGAAGCAGCTTGTGTTTGAAATGAGTGTCCTGCAATATGTTTGGGTAATGTGGCTGTCATGATTGAATAGCTGCTAGTGTGTGTGAGCTGTGGGTGTGAGGCTTGCAACAGCGTGTGAGGGTGAGGTAAAGCATATGAATTGTAGGGTTGAGTACTGATTGATAGAAATTGTTGGTAGGTGGGTGATGGGCGTGTAGTGAATTGAGCAGTGGATGAGGCTAGTGGTGCAGTTGTAAGGATACGGCATTTGAAGATTGAACTAACGTACCTTGACAACTCATGTCAGATCATTAAACTTCTTCTTGCACTGCATCCATGTTCTTGGAAAAACACTCCTGGCATTGACCTCTGCCATTACTTCCTCAAACTGCCTCCTGAGCATCTGTCTCGAGAGACTCCTGCAACCGCACCCCACGCCCCCGCCCACGCCCCGCCCACGCCCCCTGCCAGCGGATACAGGATGTCTCACCTTCCCCCCATGTCTTGCACTAAGATCTCTAGTGCAGCATCAGAAACATTGGTGCATGCTCCCTCGTAGATTGAGCCACCTTGACAAAATTCTTCAAAATCAATTTACCTCCTGACACCACTTCCAGAAAAAGAAAGACTTGCATTTCCATAGCGCCTTTCATGACCACCGGACATCCCAAAAATGCTTTACAGCCAATGAATTACCTTTTTGAAATGTAGTCACTGTTGTAATGTAGGAAACGTGGCAGCCAATTAGCATTCAGCAAGATCCCACAAACAGCAATGCGATAGTGACCAGATAATCTGTTTTAGTGATGTTGATTGAGGGATAAATATTAGCCAGGACACCGAGGATAACTCAACTGCTCTTCTTCGAAATAGTGCCATGGCATCTTTTACATGCACCTGAGAGAGCAGATGGGGCCTCAGTTTAACGTCTCATCCGAAAGACGGCACCTCCGACAGTGCAGCACTCCCTCAGCACTGCACTGGAGTGATGGCCTAGATTTTATGCTCAAGTGTTTGCAATGGGACTATGAACCCACAACCTTCTGACTCAGAGGTGAGGGTGCTACCCACTGAGCCACGGCTGACACAGTGCACCTCCCCTTTAAGAGGTGCAGGCTGCCTTTAAGAGGTGCTAGCCACTCGCAATATTGGGCCTACCTGCTATTGCGTGCAGCCAATGAACAATGCGGGTAGCAATGGCTGCATGCAGCAATCATGGAAATCAGCAGGCAGCACCAGTTTAATGTCCTACCAGGGCTATCCTAACCCTCCAGGAGTGGTTTCAGGTTTGGTAACTTTTTCTGTACAGCTAAAGTCCAGTGATGGTAGAGTGTGCTCTCACTGTCATTACCTATCCCTCTCTCTGCACAGTTGCGTGGGGGGTTTAGTGTGAGTGGTACAGGTTTCCAGGGGTTTAACCACTGAATATGTTTCCAGTTCCACGTGGGGTCTGTATATCACACACTTTGGCCTTGACTTTAGGTAGGAGCGGTATCGGTGCGTGCCACACTTGCATGCCGAAGCATAGAAACATAGAAAAATAGGAGCAGGAGTAGGCCATTCGGCCCTTCGAGCCTGCTCCGCCATTCAATATGATCATGGCTGATTCTCTATCTCAATACCATATTCCTGCTCTCTCCCCATACCCCTTGATGCCTTTTGTGTCTAGAAATCTATCTATCTCCTTCTTAAATATATTCAGTGACTTGGCCTCCACAGCCTTCAATGGTAGAGAATTCCACAGGTTCACCATCCTCTGAGTGAAGAAATTTCTCCTCATCTCAGTCCTAAATGTCCTACCCCGTATCCTGAGACTGTGACCCCTCGTTCTAGATCCCCCAGCCAGGAGAAACATCCTCCCTGCATCCAGTCTGTCTAGCCCTGTCAGAATTTTATACGTTTCAATGACATCCCCTCTCATTCTTCTAAACTCTAGTGAATACAGGCCTATTCGACCCAATCTCTCTTTATGCGACTGTCCTGCCATCCCAGGAATCAGTCTGGTGAACCTTCGCTGCACTCCGTCTATGGCAAGTATATCCTTTCTTAGGTAAGGAGACCAAAACTGCAAACAGTATTCCAGGTGTGGTCTCACCAAGGCCCTGTACAACTGTAGTAAGACATCCTTGCTCCTGTACTCAAATCCTCTTGCAATGAAGGCCAACATACCATTTGCCTTCCTAACTGCTTGCTACACCTGCATGTTTGCTTTCAGTGACTTGTGTACAAGGACGAGAGAGATTTTGACTCCCGAGCCTCATTTAACTATTCAGCCTTGGACTCCTGCCCGAATCTATCAGGAATCACTGCCTGACTGGCGGCGGGAGCAAGTTTGGGCGGCAGGAGGCCGCGGCCGGGAACCCACGTGAAGGGACTCCGGCAGTCAGGTAAGTGGTGAGGGGAGAGTCCAGAGGTGATTGCGATCGGAAAGGGACAGGATTCCCAGGGCAAGGGTTTCCACCAGGCAGCAGGGGTTCAAATCAAGGCCTCTGATTGGCACAGGTTCCTACAACATTTCACGGTTTTTGACAATTTACTTTCCACAGAAAAAAATAGGAAAGTGTTGGGTTCGTAAAACAAGCTGTACTCACACAGAAACAGCGACATTCATTGATGCTCAGGTTTATAAACAGAAAGCTGGGAGGGAAAACGTTTACTAGGCTCAGATGGTTAGAGTGCAGGAGATTAGTTAGAATTTATTTTGTTTAAGTCAAGCAAGTGACCTATTAATGTGGGGAAGTGTAGTATGTTCATTATTTTGTAGTGAAGGGGGGGAAATTTAACTGGAGCGGGTTCGGGCTGGTGGGGAGAGCAGCAAATGTCAAACTGCCCGATATCACTGCCTCGATATTAACCCTCCCAGGGCGGGTGATAAAGGGGACCGGGTTAAAACGTCAAAATCACGTGACCCAACCCCAGCCCGCCCTTCAAATCTGCCATCATCACTCCTCTCCTCAAAAACCCAGCCCTTGATGTCTTTGTCCTTGCAAACTACCGCCCCATCTCCAACCTCCCTTTCCTCTCCAAAGTCCTTGAATGTGTTGTCGCCTCCCAAATCCGTGCCCATCTTTCCCGCAGTTCCATGTTTGAATCCCTCCAATCAGTTTTCCACCCTTGCCACAGTACTGAAACGGCTCTCATCAAAGTCACAAATGACATCCTATGTGACTGTGACACAGGTAAACTATCCCTCCTCGTCCTTCTCGAACAGTCTGCAGCCTTTGACACAGTTGACCACTCCATCCTCCTCCAATGCTTCTCCTCCATCGTCCAGCTGGGTGGGACTGCACGCGCCTGGTTCCATTCCTATCTATCCAGTCGTAGCCAGAGAATCACCTACAACAGCTTCCCTTCCCGCTCCCACATCGTTACCTCTGGTGTCCCCCAAGGATCTATCCTTGGCCCCCTCCTATTTCTTATCTGCATGCTGCCCCTCGGTGACATCATCCAAAAACACAGTGTCAGTTTCCACATGCATGCTGACGACACCCAGCTCTACCTCACCACCACTTCTCTCGACCCCTCCACGGTCTCTAAATTGTCACACTGTTTGTCCGACATCCAATACTGGATGAGCAGAAATTTCCTCCAACTTAATATTGGGATAACCGAAGCGATTGTCTTCAGTCTCCGCAACAAACTCCATTCCCTAGCCACTGACTCCATCCACCTCCCTGGCAACTATCTGAGGCTGAACCAGACTGTTTGCAACCTTGGTGTCGTATTTGACCCCGAGAATGAAGTTCTGACCACATATCCACGTCATCACTAAGACCTCCAGTACATCACCTGACTCTGTCCCTGCCTCAGCTCATCTGCTGCTGAAACTCCCATCCATGCCTTTGTTACCTCTAGAGCTGACTATTCCAACTCTCTCCTGGCCGGCCTCCCATCTTCCACCCTCCATAAACTTGAGCTCATCCAAAACTCTGTCGGCCGTGTCCTAACTCGCATCAAGTCCCGTTCACCCATCACCCCTGTGCTCGCTGACCTACATTGGCTCCCGGTTTAGCAATGCCTCGATATTAAAATTCTCATCCTTGTTTTTAAATCCCTCCATGGCCTCGCGCCTTCCTATCTCTGTAACCTCGTCCAGCCCTGCAACCCTCCGAGATATCTGCACTCCTCTAATTCTGCCCTCTTGTGCATCCCTGATTTTAATCGCTCCACCATTGGCGGCCGTGCCTTCAGCTGCCGAGGCCCTAAACTCTGGAACTCCCTCCTTAAACCTCTCTGCCGCTCTTTCCTCCTTTAAGATGCTCCTTAAAACCTACCTCTTTGACCAAGCTTTTGGTCATCTGTCCTAATATCTCTTTATGTGGCTTTATGTCAAATTTTGTTTGGTAACGCTCCTGTGAAGCGCCTTGGGGCGTTTCGCTACGTTAAAGGTGCTATATAAGTTGTTGCTGTTGTTGCAGTGTGTGCCCGCTGCCATTTTTACAGAGACAGATATCGGGGCGGCCGAGTGCCCCACTGTGGAGAGGCAGGAGGATCATTAACAATTTAACTCCTCCAAGGGTCGGGAATGTCGCTAGTGAAACCACTTTATCGGGATGGTTAAAGGTCAGGAGGCTCAAGGTGAATAAAGGTTCAGTGCTCAAGGGTCCTTCCTCAGTTCCTTGTGGGCTATGGTTTGGTGAGAGCACTTGGTGTGAGAGATTTATCTGGAGAGTTTTGAGTTATTCAGACAGAGGATGGGTGGCACCATGGCTGCTCTCGATTGGACTGAGGGAGAGGAGAAGAATGAGGATCAACAGCGGCAAGGGCATGATGTGGAGGGAGCTGAAGGTGACCAATAAAGAAGAGAGCAACAGAGGGCATGAGCTCACAGAGGGCCCTACCCACCTAACAAGGTCTACAGGCAGAAACTCAGCTTCCTTAATCTCCCTGAAAAGCAGTGCTTCCGAAAGCTAGGATTGCCACGTCAGGCGGTCACAGGCCTCTGCAACCTCCTACAGGAAGACCTGCTGCCTGCTGGACCTGGTGGCCACATATTACCAGTGGCTGTGAAAGTCACCACCACCCTCAATGTCTTTGTCTCCGGGTCCTTCCAAGGTGCTACCGGAGACATAGTGAGGGTATTGCAGCCTGAGGTTTGGAAAGTGGTAAATATGACACCACATAAGTTTAACATCAGTGGTGGGTAAAGTTTTAGAAACAATAATCAAGGAAAAAAATTAACTGGCACTTGGAGAGGTTTAAGCTAATTAAGGAGAGTCAACACGGATTTGTAAAAGGCAGATCGTGTTTGACAAATCTAATTGAATTTTTTGATGAAGTAACAGGGAGGGTCGATGAAGGGATGTTGTCTACATGGATTTTAGGAAGGCGTTTGACAAAGTACCACATAGAAGGCTGGTTAACAAAACTGAGGCTCATGGAATAGGTGGGTCAGTGGCAGCTTGGATAAGGAATTGGCTTAAGGACAGAAAACAGTGAGTTGTGGTGAATGGCTGTTTTTCAGACTGGAGGATGGTAGACAGTGGTGTTCCCCAAGGGTCAGTGCTGGGGCCACTGCTTTTTTTGATATATATAAATGACCTGGATATTGGAATACAAAGTAGAATTTCTAAATTTGCCGATGACACCAAACTTGGGAGTGTGGCAAACAATGAGGATGATACCAATCGAATGCAGCCGGACATAGAAAGGCTACCAGAATGGGCAGACAAGTGGCAGATGGAATTTAATACAGAGAAGTGTGAGGTGATGTATTTTGGCAGAAGGAACAGGGAGAGGCAATATACACTTAATGGCACAGTTTTAAAGTGTGTGCAGGGACAGAGGGACCTGGGAGTTAATGTGCATAGGTCCCTGAAGGGGGCAGGACATATTGAGAGAGTGGTTAGCAAAGCATATGGGATCTTGGGCTTCATAAGTAGAGGTATTGAGTACAAAAGTAGAGAAGTTATGCTGAACCTTTATAAACCACTGGTTAGGCCACAACTGGAGTATTGCGTCCAGTTCTAGTCACCACACTTTAGGAAGGATGTGAAGGCCCTTGAGAGGGTGCAGAGGAGATTTACCAGAATGGTTCCGGGGATGGGGGATCTTAGCTACAAGGACAGGTTGGAGAAGCTGGATTTGTTTTCATTAGAGCAAAGGAGGTTGAGGGGTGATTTGATAGAGGTGTACAAGATTATGATGGGTTTGGATAGGCTAGACGGGGAAAGGCTGTTCCCACTAGTTGATGGTACAAGGACTAGGGGACACAGATTTAAGGTTTTGGGCAAGAGATACAGGGGGGAGGTGAGGAAAAACTTTTTTACGCAGCGAGTGGTGAGGACCTGGAACGCGCTGCCGACGGAAGTGGTGTAAACGGAGACACTCAATGTTTTCAAGGGGAGACTGGATAGGCACTTGAGGGAAATAAACTTGCAGGGCTACGGGGATAGAGCGGGGGAATGGGACTGACTGGATTGCTCCATAGAGAGCCGGCATGGACTCGATGGGCCGAATGGCCTCCTTCTGTGCTGTTATGACTCTATGACAGTCAGCTGCACATAAATGCATAAGGCAGGTGATGTTTGCCAGGGCTGGGAGGTAAGTAAACTTCCCCTGTGATGACAATAGCCAGAATGAGTGTACACTGGGATTCGCTTCTCTGGCTGGCTTCCCACAGGTGCAGGGTGCCATCGATTGCACACATGTGCCAATCCGAGCACCCCCTAACCAACCAGGAGCATTCATCAACTGCAAGAAATTTAAGTCCATCAATGTGTAGTTGGTGTACAGCCACAAAAAATGGTTTCTGCAGGTTCGTGGCGAGATTTCCTGGGAGCTGCCATGAAGCTTTCATACTGCGACAGTCCAGCATTCACAACATGTTCCAACCTGGAACGAACTTTAAAGGTTGGTTGCTTGGCAACAAAAGATACCCCCTTCAAACCTAGCTGATGACACCTCTGCGGAACCCCACCAATGAACAACTCAAGCTACATGACAATCAGATGTGTCATCGAGCAAGCCATTGCCATGCTGAAGTTGCGCTACAGGTGCCTGGACAGGTCTGGATGCTCCCTTCAGCACTGACCGGCGAGGGTCTCAAGGATAATCGTGGTCTGCTGTGTGCTGCACAACATATCGCAGCAACGATGACTAGAGATCCAGGAGGAAGAAGCCGCTCAGGACTCCTCATCTGATGAGGATTACAATGGTGAAGAGGAAGATGAGGCGCCCAATGCAAGACCAGCCAATCACATTGCTGCTCGAGATGCCAGGGATTCCCTGATAGCTCGAAGGTTCTGTTAGTCACTCACACTGGACCAACGTGACGATACCTTCCCCTCTCGCACAAGCAGTCCTGTAACCATTCATCCACTGGTTCCACATCCACCAATTGATGTCAGTCACTAAAGCTCTCCGCCTTCAGCACCAAATAAATGAAAAGCAGAATGGGCACTCGCCTTAAAATAATGGGGCACACAGGAATGTGGTGAGAATTTAAATATTTAATTTGATCCAACAAATAAATATCAATAACTAATATAAAAAGACACCCATGTTCTTAACCTTGATGAAATATAAAGCCTTTCTCATCCTATCCCTATCATGTCTACGTGGTGCTACCCCTGTGGCTTCAGTAGAGATATCACCATCCTCAGTTCCTTCAGTCAGCGGCACATCATTCCTGCCTCTCTGCGGGAGAGTGGCTTGGAGGAGATTAATGATGCCATGAAAGCCCACGACGAATCTATCTGTAAGCATGTGGAAGCCAGTAGAAATGTTGGCGGCCATAAGTTAAGGCCACTATCTGAGCTTGCAGGGACCCTGCGCCCTGATTCAACTTTCATAGAGGCGGTCAGACTCTCAATGGAAGATTGTATCTTCCAAAGGCCCTGTGATATCACTCCACAAATGATTGAGCTGGGCTCCTCCATCCTCTATGATATTATAGAGAGTGTGCCTGACAGGACTGCCAGTATCTCGCTCAGTTGCTGCTGAACCTCTAGCATTCGCCGTTTAATTGAAGAACCTGGGTTCAGCATCTCTGTCCAGCTGAGCAGAGCTTGGAGAGGATGGTGCCCTCAAATGTGGATGTCCGTGCCTCCACTATCAGTTCGTGCTCACTTGTGCTATGCGATTCACCAAATGACATCCCATCTAACTGTCTAACAGGACCCACTGAAGTGCTTGTATCTGCGCTGGTGCCTGCAACCCATGTGTCCTGTGATGGCGCACCCTCAGCAGGTATGAGCTCCTCTGAGGAGTCCTTGTCCTCTCCGGGCAGGGTCTCCAGTTCTTTGCATGATGGCCCTTGAAAAGGGAACAGACAGATAAGATTTAGTCATGTAACTTTACAAATGTTGAAATGCACTTGATTAAAGTGATCACACTTGATAAAGTGCTGAAGTCAACTAAAGATAACTTTGTCTTGTAGAGATGTGGGTCTGAGAGATTAATGCAGTCACCCTGTTCCAATGCCTCAATCTCGCCATCTCATATGCTCAGGGAGTCAGATATGCCGCTACTGTCCAAGGCTTCACCCTCCACTGGCTAAAGCTCCACAATCTGAGGGGGTCAGCCTCCAGTCCTAGCCCACTCCCTGGCATTCTGCGCTCTCTTTTACTGCAAGGGTAGCATGACAAACCTATGAGTGGCTCTGAGGCATGTGTGCATCCGATGGACGCACTTCATTCAGTGAGGGTGCCAATCAGATAGATACATCACGAGTGGCACTGGCATGCATTTGAGGAATGCGTTGATGGTACCATTTCACGACGTGCCGCTGAAAATTGAGGAGCAGAATGAGCTGGTATTAGTTTACATGAGGATTGGGGTGACTGGCAGTGGTGGATGGAGGAAGGGGGAGGTGAGGATGTGTGGGGAGTGAGGATGCGAGAATGTGTAAACAGAACAATAGGTGTTGAAGAAGGTGCAGTGGGTGTGATTTGGAGTGCTGTGAATGGAGTACGATTGACAAGACAGAGTGAGAGGGGGTGCAGTACAGGATTTAGCTGCATCTCTAATTTTCCTCACCTTTCCTGACCTGGTCAGGTCATTGAAATGTTTGCGGGTCAGGAACCACGGGCTGGATTTTGTCTTGGGGTCGGGTTGGGGTCGTGTAATCCGCATTTCGTGTTTCCCCCCCCGACTCCAGATTAATGTGGATGCCTGATGCAGTTTTCACTTAATTGGGCAATTGAGTTGGAGCATGTGGGAACCCATGAACTAATTAGTGTTTTCAGTCTGAAAGTCGCCTCTGATGATGTCATCATTGCTGACTGCCTAGTCTCAGAGACTGTTGGTGAGAGAGGACCTGCGTGGCTTGCTTTTGATGTGAGTGGACCTGGATGCAAAAATGGGGTGGGGTAGAGGAGAGATAGAGAGAGAGAGAGAGAGAGAAAGAGAGAATTTTTTTGCCAAGCAAGTCCTCCCAGGCAGTCTCTGAAGACATTCAATGCAGCAGCATCAGAGGCGACGTTCAGACCTAATACTACTACTACTACCTTCATCACATCTCCGTTGTAATAGTGGACCTGCAGCCGATAGTCAGCTATCCACTTGTGCTCCCGCCAGGTTTCACTGGAGTGTTTCACACCAGGCGTGCTTCACGTCAGAAGAGGGTTAAACTAGCTACAGCGTTTCAAAATGGCATTACAGAGCCAATTTAGAGCTTGTTAAGGGCTTGAATGGCCTCTCCCGCCTCTTGAAGGCGGGACGGAGTTGGGAACCCCGCGACTGATTCTGTCAAAATTGCGTGGAGGCGGGATGGAGTCGGGATGGGGTCGGAAACCCCGACCCCGCAAATTTAACCCCCCACACGCCTCCAAACCCGACTCCATGGGTCATTGAAAATCCAGCCCCACGACTTCACAGTTACGCTGCTGCTGTTCACCTCCTGTGCCACCTCCAGGCAGGCCTTGTTTGTGGAGGCAGCAGGTTTCTTTTTTTCATTGCTGGGAAACAGGACCTCCCTCTTGGCCCTTACCGCACCCGGCAAAACATCCAGGGACAACTCAGTAAACCTGAGTGCAGCCTTCGCTCTCTTTCCAGCCATCTCAATGTTCACCTTCCAACCCACATTCTTCCAAGCTCCAAACCTCCTCCTACATTTCATCTCTGAACTGGGCCTTTAAATAGTTGAGGGGAAATCATGTCATGCGGGTCCGCATCATGCCCGCTCACACTCAGTGGTGACGCGGAACCCATGAGGAAAATGATAATCAGGCAGCCCTGTTGAAATTGGCCATTCCTATCCACACTGTAAAGTTGCACGTTCGTTGCTCACTATTGCCACCCCGCCACCCCACCCCAGCTCTGTTCCCATCTCCACATTAATACCAGGGCCCATGAGTTGAGGCCGGGGCTATTTTAACTCCCAGGCCTCCTTTACATCCGGCTCTGCAGTTGTAATGAATGGAAAGTGACAGATAGCTAGGATCAGACTGGTTGAAATTGCCTGGCATGGAGGCCGCCAGCTGACTGGAAGGTAAATGGCGGGTTGAGGCGAGGTTTTGGCAGGGTCTCGCGGGTGGGAGGTGGTGGGGGTTGGGGGTGTGGAGCTCGGGGCAGCAGCGGTCAAGACTATCCTTCTGGGGCCCGGTGGTGCACCCATTCTCCTCTGGGCCCTACAAAGGAAAGTTTCACACTTACCTTTTGTAGCCTCTTTAGTTTTCAGAGCAGCTTTCACTGAGCGGGTGTCCCACTCAGAAGGCCATCGGGGTTTTATTGGCATAGTAAGATCCCAATTTGCATGCATGTATGATGCGGGTTACTCATCCGCTGCTGAGAACAGCAGAGTGAAGATCCCCATGGATCGAGTAACTGACCCACACCTTTTTAACTGCCCCTCCCCCCGCCTGGGTTTCTGCCAGGTGGGGGGAGGCGGGGGAGTTAAAATGTCCCCCCTTGTTAAAATAGTCCTGGCAGGCTACTAGCAGCACAAAATGTGACAGAGGCTGCATGGTCCGAGGTGTCTCAGGGCACCCAGCTCTTGAACAGACCCTTCATATGGGGGCTGAAAAACTCAAAAATCAAAATCTTCAGGGTCCAGGCTTGCACCTTCAGGTGGGCCTTACCTTTACCCACAGGCAAGCTCTTCTTACAATGAATACCATCCTGCCGGTAGTTTTCCAGACGAGGACTTAGGAAACTCCCAATCTGACTGTCCCCTGTCCTTGGCCATGCCCGCTGTGATGTGGGTGGTCTTAGTTTGGATGGACAAGGTGTCTTCCCCAAATAAGGTCCCACAAAAAAGAGATTTCCAGATCCCAGCCTAATTCTTGGCCCTTCTGCTGCATTCCTACCAGATTAATGCCAGGAATGTACCAAATGCTGCAGATCTTTGGTCCCACCATAACAGACAGCTTTCCTGCACTTAATGCAATGGGAACGATTCCTAACTTAATCATTTTGGTACCAGCCAGTGCTCTACTTACCTCTGATCTTAAGCGTCATAAAGATATCTCTACACAACAACAACTTGTATTTATATTGTGCCTTTAACGTGGTAAAACGTCCCAAGGCGCTTCACAGGAGTATTAAAAGACAAAAAAATTGACACCGAGCCACATAAGGAGAAATTAGGGCAGGTGACCAAAAGCTTGGTCAAAGAGGTAGGTTTTAAGGAGCATCTTAAAGGAGGAAAGAGAGTATCTGTGATACATATGCATTTGTGTCTCTCAGACTCACCCTGCTGCCCCATTCTATCCTTTAGAACAGCTGGTAGAGACAGGCTGAAAGCAGACATTTTGTACAAGTCTCGCCCTTCTGTGACAACATGAGTTTCTGCCTAAGTTATATCAGGAATTTTGAACAACATTCCTCATCCAGGGCATCACAGGAGAGGGAGTTCTGCACAAAATGCATGTTCCCAGGCTGTCAGTGACTGGGAAATTAAATACATAAAATGGGGGTAGAAAGGAGACTGAACAACTGAATAAATGCAAGGAGTTACTTTATAACATTTGGGTAGAGGAGACAATAATATATTCTGCATACGTTTTGCCATTTCCTCCTGCATTCTTGTAAACTGTGTTCTAATCCCATTATAAACATCTTTATTTTCCTTTGCGGCCATGTAGTCCATTCATTTAAGATAATCTTCTACTCTTTCAACTCAATTGGCTCCTAAAGTTTGTCTTTTTATGTAATACGCAGTAGTATGCTCCACACATTACTCTTCTTAAAGGAGAGTGCCTTAGCAGCAAATAGTTAGCGTGTGCAGTGTTTTCTGTCTTGCTATTATTTATTTATGTTACGAACAAGTTTTTGTTGTGCATTTTTGATGTATTTTTAACTTAGACTTTATTAAATGGGTTTCTCTTTGCTCTGGGTTTTACATACATTTTCTTCTTCATTAGCATTATAGCATGTGCTTATTGATCTTGAGCAGACTAACCTGATGCACAACCAACACCTATCCTCCTGACATCACACTGAGTCAATATTGCATCAGTTACCTTATCCATCCATCTGCTCCACTGTGCAGCTGAGCTGCCAACCCTGAGTTCACATCCTGAACTCATTCTACCAGACAAGCTCGCTGGGCAACATCAGCATCAACTTCTGTTCTGACAAAAGGTTATCGACTTGAAACATTAACCCTATGTTTCTCTCTCCACAGATGCTGCCTAACTTGCTGGGTGTTTCCAGTATTTCTTTTGCTTTTATTTCAACTTTTCTGTCATCTAGGTCAACTGCTCAGTAGAGGGCTAGGAATTTACCGCGCACACATAATTATGTTTTATGATCACGTGTACATGTATGTTTTAAGCTAGACACTGTTATGCACTGCCTCACTGTCTGGTGAATCATTGTGACTCTTACATGTTTGTCTTGAAAATTAGAGATTGATATTCAAATGGAATGGACTCTCAGGTTCTTTAGAATGCATTCACTTTAAATTCACCTCACTCTATTTTAACCAAGATGTTAAGCACATTAAAATAAATGAATTATTTCCTCTAATTTCTTCTTTCTTAATAAAATCGAGGAGAGAGAAATTTGATACGAGATCATTAACCATTTGTATGACAACATCGTTCACAGTAATTTTGTGGCTATATCTTTCAAGCTGACATTGAGTTTCAATCCCAGGTTTAAAATGGAGATCCCCTTCAGCAACAGAAAAGAACTTGAATTCCGATTAATTTGAAATGTGCTGACAATCTGAGTTTGTGTCCAGCTGTTACACAAATGAAATTGCCAGATAGAGTCGCTTGTGGGTGGAAAATATGTGTCATCCTATATTATTTCAGATGTCTTAATAACTCCATTTTGCCTGAATTATTCATTATTACCAATCGATAGTATACTACTTTGTGTATAAGAAGCTCCTGGAAAAATTACATTTTAAATCCAGAGCTTTTTTTTTGAGGTATTAAAATGGAAAGCTTGCTGAATTATATTAGAGATTTTCACTGCTTATTGCCGCTAGTTACAGTCCATCTACCTACTGCATTACACAGAAGAGATGATCTCTTTAACAAAAATAGGAAGAAAATTATTTCCAGTGGTATCATGCATCAGACTAATTGGCAACCATTTTGTTTATGGGATCTTTAGCTACTGTAGGAGCTAGGTGCTGCACTTTAAATTATTATCTTATTAGGTGAGTGTGAGCAGGTTCAGGAATTCACGTGGGAGTGGAACACCCTATTTCATCTCTTGCATATAGCAATGGAGAAGGCGCAAACCAGATCTCACCTGAGGAACATTCAGGCTAAGGGGTATCAATTTGTCTTGGCCGGCAGAGCAAAAATGAGCGATAGCGAATCGCCAGCCTTCCTTACGCTACACCTGATTATCCTTTCCATCAAAGTCAGTGGAAAACGAAAGCGGATGGGCTGCAAAAACAGGCCGCTGATTCGTTATCGCCCGCTTTGCGCTACCGCTCAAGGTGAATTCATATTCGCATAAATATCCTCCCCCCCAAAATCATAGTGAGTGGAAAATCAAGCCCAATTTGGCAGACAGGGTGTTAATAAGGATTATCAGATTTGAGAACAATTTGAGGCTGACTTCCCTGTACTTTGCACCCAGGAACATTTATTTCTTGGAAGGAAAGCAGGAGAAAAAGAAATGGAGGCCCTTGACAGTGGGTCTCCATTACCTTTTGCATTTCCCAGGCCTTTCATGCAAATGAGGTGGGAGCAAATGAATGCCTCCTGATTCATTTTCCTCCGTCTACGCCAGGTGGATTTCCATTTGGAAGCCTGTCCACAATTATTGGCCCATAGACCTTCTGTCAACAACAACATAACAATAACAACTTGCATTTGTATCACACTTTTAACTTAGTAAAATGTCCCAAGGCGCTTCACAGGAGCATTGTAAGAGACTGTTAACTAAGGTAGAAGCCCACGGAATTGAGGGCAAATTATTGACCTGGATAGGAAATTGGCTGAGCGGCAGGAGACAGGCAGTAGGGATAATGGGTAGGTACTCAAATTGGCAGGATGTGACTAGTGGAGTCCCGCAGGGATCTGTGTTGGGGGCCTCAACTATTCACTGTATTTATTAGTGACTTATATGATGGCATAGAAAGTCATATATCCAAATTTGCCAATGACACAAAGATAGGCAGTGTAGAAAGCATAAAATTACAAAGAGATATTAATAAATTAAGTGAATGGGCAAAACTGTGGCAAATGGATTTCAATTTAAGCAAACTTTGGACCTAAAAAGGATAGAACAGGATACCTTCTAAATGGTGAAAAGCTAAAAACAGTGGATGTCCAAAGAGACTTGGGGGTCCAGGTACGTAGATCATTAAAATGTCATGAACAGGTACAGAAAATAATCAAAAATGCTAATGGGATGCTGGCCTTTATATCTAGAGGACTAGAATACAAGGGGGTAGAAGTTATGCTGCAGCTATACACAACCCTGGTGAGACCACACCTGGAGTACTGTGAGCAGTTCTGGGCACCACACCTTAGGAAGGATATATTGGCCTTGGAGGGAGTGCAGCGTAGGCTTACCAGAATGATACCTGGACTTCAAGGGTTAAGTTACGAGAAGAGATTACACAAATTAGGGTCGTATTCTCTAGAATTTAGAAGGTTAAGGGGTGATCTGATCGAAGTTTTCAAGATATTAAGAGGAACAGATAGGGTAGATCGAGAGAAACTATTTCTGCTGGTTGGGGATTCTAGGACTAGGGGGCAGAGTCTAAAAATTAGAGCCAGACCTTTCAGGGGTGAAATTAGGAAACACTTCTACACACAAAGGGTGGTAGAAGTTCCGAACTCTCTTCCACAAACAGCAATTGATGATAGATCAATTGTTAATTTTAAATCTGAGATTGATAGCTTTTTGTTAACCAAAGGTATCAAGGGATATGGGCCAAAGGTGGGTATATGGAGTTAGATCGCAGATCAGCCATGATCTCATTGAATGGCGGAGCAGGCTCGAGGGGCTGAATGGCCTCCTCCTGTTCCTATGTTCCTAGAATTTAACACCGAGCCACATAAGGAGATATTACGACATGTGACAAAAATCTTGGTCAAAGAGGTATGTTTTAAGGAGCGTCTTAAAGGAGGAGATGTAGAAATGCAGACAGGTTTAGGAAGGGAATTCTAGAGCTTAGGGTCTAGACAGCAGAATCTAGACCAATGGTGGTGCGAAGGAAATCGGGGACGCAAACAAGGCCAAAATTGGGGGAACGCAGAATTCTCCCTGGCAACAGTCTGAGGCTGAACCAGACCGTTCACAATCTTGGTGTTGTATTTGACACTGAGATGAGTTTCCGACCACATATCCGCACCATCACCAAGACTGCCGACTTCCATCTCCATAACATCGCCCGACCCCGCTTGCCTCAGCTCAGTTTTGGATGAGCTCAAGTTTACAGAGGGAGGAAGATGGGAGGCTAGCCAGGAGAGCATTGGAATAGTCAAGTCTGGACGTATCAAAAGCAAAAATGAGGGTTTCAACAGCAGATGGGCAGGGGCAGTTGGAGAGACGAGTGATCATACAGAGGTGGAAGTAGGCTGTCTTCGTGATGGAGAGGATATGGGGTCAGAAGCTCAGCTCAGGGTCAAATAGGCCGTCGTGGTTACGAACAGTCTGGTTCAGCCTGAGACAGTGGGTAGGGTGGAGGATGGAATCGATGGCCAGGGAACGGCATTCATGGTGGGGGCCGAAGACAATAGCTTCGGTCTTCCCAATATTTAATTGGAGGAAATTTCTACTCATCCATCAATGGATGTCGGACAAGCAGCGGACAAATCAAATGCAGTGGAGATGTCGAGAGAGGTGGTGGTGAGATAGAGCTGGGTGTCGGCAGTGTACATGTGGAATTTAACATTATGTTTTTGGATGATGTCACCGATGGGCAGCATGTAGATGAGAAATAGGTGGATAGGTCCTTGGGGAACTCCAGAGGTAACAATGCAGGAAGAGAAGCTATTGCAGAACATTCTCTGGCTGTGATTGGATAGGAATGGAACCAGACAAGGGCAGTCCCACACAGCTGGACATTGGAAGAGAGGTGTTGGAGGAGGATGGTATGGTCAACTGTGTCAAAAGCTGCAGACAAGTCAAGAAGGATGAGGAGAGATGAGGAGTTTACCACTATCACAGTCATGTCATTTGTGACTTTGATAATGCTGTGGCAGGGGCGGAAAGCTGATTGAAGAGATTCAAACATGGAGTTGCAGGAACTATGAGCATGGATATAGAAGGTGACAACACATTCAAGGGCTTTGGAGAGGAAAGGGAGGTTGGAGATGGGGCAGTAGTTTGCGAAGACAGAGGGGTCAAGGGTGTTTTTCTTTTGAGGAGAGGGGTGTTGATGGCAGTTTTGAAATAGATGGGGACAGTACCAGAGGAAAGGAAACCGTTAACAATATCAGCTAGCATGGGAGCCAGAAAGGGAAGTTGGGTGGTCAGCAGTTTCATGGGAATAGGGTTGAGAGAGCTGGAGGTGGGTCTCATGGACAAGGTGAGATCAGGGATGGCATGAGGGGAGATCGGAGAGAAACTAGAGAAAGATGTAAGTTTGGCTTGGTGGGCTAGGGATAGGAGGGGTGTGGCAGAGGCAGCTGAATGGATGGTCTCAATCTTTCGGAAAAAGAAGTCCATTAGCTTGTTGTTGAAGGTGAGGGTGGAGGTGGCAGGAGAGCGCGGTTTAAGAAGACGGTTGATAGTGGAGAAGAGGCCGGGAGTTGGCTTTGCATTCCAGGATGATAAGGAATAGTGAGCAGTTTTGGCAGAGGAGAGCAGGGCCCAATAGTGCTTTATGTGGTCCAGCCAGATCTGCCGATGAATGGCTAAACCAATTGTCCGCCATATCCGTTCAAATCTGTGTCCCTTGGATTTAAGGGTGGTCGTACTGGGGGATTGACCAGGGTGGGATAGAGTAAGGGTTTTACTGGGGACAAGGGCATCAAAGGTGAAGGCGAGGGTGTGATTGAGCAGATGGGTAGCTGTAGAAGTATCGTGGTGAATGAAGGGCCAAAGGCTGTTGTAAGTGACTTGGGGAGAGTTTTTTCCAGGGTGGATGTAGAAAGCAGTGGAAATGTCCAGCCCTACTCAGATGAGAAGACCTTAAATGGGTAGTCGGAAAGGACATGAAGGGCCCAAACGGGTAAGTGACTTCCTTATGCAGCTGCTGCGCTGGATCATTGGTGAGGGTTCGTACAGCAGCCAGGAGGCCCAGGAGGCCCAGGAGGAGGCCCAGCAACAAGCGGCCATTATTACTATCGCAGGTCTCTTAGGCAGTTGACTTTCCTCCCCCACTTCCAGGTACAAGGCCCTGCCAGGGTGTAGGCCTGCATCGGCCGGAAGCCCTGGCCTATTAAAATGGCCAAACATTGGAAACACGGGTGGGTTCAGACCAATGTTCCCTGTAATTATTTTGGCGCTGCCCCACTCAAAATACTGCACAAGCGCAGTTTTGGCACTGAAAAGCCGGCAAGCCTGCTGCCCGGGTTCCCTGGAGCCTTGTGCGGCCACGCAGCTCAAAAGGAACATTGGTTCAGTCCCTGTCAGGCGAATTGCACTTTGGATGCGTTCTGCCCTACGAGCACCCAGGAGGAGGCAGGAGGAAAATCAGCCCATATTGTTTTTGAAGAAATAAAAATTTGAATTTGAGTTTGCAGTTTGAAAAACAAGTCTGAAGAGGCCTAACTCCTTTCTGAAACATCAGCGGGATCCTCCTATGCAGCCTATGTTCTGTGCTGTCTTCTTTGCTGTTGTGAGGATTTGTGGGTTTACCGAACTCTAGAATTATGCTTCAAACCTACATCGTTTGTTTCTCTGAGGAATATTGTTTCCCCTTTTGGTATCTCAGGGGAGTTTTGTGAATTGGTTTATTCTTGAAGGAGATGAAAGTATTCCTCAGTAACTATAGGTGTAAAGAAATGCAATATTTATGAGCAACATGCTTTTTTATTGCATGTCGTTGGGCATTATGTCACATTACAAAAACCTGCCACAAAATATTTTCTTCCTACGCTGTGAAATGGTTATATATAATGGTCCTTATAAAATTAAGTCCAGAATGGAAGCAGTCTTTAAACAATGACAGGCGCCGCCACTTGATTGACTGCAAGCTTCACAGTATGTGAGAGAGTATTAAAAACAATATTATATTATGCACGCGTTCATTTGGAGTTTCTCTGATTCCTTTCCTCTTGATCCTGCTGTACAGGAACTACTAAAGTGAGGTCAATTCATGTCAGGTTTAATATCATAATGCAAACAGCGGATAAATCAATGGGAAGCAAGAGGTTACTGAAAAATAAACCACTGCGTGGCACTGGACCAGCAGCTGAGTGGAGCTGTATATCCCTGATGCCACAGCTGGTTTACCTTTCATTTATCCACTGCCAAGTTTCAACCACACTTTTTGGAGGAATCAGCCAGCAGTTTATAAGAAGTATTTTTATATCCTACTGATTACCACCGACCGCCCTCCCTCAGCTGATGAATCAGTAATCCTCCATGTTGAACACCACTTGGAAGAAGCACTGAGAGTAGCAAGGGCACAGAATGTACTCTGGGTGGGGGACTTCAATGTCCATCACCAAGAGTGGTTCGGTAGCACCACTACTGACCGAGCTGGCCGAGTCCTGAAGGATATACCTGCCAGTCTAGGCCTGCGACAGGTGGTGAGAGAACCAACATGAGGGAAAAACCTACTTGACCTCATCCTCACCAGTATTGGTAGCAGTGATCACCGTACAGTCATTGTGGAGACGAAGTCCCGTCTTCACACTGAGAAATCCCTCCATCATGTTGTGTGGCACTACCACCGTGCTAAATGGGATAGATTCAGAACAGATCCAGCAGCTTAAAACTGGGCATTCATGAGGCGCTGTGGGCCATCAGCAGCAGCAGAATTGTATTCCACCACAATCTGTAACCTCATGGCCTGGCATACCCCTCACTCTACCATTACCATCAAGCCAGGGGACGAAGCCTGGTTCAATGAGGTGTGCAGAAGAACATGCCAGGAGCAGCACCAGGCATACCTAAAATTGAGGTGCCAACCTGGGGAAGCTGCAACACTAGACTACATGCATGCTAAAAAGTGGAAGCAGCATGCTATAGAGAGGGCTAAACGATCTCACAATCAATGGATCAGATCAAAGCTCTGCAGTCCTGCCACATCCAGTCGTGAATGGTGGTGGACCATTACAGAAATAACAGGAGGAGGAGGCTCCATGAATATCCCCATCCTCAATGATGGTGGAGCCCAGCATGTGAGTTCAAATGACAAGGCTGAAGCATTTGCAACCATCTTCAGCCAGAAGTGCCGAGTGGATGATCCATATTGGCCTCCTTCTGAGGTCCCCACCATCACAGAAGCCAGTCCTCAGCCAATTTGATTCACTCCATGTGATATCAAGAAACAGCTGAGCACACTGGATACAGCAAAGGCTATGGGCCCCGACAACATCCCGGTTGTCATGCTGAAGACTTGTGCTCCAGAACTAGTCGCGCCTCCAGCCAAGCTGTTCCAGTACAGTTACAACACTGGCATCTATCCGACAAAGTGGAAAACTGCCCAGGTGTGTCCTGTCCACAAAAAGCAGGACAAATCCAATCCGGACAATTACCGCCCCATCAGTCTGCGCTCAATCATCAGCAAAGTGATAGAAGGAGTCATTGACAGTGCTATCAAGTGGCAGTTATTAACCAATAACATGCTCATTGATGCCTTGTTTGGGTTCCACCAAGACCACTCGGCTCCCGACCTCATTACAGCCTTGGTCCAAACATGAACAAAGGAGCTGAATTCCAGATGTGAGGTGAGAGTGATGGTCCTTGACATCAAGGCAGCATTTGACCGAGTGTGGCATCAAGGAGCCCTAGTAAAACTGAAGTCAATGTGAATCGGGGGGAAAACTCTGCACTGGCTGGAGTCATACCTAGCACAAAGGAAGATGGTTGCGGTGGTTGAAGGTCAATTATCACAGCCACAGGACATCGCTGCAGGAGTTCCTCAGGGCAGTGTCCTAGGCCCAACCATCTTCAGCTGCTTCATCAATGATCTTCCCTCCAACATAAGGTCAGAAATGGGGATATTCGCTGATGACTGCACAGTGTTCAGTGCCATTCACAACTCCTCAGATAATGAAGCAGTCCATGCCCGCATGCAACAAGACCTGGACGACGTTCAGTCTTGAGCTGATAAGTGGCAGGCAACATTCGCGCCACAAAAGTGCCAGGCAATTACTATCTCCAGCAAGCGAGCGTCTAACCACCGCCCCTTGACATTCAATGGCATTACCATCGCCGAATCCCCCACCATCAATATCCTGGGGGTCACCATTGACCAGAAAAGGAACTGGCCCAGCCACATAAATACTGTGGCAACAAGAGCAGGTCAGAGGCTAGTTATTCTGTGGCGAGTGTTTCACCTCCTGACTCCCCAAAGCCTTTCCACCATCTACAAGGCACAAGTATGGAGTGTGATGGAATACTCTCCACTTGCTTGGATGAGTGCAGCTCCAACAACACTCAAGAATCTTGACACCATCCAAGACAAAGCAGCCCGCTTGATTGGCACCCCATCCACCACCTTAAACATTCACTCCCTCCACTATCGGCGTACCGTGGCTACAGTGTGTACCATCTACATAATGCACTGCAGCAACTCGCCAAGGCTTCTTCGGCAGCACCTCCCAAACCCGCGACCTCTTCCACCTAGAAGGTCAAGGGCAGCAGGCACATGGGAACACCACCACCTCCAAGTTCCCCTCCAAATCACACACCATCCTGATTTAGAAGTATATCGCCGTTACTTCATTGTCGCTGGATCAAAATCCTGGAACTCCCTCCCTAACAGCACTGTGGGAGTACCTTCACCACACGGACTGCAGCAGTTCAAGAAGTCGGTTCACCACCACCTTCTCAAGGGCAATTAGGGATGGGCAATAAATGCCGGCCTTGCCAGCGATGCCCACATCCCATGAACTAATAAAAAAAATATTGATTGAGATTGATAAAATTCAGATAGCCCAAAGCCAAATTTAGGTTAAAAAAGCAGGGAGAGTTTTAGCTCAAAAATACAATAATTTAGAAATGAATACCTTGCAGGTACCATTTTTGTCCTAACTAGCTCATATGTTCGTAACTGCCAACATAGCAAGTCCCAGATCGGCCTGGTAACACGCTAACTGCCAATGTAACGCCATGCAATCACAGAGAGGGTGTCATTTTGGTTTCCCCTAGTACTACCAGGAGTGATATGATTGGACCTGTGAAGTAACGTGGTATAAACAAGCGAATGGTAAGATATCTGAAAGAATAGAAAGAAGAAAGAAAGTCTTGCATTTATATAGCGCCTTTAACGACCACCGGCCGTCCCAAGGGCAGTCACTCTCACCTCACCTCTGGAATTCAGCTCTTTTGTCCATGTTTGGACCAAGGCTGTAATGAGGTCTGGGGCCGAGTGGTCCTGGAGGAATCCAAACTGGGCATCAGTGAGCAGGTTATTGGTGAGTAAGTGCTGCTTGATAGCACTGTCGATGACACTTTCCATCACTTTGCTGATGATTGAGAGTAGAATGATGTGGCAGTAACTGGCCAGATTGGATTTGTCCTGCTTTTTGTGGACAGGACATACCTGGGCAGCTGGGATTTTGTCGGACCTCACAGCCTTTGCTGTATCCAGTACGCTCAGCTGTTTCTTGACATCACATGGAGTGAATCGAATTGTCTGAAGACTGGCTTCTGTGGTGGTGGGGACCTCAGGAGGAGGCCGATATGGAGCATCCACTCAGCACTTCTGGCTGAAGATGGTTGCAAACGCTTCAGCTTTGTCTTTTGCACTCGCGTGCTGGGCTCCACCATCATTGAGGGTGGGGATACTCATGGAGCCTCCTCCTCTCGTTAGTTGTTAAATGGTCCACCACCATTCACGACTGGATGTGGCAGGACTGCAGAGCTTTGATCTGATCCGCTGATTGTGGGATCGCTTAGCTCTGTCTATAGCATGCTGCTTCCGCTTTTTAGCATGCATGTAGTCCTGTGTTGCAGCTTCCCCAGGTTGGCACCGCATTTTTAGGTATGCCTGGTGCTGCTCCTGGCATGCTCTTCTACACTCCTTATTGAACCAGGGTTGGTCCCCTGGCTTGATGGTAATGGTAGAGTGAGGGATATGCCGGGCCATGAGTTTACAGATTGTGGTGGAATACAATTCTGCTGCTGCTGATGGCCCACAGCACTTCATTGATGCCCAGTTTTGAGCTGCTAGATCTGTTCTGAATCTATCCCATTTAGCACGGTGGTAGTGCCATACAACATGATGGAGGGTGTCCTCAGTGTGAAGACGGGACTTCGCCTCCACAATGACTGTGCGGTGGTCACAGCTACCAATACTGTCATGGACAGATGCATCTGCGACAGGTAAATTGGTGAGGACAAGGTCAAGTAGGTTTTTCCCTCGTGTTAGTTCTCTCACCACCTGTCGCAGGCCCAGACTGGCAGCTATGTCCTTCAGGACTCGGCCAGCTCAGTCAGTAGTGGTGCTACCGAGCCACTCTTGGTGATGGACATTGAAGTCCCCCACCCAGAGTACATTCTGTGCACTTGCTACTCTCAGTGCTTCTTCCAAGTGGTGTTCAACATGGAGGAGTACTGATTCATCAGCTGAGGGAGGGCGGTAGGTGGTAATCAGCAGGAGATATCCTTGCCCATGCTTGACCTGAAGCCATGAGACTTCATGGGGTCCGGAGTCAATGTTGAGGTTCCAGGCTGTTACATGGAATTAGTTCCTGGATTAATTGTTTACTATTAACAATAATTTACAATTTCAGCTTCTAAACTCCATTTCCCTTTCAACAGGCTCCTCGTGAGTGAGCTACATCCATTGTGAACAAAGTGGTATAGAAATAGATTTTCCTGTCATTGTGATTGGTATAAAAGATTACCTTAGCACAGTGCACATAGTATTCCCGCAGTGTAGTTCTGGCGAATGTGTGCAATTATCCAGAGTACTAGAAAGGTGTTTTCCTGATTTTACTGCTGAAGAAAGGTGGAGTACCTCAAAAACCAGAATCCATCCTGGCCATCAGAACATTTTTAGACCTTACTGTAGAACAGTGTCTTTGAAGGCTTTGTTTTATCAGGGAGATGGTAAAGGAACTTTTTGCCCTATTGGAGGACAACCGTATACCACAATTCGCAGCAAGAACAATCCACTCTGTAGCAGTGAAAGTTATCACAGCATTGACCATCTTTGCATTGGCATCATTCTAGACTGGCACAGGTGATATATCGAACATCTGTCAACCATTGGTGCATCCAACAGGTGACAAATGTCCTGTTATAAAGTGGAGAGGGTTTCCCAAGGTACATGTGGTAATTGTTAGGACCACATAATGCAAGTGACCGCCAGATACTCAGGCAGCTCTCATGATGCATTTATTATAAAGCAGTCATCTTTATTCCCCTTTTTAGTGGATAAAAATAGAATCAAGGGCTAGCAGTCCTCACTACTGCCCACTTCCTCTTGTTGTCTGAGCACACTCTCAGAAAAAGTATTGGGAGCGATTTTCCCCGGATACTTTAAGTGCTGCAGAGTCTCCGAGATGGCAAAGATGGGGTCTTGAGCTGCAATGCCTGGTTAGACCACCTTTAGTGCAAGAGGCCACCTTGGTAAAGGAGTTCAAGCTAGGAACAGCTGCCCTGAGGATCATTAAGGCTCTGATGACCAATTAGATTGACTCCGAATGCTCATTAAAGAGGCTGCACGCCATTCCGAAAAGGACAGTTCAGATGTCCTTCTGGGATGCAGTCGAGAGGCTGTGGGCCGTGATGGCCCAGCCTCAGACTACAACATCTCAGCATAGGCTTCAGCAGTCTGGGCCACCTGGCTGACAGGCAACTACAAGAGCAATGGTGGAGTGGTGGGAGAAGGGACTAGGAATGCTGCCATCCGGAGAGAGGCTCGTATGTTCCTGCTGCATAGTTCCCACATCACTAGCTCAGGGTGTCTGTTCAGCCCGTCCAGTGATCTGCTGGAGGACAGATCAGTGGGAAGCTGAGACACCTGCAAGCCCCTTTCAACCGAGGAGCCCAGAGCCACCATGGCAGCTGCCTGAGCTTCTATTGCAGCTCTTTGCCGTTCCATGGAAGGTGCTAGTAGTGCAATGGAAGCTGTTTGGGCTTCCAGTGCAGCACTTTGTCATTCCCATGGAAGCTGTATGGCATTCCATGGAAGCTGCATTGACTGCATTGGAAGCTGCGACCTCAGTCATCAGACGCTGTAAGATGTTGGGCTCCACAGGTTGCTGGATGGAATTGGCCAGTCTCTCCATGCTGGAGAGGATGGGTTCCAGCCTCTGTGTCAAGCCACGGGCCAAGCTGGGACAGACTCTTCCATCCCCCTAGCCATGACCCATAAGCTTTCAGGCAGGCTGTCTATTGCACCAAGGATTTGGTTTGTCAAACCCATCAGCATTTCAAATGAATACGTGGCTAGAGGAATGGTGCAAGGGGGAGGGATTCAAATTCCTTAGACATTGGAACCGGTTCTGGGGGAGGTAGGACCAGTACAAACGGGACGTTCTGCACCTGGGCAGGGCTGGGACCGATGTCCTAGGGGGAGTGTTTGCTAGTGCTGTTGGGGAGGGTTTAAACTAAACTGGCAGGGGGTTGGGAACATAAGCAGGGAGACAGAGGAAAGGGAAATAGGGATAAAAGCTAAAGACAGGAAGGAGAAAAACAAAAGTAGAAGGCAAAGAACTCAACGGTTTAAATCAAACATGGTCACAGTAAATAATAATTCATATAGGTCTGAGAGCGTTAAAAAAACAAGCCTGAAGGCTTTGGGGTAAAAATTAGGTCGCGCCCCATTTGGGGCGCAAATATCGTCTGGACGCAAATATTAGCGCCTGGCGCTAATTATCGGCACTGACTGGAAACTTCACTTTTACCGCCCCGGGAGGTGAGTGGAGCGCTAAATCAGGCGCTGCACACCTGTCTTAAGGCGCAAAGGCCAAGGAGTGAGGCGCTAACTCAGCGCGCGAGCGCAGCGCAGCTGCTGCCAGTTAGCGAGGGAACACAGACACACTGGCGCCGGCCACTTCTTAAAGCGGGGGGGGCCAACTTGCTCCCCAGCCACACCCTGCTCATTGCAGCCTTGAATCTCGGCCTGGAGAGACCTGTGAATCCATTTTGCTGCCAAGCATGGAGAGGGTGAGAGAACGCGCTCATCGCTTCACCGAGCGGGCCTTGGATGCTCTGGTTGGCGCGGTGGAGCGCAGAAGATGTATGCTCTTCCCTGAGAGTGGCAGGAGGCCTTTGCCACGCGAGTTCAGAAGAGTGTGGAGGGAGGTGGCTCAGAGCGTCTCCTCCAGGAGCATGGTGCCCAGGACCCATACTCAATGCCGCAAAAAGTTCAACGACCTCACTCGGGTCGTCAGGGTGAGTGGCTTTTTCTCAATACCTCTCCATCCCTCCATCTCAACCTCACTCTATGGCCAGAGGGTCTTAAAACCCCAATGCACAACACTCATCCAACACCTATGGCCCTTTCATCAAACACACACACACATTCCACACTTTGCATACAGTAAGGGCTATTCACCTATGGGAGACACATCAGGCAAGACCATGGCTGTATATTTACTCAGATGCTGTCCTTTTTCTTACAGGCCAAGCTGGCGCATAATCGGAGACAGCAGCAACGGACAGGTGGAGGGCGGCCTCAGCTGCAACCCCTCAGCGATCTTGAGGAGCGCGTCCACAGGATTGTGGCAAGCCGGGTGATCGGTCCCGTCGCCACTGGAGACGCCGACCCCGTTCTGGACAGCAATGGTAAGGTCATCACCTTTTTGTCCTCTGTCCTTCCACTTGTCCCTCACAACACCAGCCTTTGACACTTTCAATCCAACTTGCTAACTCGCTGCACTTATTCCTCCCTTACTGCCACCCTGTCCTCACGCTAAAGCCACTCTTGTACGTCCCTGCTTTCAGATGGTGATTCACCAGCTGAGGAGACGGGCCCTGAAGCTGCCACTGGGAGTGATGCTGCAGCTGAGGAGGAAGAGGAAGCCGGAGCATCAGTGCCACCCTCTCCCGAGGAAGCCAATGCCCACACTGGGAACACGCCTTCCCTGGAGGGGAGCAGGGGGGAAGGGTCTGATGAGGGTGAAGCTCCAGGACCCAGCACGCTGCAGCAACGCCATGGGGGGGGTAGGGAAGAACGGGGGCCTTCTCCCCAGAGGGAGAGTATGCCAGACACTCCTACTGCAATGGACGCAGAGGAGGAGCGGCTGATCGCAGAAATGAACACCCAGGCGGTGGGCATGCACACTGAGCTCATGGGTGCAGTGGGAAGGGTGCCCGAATGCATTGAGTCACTGGCAAGGAGTGTGGAGCACTTCGCTGTAGCACAGGCGGATGCCACACTAACGCTTAGTGCTGCAATTCAGTCACTGGCTGCCGTGATCCCATCTCTGACTGCTCTCATACAGACTCAGATTGAGGCCACGCGAGCACAGACTGCTGCCAACCTCGATGGTTCGTGCACATGTCCCCGGGGCTGTCACCGCGCCGCAGCAGGCCAGCAATCTGTTCTCCGGCAGATTGCTCCGGATGCTGAAGTGCTGCCCCGTGGGAGTGCCAGTGTGTCGGGCGAGCAGGGAGTTGCTGTCCTCTCTCACGATGACAGCATTCCTGCTGCCAACACTGTCACTTCTCCACTGCACTTGCCACCGCCTGTAGGACAGACTGCTGCCGCCCATGCAGAGTTGGTGCAGTCTGCAGCCGGGCCCTCCAGGCCCAGAACTGGTCGAGGCCGTCCTTCAGGGGCATCTGCAGTGTCAGGGTCTGACGAGCAGCAGCCTTCCACCAGCCTTGCTGCAGCCACTGAGGTCCCATTACGGAGGAGCAGTAGGGTTAGAAGGGGGGAAGTGCGCAAGGGAAGGAGATCACCCTCGAAGGGCAAAAAGTAGGAGGTGTGACAAAATGCTGGTCATTTTTTTATTAAAGGTCGAGGTTCATGGTCCAACTTTTGTTTAGTGTTTTGGACATTATCTCCAGGTTGTGAGAACCAGTTATGTTATTGATTGTTTTTTTGTGTTTATTTCTATGAGTTTGTCATGAGGAATTGACACACACAGAGTTTGTAAAATAAATAAGTTTCTGTATTCAAAATATACATGGTTGGTGGTTGGAATTATTGGTGCCTTGGCCGGCTTAGGGGTTGCGTGCTGGGTTCATTAATGTTGTTAGCAATGGCAGGGGCCCTAGAAGCGGCTTGCTATTAGCCGTTGACGGACGGCCCTTGCAGTTTGACCATTGTGGGCCGCCCTCCTGCCTTGGTGCTGCTGATGATCATCGTCCTCGTCCTCTTCCTCCTCTTCCTCCTCCTCCTCTGGTGGTGCTCCAAGGCCTGGTGGCATTGGCTGGGTCCTGAGGATTGCCATGTTATGCAACATGCAGCACACGACTACGAAGTTCGATACTCGCTCAGGCGAGTACTGCAGGGCTCCTCCAGAATGGTCCAGACAGCGGAACCATTGCTTCAGCACGCCGATTGTGCGCTCAATAATGTTCCTGGTAGCTTGATGGCTCTCATTGTACCGCAGCTCAGCAGGGGTGTTGGGCGTACGGAGCGGTGTCATCAGCCAGGTGCTCAATGGATACCCCTTGTCCCCGAGAAGTAAACCAACTGGCTGATGCGGTGCCTCGAAAAGTTCTGCCACAGTAGTCTGGCGCAGGATAAAAGCATCGTGGCAGCTGCCAGGATACTGGGCATTGACAGCGAGTATCAGCTGTCTGTGGTCACAGACCAACTGGACATTCAAGGAATGGAACCCCTTTCTGTTCCTGAATTCCTCGGCATTCTCATGCGGAGCACGCAAAGCCACATGCGTGCAGTCAATGGCGCCCTGCACCATGGGGAAGCCCGCTACCCTCGCAAAGCCCAGAGCGCGGTCACGCTGCTTGTCTGGGGTCATGGGGAAAGAGATGAACTCTCGTCTCCTTTTGAAGAGGGCATTTGTGACCTGCCGGATGCAGCAATGCACCGCGAACTGAGAGATATTGGCGAGGTCCCCAGCAGCAGCTTGAAATGAGCCAGTAGCGTAAAAGTTCAAAGCCACTGTGACCTTCACTGCCACCAACAGAGACGTCCTGGACCTCAGTTGAGGCTGCAGATCTGGCTGCAGCAGGTGGCAGAGCTCAGTGACCACCTCCTTGCTGAATCGCAGCCTTCGCAAACACAGCTCCTCGGACATATGGATGTAGGAGAGCTGTTCACGATATACCCTGGGAGGGTAAGCTCTCCTGTACATACGCCTGATGGCCCTCCTCCGTCTGGCCATCATTGCCACTCTCTCTCTGCGTCTCTGTATCCTCCGATTCAGCTGGAGTAGGATGACGCCCCCAATCAGTGCAGCCCCCATATTCTCTTTGCAAGCAAAGTAATGAAGGACAGCAACTAAAGTACCAGCGAAGTTAGGATCAATAGGCAAAACTACCTCACAAAGTGTTGAGTCAATGTAGAAGTCTCTCTTTCTCTCTCTCCGAATCTCTCTCTCTCTCTCAGAACGAGTGGTGCAAAAATGTCGACCACAGAAAAAGACAGGAACAGGCCCCCTTTAAATAGCGCCCCCCCCCCCCCCCCCAGCCCCACAGCGATTGATAGCGTTCCAGTCTTCCGGTCGTTGGAAGCGCCAGGCGGTAAGGCAGGGGGCGCCACTCAATTTCCGCTCCGGGGCGCCACAAGGGCGTTGCACCATGGAATGACGTCACAATCTGCGCGCGCAGGTGGTCGCAGCGGTAACTTTTAGCGCCGCCGCACAATCTCTAGTTAAGTTCCCGAGCGGCGCAAACATCGCTGCGCCCGGGCGTTAGCGGCTTTGCGCCCCATTAGCGCCCTCTTAAGGCGCTAACGGGAGGCGCAACCAACTGAATTTTTACCCCTTTGTGTCTTAATGCAAGGAGCATTCGGAACAAGGTGGATGAATTAGCTGCGCAAATAGAGGTAAATGAATACGATTTGATTGGGATTACAGAAACATGGCTCCAGGGTGGCCAAGGCTGGGAACTCAACATCTAGGGTTATTCAATATTTAGGAAAGATAGGCAAAAAAGAAAGGGAGGTGGGGTAGCATTGCTGGTTAAAGAGGGGATTAACACAATTGAAAGGAAGGATATTAGCTCTGATGATGCGGAATCTGTATGGGTAGAACTGAGAAATAACAAGGGGCAGAAAACGTTAGTGGGAGTGGTATATAGACCTCCAACCAGTAATACGGAGGTTGGGGACGGCATTAAAAGGGAAATTAGAGAAGCATGCAGTAAGGGCACAGCAGTCATCATGGGTGACTTTAATTTACATATAGATTGGGCTAACCAAATCAGTAAAAATACTGTGGAGGAGGAATTCCTAGAATGTTTACGAGATGGTTTTCTGGAACAATATGTCGAGGAACCAACCAGAGATCAGGCCATCTTAGACTGGGTATTATGCAACGAGAAAGGATTAATTAGCAATCTTGTTGTACGAGGCCCCTTGGGTCAGAGTGATCATAATATGATAGAATTCTTCATTAGGATGGAGAGTGAAGTAGTTGAATCAGAGACTAGGGTCCTGAATTTAAATAAAGGAAACTACGATGGTATGAGGCGCGAATTGGGTAGGATTGATTGGGGAATGTCACTCAAGGGGTTGACGGTGGATAGGCAATGGCAAACATTCAAAGACTGCATGGATGAACTACAGAATTTGTACATCCCAGTGTGGCATAAGAATAAAACAAAAAGGGTGACTCAACCGTGGCTAACAAGGGAAATTAGGGATAGCATAAGATCCAAGGAGAGGGCATATAAATTGGCCAGAAAAAGCGGTAGCCCTGAGGATTGGGAGCAGTTTAGGATTCAACAAAGGAGGACAAAGGGATTAATTAAGAAGGGGAAAATAGAATATGAAAGTAAGCTTGCTGGGAACATAAAAACTGACTGTAAGAGCTTTTATAGATATGTGAAGAGAAAAAGATTAGTGAAATCAAGTGTAGGTCCCTTGCAGTCAGAAGCGGGGGAAGTTATAATGGGGAACAAAGAAATGGCAGCCCAATTAAATGCATATTTTGGTTCTGTCTTCACAAAGGAGGACACAAATAACCTCCCAGAGATGTTGGAGAACATACGGTCTGATGAAAGGGAGGAACTGAAAGAAATCAGTATTTGCAGGGAAATGGTGTTAGGGAAATTGATGGTATTGAAGGCCGATAAATCCCCAGGGCCTGATAATCTACATCCTAGGGTACTTAAAGAAGTGGCCCTAGAAATAGTAGATGCATTGCTGATCATCTTCCAACATTCGATGGAATCTGGAACTGTACCCATGGATTGGAGGGTAGCTAATGTTACCCCACTATTCAAAAAGGGTGGTAGAGAGAAAGCGGGGAATTACAGACGGTAAGCCTGACATCGGTAGTGGGGAAAATGCTAGAGTCCATTATAAAGGATGTAATAGCTGAGCATTTGAAAAACAGTGACAGGATCGGACAAAGTCAACATGGATTTACAAAAGGTAAATCGTGCTTGACTAATCTACTGGAATTTTTTGAGGATGTAACTGGGAAAATAGATAAGGGAGAACCAGTAGATGTGGTGTATTTGGACTTTCAAAAGGCTTTCGATAAGGTCCCGCATAAGAGATTAGCGGGTAAAGTTAAGGCACATGGGATTGGGGGCAAGGTATTGACTTGGATAGAGAACTGGTTGGCGGACAGAAAGCAGAGAGTAGGAATTAATGGGTCTTTTTCCGAGTGGCAAGCAGTGACTAGTGGGGTACCGCAGGGATCGGTCCTTGGACCCCAGCTATTCACAATATACATTAATGATCTAGATAAGGGAATTAAATGTAATATCTCCAAGTTTGCAGATGACACAAAGCTGGGTGGGAGTGTGTGCAGCGAGGAGGATAGCGAGAAACTCCAGGATGATCTGGACAGGTTGGGTGAGTGGGCAGAAGCGTGGCAGATGCAATATAACGTGGATAATTGCGAGGTTATCCACTTTGGTGTCAAAAACAGAAAGGCAGACTATTATCTGAATGGCAATAGATTGGGAGAAGGGGAAGTGCAACGAGACCTGGGTGTCCTGTAGAATTCGCAAAATTATCGCGATTTTATAATAATGAGAAGGAGACATAAAGTTTCGTATAAACAGCTTTATTTCAGCAAAATGCTGTCATGTTTCAAAAGGGACACAAGCAGCCTGTAAAATGGCCACCACGCCTCATGGCAGAAGGTTCTGGACTTTCAGTAGGCAGACAAGATGGCGTTTCAATAGACATTTCAGCAAGATCGGACAGGACTCAGCACATTGGAGATAATGACAAAACGCGAGGGGTTTGCATTTTAAACATAAATACTGGAAGCGGTTTTCCAGGGCTATTGTACTGGGCAATCAAGGACCCATCCAAAGACATTGATATGCAAATTCCCCACGGCTCTACGATGAGAGAGCCGTTCGCGGGTACTCACAGCAAGCATTTGGAAGCCCCCAAAACCCCTCCAGGGAGACTACTAGCCGGTTCCACAATGGGAGAAATATTAACGGGTACTCAGACAGTTACAAGTATCACCGAGACCCATTAACGACAAGTACCACCCCATACAAGAAGTTTGAGCGCCAAAACATGACAAAAGATGGACATTAAGATTGGGCGGGAGATAAGGAATTACAGTACTATAAACTGTAGTGTCCAAACGTCCATCTTTCTCTTATCCTCTGGCTGTTCATCGTGCTCGTATTCTTTACCACCGACTGGAGCTCTGGACTCTCATTCTCTGATCCGCTGATTTTCCGGGAGTCAACCTCGTGGCTTGCCGCGAAGATCTGTGGAGAACTGGTCTGCGAAGGCCAGGAATCGGGCGCACCATCCCGAGAAGTCGGTAAACGGTGTTGGAACCGAAGGCCCGAGAGGAGATGAGATGAGATGAGAAGAGAAGAAGATGACTACACGTGCCGCCGCAGTCAGTAAACCCCGACCGCGCCCGAAAATCGATTAACCACTTCTTCGAATTCTATCGGCTACTCCACAACTGGTGTCGGTCCAGAAAGACTCTTCTTTGAATTTTACCGGCTAACTGGTGTCGAGCACAGGAAGACTCTTCTTTGAGTAGTATCAGAACTCCGAGGTCAACACAGATCTTCATGACAGCAGACGGTCCAGCCTGCTAGCCGGAGCAAAGCGAGTAAACAAGAGGGGTACAGGGACCCCTGATCAACACGTGAATAGTCAGGTGTTGCCGAGCAGCGTTTCGGAATTCTCCGAGTTATCACGAGTGGTGAGCATGAGTCTCGATCCTACAAATCTAGATTAGGACAGATATTGATAGGGGAGGGTTTTTGTTTTAAGGATAATTATAATGTGTGTCCCCTTTTACGATGTGTCGTGCGCTCCTCGTTTCCCTAAACCTAGTTGCATAAATGTGTGTAAGTTTGTACTGTCATTAATCTGTGCTTATGACATGTATTTCGTAATCTTGAATAATATGCAATAAAGATTTTCCATTTCGCACTATTCAACCGGGTCTACCTGAGTTTTCTCTGCATTATTGCTCTCGCAGCTAAGTCCAGTGTCAGAACCGTAAGGGCGAGTGGGTCGAACCACTCACAGGTGTCTAGTGTCACCAGGCTGGCTGGAGACCAGAATAGGCAACAAGGCCTAACCCCGCACTAGCACCCAGGCTAAGCACAGAGCCACGGCGAAACCCCTTACAGTCCTTGTGCACCAGTCGCTGAAAGTAAGCATGCAGGTGCAGCAGGCGGTGAAGAAGGCAAATGGTATGTTGGCCTTCATAGCAAAAGGGTTTGAGTATAGGAACAGGGATGTCCTGCTGCAGTTGTACAGGGCCTTGGTGAGACCACACCTTGAGTACTGTGTACAGTTTTGGTCGCCTTATCTGAGGAAGGATGTTCTTGCCATGGAAGGAGTTCAGCGAAGATTCACAAGGCTGATACCTGGGATGGCAGGAATGACATATGAGGAGAGATTGGGTCAATTGGGCTTATACTCACTGGAGTATAGAAGAATGAGAGGGGATCTCATCGAAACATATAAAATTCTGACAGGTCTGGACAAACTAGATGCAGGAAGAATGTTCCCGATGGTCGGAGAGTCCAGAACCAGGGGTCATAATCTACGGATAACGGGTAAACCATTTAGGACAGAAATGAGGAAGAATTTCTTCACCCAGAGAGTGGTGAACCTGTGGAATTCTCTACCACAGAAGGTAGTTGAGGCGAAGTCATTAAATATATTCAAGGATGAGTTAGATATATTTCTTAAAGCTAAAGGTTTCAAGGGATATGGGGAGAAGGCAGGTACAGGGTACTGAGTTTAGATGATCAGCCATGATCTCATCGAATGGCGGAGCAGGCTCGAGGGGCCGAATGGCCTACTCCTGCTCCTATCTTCTATGTTTCTATGTTTCTATGACCCTGCAAGGTCCTTATCTGACTCCTCGACAGCAGAACTCGTGTGTGACCTTGCACCCCGGGAAGGTGGCACTTATTGTTTCCCTTCCACCCGGTGTGGCTACTGCCCACTAGTGCCCACTGCGTCCCACTGTGAGGATCTGTGTTCTACCCTAGCCTCTAAGTTACGCGTGGTCCCGGTCTCTGAGCTGGTGCCTGCGACAGTGGTAGCGATTGAAGCACTGCCATCATCCTCACTCTCCTTCTCCTCCTCCTTCTCCTCTTCCTCTGGGAGAGCGAGGTGGATCTTCCTCCTCTTCCAGTTCCTCTGGGGAGGGGCAAGGTGGATCTTGCTCCTGGGAGCCTGCAATAATAAAGCTAGAAGGATTAGGGTGCAGCGTGTGTGGCCCCTATAGGAGGATGTGTGTGATGAGACCATATGGAGTTTGCGAATGAGGATAAGTTTGGGGATTAGGGATCAGGAATAGTTGTGGAGATGTAAGGAAACTGGAGTGGCCACATACCTCTAGGTGAGATGTCCCCTGCTCTGCCTATGGCCACAGCATCTGCCACTCCCCGCCTGATCACTGCTAGCACTGCCTCCTCAAGGGGAATGATCTCATGCAGTTGTGCTTCCCCTCCCCTGGTACGGTCCTGCTGGCGTCTGTTATGTGTTATCTTGTCCTGGAAGAGAAAGAGTGGTGGTTGTGAATGAGTCTATTGGCAGCTGTGTTTGTGTGTGTGTGTGATGCCTCACATGATAGAACAGCTGTTTGTGTCTGAGGTGTGAGTAGTACCTGTGAAGGATGCAATAGTGTGGGACGTGTGAATGTCAGTGTGTTGAGGTGGTGATGCTGGTGGTGGTGCAGTTATTGAGAAGTGTGTTTGTGAGATGGGATCTTACCTTGACCACTCATGTCAAGTCATTAAATATTTTAAAAAGGTGTGTCTTATTAGCATGGCATCCACTTAGCACCTGTTTTCACCCTTTCCCCAAAATAACCCCCATTATGTTGCCCATGCCTCCATGGAGGCTGTGAAGAAAATACCACTGGCATTCTGAAGCAGCACTTCCAGTGTTTGGAGGAGTCAGGGAGTAAGTTGCAGTACCAACCTAGAAAAAGTCTCTCACATCATCACTGCTTGTTGCATCCTTCACAATATTGCAACTGACAGGGTATCTATGTTGAGGAACAAATACAGGTTGATGAAGATCAGATGTAGATGACCAGGATGCAAAGAAGGAGAAGCAAAGGCCGCTGCAGTGACAGTGATATATCAATTCCCCACAAACCATCATCTTCACCAAGCCCACCATTAAATGTGGAAATAGAAACAGAAAATGCAAGAAAGACTCAGCAAGTCAGGCAACACCTGTGGAGCGAGAAACAGAGTTAACGTTTCAGGTCGATGGCCTTTCATTATAAATGTGGAAAGCTATGCATTGCTTACAAACTACTATTGCTCTCTCAGCAACACCTTACATCGCTCAAGCTGCTTCTCAGTGAAGGTCCTGTGTCAGGAGCAGCTGCAGCTGTACTTCCACAAGAGGCTCCTGGGAATGTGGTAGCTCTTGATCTCTGTCAGCAGGCCCCATGAGAAGCCTGCTTTGGGTTGTGGAACTTCCACTAATATACCTTTATCTTGGCCCTGCTCACTTACTGAATCCAATGAAGTCATGAGGGTTGCGGGGAGGACTGCAGTGGTAGGGCTTCCATTATGAATGATAGAGAGAAATGTCATCTCTATGCAGTTCCGTCCAGCCCCTGCTAGAAGCCTCCATGTCATGGTGCCTTTTGATCTATGTCATTTCAGCAATGACATTGTTGAAGCACCAATATCTCTCACCATTGGAGCCATCTATATGTGATAACTTCTCCAAGGAGGAGGTTACACTAAAGACCAAGGCCTTCATGGCTTCAAGCATTTAGGTTAACGGCAGGTCAGAACTTCCACCCACTACTGTGACCCCCACCGTGAACCCACTGAAGTTTTCTGAACTGGCCTTCATTAGTTTTGCTTGAGCAGAAAAACGGCAATCAAAGGGACATCAATGGCACTACAGTATCTAAAAGGTTAAACAGGCACCCTTTTTTCATCAGGGAGCAGTGAAACAGTGCAGCAATGGATCAGGAAGCAACAGGGCATCAACATGAAGGGCTCCCATATTTACTGATGCATCGGCTGATGTTGTATGCACAGAAATGAAGGTGAGAAGGACTCCTGGGGACTGAGAATAGGAAGCCGCGTGAGAGGTCAGGAGATAGTAAGAATTTAGACACAAGGAGTAGACATGGTGGAAAGAAGTAGTAATAGATAGTGTTTGAAATTATTGTTACAATTTGGAAAATAATATACCGAAAATAAAAAATTGACTTCAAAGATCATCTCTTTGAATGTATGCAATGTAGCCAGACTGACTAGATGGAGTATGCGAGCATGAGAATTATATTACTGAGGCAAGGTACAGGTGCCTTTGGGAATGCAGGCTTTAATGAGGCAGTGGAGGGTGTGGGGTTACCAGCTATGAGAGAGGTATCTTTATTTCTCTGGGCAACCTTTTTTTTAATTGAAAGCAATTAGCAGTAAGATGCAGCCTCCTTTCTCTAGTTGCGAGCTGATGGATCTTTTGCTCCACCTCCTCTCCCTCATGTGAAACCTTCTTTTGACATGGGCCCGTCTCTCTCTTCTTTATCATCTTCCTATTCAGCTTCTGGAAGTCGCAATCCTTTCTGCATAGCAACATTGTGCTGCAGTCAGCAGGCTATGAGAATTCTGGGCACTCTTGCTGGGTTGAACTGCATGGCTCCACCCGATCTGTCCAGGCACCTAAAATGAGACTCCAGAATGCCAATGATCTGCACTTTTATATTTGCTGCCTCTCTCTAGCTGTGGATGTCATACTCGAGTAATTATCCATAACTGGTGATATCCATGATCACCAATTAAATACCCTGAAACATGACTCTGAGTCATCAGGGCTGGTATAGTAGATTGTTGCATGATAAAAGCATCATGACTGCCTCTTGGGTAAAAGCCATTAAGGTGCAGAATAAAGTGATTTGCATTCCACACTTACTGGACATATTAATCATTTTCCTACTCACGAGTTTGAGGGATTTGTTGTATGGGGCTTTCAAGGCCACACGTGGTCTTTCAGTTGCTCCCTACACCTATGGCATTGGACTGCTCACTCTCTTTGCTTTGCAGGTTCCATTGAGAAGGGAATGAACTGCAGGCATGCCTGAACAGAGCATCAGTGACCATCTTTATACAATAGTGAGCTGCTGCCCGACTGGAAAAAGAAAGAAGAGCGTGCATTTACATAGCACCTTCCATGGCCTTAGAATGTCCCATAATAATTCACAGCTAAGTACTTTTGAAGTGTAGTTATCAATGTACCATAGGCAAAAGCAGCAGCCAATTTGTGCACAGCAAAGCCCCGCAAACAGCAATGAGATAAATGACCAGATAATGGCTGTGCAATTCAGGGGTGTAGCGCCGGCTGTTAAGGCCGGTTTTGCTAAAAAAAAATGGCGGCCGCCTGCTTCCAACGCAGAACACGCAGCCACCATTTTGGAGAAATTGTTAGTGCTGCCGTTGCCTGCACTCACCACTCACATGTAAATATGCAGATTGTGACGTCAATTGGCGTGCAATGCCTGAATTGAGTCACGACTGCGACTTTGGATGTCGCCCCGCTGCACACCGCCCTCTCCAAACCACGCAAGGAAGAACGTGCACACAGCAGTAATACAGAGATGCTGCCAGCGCTTCTTAAAGGGACACACTCATCTTTCAGGTAAGTTTTGACTTCGGCTTTTGGACTTTTTTTTACATTTATTGGAGTAGTGGCTTGGTGCAATGCATTTAAAACATTGTTAAAGTGTGCAGGGAGTGCTGCTGGACACTTGCAAGACTTTGGATGTTAAAGGAAGGCCTCTGAGAACATCACTTGCTCCCAGACTTGGGGGCTTTAGTTGCAGTCCCCCTTGACATGGCGATGGAGCAGAGGAAGCAAAGGGGACGAGTTGCTCGCAGAGGGAGGAGGAAGAAGTAGAAGAGGAAGAAGCAGAAGAGGAAAAGGCAGAAGAGGAGGAAGCAGAAGAGGAGGAAGCAGAAGGAAGGAGGCAACCCAGACAGCCCCTTACTGGCTGGGATATCCGGGATCAAATCATCCGCCTGTGATACCAGTGAACACAACCCCAATTCCCCTTTCAACATTTGTCCTACATCTTACCTTCCCTCTGTTCCTGACCATCACAGCGTCCTCTTGGCCACAATGCTGAAATAAAAGCCACCACAAAGCAAATATTCCAATCCAACTTTATCCATATATGCATCCAATATGACATTAAAAAAATCAACTAATCACTCTTATGCATTCTCTTAGTGAAGGTCCTGTGTGTGCCTTTGCCTATCCTAGTGATGTCATGCAGTGCTACCCCAGTGGCTGCAGCATGGCTGGTGGAAGGCTGCTGACTTTCAGTGGGGGACACTGCAGATGGTCTTGCAGGAAGACCTCGAAGAGCTGGTGACTGGGAGTGTGAAATCGAGTGATGATGTTTCTTCTTCTTCTTCACTCTCCTCTCCCTCTTCTTGGTCAACCATTGGCTGGGCAGGCTGGATTTCTTGGGTGTGTGAAATAAGAAAGGCACAAGGGTAGATTTGTGATGAGGGGAGGTGGGAAAACAATAAGTGCATGCTGACAACATGTGCAGCTTGTACATCATGTGGAGATGCCGGCGTTGGACTGGGGTGGACAAAAATGAGAAGTCGCACAACACCAGGTTATAGTCCAACAGATTTATTTAATTTTACTTGTACATCAGAAGAGCTTGTGGGATGAGGGGGAAGTTGGATGTGAGAAGGAGGATAATGTATGAGGATACCAGCATTTTGTTTGCTTTCAGCCCCGCCGCTGGCCAAGGGCTCAGCCATGCCCCTGCCAAGAATGGCCAGCACCATCTCCTCCGATGTGGGATGAATCTGGGAATGTGAGGTGTGTCTCGTGTTTGGTAGAGATTGTTGGTAGGTGAGTGATGGGAGGGGGGTGCGGGCGTCATGCATTTTGCAGTGTCTGAGGGTAGTGGTGCAGTTGGTAGTAGACGGCTTTTGAAGATGAATTTACTGACCATGGCCACTCGTCTGAGGTCATGAAACTTCTTTGGGCACTGGAGCCAGATCCTGGGGGCGTCACTGCCAGCAGTGATGGCTTTGGCAATCTGGCCCCATATCCTTCTTTCTGGGGGGCCTCCTAGCCCCCTGTGGGTAGAGGACATCTCTTCTAGTGTTGACCCCTGCACAAAGCTCGAGTCCTGCATTCGACCCTGGGTGCCCTTTCCCTGGCTTGTTGAGCCATTTAGTGCTGAATAACTTTTACCGTTTTTTATGTGCAGAAGGCAGTTCAGCATTAAGAGCTGTAGACTGCCTAGTTTGGAATGATTTTTAATTTTTTTGCAGAAGGCAGTTCAGCTTTAAGGGCTAGAGACTGTCTAGTTTTGAATGATTTTTTTTTCGGAAGGCTGTTCACCTTTAATGGCTAGAGACTTGAAAACTAACAGCCTAGCTTTAAGGAAATGCAGCATCGCTCCAGCAACGCGCCCTTGGGCCTCCTGCTGAGTGCACAGCCTGTCAGCAGCGTGATAGTCACTGGGTTGTGCGCTAAAATCATTTAAATTAGCAGGCAGCACCAAAATGATGGGCTGCCTACACTATCTAAACGGGCGCAAGCAAATCTCACCTCGCGGTGCCCGCGGCCATTTTCAGGCCTTATCGAATTTCCCTGCCAACCTGTTTTAATGATGAGGGATGAATGTTGGCTAGGACAGCTGGTGAACTTTCCCGCTCTTTGAATAGTGCAATGGAATCTTTTCTGTCCATCTCTGTCTCATAGAAAGACAACCCCTCTGACAGCGCAGCACTTCCTCAGTACTGCACCAGCGTGTCAACCCTAGATTATGTGCTCAACTATCTGGAGTGGGGCTTGAATCCACAACCTTCTGACACAGAGACAAGAGTGCTACCATTAATCCAAGGTTGATATAACTAATATGACAAAGGCTGCCAAAGGCTGCCTGATCAGATCCATTGGAAAAAAAACCCACAAGGTAGTGCGGGCTTTAACTGCTACAGGTAATGTTGTGCTCCTGATTGAAGTGGTCTGCAGCTCTTATCCAGCTGGAATAATTCTTCAATAGCATCCTAGGTGAAGCACAACCTTCTGAGGCACTGACAGGTAGAGAATTCTAAGACCTTCTAAATCTTTAAACCCTGTGGAGGTGATATGACATGTTGAAAACAAACATGTTCTGTGATGTCTTTTGTGATGCCTCACTCTACAGTTCCTCTAACCCAGCCTCCTTCATTTCCACATCCTTTCCCGCTTCATAATATTGGAAAAAAGAGATTCCCATTGGGAAATCTAATTCCCCAGTTCAGAGAAGGCCCAGAGCACCAAACAGCAAAAAGTGATGGCCAGGCAAAGTTTCACAATGTTTCAGATATATCGGCAAAGATGGCCTCCTCAGTGCTTTATCTGCCTCAGGTACGCCGCTGTGCTGCTCATGCTGGCACTCACATAGCAGTGGTGTTTCCTGTGGTCAGCTCAGTGGCATGAATAAGGGGGCAATTACATGAGGATCTTGGCCATGCCCACACAACCCCATTTCCATGTATCAAAGTGGGCTGGTGGCAGGCAGTAATGGTGACTGGCTAGATTAACAAAGAAGAATTCTGGTGAGCATTTTTGGGGCATGGTAATTGCAGTAATCAAAACTGTGCCATTTTACTCCTTTTTACACGACAAAACCATCCAAAAAAACCATATTTTGCTTTGAAGTTGGCTTCACAATCAAGCTTAACAATATGAGCAATCCTAAAACACAACTCGAAAAGGCGCTTTGTTTGCACAGCTAGTTTGACAACAAACAGTTCTGTATTTAAAGCAATTAATATACAGGTCCTAAAATATACCTTAATGCTAACACTGTCAAAATATCACATGATGTTATTGACAAGCAATTCAAAAGCTCAGACATCCACATAGAATAAAATGATGATTACTGCTGACAAATACAATTGACAGGACTGAGAAATAATCAACATAAAATGTCCTGAATCAATAATCCACAAACCAACTTAAACACAAATCAAAGGGAATTTACTTATAGCATCTCAGAGACGCAGCTGGCAAATGCCATTTTAAACAGACCAGCATCCATTTTAACCTTTGTTACCATTGCTGTACAAATATAGACGAACGAGACTACCAAAAAAAAATTATAAATTCAGATTTCAGGTTTGGATGCAAGGTTAGGGAGTCCAAAATGCAGATGCACAAATCTGGAATTGAAATGTTATAATCACTTTGATAAAAAAGATAAAAGTCCTTTCAATGGGGATTCAGACACACACTCAGTATACAGCCGCGATTTTGCCGGTGCTCAGCACACGGGATGGGTGACGGGTCAGCTGTGAAATTTAAAATGATTGACAGTGCGTCGGGACTCCGCTGTCAAAATGCGCACACCTGCATTTCCCGATGTCGGATCTGCCAGCTCTGAGCAGACCCAACAGGCTGCGGCAGGGGACCCAATTCAAATCATTAGTGGCTTGTTTACAGACACTTAACAATGCTTTTATTCCCAGCTGTTTAACTTTCACAGGTCTCCCATGGGTTTCCCGCTGTGCCTGGACCTCATTATGAAGCTGAGGTGGGAGGTCAGTGGCCATTGAATCAGTTGGTGAGTTGACAGCTTCAAATGTCAAAGCTGCCAGCTGATTCAGATATCCTCCGTTAAGCACTAGCTTCTCTAAACTGCATTTCCACCACAGATTCACCATGCTGCAAGTCTTTACACAAGTCTCCATCCAGTCTGACTTCATTACCTCTCCTACCATTGACAGATCGCTTCTGTCATCTCTACTTCACCGGCCATCTATTTCATCAGCATGGGTGCACTTTATACTCTCTCACTTTGGTCCTCAGAATCTGACCACGATCAGCCCCAATACCAGCATCACCAGGCACACCAGCAGCACCAAGAACCACACCAACCTTCTCCACAATCAACTGATGCTGCACAGGACAGAGGACATCAGCACCCAACCACATTGCTGCCCAGGAAGCCAGGGATGTGCTCACCATGGCCAGATTTACTTCACTTGATGCTGCACACCCTGGCTGCCACATGATGCGCCAGGTTGGCACCGCCCCACACCAACAACCTAAAGCATCCCTACAATGTCCAAGCCATTCCTTTCACACTCATCAGCATTGCGGGGGGTACCGTTATGTCTCACCATTCACTGCAACTCACTAAGCCACTTCCAAAGGTGCACAGAAATCTGTCCAAGAACGCAAAGTGTTGAAAATAAAGATTTCAATGTTTGACAGCACATTAACAGAAACTTCACATGTATATTCGTTAAAACACACAAGTGCCTACCCTTGTGTGTTGTTAATTGGTATGATTGGACTAGGATGAGGGTGAGTGTGAGGGGTGGCTAGTGAGATGGGGAAGTGATAATGTAGATAGAGAGGGATGGGTGGAGGTGCAAGGTATGTTGGTGTGAGTAAGGATTTGCAGGAGTTGGGTAGGGAAGGCAGAGTGATGGAGATGTGATGAGTGGCACAGCAGGATGAGGTTGAGTGTGGCTTTGCAGTAATGTTTCGTGATCTACTGAGATCATTGAGAGGTTTGCGCCACTGCAGCCTGGTCCCCTGACGACATCCCTGCTTGTGCCCTCCTGTGCAATGCGCAACCAGGCTGCTTTTGTCTCCTGGCGAGGTCTCTTCCACCCATGGGAAGGGAAGAGGACCTCCCTGCGTGCTGTGACTCCCTCCAGAAGGAAACAGGCTGGTGATGCGTCATCAAATGATGTCATCAGACCTGCTTTCTTCAACTTGCTGGGAAACTCGCTGGGCGGGCTTAACAAGCCCAATCTCGGGAAAGTCATGTCGGAGGCCGGGATGGAGCCAACAGTGGGGTCGAGACTCGCCACCAACATCGCCCACCATGGACCCGCCGACGTAGGGAAAATCGTGGCCTACAAGTCCAAATAGCAGCAATTATTATACATTCTGCATAGTGTAGGTAAAACTGTTAAAGAAGGATATGGCTTGATTTCACCTTTGCAAATGAGCATTGATAAGTTTATCTGCTGTTGAGAGTTGCTTGCGTCCTGGTCCTAAGCAAAGGTCGAATAGAAACGGTGTAGTGGTTGAATGAGCAGCCATCAATGTTGGATTGGAGGGGACAGGTGGTTAAAGAGAAGCCTGGTGTTAGAGGAGCAGAAGGGGTGCTAAGGAACATAGGCAGAGGAAGGTAGAGTGGTGCAAGCTCATGGAGGAATTTGAAAAACTGTTGAAGGCAACTCATTGGGGCACGGAAAGCCAGCAGAGTTTGAAGGGAATTAGGGGGTGTCATCGACCTGAAATGTTAACTCTGTTCCTCTCTCGACAGATGCTGCCTGACCTGTTGCGTATTTCCAGCATTTTCTGTTTTTATTTCAGATTTCCAGCATCCGCAGTATTTTCCTTTTGTATTAGAGGTTGAAGGGGATCAGGCTAGTGGGAGAGCAACATTCACTGTGGATGAGGTCACAAGTTGAAGCATTAATTGAAAATTGTGGAGGTATAACTACAGGAAGGCTGTCTAGGAAATCAGTTGGGTTTGGTGGCAAAGGAGGGAGGGATGAAGATGGACAATGTGGCAGAAGTGGAAGAAAGTGGCCTTGAAAATGGAGTGGATTTGAGGGAGGAAGTTGGGTTTGGATAAGAGAGTGAATGTGGTCGACAAAGCTGAACTCAAATCAAGCAGTAAGGCCAGGTGCATACCTCATAACTCAGCCTGAGGTGACAGCTGGGGAAGCAGAAATCTGTATGTTCTCACTAAAAACAAAGTGATAGCTTTGACTTTGCCAACATTAAGCTGAAAGAAATTTTAGCTCATCTGGATCTTGATGTCAGATAGAATTTCAATTAATGGAGGAGGCAGAGAGATAGAGCTGGGTGTCATCAGTGTACATGTGGAAGCTGGCTCCACGGTTCTGGATAATCTTGTCAAGGGATAGCATGCCGCTGATGATGAGATGGGAACCAAGGAGGAACCTTGCGGCACACAGGATGTGAACCTGCGAGAAAAGGTGGAGAAACTGTTGCAAGTGATACAGTGCCACGTTAAAAGAAGGATGAGCAGAACCAGGTGAGAGCAGCATCACTAAAGTGAACTGCAAAGAAGACATATTGCAGAAGGATAGAATTGACAATAGCAATGAAGAGTGCACAGAGGTTGAGGAGGATGAGGAGAGACATAGAGCCATGGTCATAGCCACATAGAGGTAATTTATGACTTTAATTAATATGGTCTCAGTGCTGTGTGTGGAGTAAAAAGTTTTCTAAGTAGTCGTGGTAGGGGAGGCGGGAGTGTTGTTGCAAGGCAATAAAATGTTCCAGGACTTTGGAGGAAAAGAGAAGTTTAGGGAAAAGGTGGTAACTTAGAATAAAACAATCTTTAAACATTTTCAATTATCACAGCTCCTACAATATAGGCTAAGAGATTTATTACACATGAATTTAATTGCATATGCATTTATTGCAATCCCAATTTCCATTAAAGAGGTACCGTTTCAAGAAATGTGTTGGACAAATCACTTTTCATTTTTTTTATGAAGATATGATGTAACTAAATTGAAACAAATCATGGTGTCAATAGTGCCTGCCATCATCATGGTGAAAATGATGGATGGCTCCCTCAACAAACAAATGGTTTGCCAAACATTTTTTTAATGAAGGCAGTTCCCCTTTAAATACAGCGGTTTCACATGTGCTTAAGACCTCATGTAACGGGCTGGGTCCAAAGCCATTTAATCATCTTCCCTTTAAACAACCAGGGATCGGATGGATCTTTGCCCATCATGAACCTACAACTTTCTTTCCATTCTCAGGGGTAAAAATAAAGTAACGCTGCCTGATGTGTTACTGAGCCACACAGACCAGGTTCAGTCCTTGCCTGTGCTGAGTTTAGTGATCTCAACCAGGATGATAGTGATGGTGCTATAATTGACCATGCATCCATTGGCAAGTAGAAAATCAGCCAGGGTTCATCTCATATGTCAGCCATTACTTAGTGGCAACACTCTCGCCTCTCAGTCTGAAGGTTGTGGGTTCAAGCCCAACTCCAGAGATTTGAGCACATAATTGAGGCTGGCACTTCAGTACCGTATGCTGCACTGTCAGAGGTGCCGTCCTTTGGATGACATGTCTTCACTCTCAAGTGAACTTAAAGATCCCACAGCACTATTCGAAGAATAGCTGGGGAGTTCTCCCCAGTGCCAACAGTTATCCCTCGACCAGAACCTAAAACAGATTATCTGGTCATTATCACATTGCTGTTTGTGGGAGCTTGCTGTGCGCAAATTGGCTGCCCGCATTTCTACATTATAACAGTGATTAAACTTCAAAAGTGCTTCATTGGCTGTAAAGCGCTTTGGGATGTTCTGAGGTCTTGAAAAGTGTTTATAATGCAAGTCCTTTCTTTCATATAACCATTATCCAGTGGCCTGTGCTAGATAGTGTACTTGTGTAGATATCAGAAGACAGGATCAGGCTTGGCTCAACCCTCCCCGTGATCAAATAACCTGTTGATATTCACAGCCAATATTGGCATGAGGGAGGTACACTTAGAGAGGGTCACCAGGACCTATGGAATTATACCCTAGAATCAGTCAACAATATTAGGACAGGAGGAAGAAAGAGAGAAGAAATAAAGTATAGCTGCTTTTCATACCATCTCATTTCTCAAAGCGCACCACATAGTGGCAGGCAGTGACTGTTGGAAGAAAAGAAAAGGAAGAAACAAAAAGCACCTCTTCACTTCACAATTATGGCAGCAGGACACAAAAACTTTCAGCACATATAGTTCTTTTGCACCTGGACACCACCCTTTTATTTTGAAAGAAGCAGGCAACATACAAATACTCACTTAACAGGAAAAGTTTAGATATTGGCGAATACAGTTGAAGTGGGCGCTAGGCAGACAGAGTGCATCCTAAGTGCGCTCCACTTAAGTGATCAGAACCCCTCTATATTTCTGAGTTCAGGTCATTTAATGACCCAGATGTACCCTGCTACAAGCCCACTCCCTGGCAGGGCCTAGCACCTGAGAAGCCTGCAGCAGCAGCAATGGCTGCTGTGGTTGGGGCCTTCTGTCTGCTGTCCAGAAACAACAGCCAAAAGGCCTCCAGCCAAGCTATGGCCCAACATCCCTGTAAATAACAAAAAAGGACTTATCTTCAGGGCCACTGTTCGCCCCCTCCAATTTTCTGACTGGAGAGGGGCTGGGCATAGGGCCTTAGGACTAATTGTGCAGGGCACTCAGCTAGCAAAGGAACAGGACAATATGGCAGGATGTCAGAGATGTTCCTCCAGCTTCATTCAAATGACTACCCCTGGCCACTGCCTATTGCAAGGACAGGCATTCGACCCCTTCAGGGGAATCCCAGTAAATACCAGAGACATGTTAAGGACAATGAAAAGGGGACAGAGACTGAGCATCATTGGCCTTTACCCCATTACTTGTGGATTGCGCCCTGAGAATAAGCTACTCGCAGAAGAATAGGCCCTAACTAGTTTGTCAGCTAATGAAAAATCAAAAGACAGGTGAACCTTTTGGGGATAGATCCTTCATCAAAACCCTGAGTGCCAAGCTGAAACTTTAATCTATTGTTTTATTTTATTTTCAGACGCTGACAGACCTATTACGTATTTTCAGTTTCCATTGTGCATTTGGAGCAGTCCCATTTTCTTACAGCTCCAGCTTTTATTCTATGTTGCCTGTTCTCTGTGCAGCCAGCACAATATTTAAGAACACGAGATCCTCCTCATCCACAAAGAAAGCCGATGCTTCTTTCCTGAAAGGGTGAAGGACTTACTATCAACAGTACAGCAAGACTCAGTCGCTCAGCAGGGATTAAAAAACAAGACCCTGCTGAGGCTGGGCAGGGAATCAGATGTGACAATAGCCTAATTTCCAGCAGATCTGGCCTATATTTCATCTGATGAAGCCAATTTAACGAGGTTTATTACAGCTTTTAAAACCATTGTCGAGTTTTGCACACTTTATTAGTCTCAAATAAGCATGATGGCAAAAATCCAGGTGTCCTTATTACTTCAATTTTTTCAGTAATCTACTTAATCTTAGTGGGCCAGATTTTGCTGGAGTGGGGAATCTCGCGGCATGCCCCGTTAGTTAGACTTGTTCGTGCATGTTTAGGTTTTAACATATTTCTGCCCACAAAGTTGCTGGAAGTGTGAGCTGATAACGGTGCGGCGAGGGCGTCAGGGCATCTGACCTTGGTGAACAATGGGTCAAACAGTGTATCACCTTAACCAATGAGATTAAAGGATTGAAAAATAAACAGATGAAGGACTGAGAAGGAGGGGAATTAAAGTGGGTGAATACAATGTCAACTCAAGTACAGAAAGGGAAAGAAAGATTGGATTAAGAGAGAGAAAAAAAGAGACAAAAGGAAAAGTAAGAAAAAAAATGTAAAATTAAAAATTTGACTTTTTAAAAATCTCCAACAACAATTCACAACCTGAAGGAATGAGACTCCACACTTTTAATTGTTCACTTTCTGGCAGTAGAAGTTGAATGGCTGTCATTAACAATTATCACGTTGTCAAAAGGGTGATTACACTGTCAATTACTAGACTTAACTTTCTGTGGTGAGTTTAATGGGCAATCACTCTGCAGCAATTTCACAAGAATCGCGGGCGAGACGCAGTTTGTGCGAAACGGAGTGAAGCCGACAAATCCCTTGGACCTGATGGCCTACATCATGGGTTTTAAAAGGGGTGGCGGCAGAGATAGTTGTGATCTTCAATAATTCCCTAGATTCAGGAAAGGTCCCAGCGATTGGAAGGAAACAAATGTAACCCAGCTATTCAAGAAAGGAGGAAGAGAGAAAACCGGGAAGTACAGACCAGTTAGCCTGACATCAGTCGTCAGGAAAATGCTGGAATCCAATATTAAGGAAGTGGTAACAAGGTACTTGGAAAGTCATAATATGATTAGGCAGAGTCAACATGGTTTTATGAAAAGTAAATCGTGTTTGACAAATTTATTAGTGATTTTTGAGGATGTAACTAGCAGGGTAGATAAAGAGGAACCAGTGGATGTAGTATATTTGGATTTCCAAAAGGCATTCGATAAGGTACCATATAAAAGGTTGTTAAGCAAGATAAGGGCACATGGGGTTGGGGGTAATGTATTAACATGGATAAAGGATTGGTTAACGGGCAGAAAACAGAGAGTAGGGATAAATGGGTCATTTTCAGATTGGACGGCTATAACTAGTGGGGTGCCGCATGGATCAGTTCTTGGGCCTCAGCTATCTACAATTTATATTAATGACTTAGATGAAGGGTCTGAGTGTAATGTATCCAAGTTTGCTGATGATACAAAGCTAGGTGGAAAAGTAAGATGTGAGGAGGACGCAAAGAGCCTGCAAAGGGTTATAGACAGGTTAAGTGCGTGGGCAAAAAGGTGGCAGATGGAGTATAATGTGGGGAAATGTGAGGTTATTCACTTTGGTAGGAAGAATAGAAAAACAGAATATTTTTTAAATGGTGAGAAACTATTAAATGTTGGTGTTCAGAGAGATTTGGGTGTCCTCGTACAAGAAACACAGAGAGTTAGCATGCAGGTACAGCAAGCAATTAGGAAGGCAAATGACATGTTGGCCTTTATTGCTAGAGGGTTGGAGTACAAGAGTAAGGGAGTCTTGCTACAATTGTACAGGGCTCTAGCGAGACCACACCTGGAGTACTGTGCACAGTTTTGGTCTCCTTATTTAAGGAAGGATATACTTGCCTTAGAGGTGGTGCAAGAAAGGTTCATTAGCTTGATCCTTGCGATGAGAGGGTTGTCCTATGAGAAAAGATTGAGTAGATTGGGCCTATACTCTCTGGAGTTTAGAAGAATGAGAGGTGATCTCATTGAAACATATCAGATTCTGAGGGGGCTTGACAAGGTAGATGCTGAGAGATTGTTTCCCCTGGCTGGAGAGTCTAGAACTAGGGGTCATAGTGTCAGGATAAGGGGCCAGCCTTTTAAGACTAAGAGGAGGAGAAATTTCTTCAATCAGAGGGTTGTGAATCTTTGGAATTCTCTGCCCCAAAGTGTTGTGGATGCTCAGTCGTTGAGTATATTCAAGGCTGAGATAGATTTTTGGACTCCAGAGGAATTAAGCGATATGGGGATAGGGCAAGAAAGTAGAGTTGCGGTTGAAGATCAGCCATGATCTTACTGAATGGCGGAGCAGGCTCGAGGGGCCGTATGGCCTACTCCTGCTCCTCATTCTTATGTTCTTATGCTATGTTCTTAAGTCGGGCAGCAACTTGTTGGTGATTCGCAGGAGTTAGTGGGGCAGAGACGGGCGATTTTACAGAGGTGGATGTAGGCAGTCTTGATGATGGAGAGGATATGGGGTCGGAAGCTCAGTTCAGGGTCAAACAGGACGTCGAGGTTGTGAAGAATCTGATTCAACCTGAAACAGTGGCCAGGGAGGGGTTGGAATTGGTGGTAAGCGTACGGAGTTTGTGGCGGGGCTGACGACGATGGCTCATTCATTTTCCTTCTGTCCCATTGTCTCTTTTTTCTTTCCCTATTCCCCAGGCCACAGCACAGCTGCAATCAGTGTTGTCAGATTTCTAAGAAGTTTGTAGTCCAACAGTCATTTATAACCAACCGAAAGAAGCCGCGAAAAATCATTTTACTGATCAAAACAAAACGAAGAACCTAAATATCTGCTTTTTTTATTACACAACTTAACGTAATACAATTGCAATCACATCATCTTGATTGCATAAGCAATTTGGAAATCCTTGCAAAATCTTATCCATCATAGCCTGGAAGATTTTGGGGGAGGACTTTACACCATACGGCAGCTTGATGTATGAGTACAGTCCCTTGTGTATGTTGATAGTGAGATACTGTTGACACCCTTTGTCAACATTCAACTGAGCATAAACGGCGACAGGTCAAGCTTGGGGAAAATCTTTGACCCAGAGAGTGCTGCATACAAATCTTGCAATATAGGTAACGGGTACTGCTCATCGTCAACTGCTTGGTTGATAGTAATTTTGTAGTCACCGCACAAGCGCACAGTTTTGTCTGCTTTGGGCACTACCACAATCGGGGTAGTCCATTCACTTTCATCAGTTTTTACTCACACTCCGGTCTCTCTCAGTTTCTCTAGCTCTTCCTCCACCTGACATTTCAACGCATAGGGGACCAGCCTTGCCCTACAATAGACAGGCTTCACGTTGGACTTGATGCGGATATGCGCGTCATACCCAGTGATGCCCTCATAACTGCCTGTGAACATGCTTTTATACTTGTTCAGCATTGTGTCGAGTCTCTTCTTTGAAGCATCTATACTGAAGATGTTTTTCCAGTCTAATTTTAACTTTCTCATACAGTCTTTGCCCATGAAGGTTGGCCTGTTGTTGTAGCTCGCTACAATAATAGGCAACTTTACTGACTGGCCATTATGCTGAACTGTACATTCCATTTGTCCACATGTCTCTAGGATTTCTCCGGAGTAGGTTTTTAACTCTGTGGTACTCTTTGTAAGTGGTATTTGATTAGACTTACTCTCAGATGTGATCTTATTCATGGTAGAGCAGTCCGCCGCTGTGTCAATATCAATATGTATATCGGTCATTGATCAAAAGTTTTGTACGGATGTCTTTCTCACGACTGCTAGCATTGCCGCTAGTGGCATAGATACTGTAGATGTTGTAAAGTTTCGCAATTATCGCGATTCGAAATAACGAGAGAGAAGCAGATTCATTTGATCAGTTTTATTAAACGAAATGCTGTCATGATATAAAGGACACAGAAGCCTGTAAAATGGCCACCGCGCATCGTGGCAGAAGCTTCCAGAATTACAGTGGGCAGACAAGATGGCGTCGAATATACATTCGATATAAGATTGGATCATACTCGATAAACACTGATAAAGACAGGATGCAACCTGTTTGCATTTTTGACAATAGCAAAGATATAAATGCTGGAATCATTTTCCTTGCACAAGTAAGGACCATTGAACTGGGCAATCGAAGGCCCATCCAGACACATCAATACACAAATACCCCCACGGCTCTACAATGAGAGAGACATCGACGGGTGATTAAGTCAGTATTCGGGGGCCCCCAAAACCAGTCAGGGAGACGATTCATACACATCCTGGCTGGGTCAACAATGGGGAAAACATTAACGGGTAGTTGGCCAGTTTCAGGTGCTACCGAAACCCGTTAAAGAGAAGAACCGCCCCATGCTGGGAGTTTTGAGCGCCAACATTACACAAAAGACAAACATTAAGATTTGAGCGGGAGATAAGGGTACACAGCACTATAACTATGGTGAACAAATGTCCATCGGTCTCTTATTCGCTCGGATCGTCTCTTATTCTCTTAACTCACTGCCGACTGCTGAAGCTCTTCTTTAGGGCTGGACTCTGTTGACTCTTGACTTTTAGCCGTACGGGTCGGCTATTCGAATGTTGGGTGGAGCTCAATCGGAACGAGCCGTCTCGACAAGGGCAAGTAGCAGGGTGCACCATCCCGAGAGTCGGTAAACGGTGTCTGGACCCGAAGGCCCGAAAAGACAAGACGAAACGACAAGAAAAGAAGAAGAATCCACGTGCCCCCATGGTCAGTAAACCCCGACCGCGCCCGAAAATATAAATACAGAACTCATTCTTCTGAATTCTATAGGTTACTGCACGATCCGGTTTGGGTCCATCGACTTCTTCATGACAACAGGGAGTCTGGCCTGCTTGTCGCAGCAGCGAAGATAAACAAGTGGGGTACAGAGACCCTTCCAAACACGTGACAGTCAGGCGCTGCAGCGAAACGAGCCGAGTGCCTCACTTTAAAATTCTCCGAAGTAACACGAGTAGTGAGCATGTTTCCCAATCCTACAAATCTAGACGTAGTGTAGGTATTAATAAGGGAGGGTGGGTTTTATTAAGGATAAAGTATAATGTGTTCCCCTTTTTACGATGTGCCGTGCGTTCTTCATTACCATAGACCAAGCTTTATGAATGCATGTATACTTGTACTCTCGTTAATTTGCGCCTATGACATGTACTTCATGATTTTGGACGCTATGCAATAAAGATTTCCATTTTGTACTATTCAACCGGGTCTATTTGAGTTTTTCTCTGCATTACTGCTCCTGCACCTAAGTCCAGTGTTAGAACCGTAAGGGCGAGTGGGTCGAACCACTCACAGGTGCTTATTGCAATAAGGCTGGCCGGAGACCAGAGCAAGCAATAGTATTAGGCAACGAAGGCCTAACCTCGCACCAGCACCGTCTGAGACACAGGCACGAAACCCTTACAATGTCTAGTTCTTCAACATCAGGTGTGTTCACTTCAATATTTTGAACTCTTCCCTTTTGTTGTCACTGCTTTGCATTGCCACTAGAATGGTTCTTACTTCCTGCTTTCGATCTAGCTCTGCAAACTTTTGAAATATGGCCTTGCTTCTGGCAGTGAAAATACTTCACATTTTTGTATTGGCAGGACTGTGGTGAGTGATTTCCATTGCAGCGATAACAATTCACTGAACTGCTCTCACCGACATGCTTTTGACCAGTCTCACAGCTTTAGGTTTGGCGGTAGCTTTGTGACTGTAGACCTCAGTTGCACTAGTCACTTGAGTTGGACGGAGCTCCCTAGCATTCTTAGACGCCATCTTCATAGATAGGGCAATTTTGCATGCTATGTCAAACGTTAGGTTCGGAGTGTTCAGTAACTTGGACTGTGTGCGCTCATCCACCGGTCCACACACAAACCTATCTTGCAACGCACGATCCAAAAATGTGCCGAAGTTACAATGCAAAGACAAGTTCTTAAGAACTACAATGTACTCACTGATGGTTTCACTTTGTTTTTGTTCTGGTACCAGACTTATAGCTCTCTGCTATTTCTAATGGCTTTGGGTTGAAATGGTCCTCGAGTTTCTCGACAATGTCTTCAAACGATGCATCCTTCACTTTCCCTGGCGCGAGTAGGTTTGTCAACATTCCGTAGACATCTGGCCCGATCTCTGTTAGAAAAATTGCTTTCTTATTTTCACGAATTACTTTATTTTGAGCTTGAACATTCTCATCTGTACCTTCGGTCTCAATAATGTTATTGGCCTTAAAAAACATCTTCATCCGCTCAATATAAGAACTGAATAGTTCGCGAGCTCGGTCATACATGCCGAGGTTTCCGATGAATCTCATAGGTGTGGCCATGATTGTCCCGATCCCGTCGAACAGTGACTCAGCACGTTCCCTATGTACCTTAAACTTTTCCACACAAAGGTTGAACACTGTGTCTTTCCATGATCCCTAAAAATGGCTTTGGGATCCTATTCTCGTCGTCAAAAATGTAATATATGTGGGCAGAACAAATGAAGGACAGAGACACCAGTTGCTAGTTCATGTGCTTGCTTTACTAGGCCAGAGCGAACTGAGCATGCTCATACCAAACCATGTGATAATACATTACAACATCCAGCTGCCAGACACATCACTTACTCCTTCCATCAGGCAAGCAAGAAGAGGAACACCAATGTCACCAAGGGTAAGCAGCAGAGTACAAAACACCAAGCACGGATACACACATCACTTATAGGGAAATAAATTGGTTGCGCTTTATTTGAAGTTTATTCAGTGAGTATTCTTCTGCTGGTGCAGAATACGGTAAAGATTGGGCACCTATGGTAGCTGAGGTATTACAGAGGACAATGTTGGTGCCGGTGTATAGAGCCACTGCACAGTGTAAATGTGGACTGGAGGGTTAGTTAAATGAGCAACTCAGCCATTTGGGTGAAGTCCTCCTCTGTGAGATTGCTGTGCACTACTCTTCCTATCTGCAAAGGAGTGGTAACATCCTCTTGTTATTTTCAGTGTTCTGCTCTGGTCTTGGCTGTGAATGGGCCTTGTGCTCAACCTCCTTCATATTCAGTGCATGGCAAAGTTGCGCAGCGTGCAGCAAACAACTATGATCTTCAAGAATTTGGTGGAGTTGTACTGCAAAACGACTGCTGATCTGTCCAGGGATCTAAAACATTGCCTCAAGATATCAATAGTCTGTTCTATGAATACCTTGATAGCCGCACGGGCTTTGTTGCATCAGTGCTCATTTTCTGACTGTGGTTATTATGAGCATATCATTAGCCAGGGCTATAGAAAGTAGTCTTGCTCTCTTGGGAGCCATCCTTCCAGTCTGCCTTCTCCTTTAAATAAACCAGGAACAGAGGATTGCCTAAAAATAACTTAAAAATTGACTGCTATCTTGGAAGTGGGCATCAACCTGCATGATCCAGGACAGTGATCAGGTGGAACCACTTTGCAGTTTATGAACACCATGATATTGTGTCCAGGGGCCTGGATGACCACATAGGTGCCATCAATAACCCAATGGGGTTTAGGGAATCCTGCAACACAATAGAATAGCACTGCTCTCTCATTCTGCTGTTCCTCTTCGATGATGCATCTGTGTACTGCAGAATGGTAACCTGGAAGAACCCAGAAGCATAGATGTTCTTGGCAGCCATGACATTGACTGCCACTGGCAGTGCCATCCCTACAGTAGAGGTTGTTCACAGATTAACTTGCAGCAGATGCCTCCCTTCCTCATTACTGCCACTCTGGTAAACCTAAGCCTGCTGTCTTTGAACAGCTCCCAAGTAACTGTGCCTGGATCTACAGACAAGGCTCTCAGGATCAGAGCAGGTGTGAGCAGTCCTCCCTGGTATCCCTTCTTTCATGATCTTTTCTCACCTACAAAAAGCTCAGTGAGAGATAAGCACTCAGTGCTGTATCCATTTTCTGCGGTTCTTTTTTATTTGTTTATGGGATGTGGGCATCGCTGGCAAGGCCAGAATTTATTGCCCATCCCTAATTGCCCTTGAGAAGGTGGTGGTGAGCCGCCTTCCTGAACCGCTGCAGCCTGTGTGGTGAAGGTCCTCCCACAGTGCTGTTAGGGAGGGAGTTCCAGGATTTTGACCCAGCGACGATGAAGGATCGGCGATATACTTCCAAGTCAGGATGGTGAGTGACTTGGAGGGGAACTTGGAGATGGTGGTGTTCCCATGCACCTGCTGCCCTTGTCCTTCTAGGCGGAAGAGGTTGCGGGTTTGGGAGGTGCTGCCGAAGAAGCCTTGGCGAGTTGCTGCAGTGTATCTTGTAGATGGTACACACTGCAGCCACGGTACGCCGGTGGTGGAGGGAGTGAATGTTTAAGATGGTGGATGGGTTGCTAATCAAGAGGGCCGCTTTGTCCTGGATGGTGTCGAGCTTCTTGAGTGTTGTTAGAGCTGCACTCATCCAGGCAAGTGGAGAGTATTCCATCACACTACTTACTTGTGCCTTGTAGATGGTGGAAAGGCTTTGGGGAGTCAGGAGGTGAGACACTCGCCGCAAAATACCTAGCCTCTGACCTGCTCTTGTTGCCACAGTATTTATGTGGCTGGTCCAGTTAAGTTTATGGTCAATGCTGATCCCCAGGATGTTGATGGTGGAGGATTCGGCGATGGTAATGCCGTTGAATGTCAAGGGGCAGTGGTTAGACGCTCGCTTGTTGGAGATAGTCATTGCCTGGCACTTCTGTGGCGCAAATGTTACCTGCCACTTATCAGCCCAAGCCTGAACGTCATCCAGGTCTTCTTGCATGTGGGCATGGACTGCTTCATTATCTGAGGAGTTGTGAATGGCACTGAACACTGTGCAGTCATCAGCGAACATCCCTATTTCTGAACTTCTGTTGGAGGGAAGGTCATTGATGAAGCAGCTGAAGATGGTTGGGCCTAGGACACTGCCCTGAGGAACTCCTGCAGCGATGTCCTGGGGTTGTGATGATTGATCTTCAACCACCACATCCATCTTCCTTTGTGCTAGGTATGACTCCAGCCAGTGGAGAGTTTTCCCCCCGAATCCCATTGACTTCAGTTTTACTAGGGCTCCTTGATGCCACACTTGTTTAAATGCTGCCTTGATGTCAAGGGCAGTCACTCTCACTTCGCCTCTGGAATTCAGCTCCTTTGTCCATGTTTGGACCAAGGCTGTAATTAGGTCAGGAGCCGAGTGGTCTTGGCGGAACCCAAACTGGGCATCAGTGAGCAGGTTATTGGTGAGTAAGTGCCGTTGATAGCACTGTCGATGACACCTTCCATCACTTTGCTGATGATTGAGATTAGACTGATGGGGCAGTAATTGTCCAGATTGGATTTGTCTTGCTTTTTGTGGACAGGACATACCTGGGCAGTTTTCCACATTGTCAGATAGATGCCAGTATTGTAGCTGTACTGGAACAGCTTGGCTAGAGGCGCAGCTAGTTCTGGAGCACAAGTCTTCAGCACGATAGCCAGGATGTTGTTGGGGCCCATAGCCTTTGCTGTATCCAGTGCGCTCAGCCGTTTCTTGATATCACATGGAGTGAATCGAAATGGCTGAAAACTGGCTTCTGTGGTGGTGGAGACCTCACGAGGAGGCCGATATGGATCATCTACTTGGTACTTCTGGCTGAAGATGGTTGCAAACGCTTCAGCCTTGTCTTTTGCACTCACATGCTGGGCTCCACCATCATTGAGGATGGAGATATCCATGGAGTCTCCTATTCCCATTAGTTGTTTAATGGTCCACCACCATTCACGACTGGATGTGGCAGGACTGCAGAGCTTTGATCTGATCCGTTGATTGTGGGATCACTTAACCCTGTCTATAGCATGCTGCTTCCGCTTTTTAGCATGCATGTAGTCCTGTGTTGCAGCTTCCCCAGATTGGCACCTCATTTTTAGCTACACCTGGTGCTGCTCCTGGCATGCTCTTCTACACTCCTCATTGAACCCCGGGCTTGATGGTAATGGTAGAATGAGGGATATGCCGGGCCATGAGGTTACAGATTGTGATGGAATATAATTCTGCTGCTGCTGATGGCCCACAGCGCCTCATGGATGCCCAGTTTTGAGCTGCTAGATCTGTTCTGAATGTATCCCATTTAGCACAGAGGTAATGTCACACAACACGATGAAAGGTGTCCTCAGTATGAAGACGGGACTTCATCTCCACAATGACTGTGTGGTGGTCACTGCTACCAATACTTTCATGGACAGATGCATCTGCGACAGGTAGATTGGTGAGGATGAGTTCAAGTAGGTTTTTCCCTCGTGTTGGTTCTCTCACTACTTGTCGCAGACCCAGACTGGCAGCTATGTCCTTCAGGACTTGGCCATCTCGGTCAGTAGTGGTGCTACCGAGCCACTCTTGGTGATGAACAAGTCCCCCACCCAGAGGAGTGCACTTGCTACTCTCAGTGCTTCTTCCAAGTGGTGTTCAACATGGAGGAGTAATGATTCATCAGCTGAGGGAGGGCGGTAGGTGGTAATCAGCAGGATGTTTCCTTGCCCATGCTTGACCTGAAGCCCCTGAGATTAGAAATGACGCGAGGATATATTAACATCTAATTTTCATTAGAAAGTAGGGGGCAGATTGTCCTCTTTTGCACGTGGGCATTAATAAACTGAATTTAAATTCCCCAGCTGCCGTGGTGGGATTTTAACTCACGTCTCTGGATCATTAGTCCAGGCCTCTGGATTACTAGCCGAGTGAAATTACCACTGTGCTACCATTCCCGTTAGGTTGCAGCAATGTACATTTCAGCAATTCTTTCTTAAAATATACTCCCTGAAGGGTCCAAATGCCACTGGTCTTTAATGCTCATTATATAGAGTGATTATTATATAAATTATATAAACACATTGCAGATCCTGATGTACAGAATTTCAAATGACGCGAGGATATATTAACATCTAATTTTCATTAGAAAGTAAGGGGCAGATTCTCCTCTTTTGCACGTGGGCATTAATAAATTGCCTGGATGAAGTAGGTAGAGGAAAATCAGACAGGCTCCATTGTGGGCATGCGATACTCCATGCCTAACATTCCTAAATGTTCTCCATCCAGGTGATTATTTAATGCACAAAAGAGGAAACTCGGCAGGTATGCAACCATGGTAGGCACCAAAGCCAAGCCCAATCCTGCACACTTTCAGTAGCGGGAATCACTCGATACAGATCAGGAGCAGAAATAACGGCCGATATTCTCTTTTCCAATATAGAGTGCCAAAGCCAATTCGAGCACCCTAACACCACCTCGGCTGAGATCAACTAACTGAGGACCTTCTGAGTTTGCATGGCTCTGCTATGGGGCCTTTTAATTCCTCTCGTGAATACTAGTCATTTCACACACCAGATACTGGAAGAAGACACCCCCCATTGCACAATAATAAAAAAACATTGCAATTATATCAACTTAGTGACCAAGGAATTGGTCATAGTAGCAAACATGTTTCAATGCTCCACACTCTGGTTTAAGAGTCCAATTGCGCTTTTTGATATCAAGGGCAATGTTAGAACATTGGAAGATTTTCTACTTACTGCCTCAATTGATGAAAAACACATAGAGTAAAATTTTCATGCAAAGTGTTGGTTGGGTGTTGGCTTAGTGCCATGATGAAGAATGCATTGGGAATGTATTAGCAAGTTACTCAAGTAACCCAGGTATTAAGACCTCCTTTCATGATGCATTCCGCCTGGCCCAAATTAATTTGGAAAACACCAAAGGTTCTATCCATAGACCTACTAATCATAGAAGCAATTCATCATAGTGGTGGCCAGCCACTGTGAAGGCCTCAGACAGTGATCCTGACAGTCAGGTACCAAGGGTATTCCTTCTGAAGCGTCGAATTGGCAGCCATGCAAAAGCTGGACATTTATGACAAACAACTTTCCCATTTTGAGAAATGTCTCTGGCACTTGATAACATTTCTAAGCAGCTCACATCTTTTGTTTCCTCAGTTTGTTTGTTAGTTGCAGGCTTAAAGCAGGCAAGGGGTAAAGCAAACTTGCAAACTACAGAATTACTATTACTGGTGTCACAAACCTCTCTAACGCTGATTTATTATGTGGCATTGTTCATGCAAAGCGATGTTACAAGAAAAGAAATCAATAGTTTCTGCAGATTAGGAAGTCAAAACACCTTACAGATTAGGAACAAATAAATATTTGTTTGCATTCAGCTTTCAGTGCACTGTGGCACACCTACAGAAGGTTACTTTGGTAATATTGAATAGGTTGTTTCAGATGATTTAAAAAAATATAATTATATTTTGGCCATGATGGTATCAATTATAAGTAAAAGGAGGGCGTCACCCTCAGAACTAGTGGCTAGTTGCCATCACGTCATATTTTGTTCACATTACTGTCGTGAGTGCACCTTGAATGTTATAATACATAGGAATTAATTTAACTTTCACTCAAAGCTGTGGCTTGTTCACACTATGAGCTAAAGACAAGGTCCTTCCTGGCAAGCCATCTCAAATTTCAATCAACTGACCTGTGCAGTTTACACTGAGGCATCAGTTTGCCCCCCTGAGGGAAAATCACTGACACAGTAGTTTCAGGGGTATTTGGTTCTGTCTTTGAACTGTGTGAACATTTACACTGCCAAGTATAACAGACTGCTGCTGAGAGGCTGCAAACCCAAGATGTAGGGCTGGGAATTGTTTGCTCTACATCAGCTGCACATTCCTCAGTACTGCTGCATTTATACAACAGATTTGAAATAAAAGCATCTGTTGGTTTGCTATTGCAATATACACAGGCTTAAACTGTTTCTCACTGATTCCACATTTTGTTGGCAGTAAAATGGTATTGGAAACAAGGAGTGTTTAGCATTTATAAAAACTGAAACTCTTCTAATGAATCCCATATATTATGGCAGAATTCTGACAGCATTAGGACAAAGTAATATCAGTGCTAATAATATTATCTGTGTCGTTAATCTTATTTGAAATTTATTTTTCTTGCCTCTTTTAGCTTCTCCACTTCCATGTGCCTCATATAATTTCCCAGCTCAGAACAGGTACATTATTTGGTTTCCAGCCCAAAAGGACAAGTGCATTACTCTACATACGTGAGAAGACAAGTGTGTCACTCTGTTTCCAGGCTGTTGCTGATGTCAGTCCATAACCAACAAAGTACCAACCAAATTGGAGCCACACAGTACTGACCTGGCCGAACCCATCTTCTCACTGCACCTCACCTCCTGCGGAAAAGACACTTTGCCTCCAGTTGGCTAAGAGCACTAGCTTAGCAATGTGCTCTGCACTTCATTCTTATTTTCCATCACAGTATGTGACATCAAGCGGTGTAATGCTATATTGTTTGATGTGCACAGGTATTTTGCCCATATGTAAATGAGCCGTTTGTTGCATAATGGCCCAAAAATTAGTGAGGGAGCCTTCGTGTGAGGGTAAGGCTTCCCCGTGATCTCTCACTGCGCGCTGGCATTTTTATTCCCAGCTCGCACGAACTTGATGTTCTGGACAGCAGCTGTGCAGGGCTTTTGTATCCCACAGGCGCAGTTAATTCGTGCGAGCTGTGGGATCACGTGACTCAGTTAGAGCCAATGGCAGCACACCATCTTTCATTCATAGCTTTCACAGCATGGCTGTGAAAGCTATGAATACTATACCCCCCCCAAAAGAACAGCTAAACCTCAATTAAATTTAAAAAAAAAACCATCACATTAATAAAATGAGTATAGTTAAATAAATTAACCATTTTAAACAAAAAATTAAATTTTTGAAAAAATTTAAAATCTTTTAAAA